>JARQOD010000003.1:370416258-370463904 GCA_033576555.1 Oophaga sylvatica
TAAAAATAAAATAATAAAGCAACCTAGACATCACCTGTCCGCCGTAGTCCAGATAATAACGAGTGTCCCACGACGATCTCCGGTATAGAACGCTGACATCGGGTGATGTCAGCACTCTACACCGCCCCTGAGATGCACTGACATCAGACGCCAGGACAGAATGACGTCACTTCCGTTTATTCTCTCTCTGGCAATGCTGGGTGAGAAAATTCCCACGCAGCATTGCCATAAAGTGAGAGAACGAACTCAGTGATGCACTGCAGGAGACATTGTCTCCTATCAGTGCATCACTGGGAGGCCCTACAGAGCAGTGGCATCACCTGATGTCGTGGGACATTCGTTATTAATTGGACTGCATCGGACAGGGAGTATACGGTTGTTTTTTTTTTACGTTTTATTACAAGAGATCGAGGGTGTCGCTTGGATCTGAGTATACTATATAATAAAGATATGAAAACCGTGTTGTGTTTTATTTCATTAAAATAATTTATTAACTTAAGATTAATAATGGATAGGCATCTTATTGACGCCTCTCTATTATTAACCGGGCTTAATAACACCTTACAATACCAAGGTGATATTAACCCCTTATTACTCCATATCCCACCGCTACAGGGGAGTGGGAAGAGAGGAGCTAAGTGCCAGAATTGGCGCATCGCACAGATGCGCCAATTCTGGGGCGGCTGGGTGCTGGTATTTTTAGCCAGGGGGTGCTCCAATATCCTTGTCCCCTTGCTAGGCTATGAATATCAGCCCGCAGCTGTCTGCGTAGCCTTTCTGGTTTTAAATTACTGGGGGACCCCACGTAATTTTTTTGGGGGGTCCCCGTATTTTAATAGCCAGTAAAGGCTAGCTGTGGGCTGATATTCATAGCCTGGGAAGCTCCATGGGTATTAACCCCTTCCCAGGCTAGAAATATTGGCCTGAACCGTCGGCTTTCCCCCTCTGGCGCAGAAAATTGAGCGGGAGCCCTCGCCATTTTTTTTCTCATTTTTAAAAAATGTACGCTATTGCGTGAAGATTTGTGTGTGTGTGTGTGCGCGTGGGTCTTTAACTATTTATGTACCATTCTATCTATTATCTATTTATTTTCTATCTATCTATCTTTCTTCTATCTATCTGTCTATTATCTATCTATCTTTCTATCTATCTGTCTATCTTCTATCTAAGTATTATCTATCTATCTATCAATCTATTATCTATCTATCATATTATTATCTATCTATCATCTATCTATCTATCTATCTATCTATCTATCTATCTATCTATTATCTATATCTATTTATTTATCTATCTATCATCTATTTATTATCTATCTATCATCTATCTATTATCTATCTATTATCTATCTTTATTATCTTCTATCTTATTTCTATCTTCTATCTATCTATCTATCTATCTATCTATCTATCTATCTATCTATCTATCTATCTATCTATCTATCTATCTATCTATCTATCTATCTATCTATCTATTTATCTAGCTATCTGTCTATCTATCTATTATCTATCTATTATCTATTTATCTATATATTTGTCTATCTATATATCTGTCTATGGCCGGAGTCACACACACCGTATAAAAATCGGTCCGTATTATACGGCCGTAATACGGCGAAAAGTCCCCAGAACAGTGATCCGTATGTCATCCATGTGCAATGCGAGGATGCGATTTCCTCACATCCAAATATCCGTGTGTCATCCGTACGGCGAGATTTCCTCGCCGGCTTGCAAAACCGACATATAATGTACCCAAATGACAGTTTTAAAATCACAAAAGAAAGAATAGATATATACACATAGAATACATATATATATATATATATATATATATATAATATATAATATATATATATATATATGTATATATGCTGTGAGACAGTGAGTGAATATGTGATGAATGGGGTGTACATTTCACCTAGGTATAAGGGAAATGTGTGGCTTTGTAAACCTAGTGGTAGAGAAAGGTCACTACACCTCACATTCAGCACACACTTGCAGCACAAGCCTGAAACTACTCAGGTCTTAATTAGGAGACCAGAAGTAGGTGTTTGCAAACACAATCTGAGAGCTAGTTTAGCCTGGACACAGGAAGGTGTCTCGGCACAAGAAACAGTCTCCAAGAGTGTTAGAGCTGTCTTTAGCCTGGACACAGAGAGGTGTCCTGGCACAAGGAAGCAGTCTCCAAGAGTGTTTGAGCTATCTCAGTTTGGGTGCAGGAATGACCCCGGACATAGGAGTAGTCTCAGTGCGAATCCGTGGGAAGAGCGGCTGAATAGGAGTGGATCTCTCTCAAGTCTGGACATGGAAGGTGCCTTCAGACACAAGGAGGAGTATCTGTGAAGCTCCAAACTGGTAACATATGTGATATGTGTTGTTTGGGCACAGACTGGTAGAGTCTGGGTCCCGGATAGAGAGGGCCATCTATCTAAGTGTAATTAGAGGCTAGACAAGCCCAGGTTTTCTGTTTATGCTTTGTTTTATCTGTTTGCTGTGGACTTTAATAAAGCTGGTTGCGGCCAGTTTTGCACCAGAACTGCTGTCTGAATGAACTGTTTTCATGCCATTCTGTCTACCCAGACAGCGATCCTAGAGCTAAACCCCCTGGAAAGCTTACAATTGGCGGAGAATGCTGGGCAGCGCAGTGCCTGATACAGTTAGTGCTGGAGTGTGTATGCAGCACAGTGGCGAGAGACAGCATTAAAGGTGAAGTCTATTGAAATAGCAGCAGAAAAAAAAAAAAAGTGTGTCAGCAAGAGAAACGTCTGTTTGGAGCAGTCTTAAAGAGACAGGAGCCCTAATAGACTTTGCAAAAAAAAAAAAAAAAAAAAGAAGTGTCTGCACAGCAGAGCTGAATTTTTTGTGGAGTGTGCAGCAGCAAAAGAGAAACGTCTAGTGGAGCAGTCTTAAAGAGACAGTGGCCCTAATAGAGTTTGCAGAAAAAAAAAAGTGTCTGCACAGCAGAGCTGAATTTTTCTATGGAAAAGACTGTAGAGTGTGTATGTCTTGAGTGAAGACTGCCGTTGTTGAGACAGAGAAGTCTGACAGCATGGATGACAACATGGAGGCGCTGTTTGAACAAATGGCGCAAGTTAATGTGCAACATAAGACTGCCGTGGTTGAGACAGATAAGTCCGGCAGTATGGAGGAGCTCATTGAGTACCTGGTCCAGGCCCAGCGGAGCATGGAGCAGCAGCGCCTGCAGCACCAGCAGCGCATGCAGCAGGCCCAGCAGCAATTCCTGCAGCAACAGCAGGAGAATAACCGGTTATTTGTTGAGCGGATGGCAGCACAAAAAAAGGATTTCGGTGCCGCGTCCCGAAGTAATGTTGTGAAGGTACCTGCATTGTCCGCTGTAAAGAAGGCGGTAAGACGGTCCTTGAAAAAATGACACCTCGTGATGATGTGGAGTTATATCTCACTAGGTTTGAGAGACTGGCAGAGAAGGAGAATCTGCCCCTATCTGAATGGGCCATGATGGTCGCACCCTATCTGATTGGAGTGCCCCAGGTGGCCTATGCTGACCTGAGCGAGCAGGACAGCCAAGACTATGGCAAGCTGAAAGCGGAGATTCTTACCCGGCTGGGTGTTACGGTGACAGCCCGTGCCAGGGGAGTTCATGACTGGAGATACAGTTGGGAGTCTGCAGTCAGCAGGCTTGATTATGGAGTTGAAAAGGTGATAGTGGACCGCTACACCCAAGCACGTCCTCCTGAGGTACAGCCGTCTGAGAGGTCGTCACTTCGGAGTTCCCGGACGCTGAACTCTCGCGGTAAGAGCGTTCCAGCTGTTGGGGACATGGGGTATGCTGATAAGCGGGTTCAGGCCCGAGGGGACATGTGGGTGGGAGAGTGTGATGGACAGTGTTGGAGCTGGCGTGAAATTGCAGCCAACTGTCCAATAGAGGGGGAGCCTATGTGTTGTGATGTTGGCAGATCCCTCTCTCTCTGCGCAGAACCTGTGTGTGTGTCCACCTCTGCCGAAGAGACTGGACCACAGGGGTCCCCGGTGGTTGTAAATGACTGCCCAGCACAGGCCTCTTGGACTCAGAGAGTCCAGTGACTTCCGTATGTTACAGCCTGATTGATAGGGACTTCATCCCTGATAAGCACCTGAGTATGGTGTGCATCCATGGAGACACCAAAGTCTACCCAGAGACTGCCGTGGACTTGGTCCCCAAACTCGGGGAGGTTTCATGTGAAGTGGGGGTAGTGAAGACCCTGGTGCAACCCGTTATATTGGGTAATGACTTTCCCCGGTCTAAGGATCTCTGGGGGAAAAATGTTTCTGATGGACAGTGTGATGAAGCTCCTATTGAGGGTGCGCAGTCCCGAGGGGCGGAACACAATGCTAGTGGGCCGTTAAACTTATGTGATAATGATGATGATGATCATGATAATGATGATGACCAAATGATATGATGAATGATATGATGATGATGATCATGATATGATGAGACCATGATGATGATGCTGATGCTGATAATGATAGTGATGATGATCATGATAGTGATGATGATACTGATCATAGTCATGATAATGATATTGATAATAATGATGACTGTGATAGTGATGAAATTCCTTTGCAGGTGATGTTGGGAGACGAGGATGGTGGTTCTCGAGAACCGAGTGTCCCTGACTTACCTGTGTCCTGTGACAATTTTGAGAGTGAGCAGTGGCGAGACCCCTCTCTTAAACGGCACAGGAAAATATGATTGTTCTAAATGAGGTTTCCCAGGAGCCTGGCTCTGAGGAGAGGTTTCCTCATGCTGCCATGAACAATAGCCTATTGTATAGGGACACTGAAGTCCAGGGAGAGGTCGTGAGTCAGCTCCTGGTACCTGAGCTATATAGAAGTATAGTGCTAGGGTTGTCACATAGTCACATACTTGAGGGACCAGATGGTGAAGTTAATGTTGTGGATGACATGTTAACTAAGGTTCCAGATCAAGATGTGAATGAAAATGAATTGTATAACCCTGACAGTGAGCAGGATGTGAATGAAAATGAATTGTATAACCCTGACAGTGAGCAGGATATGAATGAAAATGAATTGTATAACCCTGACAGTGAGCAGGACGTGAATGAAAATGAAGTGTATAGCCCTGACAGTGAGCCAGATGTGGCTGAGAAAAAGGGGTCAGATAGTGATAGTGAATTATCTGATGACCATAAAGCAACCAGTGCAAATGAGGAAGGCATGGTAGCAGAGGAGGTTGAGAGTCCTGAGAAGAAAGCTGATGCTGACCTTACAGCCAGACAGAAGATGGCATCTGAAGATGTTTTTCAGTTGGCCGGTTCCCTGGCGAAGACTAAGGTGAAAGGAGGAGAGCTGAGCTTTAAAGGCAGGACTCTGAAACTGAACACAGCACAAGTGGATGCTGTTGAAGATGAGAAGTTGTCAGTGTGTGGTGTGGATCTGCATCATGCCAAGGACTCTGAAGGTGATGCTGAAGAGGTGGAAAAAGCCATGGAAGTGGTGGTCACCAAGCCAGATGCCTCATCAGAAGCTGAGGTTTCAAGTGAAGCTGTGAGGAGCAAGACTGAAGATATGGGGACTGACTCTGTCCAGGAATCTGTTTCTGCCGAAGACAGCGGCGTGGACGGGTTACGGTCCGGATCAGTAGCTGGCATTGGTGAGCTCAAGCGCACTTTCAGGGAGGCTACATCGGAGCCACGTCCCAACAAATGGGAAAAGCGATGTGTCACTCCGTTGCCGCTGCAGACACACGGGAGCCCAGATGGGATGCAGAACGTGGTGGAAGAGAAGAATCCGGCGGGTTCTGAGTATACAGATGCCGCTATCAAGGAGAACTTGAGGGCTGGAATAAATGGAGATATTGGAGACCAAAGTGATGTGGCTGAAGAGGTAGAGTCTAGGACTGACGGTGGGGCTTCTGGGCATGTCCTGCCAGAAGAGCCTGAAAGTGGGGAACTGGAGAAAAGTGAAAAACCCCTATACCTTCTGTGATAGTTGGTGACACATGGTCAGTGCATCAGGGACAGGAGGTACGTGAGTTTCTGAGGAAGAGTCAGCAGAAGTGTTCTGATGTGTCGGGTCGTACTTCTCTGGCCAGGCACTATATCAAAATGAGCCCGGCCCTAAGGTCAAGATGAAACCGTGCAGGATACCCGAGGCCCGCAGAGAGTATAGGCCTGGGAGGGTACAGGGTAGTGCGGATGCTTCAGATGAAGAGAAAACTGATGTTGGCTATGACAGTGGTGAGGATGAAGCTGATGAGGGCCATGACTGGTCCAGAGTTCACTGTCTCTGTTGGATTGTTGACCAGCCCTCCGGTCTGATGACCAGCCCTCCGGTCTGGAGAAGAGGGAGGGGATATGTGAGACAGTGAGTGAATATGTGATGAATGGGGTGTACATTTCACCTAGGTATAAGGGAAATGTGTTGCTTTGTAAACCTAGTGGTAGAGAAAGGTCACTACACCTCACATTCAGCACACACTTGCAGCACAAGCCTGAAACTACTCAGGTCTTAATTAGGAGACCAGAAGTAGGTGTCTGCAAACACAATCTGAGAGCTAGTTTAGCCTGGACACAGGAAGGTGTCTCGGCACAAGAAACAGTCTCCAAGAGTGTTAGAGCTGTCTTTAGCCTGGACACAGAGAGGTGTCCTGGCACAAGGAAGCAGTCTCCAAGAGTGTTTGAGCTATCTCAGTTTGGGTGCAGGAAGGACCCCGGACATAGGAGTAGTCTCAGTGCGAATCCGTGGGAAGAGCGGCTGAATAGGAGTGGATCTCTCTCAAGTCTGGACATGGAAGGTGCCTTCAGACACAAGGAGGAGTATCTGTGAAGCTCCAAACTGGTAACATATGTGATATGTGTTGTTTGGGCACAGACTGGTAGAGTCTGGGTCCCGGATAGAGAGGGCCATCTATCTAAGTGTAATTAGAGGCTAGACAAGCCCAGGTTTTCTGTTTATGCTTTGTTTTATCTGTTTGCTGTGGACTTTAATAAAGCTGGTTGCGGCCAGTTTTGCACCAGAACTGCTGTCTGAATGAACTGTTTTCATGCATTCTGTCTACCCAGACAGCGATCCTAGAGCTAAACCCCCTGGAAAGCTTACAATGCATACGGTGGGAACCAGGCTTGTAGAGTCCATCCGTTCACCTGTTCTGCGTGCAAAGCAGTAATCAAAGCAAAAGGTGGCTACTTTGAAGAACCTAGGATATAAGACATATTTTCAGTTGTTTCACACTTTTTTGTAAAGTGTAATGTATAATTCCACATGTGTTAATTCATAGTTTTGATGCTTTCAGTGTGATTCTACAATTTTCATAGTCATGAAAATACAGAAGAATCTTTGAATGAGAAGGTTGTCCAAACTTTTGGTCTGTACTGTATATATATATATATATATATATATATATATAATTATTTTGTTTTGGTGTAGCTTTTTTTTTTACGATGTGATTTTAACAGGAGTTTTTACATACAGAGAACTGCTCTATGTCAAACGTCATGTTTAAATCGCATTGCATACTAATGGCAAACGGATGGAAAACTGAGGGTGCAATTAAAAATCGCATATATTTCAAACTCAATGAAATGAAATGGTTTACTGTATCTAAACCATGTGTCATTTCATGTCGGATTCTGTAATTAAAACCGGCAATTGAATTAGCGGCTATTCTGCTATGTATAAGTGTATGTGTATGACCTATATATATATATATATTTGCTTTTTGTGTACAGTTTCTTTTTACAATGTGATTATAACTTGAGTTTTTTACATAGAGAGAACTGCTGTATGTAAAACTTCATGTATACATCGCATTGCATACGGTTGCAAAACGGATGGAAAACTGAGGGTGCAATTAAAAATCGCTTATAAATCGCATGACAATCGCATGCCAATTGCATAGAATTAGATCGTTTTTTACATCCAGAAAACATGCCGTTTTTGTTTCTCGTAAATGGGTATGTACCCTATATATGTTTATTCTATGTGTATATGTCTATTCTTTCTTTTGTGATTTTAAAACTTTCATTTGATACATTATATGTCGGTTTTGCAATCCGGCGAGAAAATCTCGCCGTACGGATGCCATAAGGATGACACACGGATATTTGGATGCGAGGAAATCGCATCCTCGCATTGCACACGGATGACATACGGATCACTGTTCAGGGGACTTTTCGGCGTATTACGGCCGTATAATACGGTCCGATTTTTGACACTGTTGGGGATTTATTCAAAATTGAAGCGGTGAGCGATCCAGCTCACCCCAAACCATCTCGATTGGGTTCAGGTCTGGTGACTGTGGAGGCCAGGTCATCTGGCGTAGCACCCCAACACTCTCCTTTTGGTCAAATAGCCCTTACACAGTCTGGAGGTGTGTTTGGGGTCATTGTCCTGTTGAAAAATAAATGATGGTCCAACTAAAGGCAAACCGGATGGAATAGCATGCTGCTGCAAGATGCTGTGGTAGCCATGCTGGTTCAGTATGCCTTCAATTTTGAATAAATCCCCAACAGTGTCACCAGCAAAGCACCCCCACATCATCACACCACCTCCTCCATGCTTCACGGTGGGAACCAGGCATGTAGAGCCCATCCGTTCACCTTTTCTGTGGAAAGCAGTAATCAAAGCAAAACGGTGGCTACTTTGAAGAACCTAGAATATAAGACATATTTTCAGTTGTTTCACACTTTTTTGTAAAGTGTAATGTATAATTCCACATGTGTTACTTCATAGTTTGATGCCTTCAGTGTGATTCTACAATTTTCATAGTCATGAAAATACAGAAAAATCGTTGAATGAGAAGGTGTGTCCAAACTTTTGGTCTGTACTGTATGTACTGTATGTTATGTGTTGTATGTTACATGTATGTACTGTATGTTATGTGTTATATGTATGTTCTGTATGTTATGTGTTGTATGTTATATGTATGTTATGTGTTGTATGTTATATGTATGTACTGTATGTTATGTGTTGTATGTATGTGTACTGTATGTTATGTGTTGTATGTTATATGTATGTACTGTATGTTATGTGTTATATGTATGTGTACTGTATGTTATGTGTTGTATGTTATATGTATGTTCTGTATGTTATGTGTTATATGTATGTTCTGTATGTTATGTGTTGTTATTGTATATGTATGTTATGTGTTGCATGTTATATATGTATGTTCTGTGTTGTATGTTATATGTATGTACTGTATGTTATGTGTTATATGTATGTTCTGTATGTTATGTGTTATATGTATGTTCTGTACGTTATGTGTTATATGTATGTACTTCTTAGTACCGTGTTAGCCAGTAGATAGAAAAATATTTAGAATTGAGAGTCCTCAGTGGTTGATACCTTTTAATGGCTAACTGAAAAGATGGTAACAAATTGCAAGTTTTCGAGACTACTCAGGTCTCTTCATCAGGCTAGACTAATACACAATCTGAAGAATCAAATATTTATACACAACACAGCACAGAAATAATGCAATAGGTAAGACAAGTGATGTGAAGCAGAATAGTCATTATGGCAGAGGGATGAACATAAATATTGGACTAGTTCATAGATAAGGAGTGTGAAAGTTTTATTGCCCTCTGATTGGGGTCTGGTAATGTTTTGTGATGCTCTCACAGGGTCTTTGGAGTAAATTCCTTAATTGAAGTAAAATGTCATAAATCCATGTGACAGGTTCATTCCAGCATTGAGAGTGTCAAAGGTCACCATCAATTTGTATTCGCAAACTCTTCTGTGTCTCTGAGATGTGAAACTACCTTTCAGTACAAGTAATTTCATGTCCAACATGCTATGACCAGGGGAACAAAAGTGTTTTGCCACAGGTAGATCCATTCTCTTTTCTCTTATTGTGTGGCGATGAGAATGTATGTACTGTATGCTATGTGTTGTATGTTATATGTATGTACTGTATGTATGTGTGTATGTATGTTCTGTATGTTATGTGTTATATGTATTTTATGTGTATGCTCTGTATGTAATGTATTTTTTTTGGACATTCAACACAGCCAGATGATGGGACTACTACTGTCCATCATTGGCTAATTGTGTCACTCACTGACAGTGTAGCAGGCATAGCCGGATGGGACTTGTAGTCCCATCGGACCATGCCTGCATTTACACACACAGCCTCGTGCGCGCACACATACACACACACACAGACTCACAGTGCAGCAGGTATAGCCGATGGGACTTGTAGTCCCATCGGACGATGCCTGCATACACGCACACACAGACTGACAGTGTAGCAGGCATAGCCGGATGGGACTTGTAGTCCCATCGGACGATGCCTGCATACACGCACACACAGACTGACAGTGTAGCAGGCATAGCCGGATGGGACTTGTAGTCCCATCGGACGATGCCTGCATACACACACACTGTTAGGGTCTGCGGAACGCACCAAATATATGATGTAAAGAGGTGCGTTCGCAGCCCAGGGTCCACCGTGCAGGCGGAGCCTGCTGCTAGTAAAATGGCGCAAGAAGCGAACTCTGTTATCCCGCAGAGTCGCCAAAATAAACGCCGTAACGCGCGGTGGCAATATGTGCGAATTCAGTTATTCCACAGAGCCGCTAGAAGGAGTGCCGCAGTGCTATATGGCGATGTGTGTGAACTCACTTTACACAACTGAGTCGCAAAATAAACATGCTAGGGCGCTGTCTAGCATTGAAAGAGAACCCCGTTACGTCACAGAGCCGCTGAGACAAACTTCTGTGTCCTGTCAGGCACCCAGGTACACAGTTGACTGCTAAGCGAACATAGAACGTGATCATGTGCTAATGTCCTCGCGGGAGACACCCGCAATCTATGGCGTCTGAACGCCAGGCCCTGAATACGGCAATCAAACTCCTCACCAGTTATGCCGGTAATCTAGGGCATCTAGGACACCGATCCTGACCAGCTAGCATACCAAACTCCTCACCGATTAAGTCGGTATTCTAGGGGCTTATTTCAGCCGGGCCCTAACCACACACACGCATGACCACACTGGCGCAAAGCATATGACGATTGATACTAGCGCATGGAGGCCCAGCCATGCTACCCTTTTATAGTAACAGCTACAGGACCTGCCAGAAACAAGGACCAATGAAACTTGTTCCAGAACACCAGTAGTCACAGGACCTTCCTGGCGGACCAATAGGAGCTGCTGCAGTACCTGAGCATGTGACCCCTAATCTCCAATGAGAGATCTCACTCTGGGCATGCTCAGAAGGGGAAAACAAGGACTTTGTCCTAAAGACGTCTGCTCGCCGATAACCAGTACTGGCCACAATAGCAGAGCCTGGAGAAGCAGCAGTAATCCTCTGCACACTGTTAGACTGGGCGAGACGCTGGGACCGACGTCTAAGCTGAGCAGGCTCCACTGCGGACGGAGATGAAGGGGGACCGCAGCAGGACTGGTTCGAGACTCCCCTTGTGCAGCAGCGGGAAATCAAACCCTAACATTACCCCCCCTCCTAGGACCCCCCCATTCTTTGGGCCTCGCTGCGCTCAAAGGCAGGCTCCCAGGATCTATCCTCAGGCCCATAACCCCTCCAATCCACCAAATAAAATTTTTTGCCTCGTACCACCTTGCACCCAACAATGGCGTTCACCTCATAATCATCGGTAGATGAACTCGGAAATGGCCACGGGTTTCAGGAGGGACACGTGAAAGGTGTCAGTGATACCAAGGCGAGGCGGAAGGGCTAGGCGGTAAACCACCGGGTTAACCTGCTCAAGAACTTTAAAGGGACTCAAAAAGCGAGGTGCCAACTTGGTGGACTCTACACGTAGCCTGATGTTTCGGGCAGAGAGCCACACTAGGTCACCCGGAGCAAATGTAGCAGCGGGGCGCCGATTGGCATCGGCCGAAGACCTCATCCTCTCGTTGGAGGCCTGAATGGCATCCTGGGTTTGGTCCCAAATGTCCCGTGCCTCCACAGCCCAGTCTGCCACCCTGGAATCGGCGGTGTCATGAGCTGCTTTGTTTGTGGGATTTGGTACTTCAGAGGTTAATCTGGACGGCCTCATTTTGGGATTCTGGGAGGCTTCTTATAGCCTCATTGTGGAGCCATTCCCTGTCGCTTATACTTTGACCCTTGGCCGAGTGTGTGTGACCCTGTGCTTTGTGCTTGTGCTACTTTATGCTTGCTTGGTTTTGACTTGGTTCTGTTCCCATTACGAGTTCTGCCTGCCCCTCCTGTACTGCGTTGCTATCTTGTGTATGACCCCTGGCCTTTGTCCTGACAACTCTCTGCTTATCCCTCCTGTACTGCATTGCTATCTCCGTGTATGACTCCTGGCTTATGTTGTGACTATTCTCTGCTCGCCCCTTCTGTACTGCGCCGTCCTCTCTGTGTATGAACCCCGTCTGTCTGACCTGAGTTTCCCTCTTTACTAATCCAGGGTCCCTGTAAAGTCCTGCATTCATCTCTAGCAGCAGGATGCTAAGCCCCGCCCCCTGTGGTCACATGATCGCAGGTCCTTTTACTTACTGCTATCTTCAGTGTCCCCTCTCACCACGCTGTTCAGGTCCCCTCTGCCTGAGCCTCCCCTGCGGCATTTGACCCCGGGCCCTTCCACAGTGTGGGTGAGTCACCCTGCTCAGCCGTGGCAGTTCGCTGGCGCTGACAGGAGCATGATATTATAAGCGACCGCACATTTTTTTTTTTTCTTGGGGATAGTTGTATGTGTCTTCTGAGCATATTTGCAGCATGGATCCCCTGCAGGGTTTGGCCGATCAGGTCAAGCATCTAACCCAAATGTTCCAAAAGCTCAATGTGGAACAGTGCACGATAGTCCATACCCAACAGCAGTTGATGGACACCGTGCAGGGGGCCGTTGTGACAGGGTCTCCAGGTTCCGGGAGTTGGGACATATCTGTGATATCCCCTGAATCTCCGGTCAAATTGCCTGATCTCTTTTCAGGGGATAAAGAGGAGTTTAGGTCCTTCAAGGAAGGATGTAAGCTTTTTTTTTCTTTAAGACCCTGTTC
The DNA here is from genome assembly GCA_033576555.1 of Oophaga sylvatica. Lineage (NCBI taxonomy): Eukaryota > Metazoa > Chordata > Amphibia > Anura > Dendrobatidae > Oophaga > Oophaga sylvatica. The sequence continues at coordinate 370,429,222 of JARQOD010000003.1, forward strand.
CTCTGGGGACGAATTTCAGAGGGTGGGGGTTGTTATTTCTCTACTGCGTGGTGCCCCTCAAGCTTGGGCTTTCTCTCTGTCTTCCACCGCCCCCGAGAGAATGACAGTCGATGCCTTCTTTGAGGCCCTAGGCCGCATATATGATGAGCCTGACAGAGTACATATGGCTGAAGATAAGGTCATGAGTGTGTGCCAGGGTAAACGCTCGGCTGAGTGGTTTTGTGCGGAGTTCCAACGCTGGGCAGCGGAGGTCTCATGGAGTGATGCCGCCCTTCGGGGCTTATTCCGCAGAGGCCTATCCGAACGCCTCCAAGATGCTCTGGCCCTCCATCCACCACCTGACACCTTGGAAGATGCCATTACTCAGGCTGTGCGTATGGACCGCAGGCTGCGGGCTAGGGGTGTCATGCATTCCGAGATGTCCCTATTCTCCAGCAGCAAAGAGATCGGTGTCGCTCCTGAACCCTTGGAGATTGGCGTCACTTCGGTCAAGGAGATGGAGAGGAAACGCCGCCGGGAAAAACAGCTCTGTTTTTATTGCGGGGAGGCTGGTCATTGGAAAAAGGATTGTCCCTCGTGCCCATCGTCCTCTAAAGCGACGGGAAAACGACTAGGTCTGGGTAGTGGTCGAGGAGGCTGCCCAGACCTTCAGGTACTTTCTTCTTCATGTCCTAAAGTTTTTTTAAGGGTTGAACTGTTGGTAGACAACGTCCGTTTTTTCTCTACAGCACTGGTGGACAGTGGTTCATCACTTAACCTGATCAGCTCTGATGTCGTTTCCCAACACCAGATAGGGACAGTCAGGCTTCCTACACCACTTAAAGTCGTGGCCATTGACTCATCTCCTCTTACCCGAACTGGGATCATTTCTGTGTCTGAAAAGTTTATGTTGAGAATTGGTTCTTCCCACATGGAAGAAATTGAATGTTTTGTCATGGACAAATTACCCTCAGGGCTGGTACTGGGAATGCAGTGGCTTCGGTGCCATAACCCAGTGATTGACTGGGAATCTGGGGAGATTGTTAAGTGGGGGTCCAAGTGTGCTGACTGTTATCATAAATCTATTTGTTGTATGAAAATTGCTAAATCTGTCTGTGTGTCTTCTACTAGTCTGGAGGGTATTCCGGAGTACCTGAGAGACTTTGAGGACGTGTTCTCTGAGAGCGAGGCTGAGGCGTTACCCCCTCATAGGCCATTTGATTGTGCCATCGATCTGATTCCTGGATCCAAATTGCCTAAAGCTCGCCTGTTCAATCTGTCTGGTCCAGAGCGCCTTGCTATGAAACAGTACATTTCTGAAAGTCTCCGTAAGGGGCACATAAGACCCTCAGTTTCCCCGGTAGCTGCGGGGTTTTTCTTTGTTAAGAAAAAAGATGGCGGCCTACGTCCCTGCCTCGACTTTCGTGAACTAAATAAAATTACTGTCAGGAACACATATCCCCTACCGTTGATTCCTGATCTCTGTAATCAGCTTTCTGGTTCTAAATGGTTTTCTAAACTGGATCTGAGGGGGGCTTATAACTTAATAAGAATACGAGAGGGGGACGAGTGGAAAACGGCTTTCCTTACGTCTGAGGGGTTGTTTGAGAATCTAGTAATGCGTTTGGGCTCACCAACGCACCTGCAGTGTTTCAAAATTTTATCAATGTGGTATTTTCGGATCTCATAGGCCGTTTTGTAGTGGTATACCTAGATGATATTCTGATATATTCTGTTGATAGAGCTTCCCATTTGTTGCATGTTAAAACTGTACTTCAGAGGCTAAGAGAAAACCAATTGTATGTCAAACTCGAGAAATGTTCATTTTTTGTTCAGGAGTTGTCATTTCTAGGTCTGATAATTTCACCTCAGGGTTTTCGCATGGATCCCAAGAAAGTGCAAGCTATTGTGGAGTGGGTCCAGCCCAGGGACCTTAGGGGAATCCAGCGCTTCTTGGGATTTGCGAATTATTATCGCAAGTTCATTAAAGGTTTTTCTCAGGTGACTAAGCCTCTCACGGACCTGACTCGTAAAGGGGCAGATGTCAGAAACTGGTTCTCGTTAGCTAAACAATCATTTCTTACGCTTAAAAACTGTTCTCTCATCTGCTCCTATCCTGGTCCAACCGGATCCTTCCAAGCCATTTGTGGTTGAGGTGGATGCTTCCGAGGTTGGGGTGGGGGCAGTTTTGTCGCAAGGTCCAGCTTCTCTGACTAATCTCAGGCCCTGTGCCTATTTTTCTAAGAAATTTTCTCCGGCGGAGAAAAATTATGACGTAGGCAACAGAGAGCTTCTGTCTATTAAGTTGGCGTTCGAAGAATGGAGGCATTTTTTGGAGGGGGCGGCTCACTCTATTACGGTTATCACTGACCATAAGAATTTGGAATACATCAAATCTGCTAAAAGACTGACTCCCAGGCAAGCCCGCTGGTCACTTTTTTTCTCCAGGTTTCAATTTTCTATTACCTTTCGGCCAGGGTCTAAGAACATAAAGGCTGATGCCTTATCACGTAGTTTTGAGCCGTTATCCGCCCCCGATCCGCCATCCCCCATTCTTCAACCCAATCTTGTGGTTGCCGAGGTGTCGTCGGAATTGGAGCGAGAGATCGTAGGAGCTCAATCTTTGGCTCCAAATTCCAAACCTGTTGACAAGTTGTTTGTCCCGCAGCATTTGCGCAACAAACTCCTGTGGGAGTTCCATGATTCGAAGTTGAGTGCACACCCTGGTATAGCCGCCACACGGGAAGCAGTGGCAAGGGTCTTCTGGTGGCCTTTAATGACTTCAGATATCAAGAAACATGTCGCAGCATGTGGTATATGTGCCCGTTCCAAGAGCTCTAGTTGCCGGCCGGCCGGGGAATTGGTGCCTTTGCCAGTCCCAGGAAGGCCATGGACTCACTTGTCCATGGACTTCATTACCAATCTTCCATCATCTCGTGGTAATACTGTAATTTGGGTAGTGGTGGACAGGTTTTCAAAGTTGGCACATTTTGTACCCATGACAAGTTTACCCTCAGCAGAGACGCTCTCTAGGCATTTCCTGTCCCAGGTGGTACGCTTACATGGGGTTCCCACTAATATTGTGTCAGACAGAGGGACTCAGTTTGTGTCTAAATTCTGGCGGGCCTTCTGCAAAAAACTGGGGATATCTCTGTCTTTTTCCTCAGCGTATCACCCTGAAACCAACGGACAAACGGAGCGCACCAACCAGTCACTTGAACAGATTCTTCGGTGCTTGACTTCTACCCTGCAAAGCGACTGGTCTGATGCCTTACCATTAGCAGAATTCGCCTTCAACAACCAGGTAAACCAATCTACCGGTAGGTCACCATTTTTGATTAATTATGGGATGAACCCTCATTTTGGCGAATTTTCTCGAATAGATTCTGGTTGTCCGGGGCAGAGGACGGGGTCAATCGTCTTAAGGATCTTTGGACAAAGGTTCGTTTAAATATTTCTAAGGCTCAGGAGAAATATAAACGTTTTGCGGATAGAAAAAGGGACTCTGCTCAGACGCTGCTTTGTGGGGATAAGGTGTGGCTGTCTACACAAAATATAAAACTTTGATTGCCCTCCGCTAAACTGGGGCCTAAATTTATTGGTCCCTATGAGGTCATTGAAGTAGTGAACCCCGTAACTTACCACCTCCGTCTTCCTTCCTCCTTAAAACTCCATAATGTTTTTCATAGGTCTTTACTTAAACCCTTGGGTGCGATGAGGGAGGAGACTGAAACTGCTCCTCCTCCAGTCTTAGTTGAGGGACATATGGAGTTTGAGGTACAACATATTGTGGATTCCAGGCGGGTTCGGGGGTCTTTGAAATATTTGGTACATTGGAGGGGGTATGGTCCGGAGGAGCGGTCATGGGTACCAGCCAGATCAGTACACGCTGACCGTCTGGTTCGTGCGTTCCATGCCCGGCATCCTGGGAAGCCTGGGGGTCCGGAGGCCCCCCGTTGAGAGGGGGGTACTGTCATGAGCTGCTTTATTTGTGGGATTTGGTAGTTCAGAGGTTAATCTGGACGGCCTCATTTTGGGATTCTGGGAGGCTTCTTATAGCCTCATTGTGGAGCCATTCCCTGTCGCTTATACTTTGACCCTTGGCCGAGTGTGTGTGACCCTGTGCTTTGTGCTTGTGCTACTTTATGCTTGCTTGGTTTTGACTTGGTTCTGTTCCCATTACGAGTTCTGCCTGCCCCTCCTGTACTGCGTTGCTATCTTGTGTATGACCCCTGGCCTTTGTCCTGACAACTCTCTGCTTATCCCTCCTGTACTGCATTGCTATCTCCGTGTATGACTCCTGGCTTATGTTGTGACTATTCTCTGCTCGCCCCTTCTGTACTGTGCCGTCCTCTCTGTGTATGAACCCCGTCTGTCTGACCTGAGTTTCCCTCTTTACTAATCCAGGGTCCCTGTAAAGTCCTGCATTCATCTCTAGCAGCAGGACGCTAAGCCCCGCCCCCTGTGGTCACATGATCGCAGTCCTTTTACTTACTGCTATCTTCAGTGTCCCCTCTCACCACGCTGTTCAGGTCCCCTCTGCCTGAGCCTCCCCTGCGGCATTTGACCCCGGGCCCTTCCACAGTGTGGGTGAGTCACCCAGCTCAGCCGTGGCAGTTCGCTGGCGCTGACAGGAGCATGATATTCGGTAGACACGGGCATGGGCACTGGTACCCGCGGATGCTGACCGTAGTTCAGGAGGAATGGGGTCTGTCCGGTGGAGTCAGCCACAGCATTATTTAGAGCGAACTCAGCCCACGGTAGCAAAGATGCCCAGTCATCCTGCCTGGCAGAGACAAAATGTCGCAAGTATGTGATCAAGGTCTGGTTGGCCCTCTCTACCAACCCATTCGTCTCGGGATGGTATGCAGAGGAGAGATTCAACTCAATGCTGAGTAAACGACACAGCTCTCTCCAGAACCGAGACGCAAACTGGGGACCTCGATCACTGACAATTTTGTCTGGCATACCGTGTAGGCGGAAAATATGCCTAATGAATAATGCTGCCAAGGCCCGTGCAGACGGTAACCGTGGTAACGGCACCAAGTGCACCATTTTGGAGAAGTGGTCGGTTATCACCCAGATGATGGTGCAGCCCCGAGACTTGGGTAAGCCCACCACAAAATCCATCCCGACCATCTCCCAGGGCCTGTCTGCCACCAGTAAAGTAAAAAGTAACCCAGCTGGCCGTTGTCGAGGGGACTTATTCTTGGCGCATGAGACGCACGCCTGAACGTATTCCCTGACGTCACGGACGATATGTGGCCACCAGTATGTCCTCGCCAGCAACTCAGATGTCCTCTTTGCCCCAAAATGTCCACCCACCCTGGAGAGTGTGCCCAAGAGAGTACCTCCGGTCGCAAAATGATGGACACAAAAGACTTGCCCGGAGGCACAGATCAAGCGAAACCGGGGCCACAGTTTTTAGGCTCTCTGTGGGGACAATAAGCCGAGACTCCTCCTCCACCTCCTCAGAGGACACCACGGAGCGAGACAGAGCATCAGCACGAATGTTCTTCTCCCCTGAGAGAAAATGGAGGGTGAAATGGAACCGGGAGAAGAACAGGTCTGACGGGAATTTAGCCGCTGAACAGTCTGTAAATAGACCAAATTTTTGTGGTCAGTGAACACTTGGAAGGGAAAGCGAGCCCCCTCCAGGAGATGTCTCCACTCGGAAAAGGCCAACTTCATGGCTAGCAACTCCCTATCCCCAATGGAATAATTCCTCTCCGCTGGTGTGAAGGTCTTGGAGAAGAAGAAGCAGGATGTTTACGACCTTGAGCATCCTTTTGAAAAAGGACTACTCCAGCACCAACGGACGAGGTATCTACCTCCAATATAAAAGGCTTATCAACCTCGGGACGATGTAGGATAGGAGCACTAGCAAAATGGGACTTGATTGAAGTAAAGGCCTTAGAGACCTCCTCTGACCACAATTTGGGATTGGCTCCTTTCTTGGTGAGGGCTACCAAGGGAGCAACCAAAGTAGAGAAGTGGGGAATGAATTGGCGATAGTAATTAATGAACCCCATAAAGCACTGCACCGCTTTAAGAGAGTGGAGTTCTTGCCAATCCATTACAGCCTGTAGTTTGGCAGGATACATAGCCAATCCCTGAGTGGAGATGATATAGCCCAGGAATGGCAAAGACTCCTGCTCAAACACACACTTCTCCAACTTCGCATATAAGGAATTTGCCCGCAAGGGTCGAAGACCCTGCAAACATTTGTCCGGTGGGTGTCCATATCTGGAGAAAAGATGAGAATGTCATCCAGATAGACTACCACAGAGCTGGCAAGCATGTCCCGGAAGATGTCATTTACGAAATCTTGGAAGACGGCTGGATCATTACAGAGACCGAAGGGCATCACAAGATATTCGTAATGTCCATCTCTGGTATTGAACGCCGTCTTCCATTCGTCCCCCTCACGGATGCGGATCAGGTTATAGGCACCACGAAGATCCAGCTTAGTAAATACCCTTGCTCCCCGGAGCCTATCAAAGAGCTCAGATATTAGGGGCAAAGGATATTTGTTCTTAAAGGTAATGGCGTTAAGACCCCTATAGTCTATACACGGTCGTAATTCTCCATTCTTCTTCTGCACAAAGAAAAATCCTGCCCCTGCTGGTGACACTGACTTCCTAATAAACCCTCTGGCCAGATTTTCCTGGATGTATTGTGACATGGCCTCCGTCTCAGGAAAAGGGAGAGGATACACTCTTCCCCGAGGGGGCTCCGTTCCAGGCAAGAGGTCTATAGGACAGTCATAGGGGCGATGAGGCGAAAGAGTCTCCGCTGCCTTTTTGGATAATACGTCCGCGTATGACTGATAAACCTTGGGAAGAGAATCAAGATCTATGGGTATCTCTGTTGTGGAAACCTGCACGTCCTCTCTGAGACATCTGTCTCTGCAATGATCACCCCAACCCAGTATTCTCCCAGAGGACCACTCAATATGGGGAGAGTGGTGGCGAACCCAGGGTAATCCCAACAAAACCTCATCTATTCCCTCAGGAAGAACAAAAAGGGATATATTCTCCTGATGTGAAGGAGACATAGTCAGAGGTAGAAAGACAGTCTGGTGGGTGATTTGTGAGGGCAGGATTGCTCCATTCAACACTCTCACCGATATTGGCTCGGCGAGCGTCACTAGCGGTATGGAATGGCGAGAGGCAAAGGAGGAGGACATAAAATTCCCCTCTGCCCCAGAGTCCACACTAAGCTTGGCGGGAGGAGTGGATGAAACTAGAGAGATTAACCCTTTAAGGAGCACTTTCGGAGCAAAATCCCTCGCGTCTAATGACCCTGCACCCATGGTCACGGAACATGACCGTTTACTCATTCGCTGGGGACATCGGTTGGCATAATGTCCTGGCTGCTGACACACTCTACAGACCACGGATACTCGAGTGGTCCGAGACTGAGATCCCACTCGAGTAGTCTCCACGGTCTCTGGGGAGTCGGACGCCCGAACGGGAAATTCCAGAGGTTTGGCAAAGGTGGGTGCCAGCCGAAACCTCTGCCTACACTGGGTCCGCTCTAAACTCCGCTCGTGAAAACGGAGGTCGATGTGGGTAGATATAGAAATGAGTTTCTCCAGTGTGGCAGGAATCTCCCTGGTAGCCAAAGCGTCCTTTACATGGTCTGCCAGTCCTCTCCAGAAAACTGGAATAAGAACTTTATCTGGCCACTCTAATTCAGAGGCCAAAGTCTGAAATTGGACTGAGAACTGGCTGACCATGGACAAGCCCTGTGACATTGCCAGCAGTTGGAGTGCTGTATCGTGCGTGACCTGATGTCCTAAAAAGACCTTTTTCAGAGCCTCCAAAAACCGAGGAGCACTCCGCAACACACGATCGTCGCGCTCCCACAGCGGTGTTGCCCACTCCAACGCTCTGCCCGAGAGTAGAGACAGTACAAAACCCATTTGTGCCCGATCCGTGGGGAAACGTGCAGCCAAAAGCTCGAGCTGTATAGAGCACTGACTCACGAATCCTCGACATTGCTTGCTGTCACCGGCAAACTTGTCAGGAAGCGTGAGGTGGGATAATGTAGGGGCAGAGGTGGCAGAGGACAAACTGGCTGCAGCCATGCTAGCAGCCTGAACAGCGACTGCGGTAACATCCACAGCTGAGGTTGTGCGCTCAAGGGCCGCCAACCTACCCTCCAGCTGCTGGATGTACTGCAGTAGACGCTGGTCATCCGCCATTTTACTAGCCAGACCCTGGTGCTAGAATTATGTTAGGGTCTGCGGAACGCACCAAATATATGATGTAAAGAGGTGCGTTCACAGCCCAGGGTCCACCGTGCAGGCGGAGCCTGCTGCTAGTAAAATGGCGCAAGAAGCGACTCTGTTATCCCACAGAGTCGCCAAAATAAGCCGTAACGCCGGTGGCAATATGTCAACTCTGTTATCCACAGAGCCGCTAGAAGGAGGTGTCGCAGCACTATATGGCGATGTGTGCGAACTCATTTAACACAACTGAGTCGCAAAATAAACACGCTAGGGCGCTGTCTAGCGTTGAAAGCGAACTCCGTTACGTCACAGAGCCGCTGAGACAAACTTCTGTGTCCTGTCAGGCACCCAGGTACACAGTTGACTGCTAAGCGAACATAGAACGTGATCATGCGCTAATGTCCTCGCGGGAGACACCCGCAATCTATGGCGTCTGAACGCCAGGCCCTGAATACGGCAATCAAACTCCTCACCGGTTATGCCAGTAATCTAGGGCATCTAGGACACCGACCCTGACCAGCTAGCATACCAAACTCCTCACCGATTAAGTCGGTATTCTAGGGGCTTATTTCAGCCGGGCCCTAACCACACACACGCATGACCACACTGGCGCAAAGCATATGACGATTGATACTAGCGCATGGCGGCCCAGCCATGCTACCCTTTTATAGTAACAGCTACAGGACCTGCCAGAAACAAGGACCAATGAAACTTGTTCCAGAACACCAGTAGACACAGGACCTTCCTGGCGGACCAATAGGAGCTGCTGCAGTACCTGAGCATGTGACCCCTGATCTCCAATGAGAGATCTCACTCTGGGCATGCTCAGAAGGGGAAAACAAGGACTTTGTCCTAAAGACATCTGCTCGCCGCTAACCAGTACTGGCCACAATAGCAGAGCCTAGAGGAGCAGCAGTAATCCTCTGCACACTGTTAGGCTGGGCGAGACGCTGGGACCAACGTCTAAGCTGAGCAGGTTCCACTGTGGACGGAGAAGAATGGGGGACCGCAGTGGGACTTGTTTGAGACTCCCCTTGTGCAGCAGCAGGAACCCTAAACACACACAAAGCCGGGCGGACTGCTCAGTCAATGGTGGGGGATTTGAATCTCGCGGCGCTCATTGGCTGAGCAGCCCACTGGCTCTGCAAATGAGCAGTGCCATTTTGGTGGGGGATTTGAAACCTGCGCTGCTCATTGGCTGAGCTGCTCTGCCAATGAGCGGCGCCGCTTTGGTGGAGATTTTGAATCTCGCGCCGCTCATTGGCTGAGCCGGCGGGCGGCTCAGGCAATGAAGCGGCTTGAGCGGGGAATTTGCAGCGGCGAAACCCAGCCTGACTTTTTTTTTCAAATTGGTCACCGAGCGTTCGGCAGACTGGAAGCCAGGGTCAGGTTTCGTTTCATAAAACTCGACTTTGGCGAAAATCGGCGGTTTTTGAAAATGAACGACCTGTTTTGCTCAACTCTAGTCTGGACAGTAACTCCATAGGAACAGCGTGCTTCTGGGCCAAGGTTGACGACAAAAAATTTACATCGGCCCCAGAGTCCAACACCGCCTTGGCAGAAACCGTGGTTGTTCCGAAGAGCAACGTCACTTCATATGCTGGTCTGGAGGAAGAAGTCCCTGAATCTAACACACCTGCTCCAACGGTGGTTAGACATTCTCATTTCCCGACCGCTTGGAACCCTTATTATTGGGATACTCCAAGAGATGTGCAGGACGGAAACGAGGAGGCCTATTCCTAGTCCACAATATATCCATAGCTCAGGTTCTATGTTGGGCACGACGGGTTTGGACATTGGTCTAGAGAACGATGGCGCCAGCCGAAACTGAGGTTTAGAAGCCCCCAGTTTCAACTTGCGTTCTAAATGACACAGGTCTATTCGGTTGGCAAGAGTAATTAACTCTTTCAGAGAGGTTGGGACCTCCCTGGTGGCTAGAGCATCCTTTATATGCCCCACCAGACCCTTCCAGAACACCGGCATTAGCGACGACTCAGACCAATCTAATTCAGCCATTAGTGTCCTGAATTGGATGGCATAGTGACTGGCGTTGGTCGACCCCTGCACTAATGCAAGAAGTTTAAGAGCCGTATCATGTGTAACCTGAGATCCGAGGAACACACTCTTTAGGGTCCTAAGAAAGATACCCACATTGGCCACTACCGGGTCATTCCGCTCCCACAGAGGAGTAGCCCACGCCAAGGCCTTGCGGGTAAGTAATGAGATGACAAACCCCACTTTAGCCCTTTCCGAGGGGAACCATGCCTCCATCACTTCTAGCTGAATGGTGCATTGATTAATAAATCCTCTGCAGGATCTGCTGTCACCAGAAATTTTTTCCGGAAGAGCAAAATGCAGTAATGAAACTTTAGCAGCTACCGCAGCATTCACAGCAGCAGAGTTTACGAGATTTGCTGCTTGTACGAGTGCCTTCGTAGCTACTGCAGTGAGATCAGCAACTGGAGCGGCCTGCTCCAGAGACCTAAGTCAGGCCTCTAGTTGCTGAACATAGCGCTGCAGCTGCTGGTTGTCAGCCATGGTCGGCTAGACCCTGGCGGTCAGATACTGTTATGAGCTCAGTTGCAACAACTTTATTGGATAATGGATTGCAACCGAACCCGGGGTCCGCGATGCAGTTGGAGTCACTGCTGCCGAACACCCCTTGGGTATGAAGGTAATAACTGACAACTAAAGAATAAAATTAGATCTCTCCAGTGTTACTTCACACAAGGAGAGAGATATTTGCACTATCTCCGTTAACTTCACAGAAGATGTGCTGTATGCTGGCGTAGACATAGCCCTGTTGACTGCACAGAAGCCACTTGCCAGACGACTAGGTAGTGCATCCGACTCCCGCCAGGCGTATGTTTTGTCAGCCAGTATGAGACCGAACTGTGCAACAGACTGATCAGCTGGCGGCGAAGTCCACGTGCTGCCAGCCGGTGTGCGACCAGACTGAGCAACTCTCTGTTCAGCTGGCAGGCGAAGCTCAGGTTACGCACCCCGCAGTCTGCTCAGGGTGTACCACTACCCTCTCGTTGTAGCAAGACTGCGCCACATTGGCTACCTGCCTTGCATAAGCTAATCCTGCCTGAAGGACCTGTTCTAATTAGCCGAGCGAACTCTAGCATCGGCAGGTCCCATAGAGCAAAGATAGAAAGCACGTGGAGCCCAGATTCTGGTACGTCCACACATGAGCACTGCCTATTTTAGTATGATCTCACCGCGCCGCGCTGCGGACAGACAAGCATTTTAAGGGTTAAGCTCCGCCCCCAGCTATCTCGTCAATCGCATCACCGATGACGTCATTCGTGACCAATCAGGCGATGCTAGGTCAGAGGATCAGCTGATATTAACCACCAATCACGGTTTGCTATGTCACGTACATGCTCAGTGCAGGCATTTCTGGACTTAGGCTTATAACAGCCTTTTCCTGTTCTGTAACCTAGGTGTAAGGTTACTATGAACAAAGACTCTAGTAACAGCCTGTGCTGCTTGGGTATTAGCTAGGCGTTGGGATTGAAAGTGAAGCTGAGCAGCATCTGCCTTGGCTGGACCTGGATGGGACACACAGACTCCTCAGATCCTGCCATCACCTGATGCCTATCACATAACACAAATAATCAACTACAAAACATTACCATATGTCATGGTTTGCATGTTTATAACATGTTCAAAGATTATGACCCCAAAATGTTAGATGTTTCCATTATTTTGTTCAACCCCTGTAATTGAAGAGGAGGTGATAGATGACCCAGTTGTTGACCCGGATTGGCATCCTTTGGGGAAGAGGGTGCCGCTGCCAATAGCTCAGAAGAGGAGAAGGATCTGCAGCAGGCATCGATATTGCATCAGCAGTTATCTGGCAGGCCCGTAGCAGTCCAAAAACGTGTTAAAAAAACAAAAATAGTTGCAGGACAGCTTGGCCAGACGGTCAAATTAGCACAGCGTGCAAGCCCTGAAAATTTATACCATAGTAGGAAGAGTCCAGTGTGGCACTTTTTTGACCTAAATCCTGTTGATGAGGCAAAGGTTATCTGGAAGGAGTGCGGAAGGAGCTTTAGCCAAGGGAAAAATCTCAGAAATTTGAATACCAGTTGCATGCTTAGATATTTAATGAACATGCACTTGCAACCGTGGACGGACTACAAAACCTACAAATCCCCCTCGCCCAAGGGCCGGCGTCAGCAGCTGGCACATCGGGCAAGTGCCGGTTCCCTGAGTAGGTGGGGGGGCGACTCTTGGGTGACGGCACTGGCACAGGACCCCTCATAGTACAAAAATATGTGTCTCTGACGGTGGGAGGGCCCACTCACCGTCAGACACACCGGCGTACTATGAGTGGCCCTGTGCCAGTGCCGTCGGCCACGAGTAGGCCCACCTGCTTGCTCATGGCCCCAGCACTTGCAATACTTACCTCTCCATGCTCCACCTCTCCAGGTTAGAGAGCTCGATGACGTCACGTCTGTACGCCCTCTGCCTAAACAGTCCAAGTGCAGAGAGCTGTAAGATGGCGACGCTGAGGCGTCCAGAGTAGAGCAGTGCACAGCGAGGAGAAGTATTTGATTTTTTGTAATGTTTGGAGGAATATATGGGGAGCATTAGACACTTGATCATTAATAATGGGGCCCATTATATATGGAGCATTCTTTTAGCCCATAAGACACTGGAGCAGCATCCATGGGGCCCAAATAATACAGGAGCATTCTAAAAGGGGGAAAACAGACACTGGAGCAGCATTTACTGGGCCCATTATACACTGGATCATTAATAATGGGGCCCATGATATATGGAGCATTATTTTGGCCCATAAGACACTGGAGCAGCATCCATGGGGCCCATCATACACTGGAGCATTGTAAATGGGGGACAGCAGACACTGGAGCAGCATTTACAGGGCCCATACACTGGATAATTAATAATGGGGCCCATTATATATGGACCATGATTTTGGCCTATAAGACACTGGAGCATCATCCATGGGGCCCATCATATGCTGGAGAATCATATGGCGTTAATTATTTATGGGGCATCATATAGGGTATGGAGCATTATATGGAGCCCATTCTGTATGAAGCAATATATGGGGCTCATTATTCTGTATGGCGCACTATGTGGTGGCCATAATACTGTATGGAGTAATATACTGTGTGTTTTTTGAGCTGTTGTAGATTTTAACATAGATATCAGTCATGTCATGTAAGAAGTGAAGTATTTTTCATTGTACTATACCTATATTTCTGTGCCGTATCGGAGTATGATGAATTGTGGTATGTGTTAAAGGGGCCCACTGACACTCTTTGGCCTGGGGCACACGAAAACCGGGAGCCGGCCCTACCCGCCCCCAAAAGTTTAGCCAAATAACCCCCAGTTTTCAATGCGTAACTATTATTATAAAGTTAATTAAGGTTGCCAAGCTTAAGTAAAATAATTTATGTTGTTGGCATTGAAATGGGCACTGTAGGTGTGTTTACTGTCCTCCACTCCCTGCTGACTTTGCTTCCCCATTGACTTGCATTGGGTTTCATGTTTCAGTCGGACTCCCGACTTTTCTTTCTGAGAAAGTCGAGTTTCATGAAACCCGACTCAACCCAAAAAAAGGGAAAGTCACTTATCTCTAGTGAACACTCCTTGTAGGGTGTCCATCTGCTGGATTGGGTGTAGTGGAAGAACTATCTGTCCCGATTATACTATTTCTACTGTGGTGAAATTGATACCACTTTGGTGGTGTCTGCCAATAATTTTTGGAAATATGAACACTCATGGTTGGGCCTCCATCATCCGTGTTGCCTGTAGCAGTAGGCCTCCGAGACTCTCAGGTCTCCACTTCCTTGAACTCAAGTACCCATGTTACTATTCTTAAAATTTTCTGACAATGGTAGTCTACATAACTGATATTTGTGCCACCTAGTGTGGCTCAGCATGAAAGCAGGTAGAGATGTTGCATGTGGTATCAGGGCTCCCAGCAAAGGGACTCTACACTGATCCCTCACCCACCTTGTCTTACTGTCACGTTCAATTGAAAGCTGTAAATACTGTCCCAGACACCGATACTTCATGCCTGGCTGACTGTTGCAGTGCCATGCTAAAATCTGTACTGTGGGTGAATTGAGGCCACTTTCCTGGTGTCTGTCCCCCATTTGATGTGTTTTGTTAGCATATGGGGCCATTATAAAGTGTTGTGCATGCATTTGTTTTTACTTCCCATTGAAATGAATGGCGTTCGGCTATCCTCGGTGAATATTCGACAAATTAAATTGGCGAATATTGCAAATTCGGCTAATGTAATCTGAACCGAACATCAAAATATTCGCTTATCTCTAGTTGTGTCATGAATTTCAGCTTGCTGATGGTGTTGCTAGCTTGTCTCAAGAAAGTATTAAACTTGTGTTGTGAAAAATTGAACTCCTTATACTTAGCAAAAATACATTCAAAATGTATGAAACCCAGGCTGGATTTGTCCATTTACCAGGAGTGCAGGTAGAAGCTCCATTGAAATGACTCCGCATCATCATAGCTTTGAGCTTGATTCCTGGAGGGCTGCTCGTGTCTTTAAAACTGTTGTAGCTGATTACCTCTGTGAGCAGCCAAGTGAGCCAGATGCAGGAACATTTCTAGTTTGAATCTTCTACTGGTTTATTAAAAAAGGTACTGCATAAACCATAACACAAAAAAAGTATAGCACAGTCTCTGTGGCTGCTGGGTTTTGCCCACTCATCAAAAAAAAAACAGGGTTCAACTCTCTTTAGCATAAACACAGCTCTGGAGCGCTCGTCTCCAGGCACACTGAACACTGAATGATTCAGAAGGTTGACTATTTACCTTCTAGACTCCACCCTGGGATGGAGATCTGGTGAACAGCCTCCCACCCTTCAGCTGTTCACAAAAAATCAATCCTTAACATGGCGATTAACCCCTCTGAGCACTTAGTGTGGTGGAGAATTTTCCCTTGGTTCAGATCACTAAAGTCAACATTCTCAGTGATACATTTCTCCTCTCCAATACTTTACCAGTGACCTTTTCACACTGTCTATAATCTCAAGTATCTGAAATCGGTAGCATCGTAGTCTGTAATCTTCCAGTAATAATTTTGCTCGGGACAAAATTAAAAAATTGCTGCAATATTGCCTGGAGAGTTTCTTTATCTGTTGAGCGCTTTCTTTTTGGTAATTGCTCGTACGTTGTACAAATTTAAAGAAACACAAAGGCGGCATAACTCTAACATTTTTCAAAGCTCAAAGGCTAAAAATTGTGGACACAACTGACAGATTGCTCCAATTTGTATTCAAAGATTCCACTGAATAAACAATTTGAGAATCAGAATGACTTTTGGTCCATTAGCTGATTTAAATATGTCACATTTAAAGGCAAGACTTTGGTAGAAATGTTATTACATGAAAGCTATGAAGATTCCGGATGTGCCCTGCAATTATCCAGCAGCAGACTTCATGCTCAGTCACAAAGAAAAAAGCTGAAAGAAATCAAACTTTTGTGAATAATACATGCACATTACCGTCAAGATAATAGTGGCCAATGTAACTTTTGTATGATAAATACATTGGTTTATTACTCAAAATGAATACATTTATTTATGACTCTCACAAGATGTTATAGGGATATGCAAATTTGCTTTCAATAGGCATCAACATGGCTACCCACTGTAAGATAAAAGGTAAAGTATCTGAAAGAGCTGGCAATGTTTAAATTCTTAAAAATGTTTAAGAAATATCCACACTGGATTTTTTTTTTCTCATGTTGACTATACCATCTTAGGTCTTGCCACTTGAAGATGTTGTGCCAGCATTAACGTTAATGACTGAAGGAGGGAAAATGAACACCTCATCCAGACTGTAAAATTGTAGCAAGGTGAATTCAAGGACAATCACCTATTTATTAAACATTCTCTCTCTTTTTACCTCACTAACTATTGATTAAACTTGTTAATTGTCCGTGTAATTGGTGATCAGCTCTGGAAACATTTATTTACAAATTGCCAAAAGGAAAATAGACTATAAAGACTATAAAAGATTACTTTTACTCATACTATTAAAGGAAGCCATGTTTCATTAGCTAGATTGGCTTTACAGCCTCAGCCCCCGATGAAGCCAGTCTAGCAGGTGAAACATGATGGGGAGGCTTAGGAGATACTTTAGTAGCTAGTCAGTGTGGCTTATGGGTCAAGGCATCCCCTTTGGAAGAAGCTCATATGCGAAACGGCACAGTCAGGTTAGAAGCGCGCAACACATTGGAACTATGCACATATTCTATTAAATAGTTCATCACATATAGATATGTTGTTTAAATAACAATGGCTTGTGTACTTGCTAGACATACCTATACCTCTCACCATAGAGATTCTTAATGTTATAGATGCACTTAGTACTTTAATTTAACAATATAGACCACCTCTCTATATGCATAGCAACGGCACGATCCATTCTAAGGTAATTTTCTGATTGCACTTGAAATAATTATACTATATATTATTTGCCTTGAATCACATTAGATTGTAAACTGTGCACAAGATACTGTCATCGAATTTTAATTCCAGTGCTAGCACACTTCTCTTTTTTATTCTGTAGTTTTATATAACTTGATCTATAGTAACGTACAGAAAGTGCAAAATTGAGTGAGTGGAAATAGAACATCCCTTTATGATTGCACCAATCTTATGTAGTGTGAATGTGCAAGGAATATCTCAAAAAGTCTCTCTTTCACTGCTTTCATTCCTGTTGAACTATTAAAAACACTCTCAAATGAATAAAACAAAAAGATATTATAAAATAATTTCCTGTCCAGTTAACTAACTTGTCCTAAAGAGGTATTCTCATTTTATTAAATTCCTTTAGTTAGAAAAAGCAAGTTAATTGCAAACTATCTGCTTTCATTCTCCTGCAATGAGAGCTTTTATCTTACATAGTGTATAGCTTGTTTATATGGAGCTTGGCCACTAGAGCCTGGCCAAGTGTGCAAAGTAGTTACAATCCAGGAGGAGTTTACTCCTATATCCTAGTCTGCTCTTTCCAGCCCATTGATATATATGTAGCAGTTAGATGCTCACCTACCTCCCCCTCCCTCTCAGTTCCTTACAAGGCTCCTATCAATCCTGTAGAATCACAATACCCCTCTATCCTCCAGTATTGGCAATTTCTAGAGCAGTTCTCTTAATCATGGCTCTCAATTTCCTGAGTTGTGTGCTTGTTCAAAATCCCAGTTATCTCTTTATGTAAAAATAGTCATAACAATATAGACTCAGAACTAACACTGACAGACTGTTTATCAAGGGAAGGATTGCAAGAGAACTCACCAGTGCAATCTCCCAGAAGATGGGTACAGAAGACAGCCTCAGGCTCCTAGGAATGCGGGGTAAGCAGGACAGAAGAGAGATTCCTTCAGGCCAGATAGGACCTGAAGCACCTGACTGTTGGGGGTGTGGTTTAAGCTCCAGAGAGCTAGAAGCTGAAGGAATTAACCCTAGAATAACCGAGCCAGCCAAACCATGACACTGTTAATATGTAGTATTAAAATGAAGCTACTCACTAGAACTATCCCTCAAGGAAGAGATGAGACTGTCTAGCTCTGAACTGCTCTGAGACCAGTGTTTAAGAACTTTTTTATTCAAAACGTGTATGGATATATATTTTTTTTTCATACATCACAACCCTATTTTATAT
This sequence comes from Oophaga sylvatica, assembly GCA_033576555.1. Lineage (NCBI taxonomy): Eukaryota > Metazoa > Chordata > Amphibia > Anura > Dendrobatidae > Oophaga > Oophaga sylvatica. The sequence goes on from JARQOD010000003.1 coordinate 370,447,111, forward strand.
TTTATTCAACCAATACCCTTTAAGAAATACCAAAAAAGGCACAGGAGTGTATATATAGAAACAATTTTTATTGAAACACATACAAAACACTTAATAAAAAGGGTTGCCTCATATCCAGAAATGACACAGTAAGTTCACCCCACCCATATCCATCAAAAAACATCAATGATATATATGAGATATAATCAAAATTAGCTATAACAAATATATTTATTTATATATATTTAACAAAGTGGCTGGGTGAAGGAACGCTGCGTCTCTAACCCCAACGCACGTTTCAAATGCTCTTCTTCCGGGGGCGTGTATACCAAGGAGGGGATCATGTGCCCTTTTAAATGGCTGCTATCCAATCAAATGACTCCTGCATATGAGCTTTAACATCCAATTACAAAAGCTATAGGCATATTTGTCTCTGCCCATTCCCCATAGACCAATCAAAACCAGTGTATCGCACACACCTATCTATACCCCACGTGGGTGCTCACAATGACCGTCGTCCCATTAACATCGCAAACTCCATACCACATCAGCGCTCTGTCTCAATTATGACAACGTTTCAATAAGAATCCTCCCTGAGGCGCAGGTCGCAAACAAATAGAGTAAAAAAACTCCTCTTATCCTACCATGGAGCCACTCGTTGCGAATAAAATGGGAGGACCCCATGTAACACCTCCCATCGAACATCGGACCAATGAACTGATGGCGCATCACAGACTGGCGTCTTAGCTACATGGGACCTCCCCCCTCTGGCGCGGCGAGATGCATGACTCCCACAAGAATCACGATCTAGCCTGTTGCCAGAGGTGAGGAGATCCAGCCAGACCACAGCTCTGTGTGCGCACGTCAAAGGGACCGTGATCGCACCACAAGATAGTACCCATATATTGCTCAATATAATTAATTTGTGTTGCTACTGATTTGTGAATATATTTTGAATAACCAGCTAATCAAAAAAGGGGTTTAAATATTTAAAAGTGCCTATAAAGTGTTTTAAGGTCAATATATATTACCTTATATAATAACAATACATGCACAATAGACAAACATAGATCATTATGAACATTAATAATGCATTTAAACATTATCAATATATAATAAATTTACATAATATATGTGTAACATAAACACCATATGCATAATGTGCACCACCATTACATACATATATATACAAATTGCATCTAAAAAATCAAAAGAAAAAAATAATAGAAAATAAATAATAATAATATGCAAATTAAATACAAAAAAAATTATTAATAAAAAATAAAAATAAAAAACAAAAAATACGAAAAGAAAATATAGATGGTGGATGCTGTCGAAGTGTGGAATCTTCAACTTGGAATAAGTCATGGTACCACGGCATGCAAAAAAACTGGAAACAGACAAGAAGAAATGCGGATCAGTCAAATATCTAAACAAAAACAAAGAAATTAGCAAAAAAATAATGATTAAAAGCAACCACCCTCCCCTAAAACCAGATGCCATATACCTGAAAAGTGGATTACCTCATAATTTTACCTATAGAAATGCTCCAAACCCAAAGTTTTCATTAAGGCCGAATGGTGCGATGGTACCCAATCGGTATATCCATCGACTCTCTAATTGGGCTAAAGCTTTCCCAGTATTGCCGCCTCGAATCCCCAAGGTTAAGGAATCAATCCCTTTAATCTTCAACAATCCCGCATTGCATTGATGGTATTTTTTGAAATGTCTTTGTGTAGCCCAGCTGGCTTGGAGCCACATGTACCCAGGAGGATGCACAGAAGGTAAACCCACACACACACCTGATATTCATTCACACCTTCACTATTCCCTGGAGCCACCAGAGGGAGCCCTTGAAGAGTATGTATATATATAAAGGGTTGTGGAGAGACGGCAGTTAGATCTCCTCAGAACACCAGAGTGAGTAGTTCGATTTTGTCTACCTCAGAGTGAGATCAGATCACCTCACAGAGAGAAGTGTCAGAACTCCTCAGACGAGCTGAGAGGGAGTTGTTAGTTTACCTCAGATGAGCTGAGAGGGAAAGTGAGAGAGATAGATTACCTCAGAAAGCTGAAAGACTGTTTGTTCCCTTGGAGCGTGGAAGGTTAGCTCTTGAAGTGTGCATAGATCAGTTAGACGGAAGGTCCTGATAGCTGCTTCAGACAGAGCATTAGAAGGAAAAGAAGGAAAGGGAACAGCAGTGATTGAAAGACTGAAGACTACAGCTTGAACTTAGTTTATTGTGTGGAGTCCAGTAATAGTGGAGGGAGATAGCCACTTCAGCCTGGTCAGAACTGAGTCAACTGAGTGTAGTTTCAGTGAACACCGCCCTATACCCTGAGGGATCCGGTCTTGCCTGTGGAAGACTTAACACCTTGCTGCCCAGTAACAACCCCTCAGAGGATCTACCCTGCAGCGCTGGTCACCCTGACCAGGTACCGCAGGTGGCGTCACGAACAAACTGTATATACTTTAATCCCCTGTAAATATCCCACATTTGAGGTGGGCCCCAGGGCCACGGACCGAGCTGTGCTACCCATGACATCCCCATTGAAGTGAATGGGCATATGTCATATGTTCTCGTACTATCCCAGTTTTTAAACGTCTTACTTTTCACCAAATTCAAACAGGCTTTACAAATGCCACATGGAAAAAACCCAACTGTGGCAGTAGGGTTTACTTTGTTTTGCCCGGGATTATATAAGCTATGTACAGGATGTCACGGAGGTTTTTAGATCTCCTAGCTACGATTGAAGGTTTACTTGGTAACAACTTTTTTAGGACAGGGTCCATAGATAGTATGTGCCAATGTTTATTCACAATATCTTTGAATTGGGGCCATTTATTTTGGTAGGTAGTGATCATACGGATCTCCCCAGATTTTTGATCATCTCCCTTTTTTTTACCATACAATAATTCATTTCTTGTAGTGTTGAGGGCCCTTTTAAATCCCCTCCTTATATTCCTTTGGCTGTAACCTCTTTCTTTAAACCGATCAGACAAATCATTGGACTGAAGATAGAAATCTTCCGATTTCGTACAGATTTTTTTAACTCTTAAAAATTGACCGACGGGTATTCCTCTTATTGTTGCTGGAGGATGAGAGGACGTCGCATGTAGCAATGAATTTGTAGCAGTAGTTTTTCTGAACAAATTAGTGCTGATATATCCACTGCTATCTACATCAATTTTTAAATCAAGAAAGTCTAGACTTCTGCCAAACTTATATGTGAGATTGATGTTTAATTCATTGGTGTTTAAAGTTTCCATGAAAGAAACCAAAGTCTCCTCAGTGCCTTCCCAAATGAACCAAACGTCATCAATATACCTCATCCAGCCTGAAATTAGGCTGGAATGAGGTATAGGTTCACTTACAAAAATCTGACGCTCCCAAGCTCCGAGGAATAAATTCACATACGAGGGGGCACAGCAAGCCCCCATGGCCGTGCCCTGAGTTTGTAAATAAACAATGTTTTTAAAAATAAAAACATTGTGTGTTAAGACAAATTCCAACAATTCCAGCAATAGTTGAACCATGTCCTTTTCAAGATTACTGGAATTCAGAAACCATGCAGTCGCCTTTAGGCCATCTTGGTGTCGTATTGAGGTATATAGGGCCTCTACGTCCGCCGTTACCATGAATGCATCATCGTTCATGTGAATATTGTCCAATCTGCGCAACACAGCATTCGTGTCTTGGACAAATGATGACAATTCACTCACCAAAGGTTTTAAATAATGATCTATAACCATGGCAACGACTTCGCAGAGACCCCCATTACCTGACACGATTGGCCTACCTGGGGGATGTAATGGATCCTTATGGATCTTGGGTATCAAATATAATGTTGGTAGACGCGGATGTAGTTCCTTAATCAAATCCAAAATTTTTTTGGAATTATTCCATTTGAAAAAGCCTTCCCCAAAATCTTGATTAGTTTTTCCTGGAAGCGAGGCAATGGATTGGAGGCCAACCTCTTATAGCATGCCTTATCGTTTAACAATTTCAATGACTGTTCTTCATACATGCTATTTGGCCATATTACTAGGTTTCCACCTTTATCGGCTGGTTTGAACACCACATCGGTAAGGTCAGATAACTCCCTAATAGCCTGGCGTTCCATCCTACTGCAATTAGATGCCCCATAGCCACCACTTGACAATAATTCAATATCTTGAGTAACAAGCTTGGTAAATATGTCCACCGCCGGACAAATACCAAGTGCTGGAAATTTTTTTGACTTATTGACAAGGGACAAAGGAAATCTGCAACTTACCGATGTGGTGCCAATTTCACTCTCCTCTGCCAAAGCCTCCAGGACATTCAAAGCTTCTCTTTCATCATTAGATAAAGTGGGATCACCCATATCTGTTTTGTGATGCAATTTTTGCAGCACCATTTTTCTGCCAAAAACGTGCAAATCTTTGATGGCTATAAATGGATCTAAATATTGGGAGGGAGAAAAAGTTAACCCTTTTTCCAAGATTTCAATCTGGACATCTGACAACTGATGTTCTGATAAATTGATTACCTTGGGATTGTCCTCCCTCCTTTTCTTAGTATTTCTGGTAAAGATGTCAGCTTGTTTTCTGTATCCTCCATTACGTGTTCTCAAATTTCCAGAATAATTGACATCACGTCCATTAATAGGTGCATTTTTTTCAGATGCAGAGGATACAGAACTAAATGAAAACTCCCTCTGTCTAGGTTGATTACCATAGTTTTTCTTAAATTGCCATCTAAAAATTTTGTTGTCCTCATAGTCTGTTACATCTCTTTGGTATTTTTCAATTTTCTTTGAGAAATTTCTTTTTCCCATTTTTCAATTTCATTATTTAAATCAATTGACCAGGCCTCAAGGATCTCTTTCTTTACATCCTTCTTAATTGTTTGTTCAAGTTTATCTAATTCTTCTTCAATTTCAGTCAATGATTTAATGTTACTTTCTATGATGATATTAAGAAATTCAATTGAACAAGTGGTTGCTGCTGTAGACCACCTTTTGACTAACGTTTCATCTTTCAATTCAAAACTTGGGAATAATTGCACTCGCAATCCCCTTGGTACAATACGATGACTTACATAGTTTTCTAATGAGGTTTTAGTCCACCATAATCTAGTTTTTTTATACATGGCATTTTTGTATAGTTTAAAAACATCCTTATCTGGTACTGAAATATCTGAACTGGATTCAGAGGCACCCATAGAAAAAATATCTGTAGCTTTTTTACGCCAGGCAGAGTCTCTGGCTTTATAATCCATTTTGCTGGATCGGACTATCTGTTTGAAAACAGGAAACAAATGTGCATACATATTAGTCCATAGAAACCTTCACAAGAGGTCACACTCCGTAATAAATCATTCAACCAATACCCTTTAAGAAATACCAAAAAAGGCACACGAGTGTATATATAGAAACAATTTTTATTGAAACACATACAAAACACTTAATAAAAAGGGTTGCCTCATATCCAGAAATGACACAGTAAGTTCACCCCAACCATATCCATCAAAAAACATTGATGATATATATGAAATATAATCAAAATTAGCTATAACAAATATATTTATTGATGGCAGGGCAATATGTTCATAAATTGCCAACAGAGATTGTTTAATAAAGTGCTCTTTGTGCCTAATAGATTGAACAAAAGGAGACAGACCATAGGCTATTGCAAATATAGTCCTATCAACTATGTCCCATATAGGTAAGGAAAATACCTGCTGACTCCAAAAAATAACTAAATCACTATTTTCTCTTTCATAAAAAAATAAAATAAAAAACAAAAAATACAAAAAGAAAATATAGATGGTGGATGCTGTCGAAATGTGGAATCTTCAACTTGGAATAAGTCATGGTACCACGGCATGCAAAAAAACTGGAAACAGCCAAGAAGAAATGCAGATCAGGCAAATATCTAAACAAAAACAAAGAAATTAGCAAACAAATAATGATTAAAAGCAACCACCCTGTTACGCTTCCCACGGCTGCGGGGCGTTGGGACATGGCATAGCTTGCCTAACTAGCCAATGCTCCCACGCCTCCAGTCCACGACGACGTGAGGCATGCGTCCCAGATGGTAAGAGAATGTGGACCCACTGGACCACGGAGGGAGACCCGGGCCTGCCCGGACTTGGGAAGGGCAGCGACCGGGATCCGTGGCAGCTGAGCATGTGGGCAAGATGGCGACCTGCAGGACTAGACAACACCGCACAACTTCAGGTATGAAGAAACATAAAGTTTACTTAAAGAAACACACAGTACATAACAGAACATAAGACCGGCTCCCGATTCCGCATATCAGAGAAGGGAACACGTCTCAGGATCACAGACGAATGCAGGAGGACATCACAGGTAGATGCAGTCCAGGGTTATCTGGCACGGGCATACTTGGGCGGCCTCTCTCTCAGGCCTCAGGCGTAGCACAGGCTCAGCAGGAGAACATCAGACACCGACCTCAGACAGACTTCAAACGATGGCGGGGTCATCACGGGTAGATGCAGTCCAGGATCATCTGGCACGGGCATACTAGTATGGCCTCACTCTCAGGCCTCAGGCGTAGCACAGGCTCAGCAGGAGAACATCAGACACCGGCCCAGGACGAACGTCAGACGATGGCGGGGTCATCACGGGTTGATGCAGTCCAGGGTCATCTGGCACAGGCATACTAGTATGGCCTCTCTCAGGCCTCAGGCATAGCACAGGCTCAGCAGGAGAACATCAGACACTGACCCAGGACAGACGTCATCACAGGGTAGACCACGGAGGAACCGGCAGGACAACAGGAACATCAGGAACACGGACTGGATCTCAGGTACTCAGGAACACAGACAGGATATCAGGAACACGGATTGGATCTCAGGGACACAGGAACACGGACAGGATATCAGGAACACGATTGGATCTCAGGGACACAGGAACACGGACAGGACATCAGGAACACGGATTGGATCTCAGGGAGTCAGGAACACGGACTGGACATCAGGAACACGGATTGGATCTCAGGGAGTCAGTAACACGGACTGGAACACAGGAACACGGACTGGAACACAGGAACACGGACTGGAACACAGATTGGAACTTAGGAACATCAGAACACTGGCATCGGACTCCGGACATCTGGCAGTGATCGGCAGGCTCGGATATCTGGCAACGATCGGCAGGATCCGGACACCAGGCAGGAAGGATAGGATCCGGACATCTGGAAGTGGTCATCGGACATCGGACATCAGGCCGTGGTCATCAGGGAGGACACGGTCCTCGGACTCCGGACATCTAGTATCGATCTGAAAAGGAACCCCAGCGGTCTGGTGCAAGCCCCGCCAGGCTCAACGGGAGCTGGCCGGGGATTGCACAGAAGCTGAGCACAGAGTAACAGAAACTCAGCACACACACCGGACTCCTCCTTCCACGATGAACTCAGGCTATACAGCAAGGAATCACAGTCACTGGTACAGGGTTCAGGACACAGAAGAACTTCAGGAACATAACACAGAGGACACAGTTCAGACAGTCAGGTACAGGATCAGATCCAGGATCAGGGATTCGGGTACTAAACACAGCAGGAACAGGCCTGGATATGCAGCCTCCAGGAAGGGCGATCTGGGTAGTCAGCCCCCAGCATAGGCGAAAACACAAGACACAGTTCAGACATTCAAGTACCAGGATAGATCCAGAATCAGGGATTCAAGTAATAAGACACAGCAGAAACAGGCCTGGATATGCAGCCTCCAGGAAGGGCGATCTGGGTACTCAGCCCCAGCATAGGCAGAAATACAAGACAGGACAAAGGGAATCAGCTCTCCAGAGCTGATCGCACTCAGAGCAGGAGCTGAACACACAAACACACACGGCTAGGTTCAAGAACTCAATGCAGACTCAATGCAAAGCTCTGGAAATGCCCCACAGGGCTGGGGAACTTTATATATGAGCTGCTTCACAGCGATAGGCTGGAGCAGCAATTCTAGTGCACACCCATTCCTCATAAAAGCAGGACAGGTGTGGGCCGCGCCCCCTATGCAGAGCCAGACAACTCATCACAGAGGGACACCTGACAGTGGCTGCTGCCACACACGTAGTAAGTCATGCACCACTGCAGGGGACTTTGCAACCTACGGATGGCTTCTACAGCAGGCCAGGGACCGCACATGCGGGTGGTCATGCAACGCAGCGGAGACACTCACACAAGTACGGCTACGCAGCAGAGCTGGGAACTGAGCAGCATCCATACAGGTAACAGACAACAGTATCCCAGCTGGTTAGGGGAAAGGAGCAAAAGGGTTAAAGCAAAGACATGCAGAGTAACGCTGGAAAACAAAGTACAGACAATACCAGTGTTACACACCCTCCCCTAAAACCAGATGCCATATACCTGAAAAGTGGACTACCTCATAATTGTACCTATAGAAATGCTCCAAACCCAAAGTTTTCATTAAGGCCGAATGGTGTGATGGTACCCAATCGGTATATCCATCGACTCTCTAATTGGGCTAAAGCTTTCCCAGTATTGCCCCCTCGAATCCCCAAGGTTAAGGAATCAATCCCTTTAATCTTCAACAATCCCGCATTGCATTGATGGTATTTTTGAATTGTCTTGCCAATGTTTTTAATGAAGCCTCATCCTCTTCAACTTTCACTTTCTCAATGTCCCTACAATGTTCTCTTACCCTCACTTTAAGTTACTTACTGTGTAATTTCTGGATATGAGGCAACTAGTGTTGAGCGATACTGCTCGATATCTAAAAATATCGGATCGGAATGGTATCGCTGATATCACTAAAATATCGGCGATACCCGATACCGATACCGGAAGTCCCATGTAAGTCTACGGGAACCAAATATCGACATTAAAAAAAACCCATTCTTGCCTTGTTGGTTAATTGTACATGAAGGAAAACAACAAAGAGTAATGTAGAATGTATTGGGGGAGGTTGAGGAGACAATAAAGGCATACATGTTTAACCCAATGCATTGGAATAGCATTAATATATTTTTTTTTGGAAATACGTTTGGATTGACGAACAAATTGACAATGTTGTTAACCTTTTTTCTATTTTGGCAAATATGTATGTTTCACAACTTCCATGCTCTTCACCTTTTTAACTTTTGACACACTTTCTCCTTCATAATCTTCAGCAGCATCATCTTTCTCATCAAATTATTCTTCATCTTCACCTTCTTAATCTTCTTCTTAAACTTCTTGCTATTCATGTTTTTGTTTACATTACTCATATTGTTATTATTAAACTATTAATCTTCTTCATATTCAAATTCTTCATCTTCTTCCTCTTCATCTTCATCATCATATTCTTATTTGTGACAGAGATTCCTGTACTTGTAATCTGTAAAAGTATGAATTGTTCATTCTTCCGTTCTTGCTGTCACAAAAGATTTAAATTTCAACAGTATTTGTCCGTGTTCAGTTTAGCCTGCAGCAGCAGGCATTTTCCAGGGGCACCACGAGGAGGAACGGACTCACCCCCATACACTGCTTAGTCTTATTCTGCTTAGAATTTAGAGCATATATTTTGCTCTTCATTTTGGTCTTATACTTCATGTTCTGCTTTTTGATCTTCTGCTTATTGTTCTTCTGTCTCTTGTTCTGTATCTTGTAGTTTGTCTTAACCTTCTTTGTCCTGTTGGTAATCTTCTTCTGGGTAATCTTTTATTTTTTCTTTGTGATGGTGTTCAGGCTGGTTGGCTTCATGCTCGTCGTCCTTGTTGTCGTCATCTTCTTCTGGGTGGTCTTTAAGGTCGTCTAATTTCCGAGAACCAGCTGACGTTACTGTAACCCGGACGGGTATCAGATGGAGCAAGAGACAATGGAAGTAACGAGGACCAGCTGACTGTGCTGGAACCCAGACGGGCAGCAGAAGGAAAAGAGGCAATGTCACAACCGAGTACCAGCTGACGTTACTGTGACACGGTTACTAAGCAAGAGGTACCTGTGCTCCAAAGCACTACCAAGGACCAGCAGACGTTGGTGGAACTCGGATACGGAGATGGAGGCACCTAGGCCAAAGGCACTGGGGAGAACCAGTTGACGGTACTGGACCCGGACGGGTAGCAGAAGGAAAAGAGGCAATGTCACAACCGAGTACCAGCTGACGTTACTGTGACACGGTTACTAAGCAGGAGGTACCTGTGCTCCAAAGCACTACCAAGGACCAGCAGACGTTGGTGGAACTCGGATACGGAGATGGAGGCACCTAGGCCAAAGGCACTGGGGAGAACCAGTTGACGGTACTGGACCCCGGACGGGTAGCAGAAGGAAAAGAGGCAATGTCACAACCGAGTACCAGCTGACGTTACTGTGACACGGTTACTAAGCAGGAGGTACCTGTGCTCCAAAGCACTACCAAGGACCAGCAGACGTTGGTGGAACTCGGATACGGAGATGGAGGCACCTAGGCCAAAGGCACTGGGGAGAACCAGTTGACGGTACTGGACCCCGGACGGGTAGCAGAAGGAAAAGAGGCAATGTCACAACCGAGTACCAGCTGACGTTACTGTGACACGGTTACTAAGCAGGAGGTACCTGTGCTCCAAAGCACTACCAAGGACCAGCAGACGTTGGTGGAACTCGGATACGGAGATGGAGGCACCTAGGCCAAAGGCACTGGGGAGAACCAGTTGACGGTACTGGACCCCGGACGGGTAGCAGAACGCACCCATGAAAATGTAAGTTGACAGGACACAAGCCGTCCGCAGTTACCGAATCACACAGTCCTACAGTGGGTGCTTGTCCTATTGTCACAATGGAAACAGCCTTTATTTACATATCCCACAGCACACATAGGAATCACCTAAACTGCAGGCACCATAGAGTCGGCTAACCCGAATGCAACACGACAGCACAACTTATTGGAGGATAATTGACGTTCACACTGCCAGGAAACAGCTGTCGTGCTGTAACCAGGCTGGCCAGGAGTCAGTACCCCTGCCAATTACTTACGAGCAACAAATGGCGGTGTTGTAGCCCAGGGAGTAGAGTTCAGGTGGTAGAAAGATGAACATAACAGGAGTCATGGAAAACGTTGCCAAACAGTTATTTAATCTGAAAACGGACAGGCAAATTCAGGTGAGATCCATGCCTTGTTCATTTTCAGAAAAGTAAGCCGGTCTACATTCTCTGAGGATAGTCGCATGCGACGGTCTGTTACTACACCACCTGCAGCACTAAAGACGCGCTCAGATAATACACTGGCAGCAGGGCAAGCCAGCACCTCCAATGCATACTGGCTAAGCTCTGGCCATGTATCCAACTTAGAGACCCAAAATTTGAAAGGGGAAGAGGCATCTGGGAGTACACTTAGAGGGAAAGCCAAGTAGTCTGTCACCATCTTACGGAAACGTTTCTTCCTGGTGACTGGAGCCGTCTCGGATGGTGTAGACCTTGCTGGCGCTGTCACAAAACTTCGCCACATTTGAAACATACAGCTCTTGCCCTGTGCAGAGGCGCTGCTTGTGCTCCCTCTTGTTGTAGAGGTGTCTACACTGCCTCGACGCACAGAGCAGCTTTGTAAAGCAGTAGCAGCAGCAGCTCTCTCGGCTGGAATGTACAACAGTATGGATTGCACCAGTGTGTCTTGGTACTCCTGCATTTTACGTTCCCGGTTCACCGGTGTGATGAGGGTTTGTAAGTTGTCCCGGTAGCGAGGGTCTAGGAGGGTGTACACCCAATAATCTGACGTGGTGAGAATGTGGGCGATGCGGCGGTCGTTTCTCAGGCACTGAAGCGTGAAATCAACCATGTGCTGCAGACTCCCAACTGGCCAACAAAGGCTGTCCTCTGGAAGAGGCATCATCTCTGCCTCCTCTGCATCACCCCACCCTCGCTCTACATACTGACTAGAACGTTGTGTACCTCCCTCTGTAGGGATTTCTTCCTCCTCCATTGACTCCTCCTCCTCCTCATCCTCCTCACAAAGTGAGCCCTGCCCAACCTTTTGTGAGGAACCACGTTGCGCTGACTGTCCTGAAGGTAATTGAATTTGTGACTCCTCATCCTCCACCTCTTCCAAAACCTCTTCCTTTAGTGCTTTCAGTGATTTCTGAAGCAGGCGGATAAGGGGGACAGTCATGCTGACTAGTGCATCATCTGCACTCGCCATCCGCGTTGAGACATCAAACGCATGCAAAACGTCGCAGATGTCCTTCATAGAGGCCCACTCAGTAGTGGTGAAGTGTGAACGGCGCAAATTGCGAGTTGATTGCGCCTGTTGCAGCTGATACTCCATTACTGCTGGCTGCTGCTCACACAACCGCTCCAACATATGTAACGTGGAATTCCACCTGGTGGGTACGTCACATATGATGCGATGTTCAGGAAGGCGAAATCTGACTTGCAGAGCTGCAATGCGCGATCTGGCCATGCTGGAACGTCGCAAGTGAGCGCACTCTAGGCGGACCTTGTGCAGCAGTGCATCAAGATCCGGATAGTCCCTCAAAAAACTCTGCACGACCAAGTTGAGCACATGTGCCAGACATGGTATGTGAGTGAGGTTGCCAAGGCCCAGAGCTGCCACCAGATTTCGGCCATTGTCACACACTACCAAGCCTGGCTGGAGATTAGCTGACAAAAACCACACGTCGCTCTCCTGCTTGATGGCATCCCAGAGCTCCTGCGCTGTGTGGCTTCGATTCCCCATGGAAATTAATTTCAGGACGGCCTGTTGACGTTTAGCCACGGCTGTGCTCATATTGGTCGCAACAGGTAAGCGTTCACGGGTCCATGTGGAGGTATACCGTGACGGCTCGTGCAGCGATGATTCTGAGGAACTGGAGTAGGAGGAGGAATCAATGTGTACAGACTGGATTCCTGCAATCCTTGGAGTTGGCAGAACACGTACAGCGCCACTGGCAAGATCTGTACCCGGCTCCACAACATTGACCCAATGGGCAGTGAGGGAAAGGTATCGTCCCTGGCCATGGGTACTGGTCCACGCATCGGTGGTCAGGTGGACCCTGCTACTGACGGCGTTTAGTAGCGCATGTTTAATGTTTCCCTCGACATGTTTTTGCAGAGCAGGGACGGCTTGCCTGCTGAAATAAAATCGGCTTGGCACATTATATTGTGGGACTGCCAATGACATTAAGTTCCTGAAACTGTCAGTCTCCTCCAGCCTGAATGACAGCATTTCAAGGGACAGGAGTTTTGCAATGCCAGCATTCAGAGCCTGTGCTCGTGGATGGTTTGCCGAGTATGGCCGTCTTTTATCCCATGCCTGTGGTACCGATGGCTGTTTTGTGGTCTGGGAGTGTGACGATGACTGTGAACTTGCTGCTGTGGGTGGAATAACAGTTTGTCTATGGACAACAGTGACCGAGGTTCTTCCATGGAGATCCTGTGAGGAAGCCGAACCAGGTGTGTGTGAGCTGGAGGTAGAGGCTCCAACACGACCTGAAGATGTAGGTGCTGCTGTAGGTTGGCCTACATCTCCAGTGTGTCTTTGTAACTCAGCTACGTGCTTTGTCCGTACATGTTTCCACATATTTGTGGTATTCAGGTTACTGATATTTTTACCTCTTTTAACTTTTTGCTTACACAGCTTGCATTGAACATAGCAAATATCATCTACAAGTCTGTCAAAAAAGGACCTCGCAGTGCAAGTCATGGGAGCGCCAATTTTGACATTTGTAATAGAACTGCTCCCAACACGTGCCAAACTGGAGGCTACAGGCAAGCGAGTCTGCAGCCTACCTCTCCCTCCTCTTTGTACCGTTGGGCCAATCTCTTCCTCAGAGCTGCTCCCACCACCTTCCTGTTGCTCACGCCATGTTGGGTCTCGGACTTCATCATCTCCACTACCCTCTTCCAACACCTGCTGCTGTTGGATGGTCTGGGCAGCACCATGCTCCACAAAACCTCGCACCTGAGTCTCATCATCATCATGAGATGCGTTCTGCGGTGTGCTGTCCATCGGCACTGGCTCACCCGCCTCTTCAGATTGAGAGAGACACAGCTATTGCGCATCACTGCATACTCCCTCTTCTTCAAATTGCAGAATGCTGCTTGCCTGTGCCCGTGTTTGCGAGCCAACAGATTCTGAGAACAGAAGCAGAGACTCAGCTGGCTCCTGTACAGAACTCTCTGACTGCCTGGCCAATTTGACAGGCGGTGAACAGACAGATGGTTGCTCAACAGTGTTGTGTTCCTGAGAGGAGTGGAAGGAATTGAAGTCGATGCATTGGCTGCCATCCAACCAACAACGGCTTCAATTTGTTCTTCCCGCAGCAGGGGGGCACGCCGAGCTCCTACCAAAGTGCGCATAAAGGAACGCTCAAGGGGATAAATGGTGGATGCTGTGTCACTGAGGCGGCAGCAGCCACAGAATCCCCACGTCCTCTCCCTGCTGAAACTCCACGGCCACGACCACGTGCCTTACTCACTGACTTCTTCATCTTGGTAGATTGATAAAGAAAGTCAGAAAAGTTATAAGGCCTAAGTGTGGTTATTACGCAGAGACTGAAGTGAACACTGAAACACAACTGTTCACAATCTGTGAAAGGCTACTCCTTTGTCTACTTCTATAGTGTTTGCAACCAATGTATTGGATACGGATGGAAGCGCGTCACACTAATAGATTATATTTATTTTAAATGGAATGGAGCAGAACCAATTGGAGAGAAATGAAAAGGATGAGGCACTGAGACATGCTCAGCAGAGTACAAGCAGCAGTGCTTGAACAAGTAACTGGAGCGTGATGTGCACTCAAAAAATAAAAAACACAGACTGAAGTGAACACTGAAACACAACTGTTCACAATCTGTGAAAGGCTACTCCTTTGTCTACTTCTATAGTGTTTGCAACCAATGTATTGGATACGGATGGAAGCGCGTCACACTAATAGATTATATTTATTTTAAATGGAATGGAGCAGAACCAATTGGAGAGAAATGAAAAGGATGAGGCACTGAGACACGCTCAGCAGAGTACAAGCAGCAGTGCTTGAACAAGTAACTGGAGTGTGATGTGCACTCAAAAAATAAAAAACACAGACTGAAGTGAACACTGAAACACAACTGTTCACAATCTGTGAAAGGCTACTCCTTTGTCTACTTCTATAGTGTTTGCAACCAATGTATTGGATACGGATGGAAGCGCGTCACACTAATAGATTATATTTATTTTAAATGGAATGGAGCAGAACCAATTGGAGAGAAATGAAAAGGATGAGGCACTGAGACACGCTCAGCAGAGTACAAGCAGCAGTGCTTGAACAAGTAACTGGAGCGTGATGTGCACTCAAAAATAAAATACACAGACTGAAGTGAACACTGAAACACAACTGTTCACAATCTGTGAAAGGCTACTCCTTTGTCTACTTCTATAGTGTTTGCAACCAATGTATTGGATACGGATGGAAGCGCGTCACACTAAAATTTAAATTGCATGGAGCAGCAAGAATTACACTGAAGAAAAAAAAAAGAGTCTGTGAGTGACACGTGCAGATGCCTACAGACAGCGTTGCATGCAGAGCAAACTGCAGCGTCACCTGCACTCTCACACACACACCTTGCACAGAGCTGTTAAAACAACACTGCAAGGCAAAAGGAAGCTTTACACAGCGGTTGGTAAACTAGCCTGCCTAGAGCACAGTACACAAAATCGCAATCTCTAACTGTCCCTCAGAGTCAGCACAGCAGCGTTCTGTCCCTAACTGAATTCACAGCACAGTGACGCTAAAATGGCGGCGGCGCCTTTTATAGTGCATTCTGACATCATTTCAGCATCCAATCACAGCCATGCCATTAGTTAACATGACCGCAGCAGTACAGGATGTGCCCACACTTCTAAAGGATTCCTCATTGGCTGACTAAAATCACATTGCCTCTCAAAGAATTATGGGAACTTCCGATTCCGGTATACGATATATGGAAAATATCGAAACAAAGTATCGAAAGGCCGATAGAGCTAATATCGGCCGATACCCGATACTTGCGGTATCGTATCGCTCAACACTAGAGGCAACCCTTTTTATTAAGTGTTTTGTATGTGTTTCAATAAAAATTGTTTCTATATATACACTCCTGTGCCTTTTTTGGTATTTCTTAAAGGGTATTGGTTGAATGATTTATTACAGAGTGTGACCTCTTGTGAAGGTTTCTATGGACTAATATGTATGCCTATTTTATATTTGCAATGTTGTCTAAGATGTCCCAATTGATGTTGCATCATTTAAAAATATTTTTTTCTAAATAAAGCTGAATGAAAGATTTTTATCAACACTCTGGTGTGTGAGCTGGATCCATTTTCATACTGTTCAAGTTGTTAAGTGCTGTGCAGCAGCAGGATTCCTGTGCGCCTGTCCTGAACTGGACCTGGCCTCAGGGGTGAGGTAATTTTTTATTTATTTACATTCGTATAATCTGAGAATACCTCTTAAGTTCCAAAACAGTCATAATTAACTTACAAGTTCTTCAAAATCCTGCTTTCTACTAGAGGTGAGGAAAAAGATTTGCAGTACTCTGTTCTAATAGCTTCATTAGTAATCTGTGGCAACTGACCTAAGGCCCTGCAAACCTCTTCCTTCCCACCAGCATCCCCAGCACTACTTCTGATTTTTGGGCCTAGCACAAAGTCATGTATCAGAGCGATCACTAGCGGGTTGGGATAAACTCGCTTGGCAGCGATAACACATACAGGACTCCACAAGAGCACTCTACCGCTCCAGTCTTACACATGGGTCCCTCTTTTCCATGTGCTGCACGCAGGAAACATAATACCTTCCTCTCTTTACAGGAGCACACCCCTTGGGAGGTGTGTGGTTAACCAGACCCACCCATCACTTCTGGTTAACCCTAAATCCA
>JARQOD010000003.1:370464004-370519924 GCA_033576555.1 Oophaga sylvatica
CGAATGCAGGAGGACATCACAGGTAGATGCAGTCCAGGGTTATCTGGCACGGGCATACTTGGGCGGCCTCTCTCTCAGGCCTCAGGCGTAGCACAGGCTCAGCAGGAGAACATCAGACACCGACCTCAGACAGACTTCAAACGATGGCGGGGTCATCACGGGTAGATGCAGTCCAGGATCATCTGGCACGGGCATACTAGTATGGCCTCACTCTCAGGCCTCAGGCGTAGCACAGGCTCAGCAGGAGAACATCAGACACCGGCCCAGGACGAACGTCAGACGATGGCGGGGTCATCCGGGTTGATGCAGTCCAGGGTCATCTGGCACAGGCATACTAGTATGGCCTCTCTCAGGCCTCAGGCATAGCACAGGCTCAGCAGGAGAACATCAGACACTGACCAGGACAGACGTCATCACAGGGTAGACCACGGAGGAACCGGCAGGACAACGGAACATCAGGAACACGGACTGGATCTCAGGTACTCAGGAACACAGACAGGATATCAGGAATACGGATTGGATCTCAGGGACACAGGAACACGGACAGGATATCAGGAACACAGATTGGATCTCAGGGACACAGGAACACGGACAGGACATCAGGAACACGGATTGGATCTCGGGAGTCAGGAACACGGACTGGACATCAGGAACACGGATTGGATCTCAGGGAGTCAGTAACACGGACTGGAACACAGGAACACGGACTGGAACACAGGAACACGGACTGGAACACAGATTGGAACTTAGGAACATCAGAACACTGGCATCGGACTCCGGACATCTGGCAGTGATCGGCAGGCTCTGGATATCTGGCAACGATCGGCAGGATCCGGACACCAGGCAGGAAGGATAGGATCCGGACATCTGGAAGTGGTCATCGGACATCGGACATCAGGCCGTGGTCATCAGGGAGGACACGGTCCTCGGACTCCGGACATCTAGTATCGATCTGAAAAGGAACCCCAGCGGTCTGGTGCAAGCCCCGCCAGGCTCAACGGGAGCTGGCCGGGGATTGCACAGAAGCTGAGCACAGAGTAACAGAAACTCAGCACACACACCGGACTCCTCCTTCCACGATGAACTCAGGCTATACAGCAAGGAATCACAGTCACTGGTACAGGGTTCAGGACACAGAAGAACTTCAGGAACATAACACAGAGGACACAGTTCAGACAGTCAGGTACAGGATCAGATCCAGGATCAGGGATTCGGGTACTAAACACAGCAGGAACAGGCCTGGATATGCAGCCTCCAGGAAGGGCGATCTGGGTAGTCAGCCCCAGCATAGGCGAAAACACAAGACACAGTTCAGACATTCAAGTACCAGGATAGATCCAGAATCAGGGATTCAAGTAATAAGACACAGCAGAAACAGGCCTGGATATGCAGCCTCCAGGAAGGGCGATCTGGGTACTCAGCCCCAGCATAGGCAGAAATACAAGACAGGACAAAGGGAATCAGCTCTCCAGAGCTGATCGCACTCAGAGCAGGAGCTGAACACACAAACACACCACGGCTAGGTTCAAGAACTCAATGCAGACTCAATGCAAAGCTCTGGAAATGCCCCACAGGGCTGGGGAACTTTATATATGAGCTGCTTCACAGCGATAGGCTGGAGCAGCAATTCTAGTGCACACCCATTCCTCATAAAAGCAGGACAGGTGTGGGCCGCGCCCCCTATGCAGAGCCAGACAACTCATCACAGAGGGACACCTGACAGTGGCTGCTGCCACACACGTAGTAAGTCATGCACCACTGCAGGGGACTTTGCAACCTACGGATGGCTTCTACAGCAGGCCAGGGACCGCACATGCGGGTGGTCATGCAACGCAGCGGAGACACTCACACAAGTACGGCTACGCAGCAGAGCTGGGAACTGAGCAGCATCCATACAGGTAAACAGACAACAGTATCCCAGCTGGTTAGGGGGAAAGGAGCAAAAGGGTTAAAGCAAAGACATGCAGAGTAACGCTGGAAAACAAAGTACAGACAATACCAGCGTTACACACCCTCCCCTAAAACCAGATGCCATATACCTGAAAAGTGGACTACCTCATAATTGTACCTATAGAAATGCTCCAAACCCAAAGTTTTCATTAAGGCCGAATGGTGTGATGGTACCCAATCGGTATATCCATCGACTCTCTAATTGGGCTAAAGCTTTCCAGTATTGCCCCCTCGAATCCCCAAGGTTAAGGAATCAATCCCTTTAATCTTCAACAATCCCGCATTGCATTGATGGTATTTTTGAATTGTCTTGCCAATGTTTTTAATGAAGCCTCATCCTCTTCAACTTTCACTTTCTCAATGTCCCTACAATGTTCTCTTACCCTCACTTTAAGTTACTTACTGTGTCATTTCTGGATATGAGGCAACTAGTGTTGAGCGATACTGCTCGATATCTAAAAATATCGGATCGGAATGGTATCGCCGATATCACTAAAATATCGGCGATACCCGATACCGATACCGGAAGTCCCATGTAAGTCTACGGGAACCAAATATCGACATTAAAAAAAACCCATTCTTGCCTTGTTGGTTAATTGTACATGAAGGAAAACAACAAAGAGTAATGTAGAATGTATTGGGGGAGGTTGAGGAGACAATAAGGGCATACATGTTTAACCCAATGCATTGGAATAGCATTAATATATTTTTTTTTGGAAATACGTTTGGATTGACGAACAAATTGACAATGTTGTTAACCTTTTTTCTATTTTGGCAAATATGTATGTTTCACAACTTCCATGCTCTTCACCTTTTTAACTTTTGACACACTTTCTCCTTCATAATCTTCAGCAGCATCATCTTTCTCATCAAATTATTCTTCATCTTCACCTTCTTAATCTTCTTCTTAAACTTCTTGCTATTCATGTTTTTGTTTACATTACTCATATTGTTATTATTAAACTATTAATCTTCTTCATATTCAAATTCTTCATCTTCTTCCTCTTCATCTTCATCATCATATTCTTATTTGTGACAGAGATTCCTGTACTTGTAATCTGTAAAAGTATGAATTGTTCATTCTTCCGTTCTTGCTGTCACAAAAGATTTAAATTTCAACAGTATTTGTCCGTGTTCAGTTTAGCCTGCAGCAGCAGGCATTTTCCAGGGGCACCACGAGGAGGAACGGACTCACCCCCATACACTGCTTAGTCTTATTCTGCTTAGAATTTAGAGCATATATTTTGCTCTTCATTTTGGTCTTATACTTCATGTTCTGCTTTTTGATCTTCTGCTTATTGTTCTTCTGTCTCTTGTTCTGTATCTTGTAGTTTGTCTTAACCTTCTTTGTCCTGTTGGTGATCTTCTTCTGGGTAATCTTTTATTTTTTCTTTGTGATGGTGTTCAGGCTGGTTGGCTTCATGCTCGTCGTCCTTGTTGTCGTCATCTTCTTCTGGGTGGTCTTTAAGGTCGTCTAATTTCCGAGAACCAGCTGACGTTACTGTAACCCGGACGGGTATCAGATGGAGCAAGAGACAATGGAAGTAACGAGGACCAGCTGACTGTGCTGGAACCCGGAGGGGCAGCAGAAGGAAAAGAGGCAATGTCACAACCGAGTACCAGCTGACGTTACTGTGACACGGTTACTAAGCAAGAGGTACCTGTGCTCCAAAGCACTACCAAGGACCAGCAGACGTTGGTGGAACTCGGATACGGAGATGGAGGCACCTAGGCCAAAGGCACTGGGGAGAACCAGTTGACGGTACTGGACCCCGGACGGGTAGCAGAAGGAAAAGAGGCAATGTCACAACCGAGTACCAGCTGACGTTACTGTGACACGGTTACTAAGCAGGAGGTACCTGTGCTCCAAAGCACTACCAAGGACCAGCAGACGTTGGAGGAACTCGGATACGGAGATGGAGGCACCTAGGCCAAAGGCACTGGGGAGAACCAGTTGACGGTACTGGACCCCGGACGGGTAGCAGAAGGAAAAGAGGCAATGTCACAACCGAGTACCAGCTGACGTTACTGTGACACGGTTACTAAGCAGGAGGTACCTGTGCTCCAAAGCACTACCAAGGACCAGCAGACGTTGGTGGAACTCGGATACGGAGATGGAGGCACCTAGGCCAAAGGCACTGGGGAGAACCAGTTGACGGTACTGGACCCCGGACGGGTAGCAGAACGCACCCATGAAAATGTAAGTTGACAGGACGCAAGCCGTCCGCAGTTACCGAATCACACAGTCCTACAGTGGGTGCTTGTCCTATTGTCACAATGGAAACAGCCTTTATTTACATATCCCACAGCACACATAGGAATCACCTAAACTGCAGGCACCATAGAGTCGGCTAACCCGAATGCAACACGACAGCACAACTTATTGTAGGATAATTGACGTTCACACTGCCAGGAAACAGCTGTCGTGCTGTAACCAGGCTGGCCAGGAGTCAGTACCCTGCCAATTACTTACGAGCAACAAATGGCGGTGTTGTAGCCCAGGGAGTAGAGTTCAGGTGGTAGAAAGATGAACATAACAGGAGTCATGGAAAACGTTGCCAAACAGTTATTTAATCTGAAAACGGACAGGCAAATTCAGGTGAGATCCATGCCTTGTTCATTTTCAGAAAAGTAAGCCGGTCTACATTCTCTGAGGATAGTCGCATGCGACGGTCTGTTACTACACCACCTGCAGCACTAAAGACGCGCTCAGATAATACACTGGCAGCAGGGCAAGCCAGCACCTCCAATGCATACTGGCTAAGCTCTGGCCATGTATCCAACTTAGAGACCCAAAATTTGAAAGGGGAAGAGGCATCTGGGAGTACACTTAGAGGGAAAGCCAAGTAGTCTGTCACCATCTTACGGAAACGTTTCTTCCTGGTGACTGGAGCCGTCTCGGATGGTGTAGACCTTGCTGGCGCTGTCACAAAACTTCGCCACATTTGAAACATACAGCTCTTGCCCTGTGCAGAGGCGCTGCTTGTGCTCCCTCTTGTTGTAGAGGTGTCTACACTGCCTCGACGCACAGAGCAGCTTTGTAAAGCAGTAGCAGCAGCAGCTCTCTCGGCTGGAATGTACAACAGTATGGATTGCACCAGTGTGTCTTGGTACTCCTGCATTTTACGTTCCCGGTTCACCGGTGTGATGAGGGTTTGTAAGTTGTCCCGGTAGCGAGGGTCTAGGAGGGTGTACACCCAATAATCTGACGTGGTGAGAATGTGGGCGATGCGGTGGTCGTTTCTCAGGCACTGAAGCGTGAAATCAACCATGTGCTGCAGACTCCCAACTGGCCAACAAAGGCTGTCCTCTGGAAGAGGCGTCATCTCTGCCTCCTCTGCATCACCCCACCCTCGCTCTACATACTGACTAGAACGTTGTGTACCTCCCTCTGTAGGGATTTCTTCCTCCTCCATTGACTCCTCCTCCTCCTCATCCTCCTCACAAAGTGAGCCCTGCCCAACCTTTTGTGAGGAACCACATTGCGCTGACTGTCCTGAAGGTAATTGAATTTGTGACTCCTCATCCTCCACCTCTTCCAAAACCTCTTCCTTTAGTGCTTTCAGTGATTTCTGAAGCAGGCGGATAAGGGGGACAGTCATGCTGACTAGTGCATCATCTGCACTCGCCATCCGCGTTGAGACATCAAACGCACGCAAAACGTCGCAGATGTCCTTCATAGAGGCCCACTCAGTAGTGGTGAAGTGTGAACGGCGCAAATTGCGAGTTGATTGCGCCTGTTGCAGCTGATACTCCATTACTGCTGGCTGCTGCTCACACAACCGCTCCAACATATGTAACGTGGAATTCCACCTGGTGGGTACGTCACATATGATGCGATGTTCAGGAAGGCGAAATCTGACTTGCAGAGCTGCAATGCGCGATCTGGCCATGCTGGAACGTCGCAAGTGAGCGCACTCTAGGCGGACCTTGTGCAGCAGTGCATCAAGATCCGGATAGTCCCTCAAAAAACTCTGCACGACCAAGTTGAGCACATGTGCCAGACATGGTATGTGAGTGAGGTTGCCAAGGCCCAGAGCTGCCACCAGATTTCGGCCATTGTCACACACTACCAAGCCTGGCTGGAGATTAGCTGACAAAAACCACACGTCGCTCTCCTGCTTGATGGCATCCCAGAGCTCCTGCGCTGTGTGGCTTCGATTCCCCATGGAAATTAATTTCAGGACGGCCTGTTGACGTTTAGCCACGGCTGTGCTCATATTGGTCGCAACAGGTAAGCGTTCACGGGTCCATGTGGAGGTATACCGTGACGGCTCGTGCAGCGATGATTCTGAGGAACTGGAGTAGGAGGAGGAATCAATGTGTACAGACTGGATTCCTGCAATCCTTGGAGTTGGCAGAACACGTACAGCGCCACTGGCAAGATCTGTACCCGGCTCCACAACATTGACCCAATGGGCAGTGAGGGAAAGGTATCGTCCCTGGCCATGGGTACTGGTCCACGCATCGGTGGTCAGGTGGACCCTGCTACTGACGGCGTTTAGTAGCGCATGTTTAATGTTTCCCTCGACATGTTTTTGCAGAGCAGGGACGGCTTGCCTGCTGAAATAAAATCGGCTTGGCACATTATATTGTGGGACTGCCAATGCCATTAAGTTCCTGAAACTGTCAGTCTCCTCCAGCCTGAATGACAGCATTTCAAGGGACAGGAGTTTTGCAATGCCAGCATTCAGAGCCTGTGCTCGTGGATGGTTTGCCGAGTATGGCCGTCTTTTATCCCATGCCTGTGGTACCGATGGCTGTTTTGTGGTCTGGGAGTGTGACGATGACTGTGAACTTGCTGCTGTGGGTGGAATAACAGTTTGTCTATGGACAACAGTGACCGAGGTTCTTCCATGGAGATCCTGTGAGGAAGCCGAACCAGGTGTGTGTGAGCTGGAGGTAGAGGCTCCAACACGACCTGAAGATGTAGGTGCTGCTGTAGGTTGGCCTACATCTCCAGTGTGTCTTTGTAACTCAGCTACGTGCTTTGTCCGTACATGTTTCCACATATTTGTGGTATTCAGGTTACTGATATTTTTACCTCTTTTAACTTTTTGCTTACACAGCTTGCATTGAACATAGCAAATATCATCTACAAGTCTGTCAAAAAAGGACCTCGCAGTGCAAGTCATGGGAGCGCCAATTTTGACATTTGTAATAGAACTGCTCCCAACACGTGCCAAACTGGAGGCTACAGGCAAGCGAGTCTGCAGCCTACCTCTCCCTCCTCTTTGTACCGTTGGGCCAATCTCTTCCTCAGAGCTGCTCCCACCACCTTCCTGTTGCTCACGCCATGTTGGGTCTCGGACTTCATCATCTCCACTACCCTCTTCCAACACCTGCTGCTGTTGGATGGTCTGGGCAGCACCATGCTCCACAAAACCTCGCACCTGAGTCTCATCATCATCATGAGATGCGTTCTGCGGTGTGCTGTCCATCGGCACTGGCTCACCCGCCTCTTCAGATTGAGAGAGACACAGCTATTGCGCATCACTGCATACTCCCTCTTCTTCAAATTGCAGAATGCTGCTTGCCTGTGCCCGTGTTTGCGAGCCAACAGATTCTGAGAACAGAAGCAGAGACTCAGCTGGCTCCTGTACAGAACTCTCTGACTGCCTGGCCAATTTGACAGGCGGTGAACAGACAGATGGTTGCTCAACAGTGTTGTGTTCCTGAGAGGAGGTGGAAGGAATTGAAGTCGATGCATTGGCTGCCATCCAACCAACAACGGCTTCAATTTGTTCTTCCCGCAGCAGGGGGGCACGCCGAGCTCCTACCAAAGTGCGCATAAAGGAACGCTCAAGGGGATAAATGGTGGATGCTGTGTCACTGAGGGCGGCAGCAGCCACAGAATCCCCACGTCCTCTCCCTGCTGAAACTCCACGGCCACGACCACGTGCCTTACTCACTGACTTCTTCATCTTGGTAGATTGATAAAGAAAGTCAGAAAAGTTATAAGGCCTAAGTGTGGTTATTACGCAGAGACTGAAGTGAACACTGAAACACAACTGTTCACAATCTGTGAAAGGCTACTCCTTTGTCTACTTCTATAGTGTTTGCAACCAATGTATTGGATACGGATGGAAGCGCGTCACACTAATAGATTATATTTATTTTAAATGGAATGGAGCAGAACCAATTGGAGAGAAATGAAAAGGATGAGGCACTGAGACATGCTCAGCAGAGTACAAGCAGCAGTGCTTGAACAAGTAACTGGAGCATGATGTGCACTCAAAAAATAAAAAACACAGACTGAAGTGAACACTGAAACACAACTGTTCACAATCTGTGAAAGGCTACTCCTTTGTCTACTTCTATAGTGTTTGCAACCAATGTATTGGATACGGATGGAAGCGCGTCACACTAATAGATTATATTTATTTTAAATGGAATGGAGCAGAACCAATTGGAGAGAAATGAAAAGGATGAGGCACTGAGACACGCTCAGCAGAGTACAAGCAGCAGTGCTTGAACAAGTAACTGGAGTGTGATGTGCACTCAAAAAATAAAAAACACAGACTGAAGTGAACACTGAAACACAACTGTTCACAATCTGTGAAAGGCTACTCCTTTGTCTACTTCTATAGTGTTTGCAACCAATGTATTGGATACGGATGGAAGCGCGTCACACTAATAGATTATATTTATTTTAAATGGAATGGAGCAGAACCAATTGGAGAGAAATGAAAAGGATGAGGCACTGAGACACGCTCAGCAGAGTACAAGCAGCAGTGCTTGAACAAGTAACTGGAGCGTGATGTGCACTCAAAAAATAAAAAACAGACTGAAGTGAACACTGAAACACAACTGTTCACAATCTGTGAAAGGCTACTCCTTTGTCTACTTCTATAGTGTTTGCAACCAATGTATTGGATACGGATGGAAGCGCGTCACACTAAAATTTAAATTGCATGGAGCAGCAAGAATTACACTGAAGAAAAAAAAAAGAGTCTGTGAGTGACACGTGCAGATGCCTACAGACAGCGTTGCATGCAGAGCAAACTGCAGCGTCACCTGCACTCTCACACACACACCTTGCACAGAGCTGTTAAAACAACACTGCAAGGCAAAAGGAAGCTTTACACAGCGGTTGGTAAACTAGCCTGCCTAGAGCACAGTACACAAAATCGCAATCTCTAACTGTCCCTCAGAGTCAGCACAGCAGCGTTCTGTCCCTAACTGAATTCACAGCACAGTGACGCTAAAATGGCGGCGGCGCCTTTTATAGTGCATTCTGACATCATTTCAGCATCCAATCACAGCCATGCCATTAGTTAACATGACCGCAGCAGTACAGGATGTGCCCACACTTCTTAGGATTCCTCATTGGCTGACTAAAATCACATTGCCTCTCAAAGAATTATGGGAACTTCCGATTCCGGTATACGATATATGGAAAATATCGAAACAAAGTATCGAAAGGCCGATAGAGCTAATATCGGCCGATACCCGATACTTGCGGTATCGTATCGCTCAACACTAGAGGCAACCCTTTTTATTAAGTGTTTTGTATGTGTTTCAATAAAAATTGTTTCTATATATACACTCCTGTGCCTTTTTTGGTATTTCTTAAAGGGTATTGGTTGAATGATTTATTACAGAGTGTGACCTCTTGTGAAGGTTTCTATGGACTAATATGTATGCCTATTTTATATTTGCAATGTTGTCTAAGATGTCCCAATTGATGTTGCATCATTTTAAAAATATTTTTTTCTAAATAAAGCTGAATGAAAGATTTTTATCAACACTCTGGTGTGTGAGCTGGATCCATTTTCATACTGTTCAAGTTGTTAAGTGCTGTGCAGCAGCAGGATTCCTGTGCGCCTGTCCTGAACAGGACCTGCGCCTCAGGGGTGAGGTAATTTTTTATTTATTTACATTCGTATAATCTGAGAATACCTCTTAAGTTCCAAAACAGTCATAATTAACTTACAAGTTCTTCAAAATCCTGCTTTCTACTAGAGGTGAGGAAAAAGATTTGCAGTACTCTGTTCTAATAGCTTCATTAGTAATCTGTGGCAACTGACCTAAGGCCCTGCAAACCTCTTCCTTCCCACCAGCATCCCCAGCACTACTTCTGATTTTTGGGCCTAGCACAAAGTCATGTATCAGAGCGATCACTAGCGGGTTGGGATAAACTCGCTTGGCAGCGATAACACATACAGGACTCCACAAGAGCACTCTACCGCTCCAGTCTTACACATGGGTCCCTCTTTTCCATGTGCTGCACGCAGGAAACATAATACCTTCCTCTCTTTACAGGAGCACACCCCTTGGGAGGTGTGTGGTTAACCAGACCCACCCATCACTTCTGGTTAACCCTAAATCCAGCCCTTTACTAGAAATACAGGTTTGTGGGACTACAAACCCCAGCAACCTGTCCTGGATTTAGATTGCCGCAGACCTCTGTCTGTGCGATACACACCTGTCTCTCCATAAACCCTTAGTTGGTACACCACATATCCTCCCCTTCTTTTCAAACCCGTGGGGATGAGCACCTGACCACAGTCCAGGGCCCCGGGACAACCTGTCCCTGTCATCTCTACCTACCAGTCGAGGGGACCCTCTCCACCTACTATAAGCATTAGAGTCTGAAACCTGATCCCTCAACAACACCTGTTCCTTTAGAGAACTACCACACATCACTGTCACCAACTTCCTTTTTGTGGCACCAGATTGTGACATCCCCCAATCCCGAGTCGTGACTTGGGTCGACCTACCCCGGCTCCGGCGGTTAATACAGCAGTGTGGTTCACCACTTTCTGGATTTATGGTCTGGACATCACACACACAGGTAGGTCTCTTGTCTAGGACTCTCAGCATTGGGTTAATAGTGGATTCACTAGCCCTCAATCTAGTATGCCCCCTATCCTCAGGACGTCTCTGGAAAGCTCTCAGATGGCGTTTTCCTCCATCACCTAGAGACCTGTTTCACCTCCTGTCTGGAGCTTCTGCGGTGGCCCAATTATTACTGTGTGGACCTCCACGTCATTGGGAATCATGCTTTACAGATGGCTTCCTGTTGTGAATGGGTTTGAGATGAGTTCTGAGCAGAGGCTTCCTCTGGTGGTTACAAGCGGTGCTGGTCTGTCCAGTGAAGATTGTGAGGACTGGGAATCAGGTGTTACTGACTGGTCTTATATAAGGGAGTCACCTTCCCATCAGGGTTGCCGGTGATCAATTGTTCTGGTCTGAATCCTTCATTCTTGTTTCCCTTGTAGCCTGCTGTGTCGTGTCTGCATCTCCTGCTAACAGATAAGACATTTTCTTCTTTTTGTTTTTGTGCTATATTTTTGCATTTTGTCCTGCACTTCTGTGGGGGCCTTCTGGGTCCCCTCCGGGGCTTTTGCCCTCTCAGTTTAGTTCAGCCACTTATGTTTGTACTTTTGCTTTTTCCAGTTTTTTCAGTGGCTGCTGTTTTTGATTTTGTTACACCAGAGAACTAATTTAGGTGGTAGAGGTCGTGTGATCTCATGTGTTTTAGGTCGTGTGATCTCAGTGTTTTTGAAATTAGTAGAGTTGGTGCTTTTCAGGGTTTTCTGGGATTGCAGTAAGTACCCTTCCTGTCCTTTTCTATTTAGTTAGTTTGGGCCCCAGCGTTTGCTCATACTATTTTCTTTCTGTGTCAGTATTTCATCTTGTCTAACCGCCATTACTTGTTTGGGGGCTTTCTATTATCTTTGGGGTTCTGCTCCGGGGCAGATAGCTTTCCTATTTCTATCTTTAGGTGTAGTTAGTTTCTCAGGCTGTGACGAGGCGTCTAGGACCAACGTAGGAACGCTCCACGGCTGCCTCTAGTTGTGGTGGTTAGTCAGGGTACTGCAATCTCATAGATTCCAACTGCTCTGGTGTATTGCCTTTTTACCTGCACTCCTCAGCTACCGAATCATAACAGTATCACCGGCCTAAACTGAAAATTATATGGTACTCACAGAAGGGAAAAAATATTGTGAAAGAAAAAAGGTTGTCAGAGTTGTCAGAGATATTTTTCTGTTTGTTGCATTTTTTTTTTTTTTTCCCTCTGTATCTCTGGGTGCTGGGGAGGATCTTTTCTCTCAATGGAGTTTGCACAGTTGTCTGGCCGTGTGGATCAGCTTGCCGCTGAGGTTCGGAGTATTGCTATCTATCTTGCTGGGTTGCCTGTTGTGGAACCTAGGATTCCCATGCCAGATTTGTTTTTGGGGGATCGAGCTAAGTTTCAGAATTTCAAAAATAATTGTAAATTGTTTTTTGCCTTAAAATCTAAGTCCTCAGGGAACGCAGCGCAGCAGGTTCAAATTATCATTTCTCTCCTGCGCGGCGATCCTCAGGATTGGGCTTTTTCCCTGACACCTGGGGATCCTGTTTTGAGTGATGTTGATGCATTTTTTCAGGCTTTGGGGTTATTGTACGATGAGCCTAATGTCACTGATCAAGCTGAAAAAGCCTTGTTGGCGTTAAATCAGGGGCTTTATGACTCTGAGTTATACTGTCAGAGATTCCGTAGGTGGGCAGTCCTGACCAAATGGGATGACGACGCTTTGGCAGCCCTTTTCAGGAAGGGTCTGTCAGATAATGTAAAGGATGTTATGGTGGGATTCCCTGTCCCCTCTGGTCTCAATGATTCTATGTCATTAGCGATTCAAATTGACAGACGTTTGCGTGAGCGGAGAAGTATGCGTGGAATGGTGTTGCCTTGTGAACCAGCTTCTGAACCCATGCAGTGTGATAGAGTGGTGTCTGGGGCACAGCGTCATGAGTTTCGAAAGCGCAATGGGTTATGTTTCTACTGTGGTGATGCCTCTCATGCTATTTCAGTCTGCCCTAAGCGGGGAAGACGTTTTGCACGATCAGTTGTCTTGGGTAGTGTTCAGACTAAGTTTTTATTAACTGTCACTCTGATATGCTCTCTGTCCTCATTTTCTGCTCAGGCTTTCGTTGATTCTGGAGCAGCTATTAACCTGATGGATTATGATTTTGCTAAACGTTGTGGGTTTCCCTTGATACCCCTACAGAAGTCTATTCCCCTACTGGGGATCGATTCTACCCCCTTGGCTGAGAATAAACCCCAGTTTTCTACTCAGGTGATAATGAGGGTTGAACCTGATCACCAGGAGTGCTGCAAATTTTTGGTTCTGTATAATCTGCATGACATTATCGTGCTGGGTTTCCCTTGGTTACAGTCTCATAATCTGTTTTGAATTGGAAATCTGTGTCTGTAACCAGTTGGGGCTGCCAATGTGTTAATACCAACACTCCTGTTTTTTCTGCCTCCCCCAGGCTCAGGATGTTCCTGACTTTTTGATTGATTTTTCTGATGTGTTTAGCGAAAGTAAATCTGCATCCTTGCCTCCCATAGGAGCTATGACTGCGCTATTGAATTAGTGCGGGTAGTAAATTCCCTAAAGGTCGCCTTTTTAACTTGTCTGTACCTGAACATGACGCTATGCGGTCTTATATCAAGGAATCATTGGAGAAGGGTCATATCAGACCATCCTCTTCACCCTTAGGTGCCGGTTTTTTCTTTGTGGCCAAAAAGGATGGTTCATTAAGGCCGTGTATTGATTATCGTCTCTTGAACAATATTACTGTGAAATATCAATACCGTTACCCTTGATTTCTGACCTGTTTTCCAGGGTGAAAAACGCTACTTGGTTTACCAAGCTTGACCTCAGGGGGGCGTATAACCTTATTCGCATTAAGCACGGGGATGAATGGAAGACGGCATTCAATACCCCTGAAGGGCATTTTGAGTACCTAGTGATGCCCTTTGGGCTCACTAATGCTCCTTCCGTCTTCCAGTCCTTCATGAATGACATTTTCAGGGATTTTGTGGATACATTTCTGATTGTTTATTTGGATGATATCTTGATTTTTTCTAATGACTGGGACTCTCATGTGAAACATGTTCGAACTGTATTCCAGATTTTGAGAGAGAATGCTCTGTATGTGAAGGGATCAAAGTGTCTTTTTGGCGTACAGAGGATCTCATTTCTGGGATTCATTTTGTCCCCATCTGTTATTGAAATGGACCCGGTCAAGGTTCAGTCCATCTGTGATTGGGTCCAACCTACTTCATTAAAGGCTCTTCAAAGATTTTTGGGTTTTGCCAATTTTTATCGTAAATTTATTGGTAATTTCTCGGTTATTGTTAAACCATTGACTGATTTGACCAGAAAGGGTTCTGATGTGGTGAATTGGCCTCCTGAGGCAGTCTCTGCATTTCATGAACTTAAGCAGAGATTCACTTCTGCTCCTGTTCTACGGCAGCCTGATGTTTCTCTGCCATTTCAGGTGGAGGTTGATGCCTCTGAAATTGGGGCAGGTGCCGTTTTGTCCCAAAAAGATCCAGAGACCTCTAAAAGTAACCCTTGTGCCTTTTTCTCTCGAAAATTTTCTCCGACTGAACGTAATTATGACGTGGGTAATCGGGAGTTATTGGCCATGAAGTGGGCTTTTGAAGAGTGGAGACATTGGCTGGAGGGAGCCAAACATCAGGTGGTGGTCCTTACGGACCATAAGAATCTGGTCTATCTGGAATCTGCCAAGCGACTCAATCCTAGACAGGCCAGGTGGGCCTTGTTTTTCACACGTTTTAATTTTGTAGTTTCCTTTCTTCCTGCCACTAAGAATGTTAAGGCGGATGCCCTCTCGAGGAGTTTCCTTGCGGACTCTCCTGAGTTATCTGATCCTTCTGTTATTTTGAAAGAGGGTGTAGTTCTTTCCGCCATCTCGCCCAATTTGAGACTTGCTCTGGAGGGGTGTCAGGAGGATAGGCCCGAGTGCTGCCCTGTTGGAAAATTGTTTGTCCCGGACCAGTGGAAAAAGAGTGTGATGTCTGAGATTCATTGTTCCGCATTGGCTGGGCATCCCAGAATTTTTGGTACTAGAGACTTGGTTAGTCGGTCCTTTTGGTGGCCTACCTTGTCTCGTGATGTCAGGGAATTTGTGCAGTCCTGCGGGATTTGCTCTCGCTCCAAGCCTTGCTCTCGCTCTAGTGGTTTGTTGATGCCATTGCCTTTGCCCAAGAGACCATGGACCCATATCTCTATGGATTTCATTTCCGACCTTCCTGTTTCTCAGAGAATGACCACCATCTGGGTAATTTGTGATAGGTTTTCCAAAATGATACATCTTGTGCCATTACCTAAGTTGCCTTCCTCCTCTGAATTGGTGCCGTTGTTCCTTCAGCACGTGGTTCGTTTACACGGCATTCCTGAGAACATTGTGTCTGACAGAGGAGTCCAGTTTGTTTCCCGATTTTGGAGGACTTTTTGTTCTAAACTGGGTGTTCAATTGTCTTTCTCCTCGGCATTTCATCCTCAGACCAATGGTCAAACTGAGAGAACAAACCAGACATTGGAGACTTATCTAAGATGCTTTGTGTCTGCTGATCAGGATGACTGGGTCTCTTTTTTGCCTTTGGCTGAGTTTGCTCTTAATAATAGGGCTAGCTCTGCCACTTTGATGTCTCCGTTTTTCTGTAATTCTGGGTTTCACCCTCGATTTTCTTCAGGACAGACGGAGGTTTCTGTCTGTCCACGTGTTGACTCTGTTGTGGAGCGTATGCAACAGATTTGGGACCAGGTGGTGGAGAGGTTGTCCCTCTCTCAGGAGAGGGCCCAGCGGTTTGCTAACCGGCATAGGACTGATGGTCCTCGGTTTAAAGTGGGGGACTTGGTCTGGTTGTCCTCAAAGAATATTCCTATGAGAGTAGCATCTCCTAAATTTAAGCCTAGGTTCATTGGACCTTATAAGATCATGGAGATTATTAATCCTGTTTCTTTTCGTTTGCTTCTTCCAGGGACATTTAAGATCCATAACGTGTTCCACAAGTCCTTGTTGAAGAGGTTTGTTGAGCCAGTGGTTCCTGCTGCTGTGCCTCCTGACCCTGTTTTGGTTGAGGGCAATCTGGAGTATGTGGTTGAGAAAATATTGGATTCTCGTTTTTCTAGACGGAAACTCCAGTATTTGGTTAAATGGAGAGGTTATGGTCAGGAAGACAATTCTTGGGTGTTTGCTTCGGACATCCATGCTAGGAGACTTATCCGTGCGTATCATAGAGCTCATCCTGACCGACCTGGTTGCTCAGGTGAGGGTTCGGTGACCCCTCCTCCAGGGGGGGTACTGTTGTGAATGGGTTTGAGATGAGTTCTGAGCAGAGGCTTCCTCTGGTGGTTACAAGCGGTGCTGGTCTGTCCAGTGAAGATTGTGAGGACTGGGAATCAGGTGTTACTGACTGGTCTTATATAAGGGAGTCACCTTCCCATCAGGGTTGCCGGTGATCAATTGTTCTGGTCTGAATCCTTCATTCTTGTTTCCCTTGTAGCCTGCTGTGTCGTGTCTGCATCTCCTGCTAACAGATAAGACATTTTCTTCTTTTTGTTTTTGTGCTATATTTTTGCATTTTGTCCTGCACTTCTGTGGGGGCCTTCTGGGTCCCCTCCGGGGCTTTTGCCCTCTCAGTTTAGTTCAGCCACTTATGTTTGTACTTTTGCTTTTTCCAGTTTTTTCAGTGGCTGCTGTTTTTGATTTTGTTACACCAGAGAACTAATTTAGGTGGTAGAGGTCGTGTGATCTCAGGTGTTTTTGAAATTAGTAGAGTTGGTGCTTTTCAGGGTTTTCTGGGATTGCAGTAAGTACCCTTCCTGTCCTTTTCTATTTAGTTAGTTTGGGCCCCAGCGTTTGCTCATACTATTTTCTTTCTGTGTCAGTATTTCATCTTGTCTAACCGCCATTACTTGTTTGGGGGCTTTCTATTATCTTTGGGGTTCTGCTCCGGGGCAGATAGCTTTCCTATTTCTATCTTTAGGTGTAGTTAGTTTCTCAGGCTGTGACGAGGCGTCTAGGACCAACGTAGGAACGCTCCACGGCTGCCTCTAGTTGTGGTGGTTAGTCAGGGTACTGCAATCTCATAGATTCCAACTGCTCTGGTGTATTGCCTTTTTACCTGCACTCCTCAGCTACCGAATCATAACAGCTTCCATTTTTGGAAGCGACGCTGTCTCTGGATCCTCGCTTTTTCCAGCCTATACTGCTGTAGTTCTGCAAGATAAGCCAGCCTATATGCGAGGAGAATCCGCATATTTTCTAGACTCTCCATTGTCCCCACCATGAGGAACGGAACCTTACCCACTTCCATGCGTACCTTGGCTTCATCTTTGAGAATTCCCGATATTCTCATCCCCCCCGATTTATTGACCATTTTCTGCATGAGTCACCCATTGGACCCGACGACTTCTCCCAGTAGAGCACTTGGCACCTGGACGACATCTTCCAGTAAATCCCGAGCTTTCCTCATAAGCTCCAGCTGTCTAACTGCTTTTTCATTCTCCCACCAGATCACCCTCTTCATGCCAAGACACCTCAGGTGCATGTCGCTCAGAATAGTCACTTGATCCGCCGTAACTCAGGAAGTGGAGAGTATCACCAGCTGTTTAGCTTCAGGGGACCAGTACACCCTACAGGCTTCCACTGCCGTCTTAAAGTCATCATGCACCTACTCTGTGGCACACTCCTCCCTCAGGTCTTCCGGGACTTCTACCGGGCATTTTAGCAAGGGAGTCTCAGTCTTCTCCATTGCACCGAGATGATAGTCTGGCTCAGTTTCCGGCATCAGCTTTCTCCGGACTTCCAGCGTTTTGAGTCGCTTGGCCAGACCAGACACATGCTTCTCCACCTTCTTCCAGGCTGCCATATTCATCGACTGACTTTCTGCTAGTCGACCTCTCAGTTCACCTCTTCTTCCAACGCAGCCACTCTGCACTCAGCAGCCTGTCTCCGAAGCTCCTCTTGTTTTAAATGCTCAAGGAGACTATTTTTCTCATTTTCCATTTGCTTTTTCATATCTGTCATCTGAGCCTGCTGTATTGAAATCTGCTTTGACAAGTTTCTCTTTGCTTCCTCCTCTAGACTGGTTGAGCATCCTTCACTCACACGGGCTGCTGCTTCAGGCCTCAATTCATTGGTGGCTTCCTCTTTTCCTGCACCCTCGGCCTTCACCTGGGTCTCAGCAGAATCACCTTCAACCCTCTCTTGGGTCTCAGTAGTGCACCCTTCGAAGGTTTCCGCTCGCTCCAGCTCTTCCCCTTCGGGGTCATTGGAGTCTTCAGCCATCTCCACTTCTTCACCCAGGGCTCTGTTCTGGTCTCCAGCTTCCCTAGAGGTGGATTCCCCACTGGCCTGTGTCACACCCCACAATTAGGTAACCTTTTAATGTCCCTTCTAAATTGGTGTCAGCTCCCCCATCACTCCCAGTCACACTATGGTCTACTTCAGGTGATGTCAGGTCAGTATTGTCAATGTTGGGAGGTGTCAGTGTACCCAACTCCATCAGCATAGAGACCTTCACCCTTCTGCTGTAGAGGGGCTCCCTTCTCCCATAAGTCTGCGAACAGCCCATAGTCCGCCTACTATCACTGGATAGGTCAAGTTAAGGACCTCGGCGACATTATGACTTGAGATGTCATTGGCCAACTTGAGGATCCCCCTGGACACCAAGTAGTCCTTAGTGTCCCCATACATGCAGCTGACCCCGATCTTTGGGGCAGTACATAAACATTGGGCGCAGCCCTCACTAGGGTCACCGAGCTCCTGGAATTGACCAGCCCGACCACGTCCTCTGCGTTCTTCTGCAGGGAAACCTCCCATAGGCCCGTGTGTGGTGGCTAGTTCCTAGAGGAGACTGGGCACACATAGTACACTTGTCTGTTGCAAGTCTGTCTGCTCCACCCCTTTTACTTTGGGATGCTCCACCCCTTTTGGGCCACTACCACTTTCGGGGACTCCGCCCCTTTTTGGGTCATTATCCCCTTTAAGGAACCCCCTTTTGGGACTCCACCCCTTTTGGGATTCTGCCCCTTTCGGGATTCCAACCCCTTTTGGGCAACTTTCCATCCTTGAGATGCACGCCTTGGACTCCACATGGCCCTCTCAGGCACCTCACCACCTGTGCACGACAGTATATCTGCTCCAACAGTTCCACACAGAGTGGCTCCAACAGCTCCACACAGCTTCACAAGGCTCTGCACCTCTCTGCACAGCCCTGCATGGCTCCTCACCATCCTGCATAGCTCTGCACGGCTTCGCACCACCGTGCACGGCTCTGCAAGGCTCCGCACAACCCTGCACGGCTCTGCAAGGCTCCACAGATTTCGTGGACCCTCCGATCCACAGCAAGCCACCCGGAGTTCATGGATCTGCCAATCCACAGCAAGCCACCTGCTGTAGTCCTCCAAGGTACCTCCTGGACTGATGCCCGCAGTCTCCACCAACTGTATCAGAGCGATCACTAGCAGGTTGGGGTATACTCGCTTGGCAGCATTAACGCATACAGGAAAACTGTATTTCTTTAAAAGGTTTAAAAGGATTTGTGACCAAAAGCTAAGTAGAGGCCAAAAAATCCATAGTTTGAGTACTTCATGCATGAACCGTCACATAGATATGAAGCATAAGTTGCAGTGGCAAGCTCACTGTGCTACAATGCGGCCTAGCGGGCCGGCCCAACCACCGTCTGCCCCATCTTGTGCACCGCAAACCGCGGCCTCTTCATCCTCTGTGACTGAGGGGACAGCAGTCAGACCTGTTTTGAGACTCAGACCTGGCACCTCTTTACCAGCAACAGCCAGTCAGATTGGCAGGTCATCAGTTCATTTGGAAGTGGAAACACCAGCTGGTTTTGAGCGCTCTCCGACATCGAGAGCACCACCTTTGGATCAAGGCAACCTATCTTTTGCTGCTGCATCTTCCTTACAGACCGTCAGTTGTCCGAGGACACCCTACTCAACCCCGTCTACGCACAACAGCCAGCCCTCGGTCCCTCAGATGTGGACAAGTAAAAGACCATTTCCACCTAGCCATGAGAAAGCTAAGAGGTTGAATTTCACCATCTTCAAGCTCTTGACTACAGAAATGCTGCGTTTTCGCCTTGTGTACGCAGAGGATTTTCGAGACCTTATGTCCGCCGCAGTGCCCCAGTACCAGATGCCCAGTTGGCACTACTTCTCAAAGAAAGGTGTGCCTGTGCTCCACCAGCATGTCGCACACAACATCACCGCTTCTTTGAGAAACTCAGTGTGTGACAGGGTGCATTTCACCACAGACACTTGGACGAGTAGGCATGGACAGGGGCGTTACATGTCGCTGACTGGGCACTGGGTAACTATGGTGACAGCAGGACAAGGGGCTGCTGTCCAAGTCTTGCCGTCCCCACGAGTTGTGCATCAATCCTCTTTATCTTTAAGTTCCTCCACTGCTTCTGCCTCCTCAACCTCCTCTCGGTCCTCCACCTGCACCCAAAGCCTGTCTGGTCATGCCACGGGCTTTCTAACTGCACAGAAGGCATCCTGCACACCTCCTTGCTATGCTTGCAGAAAGGCTCAACGTAATCAGGCGGTTTTTACGTTGAAATGTCTTGGAAATGTGAGTCACACAGCTGAGGAGTTGTGGTCAGCTCTGGAGAACCAGTTTCATGAATGGTTGTCTCCACTGGACCTGCAACCAGGGAAGGCCGTGTGCGACAATGCCGCAAACCTGGGTGCGGCCCTTCGCCGGGGCAATGTCACACACGTGCCTTGTATGGCTCACATGTTGAACCTGGTTGTCCAGCAATTTTTAGCCCACTATCCCGGACTACATGGCCTTCTGCAGAGGGCACGGTCGCTGTGTGCTCACTTCCGCCGTTCGCATCCCGCAGCTCAGCGACTTACATCTCTACAGAAATCGTTGGGCCTGCCACTTCACCGGCTAAAATGCGATGTGCCAACACGGTGGAATTCAACTCTACACATGTTGCAGCGACTGTGGCAGCACCGACAAGCCCTGGTGCAATACGTTCTGAATTATAGCCTGGGCCAACGAGATCCAGAGGTGGGGCAAATCATGCTGGAGGAGTGGTCTCAGATCAGGGACCTATGCACCCTTCTGCACAGTTTTGAAATGGCCACGAAGATGTTTAGTGCTGATGATGCCATTATCAGCATGACTATTCCGGTGATTTACATGCTGGAGCAGATGTTAAACAGAATTCGGAGTCAGGTGGTGGAACAAGAGGAGGTGGAGGAAGTAGAGGAGGAGGAGTTGTATGTGGAAGGGCTAACATCTGCAAGGTCCAGACGGTCGGCAGCACCAAGGTGGCTGGCATGGGAGGGTGGAGGAGAGGGATTAACCAGGGTGCATGGTAGCAGCCAAACTAGTGAGGAAGGTGCAGGAGCCCAGGAAGAAGTGGATGACGAACTGGCGATGGGCATGGAAAACTCATCAGATGAGGGAGACCTTGATCACATTTCTGTTGTGCGAGGTTGGGGGGAAAGGGCAGAGGAAGGAAGCATGAGTCGTACCTCGCCACCAACACAACAGGGACTTGGTGCTCCCTTATGCACAAGACACATGAGTGCCTTCTTGCTGCACTACCTGCAACATGACCCTCGAATTGTCAGAATTCGAAATAATCCTGACTACTGGGTAGCCACACTGTTAGAACCCCGGTACAAAAGTAAATTTGCCGAAATAATTCCAGCCATAGAAAGGGATTCACGCATGCAGGAGTATCAGCAGAGACTGTTGCAGAATCTTACACGTGCCTTTCCACAAAACACTAGTGGTGCACGTAGTGAATCTCACAGTTCTAACTTGCCAACCGTGGGACTGTCGAGTCTTCATCACCGTAACAGAAACACAGTATCTGCTGGTGTTCACAGCAATTTTGCGGAATCCTTTCACCAGTTTTTTAGCCCATCCTTTGCAAGGCCACAGGAGACAAGAAGTCAGATACATAGTCATCGCCTAGAGACGATGGTTCAGGAGTATCTCCAACTGAACATCGAAGCCATGACAGTGTCACTGGACCCTTGCTCTTTTTGGGCTTCCAATCTGGATAAATGGCCGGAGCTCGCCACTCACGCCTTGGAGATCTTGTCATGCCCTACAGCCAGCGTTCTCTCTGAACGTGTGTTCAGCGCTGCTGGTGATGTGCTGACAGATAAGCGCACGCCGCTGAGAATGTAGACAGACTCACGTTTATAAAGATGAACAAATCATGGATCCGCAAGGACTTTTCTACCTCTGTATCATCCTGGGGAGAGTAAAAGCTTGAGGATTTGGTAAAATCACCTCACCAAACGTTTTAAGCTTTCAAATTGCTAATAATTTTTAGCTGCATCCAGGCCGGAAAATAATTTTTGGCCTGTAGTAGTGTGTGTTACTCATTCTAATAGGCCATCTATACTAAGCTCCACCAACTTTCAAATTAATAATAATTTTTAGCTGCATCTTGCCTGTAGAATAATTTTGGGCCTGTAGCAGTGTGTGGTACTCATTGTATTAGGCCATTTATTCTAAGCTCCACCAGCTTTCAAAGTAATAATAATTTTTATCTGCATCTTGCCTGGACAATAATTTTGGGCCTGTAGCAGTGTGCGGTACTCATTGTACTAGGCCATCTATACTAAGCTCCACCAGCTTTCAAATTAATAATATTTTTTATCTGCATCTTGCCTGGACAATAATTTTGGGCCTGTAGCAGTTTGTGGTACTCATTCTATTAGGCCATCTATACTAAGCTCCACCAGCTTTCAAATTAATAATAATTTTTGTTCTCTCTGAACGTGTGTTCAGCGCTGCTGGTGGTGTGCTGACAGATAAGCGCACGCGGCTGTCCACTGAGAGTATAGACAGACTCATGTTCATAAAGATGAACAAATCATGGATCCGCAAGGACTTTTCTACCCCTGTGTCATCCTGGGGAGAGTAAAAGCTTGAGGATTTGGTAAAATCACCTCACCAACCGTTTTAAGCAACTCTGGGGCAATTGATGCTACTTAAGTGGTGTCTGCGCCCCAAATTTTTGGAAAAAATGGAGGGAGACTCTTTTTGGAGTCCCCTTGCTGTGTTTTACGTGATGTTGGCATCGTCAATTACAGGTGGTTTGGGTCTTTCCCCACCCTACTTTTAACCGTAAGAAACTACATACACTATGACTTGGGGTAACACAGATGGTTGAGTGTGAAGACTAGAGCTGTTTACTCATACTATAGCCTGGGAATCAGAGGTCTGCTCCAAAGCTTGAGTGTCTGATAGTAGATATAATTACAAATTTTTAACTGCATCTAACCCAGACAATAATTTTGGGCCTAGTAGCAGTGTCTGCTAGTCAGCGGAGTAGCCACTGGCTGTAGATCTAATTACAAATTTTTAACTGCATCTAGCCCAGACAATAATTTTGGGCCTAGTAGCAGTGTCTGCTAGTCAGCGGATTAACCCAGCTGTTAAACAAGCTACACCAACTGTACTTTGGACACTTAATTTTTTCAAAGGAAATGCTTCGGGCCCCTGGGACAATCAGTGAAGAGCATCGGGGAGGCACCCCAAGGCACAGGGGCTGTGAGTGGCGGTAGGACGCCTTGCGGTGGACCGCCAAGCTCGATCCTTATAAAAGCTTTTTAACTGCAGCAGCTTTACTGGACGCTACTGGAGCTTGCATTACCGCGGCTGCTGACATGAGACTTGCCCTCCAATAGATCCTTGTAAAAGGATTTAAAGTATACTAATTCAAATTAGAGAGACAATTTAAATGAAAAAGATTAGACCTGCCTCCACCGCAGGGGGGCTCGCTCGAACCCACCAGCGGACAGGCACCAGTATTGGGAGAGGGGGGCTGCCCGTCAGGGTCCACCGCAGCTCTGGCACAAACTCGGCGACACGCAGGTCGCACGGGCAGGAACGGACTGGCAGTGTCGGCTTGGCACTTTTTTGGTTTTAGAAGGGCATGACATGCCTATATCTGTGTCTCCCCCTCCTTTTACTCCTCCACCTCTTTTCTTTTCGCATGACTATATGTACTTGTCACTTTTCCATGTATTAGTTGTGTCTTCTGAGCAATTTGTCAGCTTTTGGACACCTTTGAAGTGTTTTCTATGTGTTTCTATGTGTTTTGGTTTGCCTGCCATTGGTTTTAACGGTGTTCGATGGTGTTCGACGAACAGTTCGACGAACAGTTCGTCGAACACACGGCTGTTCGGCGAACCGAACTCGAACAATATGGGGGTGGCTCATCACTAGTCAGCAGTTCCTGCAAGATGAAGGCATTGAAGCTATGGACTGACCTGCCCGTTCCCCAGACATGAATCCAATTGAACACATCTGGGACAGCATGTCTCGCTTCATCCACCAACGTCACGTTGAACCATAGACTGTCCAGGAGTTG
The DNA here is from genome assembly GCA_033576555.1 of Oophaga sylvatica. NCBI lineage: Eukaryota > Metazoa > Chordata > Amphibia > Anura > Dendrobatidae > Oophaga > Oophaga sylvatica. Next base: position 370,488,138 of record JARQOD010000003.1, read on the forward strand.
ATGCAGGAGTTGATGGATGCTTTAGTCCAGGTCTGGGTGCAGATCCTTCAGGAGAACATCTGCAACCTCATCAGGAGCATGCCCAGACATTGTAGGGAGGTCATGCAGGCACGCGGAGGCCACACACAATACTGAGCATTATTTTGACTTGTTTCCACTTTAATTTTGTCTTGTTTTGATTTTCATTTGGACTTGTTTCCACTTTCATTTTGGGGGACTCTCCAAATCTAGGCCTCCATTGGTTAAAAATTTGATTTCCATTGATGATTTTTGTGTGATTATGTTGACAGCACATTCAACTTTGTACAGAACAAAGTATTCAATGAGAATATTTTATTCATTTAGATCTAGGATGTGTTTATTTGAGTGTTCCCTTTATTTTTTTGAGCAGTGTATATATATAAATATATATATAATATATTTGTCATTGAGACACATATATACTGTATATATATATATTTATAATTCATAGTGATATAGATAGCACAACAGGTGAAAATTTAATTATCTGCATCTGTAAAATCATTACTGAACCCGACAGGATATGAGACATGGTTTACATACAGTAAACCATTGCATATCCGTTAGATTTATATATGTCCATCACTAATCATGTTAGTAGTGTATGTGTGTAAAATTTTGGAGCTGTAGTTGTTAAATTAAATGAATAATTCATGAAAAAACTTGCGTGGGCTCCCGTGCAATTTACTACGCCAGAGAGGGCAAGCCAGTGACTGAGGGCAGAAATTAATAGCTTAGAGAGGGACCATTGTTTTGGACCCCCTCTGGCTTAAAAAATCTGCCTCCAGCCACCCCAGAAAAGGCGCATCTGTAAGATACGCCTATTCCGGCACTTACTCTCTCTCTTCCCATTGCCCTGTAGCAGTGGCATATGGGGTTAATGTCACCTTGCTTTTGCAAGGTGACATTAAGCCTGATTAATAATGGAGAGCTGTCAATAAAACAACTATCCATTATTAATCCACTAGTCTCAAAGGGTTAAAAAAAACACACACACACATTAAGAAAGAAAATTTTAAATGAAATAAATAAACACACATTTTTTCCATCTTTATTACACTCCCATTCCATACTGAAGCCATCGATCTCCTGGTAAAAAGACAAAATAAAAAAACAACAATATACCAGAACTGTCCACCGTATAGTCAAATCCCACTCTGCAATCCATCTGAAGGGGTTAAATAGTTTACAACCGGGACCGGTGCTAATGCAACTGGCCCGGCTGTATACCACGGAGCCTGAGCTGAGATGAACTGATTAGCGTGGGAAAGTTTCTGAACATTTTCCCATGCTGTCAGTTCACTGCGGGTCAGGTGGGGAGTCAGCACAGCCTAAGTATATATTTATACTATGTGTATACATGTATTCTATCTATTCTATTGTAACCTGTCACTGTGATTTTACAGTATAGCGCACTGAATTGCCGGATTTTCTAAAGGACACCGGTGCGTATTTCTCGCAAGTCACACTCATGGTCCATGTGGTGTGCGAGTTTTTCTTGCACCCATAGACTTGCATTGGCGATTCTTGACCGATATATGGTGCAAATCGCATCATGCTGCGATTTCACTCGCACGTATAATACGGCCGAGAAAAAATCGGATGATGGGAGCTGCCCCATAGATTAACATTGGTCCAAGTGTTATGCGATTTTTTCTCACATAGCACTCGTCCATATTTCTCGCTAGTGTGACTCTGGCCTTAAAGAGGTTTTTCAACATCTGAAAACTATTTGCCCCCACTGCCCAGTTTTCAATTTCTGCCCTGTCATGTTTTCTATAGGCCTTAGGCTGTGTGCACACATTGCGGAAATGCTCCGTAATTTTGCGGAGAATTTGCGGAACTCCCCGCTGTGGGTAAAACACATACATAATTAGTATGCGTTTTACCGCAAAACACATTCATTTTGCAAGCGTTTTTAGCTTGCAGAATGCTAGCGTTTTCCAAGCGATCGTACAGATCGCTTGGAAAACTGATTGACAGGTTGGTCACACTTGTCACGCATAGTGCTGACAAGTGTGACCACCTTTTTAGTAATGAGTAGTGTAAAAAATAATAAAAATCATAAAAAATATTGATATACTCACCCTCCGTCGTCCCCTGAGTCTTCCCGCTCCTCAACGACGCTGCCGGGAAGTTCCTTTCCCAGGGATGCATTGCGAGAATGGCCTTTGTGACGTCACGGTTATGCGACCGCTACGTCATCTGGGGTGATTCTCGCAATGCATCCCTGGGAACGGAACTTGGCGGCAACTTCGCTGATGAGCGGGAAGACTCCGGGGGCTGCGGGAAGGTGAGAATATCAATATTTTTTATTTTAATTCTATTTTTGACAGGAATATGGTACCGAGGGCCTGGAGGAGAGTCTCCTCTCCTCCAGGCAATGGGTACAAAGCGCACATGAAGCGCTCACTTCACGCACGGTGGACATAGCCACATGCGTAAAGTCAGCGTTTCAATGCAATCCTATGGCAGCGTAATCGCTGCGATTACGCCAAAAGAATGGACATGCTGCTTATTTTTACGAGAAGCAATTACACTCCGCAAAAATACGCATGTGCACAGCAATGTGTAATCCCTTAGGATTGCATGGGATGCGTTTTGTAGCCGTTTTTTAAGTGATTATGCCGCGTAAAAACATAGCCTATAGGTTTTTATTTTTCCCCATCAGCATAGCCAACTTGGTTTTGGGGGATGAGTTTTCATTTTGAATGGAATCATTCATTTTACTATGAATTATACTGAAAATTGAAGAAAAAAAAATCCAAATGCAATGAAATGGTAACAAAAAAAACAGCTACTCGTCATTTCTTTTCTAGTATGTAATGTTTATTTTACCCAATCTATTATGAACTCAGCAGAAAGTAAAACAAAATTATTATGTATATGCTAGCTCAAGTTTAATTTTTGCCTGAGTGGTCTACAGATGGAAACTCATGCAACATTCTGACTAGCTCTACAGATTTGTGCCCATGGGAGGTATAAATGAGTCCTCTGCTTAATGCGCTTGCAGTAATTAATATTTTTTCCAATTATTCACACTAGTTTGGATTGTGCATTAACCCACTGGCTGGTAGGATGACCTGTAGTTTTGCTGTTCTGAATAATATGATTTCTGACATCTACATTTAGAAAACAAAAATAGTAACTTTTACAAGAAATCATAATGGCAGTGTTATTGTTAGTAGACTCAGTGTTACTACTGGAGTTATTCTAGTCATTTTTGCCTTCAGGAATAAAAATATAATTTGTTCAATATGAAGTAAAAATGTGTAATTTTGCAGGTTTCAATTTATGTGTTAAAAAAAGGATCATAGAATCATAGAATGGTAGAGTTGGAAGGGACCTCCTGGGTCATCTGGTCAAACCCCCTGCTCAAAGCAGGATTCACTAAATCATCCCAGACAGATATCGGTCCAGCCTCTGTTTGAAGACTTCTATTGAAGGAGAACTCACCACCTCTCGTGGCAGCCTGTTCCACTCACTGATCACCCTAACTGTCAAAAAGTTTTTTCTAATATCTAATCTGTGTCTCCTCCCATTCAGTTTCATCCCATTGCTTCTAGTCTTTCCTTGTGAAATTGAGAATAAAGATGATCCTTCTACAATGTGACAGCCCTTGATGTTGTGAATGTCTTGGAGATGACTTCGGAGCTGAGGCTCCCTCCGGTGGTTGCTGAGGGTATTGAACCAATTAAGGAATGGGTCTCAGATGGGGCTGACTGGCCTGATATAAGTGAGCTGAACTCCCATGATCCTCGCCAGTAACCAATTATTGCTTCCAGGTCTCTGTTGGAATTTCAGCTTGCTTTCCTGCTATCATTCACATAAGTGACTTTCTGTTTTTTTTTCTGTGGTTTGATTTTTCTTGCTTTTTGCAGTCTTGCCTTGGACTTCAGCCGGGTCCCCTTTGGGGGCTTGCGCTGCCTCCTGTTCTCATTTTGTATTTGCACTTGTTATTTGTTCCTGTGATATTTTTTTACTGCTGGATAGCTGTGTGTCACACCAGAGATCTGATATTGGTGGTCGAGATCGTGTGGGCTCAGGTTTTTTGTAATCAGAAGTGCTGATATTTTTGTTAGGGTTTTTCTGGGTAGCAGACAGAATTTCTCTCCTGTACTTTGCTTTCTAGACAGATTTGGGCCCCAACATTTGCTCATTCTATTTTCTGTCTGTGTTCGTGTTTTCCTCTTGTCTAACCGCCATTACATGTTTGGGGGTTTCCTATTTCTTTGGGGTCTCTACTCCGGGGCAGTTAGCTTTCCTCTTTCTATCTTCAGGTGTAGCTAACTCTCCGGCTGTGCCGAGGTGTCTAGGCTCACAGTAGGTACGCTCCAGGCTACTTCTAGCTGTGCGGCTAGTTTAGGATCTGCAACCCATTAGGTCCCAGCCTCTCTGGTGTCTTGCTGCTTTGGCGCTTTTTTTCTCCTGTCCTCCTCAGCTACCGAAACATAACACCTTGAGATATTTGTATGCAGCTATTAAGTTTCCTCTCAGTCTTCTCTTTTGCAAGCTAAACATTCCCAAATCCTGCAACCATTCCTCATAGGACATGGTTTGCAGACCGGTCACCATTCTGGTCGCTCTTCTCTGAACTTGCTCCAGTTTGTTGATGTCTTTTTTTAAAATGTGGTGCCCAAAACTTGACACAGTATTCCAGATGAGGTCTGACCAAAGAGGAGTAGAGGGCAATAATAACTTCACGTGATCTAGACTGTATGCTTCTGTTAATACATCCTAGAATTGTATTTGCCTTTTTTTGCTGCTGCATCACACTGTTGGCTCATGTTCAGTCTGTGATCTATTAGTATACCCAAATCTTTTTCACATGTGCTGTTGCTTAGCCCTATTCCTCCCATTCTGTATATGCTTTTTTCATTTTTATTGCCCAGATGTAGAACTTTGCATTTTTCCCTGTTAAAACCCATTCTGTTAGTTGCTGCCCACTGCTCCAGTTTATTTATATCTTTTTGAATCCTCTCTCTCTTCTCTAGTATTAGCTATTCCTCCTAGCTTTGTGTCATCACCAAATTTAATCAGCTTATCCTCAATACCTTCATCTAAATCATTGATAAAGATGTTGAACAATACAGGACCCAGGACAGAGCCCTGTGGTACCCCACATCAGACATTCTTCCAACTGGATGTGCAGCCATTTACGACCACTTTTTGGGACCGATCACTAAACCAGTCATGAATCCACCTAAGAGTTGCCTTGTCCATTCCATACTTAGTCATTTTTTCAATAAGGATTGTGTGAGATACTTTGTCAAATGCTTTGCTGATGTCAAGATATACTATATCTACAGCATTTCCCTGATCCAACCAGTCAGTGATTCTGTCATAGAAGGAAATTAAGTTAGTCTGTCATGACTTATCAGTTACAAATCCATGCTGACTCTGTTTAATCACTTCATTCTTATCCAGGTACTTACATACATGTTGTTTAATAATTTGTTCAAAGATCTTTCCTGGTATAGAAGTCAGACTCACCGGCCTATAGTTCCCTGGGTCCACCTTCTTCCCCTTTTTGAAGATAGGAACAACATATGTTCTTCTCCAGTCTTCTGGGACTTCTCCTGTTCTCCAAGAATTTTCAAAGAGTATGGAGAGTGGTTCAAGAATTTCTTCTGCTATCTCCTTCAGTACTCTGGAGTGTAATTCATCTGGACCTGGAGACTTGAATTCATTTAGGTTAGGTAAGTGTTTCTTCACTATTTTTCTGTTTATAGATATCCTGGATTCTTCTATTCTCTTAACAGGACAGTAAAGATCAGTTGATGTTACATTTCCTTTCTGAGAGAAAACAGATGCAAAATACGAATTTAAAAGTTCGGCCTTCTCAACATCCTGTCTTACCATTTCATCATTTTCATCCTATAAAAATCCTATGATACATTTTCTTTAAACATACGTCTGTCATTAGGTGTTTGCTGCCCCTTCCAAGATTAGCATAAAGTAAAAATTACCCTGATTCTAATGATGTGACACTTGCTGTAGTTTTCGTATTGTACTGAATATGTACAGTGTCAAACATACATAATGCATAGGCTAATTTGCATTGATGTGCCTAAAAGATGTGTGTCCTATAAGGCAAGTGACATAAGGTACAAGTGGTAAGAGAAATAATAGCAATAAAGGAGTAAAAGGCTCGTACACTAATCACCTGATGTGCATTTCACAAATGCTTCATCAGGGGTCGAAACAGGAGATGAAGCATTTGTGAAATGCTCGTTGGGTGACTTGCCGTTTAGAAAATATCTTTTTGGCACTTCAATTCAAATCAGGTTATGTATTGAGCATGCACAATACTGCACACATTTATTTATTTATCTACCTCTTTTAAGCATATCTATACTTATTTACTTATTGTGTTCAAGGGTTTCCATTCTCATTCACCCATTAATTTATTTCTGTGTCTATTGTCTGTTACTGGCTGTGTCATAAAATGGAGAATATGTAGATGGGATTTAACGTGACGCCAACTGTGGTTTTTGGCAACAGATGGCCGACGCTGCTAAAGGAGACCGCTGGGGCTGATGATGACGCAGCTGGGATGGTTCTGCTCCCCACAGGTCGCTACCGGTTCTGTTTATGTCAGGCTTCGTGTATCTTGTGGTGCAGGACTCAGGGTGCAACAGATCACGGAAGGACACAAGGACTGTAGTTTTCATTTCCTTTGCATGATGGTTGATAGTACAGACTGGGGCACTGGTAACAGATCGTGATGGAGAGCCGGGCAGCCTGGAAGCAATTTTTTGACCTTCCTTCTGCACTATCACCCCTTTTTTTCCTCACTGCCTAACAGCTCACCCTCCTGCTTCTAACTGTCTCTCTCTCTTTTTTTAAAAACAAACTGTTGCCCGTATGGCAGACAGCTTGAGCCTATCACATGTGCCGCTCCTTTGTGTCAGCTCCAGGCTCTGGTATGCTGCTGTGCCACCAGGTATTAGATCGGGCCAGGATACCTGCAGTCCCCTGCCCTCCAGATTTAGCTGCCAGTACTTCAGTACCTGTGCGACCACAGACTCCAGTATCCGGTCCCTAGCATTCAGCTCTGGGGAGAATTTAATCATAGCTTTACTCCCCAGTTTCTGCTCGATATCTGTTCTATTGACACCTGGTAAGGGGACCCCTCCTTACTTCCAGGCATGACATTCCTCCCTGTGAGGGAGGCAATGTCACTGTGGTAACGGGATTCCTGGAGTGCCACAGTGACTTAATACTGTGTCCGAGTTGGCACACCAGAGAAGGCTGCTGACTTCTGTGTCAGCTATAGAAGAGGACGTCTCATGGTGTGGGAGTGGAGGAAGGGAAGTAGAATTGTTCGTTTCTTTTTAAAAATGTGCTGGAGAAGAATGGAAGGGGCCTAGGATTGGGGACTGAGCATCAGGATGGGGACATTATAGCAAAACCACAAAAAGAGGACTTAGAAATTCTCCAAAAAACACCAGAAAAAAGGTTGATATGCTTACGTGCCAAGACCTCCAAACAAATGCACTATCAGGGTGCAGTGGACCCAATTAAAGATGGCGGCAACACAGGTGCAACAATACCAATGAAACAATCACTCTCAACCTACCAATCCATGGAGGGGTGGTTGGTATATTAGTGCTCTGTAAACTTTGGCGTCTGTTCAGACGGGATGCATTTTGGTTAGCACTTGGCAGCCCGCCTGATCTAAGAGTATGGGCGTCACTAATAGGGTGTAAGCCAGATGCTCTGCATCACCTGTATGTGAACAGTGCTGCATACAGACTATTTTTTGTGCACTTATATACCAAACAACCAACCCCTCCATGGATTGGTAGGTTGAGTGTGATTGTTTCATCGGTATTATTGCACCTGTGTTGCCGCCATCTTTAATTGAATCCACAGCACCCTCATAGTTTATTTGTTTGGAGGCCTGGGCAGGTAAGCATCTGTGCCTTTTTTATGGTGTTTTATGGGGACTTTATACCAGGAAAGGACCCAGGATGGAGTAGATGTAGGCGTTTATTACAAGAAGATAAGACGGAGGACATTATTACATGGGGGGTGGACATGTATGACTTTATATGATCTAGAACGCTACAAGGGTTCATACATATAACTAGCATGCTGGTAGGGGCCCGGGTCCAAATGTTGCACCGGGGCCCATCAAACTCTAGACACCACTAAAAGTTACTATATCAGCATAATATAAAAATTTGCTGGTTCCATCAGGCTGTGCATTTCTAGCACTGATTAGAATATATCGTTTTCATGTTGCCTTCACGAAAATAAAACAATAACTGATTAAATGTTGCAAAAGTGGAAGACAGTAATGTTATGCTATTCTTCTCTGTCATATTATAATGGCTTTCTCCTGTGTATGAGGAAGAATACATTTCAGAGGCTTAGCTTTCAGCAAACATAGATTTGAGCAATTTAAACAATTTATCACCATAAGCACATTGTATGACTTATTCATTGGCAGGCGCTGCAGAGAAACAGTAGGAGATGTCTGTTCATTTTAATTGAGTGATAGTATTTTGTTTCGCTTGTTTGTTTGTATAATTCTCACGATTCTCTCGTTACAATAATTATTGGCGCTTCCCTCATCTAGGTTTTGTTTTTGTTTTTTTTTTAAGTGAAAAACAAACGTATATAAGTTACTTAGTCTAAATACTCAACATGATTGTATTACAGATCAATTATGGTGGCCATCAAAGTATCTGGGAAGTACTTCTATCTTGCATGTTCAAAATTGTATACAGAATATGGAGGAGACATATAATTGGAAAAAATGGTTATAGAATAACCCCGTGTGTAAAAGGTAGAAGTAAGTATGAAGTGCGCAGTCACCTTCCTCAAAAATGACCCCCAAACCTTAGTGTGTTGTGTTAAAGGGAATCTGTCATCAAGTTTTTGCTGTCCCATCTGAGAGGAGCTTAATGTATGAGAAGAGACCCGCTTCCAGTGATGTATCACTTATTGGGCTGATTGGAAGCTTTCTGCCAATGTATAGTCAATGCAGAAAGCTGCCAATCAGTGGTGGGGGCTTTGTTATATAGACCTTATAAATATGCTTGACTACCTGGCAGCAGGTTTACTAGTCTTCTAAGGATTATTTTCTGCCTATAACACAGAGATTTTATCAGAAACTGGTGAGAAAACCAGGTGTCAAATTCTTCCCTTTAAAGTAGTAGTCAGCTCCCCGTCAGTGCTATGTCACATCCATGTGTTCCTAAAATCAGCCATGGAAGTGTGCCAGTCACTTATAACAGCCCTGTTTAGTATGGATTAAGTAAGAATAAAATCCAGAGAGCAGAAGGGCAGAGACATACCGTATATAAAGCTGAGCGAGATCGGAAGTCAGTGCACCGACTGGCCGGTGGCTCTCCTGACCCAAGTAGGACAGCTCCATGTATTTCTATGCAGCTATTACACTCAAAGTGTTTTACTGCCAACATACAGAAACTTTATTCCCCTTTTTGATATGAAATAAAGTTTAAAGATTTTTATTCAGAGGTGCCTTCCCACTCTATACATATTTGCATCACTCTCAGGTAGGGATAGCCGCCGGCCTGTCCATGCGTTGCGTTCCGATCTTTCTCCGATTTATACGGCCACCTGACTGCGACCTTAGACTATCCTATTAATTCCTGCCTTCCAATAAACATTACAGGGAAATGCCGTGACTTTCCCTGGTTTCATTGCATCCCTGTGTCAAGGTGTAATAACGTTTGCAGCATTCAATACAGACGACAAGAGAAGCATAATGTTTGATTTTAATATGAAATGTATCATATGGAATTTTAGACTTTAAAACTACAAAAAGATAACATTACAAATACATTGTAAATGTTCCTTTAATGGATTTTCGATATAACAGATATCTAAGGAATCACAGCCTGATTAAACTACATTTAAAAAAAAAAGTATGAAATGGCACTGCGGCGCTTACAATTACCCAGGAAGATCAAGAGAAATCCCACAAACCTCTTCTTTTGTTGCCTTATATTTCAGTGGTGTTTACGGTCATTTAATAGTGCAATTTTATTTGAATTGAGGCCCCTGCCTGGCTGCAATGTGTTTGAAAATTATATTCAAAAGCACAAATCAAAAACCTTTTGTTCAAATTTCCTATTCAATGGCGCAAAAGCAACAAGAACAAAACCCAACAGCAGGAACAAAACCCAACGGCAGCCTTGTGCTGTGACACAGAGATGTAGAAATTGTCTGGGTCTTGTTAAATATATATTTTTTCTTGCAGAAGAAGTTATTACAGTAAATAGCTGCAATAGATATTGCAAGGTTGCAAACTGCTATTGTTACAATTGTTATGTTTATTATTCTGTATTATCTCAACCTACAAGATCATTCCAAAACTGATGTTACAAGTATGAATGGAAATCCGGATTCTACCATGCAAGTGTAATAAGAAGGGACTGGGATGCAGTAAAACAAATGCTGCAGAGCAGGGATCAACTAGTGGGAAATCTCATCACAGGGAGATCACAGGGTAAACAAAGAGTACAAAGGTAAAACTAAATAAAAGTCAGTTAACTAAATAGTCTCTTGTTAAAACTTTCACTTATCGTGACTCCACAGGATGTCACTCTCTGAAGGCCACGTGGGTAGCAGAATGCCAGTGGTGTTCGGTGTAATGTCTGCTGGCGTCCTCGCCCAGCATATGGTCCTTCTTCAGGCGGCAACGGGCGGTCTCCGGGTCTGCCCGCTGAGCCCCTAGTCTGTTATGATTTGGTAGCTGAGGAGTGCAGGTAAAAAGGCAATACACCAGAGCAGTTGGAATCTATGAGATTGCAGTACCCTGACTAACCACCACAACTAGAGGCAGCTGTGGAGCGTTCCTACGTTGGTCCTAGACGCCTCGTCACAGCCTGAGAAACTAATTACACCTAAAGATAGAAATAGGAAAGCTATCTGCCCCGGAGCAGAACCCCAAAGATAATAGAAAGCCCCCAAACATGTAATGGCGGTTAGACAAGAAGAAATACTGACACAGAAAGAAAATAGTATGAGCAAACGCTGGGGCCCAAACTAACTAAATAGAAAAGGATAGGAAGGGCACTTACTGCAATCCCAAAAAACCCTGAAAAGCACCAACTCTACTAATTTCAAAATCACCTGCGATCACACGACCTCTACCACCTAAATTAGTTCTCTGGTGTAACAAAATCAAAACAGCAGCCACTGAAAAAAATGTAAAAAAGCAAAAGTACAAACATCAGTGGCTGAACTAAACTGAGAGGGCAAAAGCCCCCGGAGGGGACCCTGAAGGCCCCCACAGAAGTGCAGGACAAAATGCAAAAATCTAGCACAAAAACAAAAAGAAGAAAATGTCTTATCTGATAGCAGGAGATGCAGACATGACACAGCAGGCTACAAAGGAAACAGGAATCAAGAATTCAGACCAGAACAATTGATCACCGGCAACCCTGATGGGAAGGTGACTCCCTTATATAAGACCAGTCAGTAACACCTGATTCCCAATCCTCACAATCTTCACTGGACAGACCAGCACCGCTTGTAACCACCAGAGGAAGCCTCTGCTCAGAACTCATCTCAAACCCATTCACAACAGTACCCCCCCTTGAGGAGGGGTCACCGAACCCTCATTTGAGCAACCAGGTCGGTCAGGATGAGTTCTATGATACGCACGGATAAGTCTCCTAGCATGGATGTCCGAAGCAAACACCCAAGAATTGTCTTCCTGACCATAACCTCTCCATTTAACCAAATACTGGAGTTTCCGTCTAGAAAAACGAGAATCTAATATTTTCTCAACCACATACTCCAGATTGCCCTCAACCAAAACAGGGTCAGGAGGCACAGCAGCAGGAACCACTGGCTCAACAAACCTCTTCAACAAGGACTTGTGGAACACGTTATGGATCTTAAATGTCCCTGGAAGAAGCAAACGAAAAGAAACAGGATTAATAATCTCCATGATCTTATAAGGTCCAATGAACCTAGGCTTAAATTTAGGAGATGCTACTCTCATACGAATATTTTTTGAGGACAACCAGACCAAATCCCCTACTTTAAACCGAGGACCATCAGTCCTATGCCGGTTAGCAAACTGCTGGGCCTTCTCCTGAGAGAGGGACAACCTCTCCACTACCTGGTCCCAAATCTGTTGCATATGCTCCACAACAGAGTCAACACCTGGACAGACAGAAGCCTCCGTCTGTCCTGAAGAAAATCGAGGGTGAAACCCAGAATTACAGAAAAATGGAGACATCAAAGTGGCAGAGCTAGCCCTATTATTAAGAGCAAACTCAGCCAAAGGCAAAAAAGACCCAGTCATCCTGATCAGCAGACACAAAGCATCTTAGATAAGTCTCCAATGTCTGGTTTGTTCTCTCAGTTTGACCATTGGTCTGAGGATGAAATGCCGAGGAGAAAGACAATTGAACACCCAGTTTAGAACAAAAAGTCCTCCAAAATCTGGAAACAAACTGGACTCCTCTGTCAGACACAATGTTCTCAGGAATGCCGTGTAAACGAACCACGTGCTGAAGGAACAACGGCACAAATTCAGAGGAGGAAGGCAACTTAGGTAATAGCACAAGATGTATCATTTTGGAAAACCTATCACAAATTACCCAGATGGTGGTCATTCTCTGAGAAACAGGAAGGTCGGAAATGAAATCCATAGAGATATGGGTCCATGGTCTCTTGGGCACAGGCAATGGCATCAACAAACCACTAGAGCGAGAGCAAGGCTTGGAGCGAGAGCAAGTCCCGCAGGACTGCACAAATTCCCTGACATCACGAGACAAGGTAGGCCACCAAAAGGACCGACTAACCAAGTCTCTGGTACCAAAAATTCCGGGATGCCCAGCCAATGCGGAACAATGAATCTCAGACATCACACTCTTTTTCCACTGGTCCGGGACAAACAATTTTCCAACAGGGCAGCACTCGGGCCTATCCTTCTGACACCCCTCCAGAGCAAGTCTCAAATTGGGCGAGATGGCGGAAAGAACTACACCCTCTTTCAAAATAACAGAAGGATCAGATAACTCAGGAGAGTCTGCAAGGAAACTCCTCGAGAGGGCATCCGCCTCAACATTCTTAGTGCCAGGAAGAAAGGAAACCACAAAATTAAAACGTGTAAAAAACAAGGCCCACCTGACCTGTCTAGGATTGAGTCGCTTGGCAGATTCCAGATAGACCAGATTCTTATGGTCCGTAAGGACCACCACCTGATGTTTGGCTCCCTCCAGCCAATGTCTCCACTCTTCAAAAGCCCACTTCATGGCCAATAACTCCCGATTACCCACGTCATAATTACGTTCAGTAGGAGAAAATTTTCGAGAGAAAAAGGCACAAGGGTTACTTTTAGAGGTCTCTGGATCTTTTTGGGACAAAACGGCACCTGCCCCAATTTCAGAGGCATCAACCTCCACCTGAAATGGCAGAGAAACATCAGGCTGCCGTAGAACAGGAGCAGAAGTGAATCTTTGCTTAAGTTCCTGAAATGCAGAGACTGCCTCAGGAGGCCAATTCACCACATCAGAACCCTTTTTGGTCAAATCAGTTAATGGTTTAACAATAACCGAGAAATTACCAATAAATTTACGATAAAAATTGGCAAAACCCAAAAATCTTTGAAGAGCCTTTAATGAAGTAGGTTGGACCCAATCACAGATGGCCTGAACCTTGACCGGGTCCATTTCAATAACAGATGGGGACAAAATGAATCCCAGAAATGAGATCCTCTGTACGCCAAAAAGACACTTTGATCCCTTCACATACAGAGCATTCTCTCTCAAAATCTGGAATACAGTTCGAACATGTTTCACATGAGAGTCCCAGTCATTAGAAAAAATCAAGATATCATCCAAATAAACAATCAGAAATTTGTCCACAAAATCCCTGAAAATGTCATTCATGAAGGACTGGAAGACGGAAGGAGCATTAGTGAGCCCAAAGGGCATCACTAGGTACTCAAAATGCCCTTCAGGGGTATTGAATGCCGTCTTCCATTCATCCCCGTGCTTAATGCGAATAAGGTTATACGCCCCCCTGAGGTCAAGCTTGGTAAACCAAGTAGCGTTTTTCACCCTGGAAAACAGGTCAGAAATCAAGGGTAACGGATATTGATATTTCACAGTAATATTGTTCAAAAGACGATAATCAATACACGGCCTTAATGAACCATCCTTTTTGGCCACAAAGAAAAAACCGGCACCTAAGGGTGAAGAGGATGGTCTGATATGACCCTTCTCCAATGATTCCTTGATATAAGACCGCATAGCGTCATGTTCAGGTACAGACAAGTTAAAAAGGCGACCTTTAGGGAATTTACTACCCGGCACTAATTCAATAGCGCAGTCATAGCTCCTATGGGGAGGCAAGGATGCAGATTTACTTTCGCTAAACACATCAGAAAAATCAATCAAAAAGTCAGGAACATCCTGAGCCTGGGGGGAGGCAGAAAAAACAGGAGTGTTGGTATTAACACATTGGCAGCCCCAACTGGTTACAGACACAGATTTCCAATCCAAAACAGGATTATGAGACTGTAACCAAGCGAAACCCAGTACGATAATATCATGCAGATTATACAGAACCAAAAATTTGCAGCACTCCTGGTGATCAGGTTCAACCCTCATTATCACCTGAGTAGAGAACTGAGGTTTATTCTCAGCCAAAGGGGTAGAATCGATCCCCAGTAGGGGAATAGACTTCTGTAGGGGTATCAAGGGAAACCCACAATGTTTAGCAAAATCATAATCCATCAGGTTAATAGCTGCTCCAGAATCAACGAAAGCCTGAGCAGAAAATGAGGACAGAGAGCATATCAGAGTGACAGTTAATAAAAACTTAGTCTGAACATTACCCAAGACAACTGAGCGTGCAAAACGTCTTCCCCGCTTAGGACAGACTGAAATAGCATGAGAGGCATCACCACAGTAGAAACATAACCCATTGCGCTTTCGAAACTCATGACGCTGTGCCCCAGAAGCCACTCTATCACACTGCATGGATTCAGAAGCAGGTTCACAAGGCAACACTATTCCACGCATACTTCTCCGCTCACGCAAAAGTCTGTCAATTTGAATCGCTAATGACATAGAATCATTGAGACCAGAGGGGACAGGGAATCCCACCATAACATCCTTTACATTATCTGACAGACCCTTCCGGAAAAGGGCTGCCAAAGCGTCGTCATTCCACTTGGTCAGGACTGCCCACCTACGGAATCTCTGACAGTATAACTCAGCGTCATCAAGCCCCTGATTTAATGCCAACAAGGCTTTTTCAGCTTGATCAGTGACATTAGGCTCATCGTACAATAACCCCAAAGCCTGAAAAAATGCATCAACATCACTCAAAACAGGATCCCCAGGTGTCAGGGAGAAAGCCCAATCCTGAGGATCGCCGCGCAGGAGAGAGATGACAATTTGAACCTGCTGCGCTGCATTCCCTGAGGACTTAGATTTTAAGGCAAAAAACAATTTACAATTATTTTTGAAATTCTGAAACTTAGCTCGATCCCCTAAAAACAAATCTGGCATGGGGATCCCAGGCTCCACAACAGGCAACCTAGCAAGATATGCAGCAATACTCTGAACCTCAGTGGCAAGCTGATCCACACGGCCAGACAACTGTGCAAACTCCATTGAGAGAAAAGATCCTCCCCAGCACCCAGAGATACAGAGGGAAAAAAAAAAATGCAACAAACAGAAAAATATCTCTGACAACTCTGACAACCTTTTTTTTTTTTTCTTTCACAATATTTTTCCCTTCTGTGAGTACCATACAATATTAAATTTTTGGCCGGTGATACTGTTATGATTTGGTAGCTGAGGAGTGCAGGTAAAAAGGCAATACACCAGAGCAGTTGGAATCTATGAGATTGCAGTACCCTGACTAACCACCACAACTAGAGGCAGCCGTGGAGCGTTCCTACGTTGGTCCTAGACGCCTCGTCACAGCCTGAGAAACTAATTACACCTAAAGATAGAAATAGGAAAGCTATCTGCCCCGGAGCAGAACCCTAAAGATAATAGAAAGCCCCCAAACATGTAATGGCGGTTAGACAAGAAGAAATACTGACACAGAAAGAAAATAGTATGAGCAAACGCTGGGGCCCAAACTAACTAAATAGAAAAGGATAGGAAGGGCACTTACTGCAATCCCAAAAAACCCTGAAAAGCACCGACTCTACTAATTTCAAAATCACCTGAGATCACACGACTTCTACCACCTAAATTAGTTCTCTGGTGTAACAAAATCAAAACAGCAGCCACTGAAAAAACTGTAAAAAAGCAAAAGTACAAACATCAGTGGCTGAACTAAACTGAGAGGGCAAAAGCCCCCAGAGGGGACCCTGAAGGCCCCCACAGAAGTGCAGGACAAAATGCAAAAATCTAGCACAAAAACAAAAAGAAGAAAATGTCTTATCTGATAGCAGGAGATGCAGACATGACACAGCAGGCTACAAAGGAAACGGGAATCAAGGATTCAGACCAGAACAATTGATCACCGGCAACCCTGATGGGAAGGTGACTCCCTTATATAAGACCAGTCAGTAACACCTGATTCCCAATCCTCACAATCTTCACTGGACAGACCAGCACCGCTTGTAACCACCAGAGGAAGCCTCTGCTCAGAACTTATCTCAAACCCATTCACAACACTAGTCCATATATCTGTGGAGTAAGAGAGTAGAGCTCTCCACAAGATTCTGCTCGGTGCGGGTCTCCTTGAGCCGCTGCCGGGCCCTGAAGGGATGCACTGCAATGCTTTACCCGGCGAGGGCCTCTCTGGATATCAGTCGACACCCAGACGCTCGTACTGCAATGCTCCATCGATCACACGTTCCCCTGCGCATCCGGAAGTTTTGGTGAGTCCCTCGCTATGCTGCCCTTTCTCTTCATGATGCGGCCTGCCGCTCCTCTCACAGCAGCTGCGGTCTGCACCTCATCGGCGTTCTGGTGGGAAGACCGCTTCAGTTGCCGATCAACCCATTTTACCTCACACTGACTGGCCATGCTCCCTTCACCCTGGTTACTGGCTCCCTCTGGCTGCAATCTTGTTTTCCCCCCCAGGAACAGGAGATTCAGCCCCAGCAGTTCAGGACCCGATGCTTCAGCTGCCGTAGCAGTCCATTCCTCCCTTCTACACAAGCAGCCTCCTGTGGGACCCTCCACCTGTCCAAACTCAACTGTGACCTTAAGGCCGGTTTCACACGTCCTGATATTTCCGGTACCAGAAAAACAGGTACCGGAGATATCCGTGTCCGAGTGTCCGTTTGTTACATCCATGTGGCATCCGTGTGCTGTCCGTGTGGATACGTACCAGAGCCTAATATTGAAACAATTTGTTTCAATTTTAACCTTATCACTTTAAAATTGCACACGGATGGCACACGGACGCCATCCATGTGCAGTACAAGTTTACACGGACCCATTGACTTGTATGGGTCTGTGTGATCCATGCAAATGCACAAAAACGAACATGTCGATGTGTGGAGCACACGGACACACGGTCCGTGAGAAAACACAGAATTGTGCACATACCCTAATGGGTTTACGTGTGTCAGCGTCTCCGGTAAGTCATTCTATGACTAAGGGCTGAAAACCAGAAATGCGTCAGAATGTGATCTCTGTTTTTATTCACATGGATACCATTGTCATTTTAATGGTGTGAAATAAAGAAGATATTTTTTATACATTCAGCAAAGCTATCCTATTTTTTCTTATACTTGTGAAAACTGTCACCACACGCACTGGAGACATTGATGTGTGAAAGAGGCCAAAAGAGGACCTATAAGCAATAAAACAACAAAAAATAGCATTTACCTGCAGCCTAAGTTGTAATCTGCAAATACCATTTTAAACTTGTGCAGATGAATAATTGGATGTGCAACTGAATAGAAAAAATTAATGGGGTTGTACAGATTTGGCACAAAAATCTGTAGCCACTATGTGACTGCAGACTTGCGAATTTTGTACAGAGGATTCTCCGATGTGAGCGGCGAGATCGGAAATCGTGTGCGATATTCATGCAGGTGATCACATTTCGACTGGACGTACTTGGCCTTGTTCAATTCACTTATATTGAGATATGCCACACACATCTAGTTGGAATGTGACTGGGAGTAAGCAAATCGCATACTTTGGTTACATGACTGCCTGCTCCCGGCACCAGCATTGGAGAATCCCGACGGTGTGCACTGTGACCGCTGTGAGGATTCACAAGTCTGCAGTCACATAGAGTGACTGCTGATCCCTGATCCAAACCTGGACAACCCCTGTAAGGAGGACTTGGTCCGAGCGCTTTCTGATAAAACATCTTATCACACTCGGACCAATGTTATTCTATTGGGTCTTGCAGAAGTCTGATTTTTTTCCTTGGCTTGTGCCAGTCAGAGGGAACAAAAAAAATGAATAATTTGCAGGATGTCAGAGTTTGATCCGATACTCCGATCGCATTCAGCCATGCAAGTGAATGAGTTTCTGGAAATCATCATGCAAAACAAAATTTCCATTGCGACAGAAAGCGGAATCACACTGTTATCCAAGTGCAGACCGATTTCCGCTCACACACAGAATGGAGATTTTTTTCCCCCCTATCTTCTCATCTGAGAGAGAGTCGGATCATAATGTGCTAACATTCTGCTCACACTCAGATTGGACTGTCATTTGCATTATCGGCTCAATTCTCTCAGATGAGACAATCTATGGCCTTCTGACCATAGCCCATGTTATAAACTCCATGGAGCTACTCACTTCTAGTCATTAGGGTGGCACAGGGGGCTGTGAACAGTCAGCGCTTACTACACAGTGTGGGTGCTGAAATCACACCCAGCACTCTTTGATTAACATTATTCTGTGCAGCATATAAGCAGAGCAGGATATGTCAAGGAGTCGGAGGAGTGACTACAATATGCCCACCATGTAGTGTGCGCTGACAGTTCACAGCCTCCTGTGCCATTTTGATGACTGGTAGCAAGCAGATGCATTGAAATTATAACTTCATTTTCTCCCTTCACCTCCAATTGTGCATCTGCACATGTTTACAATGGTATTTATCTAATTACGTTATTTAGTCTTTTGTCAAGTCTATCTGCCGGAATCAGGGGCTCTGACCTGTCACCACGGCCACTGTGACTATGTGCGCGGGTCTCCGTCTCTGCACGGGCAGGAAGGCGTCTTGCTCTAATCACTGGGGAATCTGCATTCACATACTCACAGACAGCAGTAAGTATGTCCCGTCCTCCTGTCTTAGCTCTCTGACTGTGAGTTCTCTCTCCTCTCCTGTGTGCAGCTGCGACCTGCTCGGTCTGCTGCACACACAGCTCTGCTGGCAACTAGTGTTGAGCGATACTGCTTGGTATCGGAAAATATCGGATCAGAATGGTATCGCCGATATCACTAAATATCGCCGATATCCGATTCCGATAGTCCCATGTAAGTCTATGGGAACAAAATATCGACATTAAAAAAAACCATTCTTGCCTTGTTGGTTAATTGTACATGAAGGAAAACAACAAAGACTAATGTAGAATGTATTGGGGGAGGATGAGGAGACAATAAAGGCATACATGTTTAACCCAATGCATTGGAATAGCATTAATATATATTTTTTTTAAATACGTTTGCATTGACTAACAAATTGACAATGTTGTTAACCTTTTTTCTATTTTGGCAAATATGTATGTTTCACAACTTCCATGCTCTTCACCTTTTTAACTTTTGCCAGTGCCACACTTTCTCCTTCATAATCTTCAGCAGCAGCATCATCTTTCTCATCAAATTATTCTTCATCTTCACCTTCTTAATCTTCTTCTTAAACTTCTTGCTATTCATGTTTTTGTTTACATTACTCATATTGTTATTATTAAACTAATTAATCTTCTTCATATTCAAATTATTCATCTTCTTCCTCTTCATCTTCTTCATCATATTAGAATTTCTTATTTGTGACAGAGATTCCTGTACTTGTAATCTGTAAAAGTATGAATTGTTCATCCTTCCGTTCTTGCTGTCACAAAAGATTTAAATTACAACAGTATTTGTCCGTGTTCAGTTTAGCCTGCAGCAGCAGGCATTTTCCAGGGGCACCACGAGGAGGAACGGACTCACCCCCATACACTGCTTAGTCTTCTTCTGCTTAGAATTTAGAGCATATATTTTGCTCTTCATTTTGGTCTTATACTTCATGTTCTTCTGCTTTTTGATCTTCTGCTTATTGTTCTTCTGTCTCTTGTTCTGTATCTTGTAGTTTGTCTTAACCTTCTTTGTCCTGTTGGTGATCTTCTTCTGGGTAATCTTTTATTTTTTCTTTGTGATGGTGTTCAGGCTGGTTGGCTTCCTGATTGTCGTCCTTGTTGTCATCATCTTCTTCTGGGTGGTCTTTAAGGTCGTCTAATTTCCGAGAACCAGCTGACGTTACTGGAACCCTGACGGGTATGACATGGAGCAAGAGACAATGGAAGTAACGAGGACCAGCTGACTGTGCTGGAACCCGGAAGGGTAGCAGAAGGAAAAGAGGCAATGTCACAACCGAGTACCAGCTGACGTTACTGTGACACGGTTACTAAGCAGGAGGTACCTGTGCTCCAAAGCACTACCAAGGACCAGCAGACGTTGCTGGAACTCGATACGGAGATGGAGGCACCTAGGCCAAAGGCACTGGGGAGAACCAGTTGACGGTTCTGGACCCCGGACGGGTAGCAGAAGGAAAAGAGGCAATGTCACAACCGAGTACCAGCTGACGTTACTGTGACACGGTTACTAAGCAGGAGTACCTGTGTTCCAAAGCACTACCAAGGACCAGCAGACGTTGCTGGAACTCGGATACGGAGATGGAGGCACCTAGGCCAAAGGCACTGGGGAGAACCAGTTGACGGTTCTGGACCCCGGACGGGTAGCAGAAGGAAAAGAGGCAATGTCACAACCGAGTACCAGCTGACGTTACTGTGACACGGTTACTAAGCAGGAGGTACCTGTGCTCCAAAGCACTACCAAGGACCAGCAGACGTTGCTGGAACTCGGATACAGAGATGGAGGCACCTAGGCCAAAGGCACTGGGGAGAACCAGTTGACGGTTCTGGACCCCGGACGGGTAGCAGAAGGAAAAGAGGCAATGTCACAACCGAGTACCAGCTGACGTTACTGTGACACGGTTACTAAGCAGGAGGTACCTGTGCTCCAAAGCACTACCAAGGACCAGCAGACGTTGGTGGAACTCGGATACGGAGATGGAGGCACCTAGGCCAAAGGCACTGGGGAGAACCAGTTGACGGTACTGGACCCCGGACGGGTAGCAGAACGCACCCATGAAAATGTAAGTTGACAGGACGCAAGCCGTCCGCAGTTACCGAATCACACAGTCCTACAGTGGGTGCTTGTCCTATTGTCACAATGGAAACAGCCTTTATTTACATATCCCACAGCACACATAGGAATCACCTAAACTGCAGGCACCATAGAGTCGGCTAACCCGAATGCAACACGACAGCACAACTTATTGGAGGATAATTGACGTTCACACTGCCAGGAAACAGCTGTCGTGCTGTAACCAGGCTGGCCAGGAGTCAGTACCCCTGCCAATTACTTCCGAGCAACAAATGGCGGTGTTGTAGCCCAGGGAGTAGAGTTCAGGTGGTAGAAAGATGAACATAACAGGAGACATGGAAAACGTTGCCAAACAGTTATTTAATCTGAAAACGGACAGGCAAATTCAGGTGAGATCCATGCCTTGTTCATTTTCAGAAAAGTAAGCCGGTCTACATTCTCTGAGGATAGTCGCATGCGACGGTCTGTTACTACACCACCTGCAGCACTAAAGACGCGCTCAGATAATACACTGGCAGCAGGGCAAGCCAGCACCTCCAATGCATACTGGCTAAGCTCTGGCCATGTATCCAACTTAGAGACCCAAAATTTGAAAGGGGAAGAGGCATCTGGGAGTACACTTAGAGGGAAAGCCAAGTAGTCTGTCACCATCTTACGGAAACGTTTCTTCCTGGTGACTGGAGCCGTCTCGGATGGTGTAGACCTTGCTGGCGCTGTCACAAAACTTCGCCACATTTCTAACATACAGCTCTTGCCCTGTGCAGAGGCGCTGCTTCTGCTCCCTCTTGTTGTAGAGGTGTCTACACTGCCTCGACGCACAGAGCTGCTTTGTAAAGCAGTAGCAGCAGCAGCTCTCTCGGCTGGAATGTACAACAGTATGGATTGCACCAGTGTGTCTTGGTACTCCTGCATATTACGGTCCCGGTTCACCGGTGTGATGAGGGTTTGTAAGTTGTCCCGGTATCGAGGGTCTAGGAGGGTGTACACCCAATAATCTGACGTGGTGAGAATGTGGGCGATGGGGCGGTCGTTTCTCAGGCAATGAAGCATGAAATCAACCATGTGCTGCAGACTCCCAACTGGCCAACAAAAGCTGTCCTCTGGAAGAGGCGTCATCTCTGCCTCCTCTGCATCACCCCACCCTCGCTCTACATACTGACTACAGCGTTGTGTACCTCCCTCTGTAGGGATTTCTTCCTCCTCCATTGACTCCTCCTCCTCATCCTCCTCACAAAGTGAGCCCTGCCCAGCCCTTTGTGAGGAACCACGGTGCGCTGACTGTCCTGAAGGTATTTTAATTTGTGACTCCTCATCCACCTCTTCCAAAACCTCTTCCTTTAGTGCTTTCAGTGATTTCTGAAGCAGGCAGATAAGGGGGACAGTCATGCTGACTAGTGCATCATCTGCACTCGCCATCCGCGTTGAGACATCAAACGCACGCAAAACGTCACAGATGTCCTTCATAGAGGCCCACTCAGTAGTGGTGAAGTGTGAACGGCGCAAATTGCGAGTTGATTGCGCCTGTTGCAGCTGATACTCCATTACTGCTGGCTGCTGTTCACACAACCGCTCCAACATATGTAACGTGGAATTCCACCTGGTGGGTACGTCACATATGATGCGATGTTCAGGAAGGCGAAATCTGACTTGCAGAGCTGCAATGCGCGATCTGGCCATGCTGGAACGTCGCAAGTGAGCGCA
The DNA here is from genome assembly GCA_033576555.1 of Oophaga sylvatica. Classification (NCBI taxonomy): domain Eukaryota; kingdom Metazoa; phylum Chordata; class Amphibia; order Anura; family Dendrobatidae; genus Oophaga; species Oophaga sylvatica. The sequence continues at coordinate 370,511,165 of JARQOD010000003.1, forward strand.
CTCTAGGCGGACCTTGTGCAGCAGTGCATCAAGATCCGGATAGTCCCTCAAAAAACTCTGCTCGACCAAGTTGAGCACATGTGCCAGACATGGTATGTGAGTGAGGTTGCCAAGGCCCAGAGCTGCCACCAGATTTCGGCCATTGTCACACACTACCAAGCCTGGCTGGAGATTAGCTGACAAAAACCACACGTCGCTCTCCTGCTTGATGGCATCCCAGAGCTCCTGCGCTGTGTGGCTTCGATTTCCCATGGGAATTAATTTCAGGATAGCCTGTTGACGTTTGGCCACGGCTGTGCTCATATCGGTCGCAACAGGTAAGCGTTCACGGGTCCATGTGGAGGTATACCGTGACGGCTCGTGCAGCGATGATTCTGAGGAACTGGAGTAGGAGGAGGAATCAATGTGTACAGACTGGATTCCTGCAATCCTTGGAGTTGGCAGAACACGTACAGCGCCACTGGCAAGATCTGTACCCGGCTCCACAACATTGACCCAATGGGCAGTGAGGGAAAGGTATCGTCCCTGGCCATGGGTACTGGTCCACGCATCGGTGGTCAGGTGGACCCTGCTACTGACGGCGTTTAGTAGCCATGTTTAATGTTTCCCTCGACATGTTTTTGCAGAGCAGGGACGGCTTGCCTGCTGAAATAAAATCGGCTTGGCACATTATATTGTGGGACTGCCAATGCCATAAAGTTCCTGAAACTGTCAGTCTCCACCAGCCTGAATGACAGCATTTCAAGGGACAGGAGTTTTGCAAGGCCAGCATTCAGAGCCTGTGCTCGTGGATGGTTTGCCGAGTATGGCCGTCTTTTATCCCATGCCTGTGCTACCGATGGCTGTTTTGTGGCCTGGGAGTGTGAGGATGACAGGGAACTTGCAGCTGTGGGTGCAATAACACTGGGTCTCTGGACAACAGTGAAAGAGGTTCTTCCATGCCGATCCTGTGAGGAAGCCGAACCAGCTGTGTGTGAGCTGGAGTAAGAGGCTCCAACACGACCTGAAGATGTAGGTGCTGCTGAAGGTTGGCCTACATCTCCAGTGTGTCTTTGTAACTCAGCTACGTGCTTTGTCCGTACATGTGTCCACATATTTGTGGTATTCAGGTTACTGATATTTTTACCTCTTTTAACTTTTTGCTTACACAGCTTGCATTGAACATAGCAAATATCATCTACAACTCTGTCAAAAAAGGACCACGCAGTGCAAGTCATGGGAGCGCCAATTTTAACATTTCTAACACAACTGCTCCCAACAGGTGGCAAACTGGAGGCTACAGGCAAGCGAGTCTGCAGCCTACCTCTCCCTCCTCTTTGTACCGTTGGGCCAATCTCTTCCTCAGAGCTGCTCCACCACCTTCCTGCTGCTCACGCCATGTTGGGTCTCGGACTTCATCATCTCCAGTACCCTCTTCCAACACCTGCTGCTGTTGGGTGGTCTGGCCAGCACCATGCTCAACAGAAAATGGCAACTGAGTCTCATCATCATCAGATGCGTTCTGCGGTGTGCTGACCATCGGCACTGGCTCACCCGCCTCTTCACATTCAGAGAGACACAGCTGTTGCGCATCACTGCATACTGCCTCTTCTTCACATTCCAGAATGCTGCTTGGCTGGGCCCCTGTTTGCAAGCCAACAGATTCTGAGAACAGAAGCAGAGACTCAGCTGGCTCCAGTTCAGAACTCTCTGACTGCCTGGGCAATTTGGCAGGGGTGAAGAGACAGATGGTTGTTCAACAGTGCTGTGTTCCTGAGAGGAGGTGGAAGGAATTGAAGTCGATGCATTGGCTGCCATCCAACCAACAACGGCTTCAATTTGTTCTTCCCGCAGCAGGGGGGTACGCTGAGCTCCTACCAAAGTGCGCATAAAGGAACGCTGACGGGGAAAACTGGTGGATGCTGTGTCACTGGGTGCGCAGCAGCCACAGAATCCCCACGTCCTCTCCCTGCTGAAACTCCACGGCCACGACCACGTGCCTTACTCCCTGCCTTCTTCATCTTGGTAGATTGATAAAGAAAGTCAGAAAAGTTATAAGGCCTAAGTGTGGTTATTACGCAGAGACTGAAGTGAACACTGAAACACAACTGTTCACAATCTGTGAAAGGCTACTCCTTTGTCTACTTCTATAGTGTTTGCAACCAATGTATTGGATACGGATGGAAGCGCGTCACACTAATAGTTAAATTGCATGGAGCAGCAAGAATTACACTGAAGAAAAAAAAAAAGAGTCTGTGAGTGACACGTGCAGATGCCTACAGGCAGCGTTGCATACAGAGCAAACTGCAGCGTCACCTGCACTCACACACACCTTGCAGAGCTGTTAAAACAACACTGCAGGCAAAAGGAAGCTTTACACAGCGGTTGGTGCTAGCCTGCCTACAGCACAGTACACTAAATCGCAATCTCTAACTGTCCCTCAGAGTCAGCACAGTAGCGTTCTGTCCCTTACTGAATTCACAGCACAGTGACGCTAAAATGGCGGCGGCGCCTTTTATACACTGAAGAAAAAAAAAAAAGAGTCTGTGAGTGACACGTGCAGATGCCTACAGACAGCGTTGCATACAGAGCAAACTGCAGCGTCACCTGCACTCACACACACCTTGCAGAGCTGTTAAAACAACACTGCAGGCAAAAGGAAGCTTTACACAGCGGTTGGTGCTAGCCTGCCTACAGCACAGTACACTAAATCGCAATCTCTAACTGTCCCTCAGAGTCAGCACAGTAGCGTTCTGTCCCTTACTGAATTCACAGCACAGTGACGCTAAAATGGCGGCGGCGCCTTTTATAGTGCATTCTGACATCATTTCAGCATCCAATCACAGCCATGCCATTAGTTAACATGACCGCAGCAGTACAGGATGTGCCCACACTTCTTAGCATTCCTCATTGGCTGACTAAAATCACATTGCCTCTCAAAGAATTATGGGAACTTCCGATTCCGGTATACGATATATGGAAAATATCGAAACAAATTATCGAAAGGCCGATAGAGCTAATAATGGCCGATACCCGATACTTGCAGTATCGTATCGCTCAACACTACTGGCAACGGCTCTGCATGGCTGCGCTCTGCTGACAACAACTCTGCACGGCTTTGCTCTGCTGGCGACGGGGGCTCCCTCTGTCAGCCCGTCGCCACACCAGTGCTTTCCCATGGGGGGAAGCAGAGTGCGCCACTCTCTGCTCTGCGCGCTGCTCTGTGCTATGCACGCTACTCTCTGCCGGCACCAAACTGACCTTTTTGGCGCGCTTTTCCCTTTTATCTCCCAGCTGCTGCGCGCGCTTTCCTGGCTCTCCTGGGTGAGCTGGAAGCTGTTTCTCTCCTCCTTTACTCCTGCAGCAGGGGAAGGTCCGCCTCTCTCAGGCTTCCCCCCCGGGGACAGCGGATGCAACCCTTTTAGTTCCGGACCCGGCATGCAGGTACCCATGGTCCGGTCAATCTCTTTACATTTACATGCAGATTACGACTATGGCTGGTGAGAAATACTATTTTTTCTGATCTGATATTTCAGGTAAATTTTCAGAAAAAGCAATCACGTGTACACTTGAGGAATGAAATGGGTATTACTTGACTTATGTTCTTCTGTTTTTTTCCCTGCAGGCTCCATTTCTAATTTTTAGAGGTCCCTGAGCTGGTGGACAAAGACCAAGCTGCTGTGATGTCTTCGGATAGAATACAACTGAAAAAGGCATTGTGTGCAATGAAACACTGAACATACAAATAACAAAGCAGAGTAAGGCCGGGGTCACACATGCGAGAAACTTGCACGATTCTCGTGCAAACCTCTCGCATGAATACCCGGCACTGCCGCCGGCACTCGGACCGGAGCGTGCGGCTGCATAAAATTACGGGTCTTCGTGCGAGAGACTAGCACGAGAATCATGCGAGTTTCTCATATTTGTGACCCCGGCCTAACATTTACATCTGTACAGCGTATATCCCATGCACCATTCAGTATCCCATGCTAACTTGGTACAACCCTCCACTGGGTTGATAAAACTGTACATACTCCAAAGACCCAACGCACTGGGTATTCTCCTTCCAAAAAAATGCTTCATTGACACCAGTGTACGCACAGGAATATAGCAATGATTTGGCCACATAGGGCCTTTATCAAGCCAAGAAAAAAGTGCACTTTTTGCTGTTTTTGGAATCTTTTTGGTGTCCTTTTAATTTTAGTGTAGGGACTCGCAAGGCAATGAGGACCCTTGACAAGGGTTTCGAGCTTGCATATTTTATCCAGAATATTAAACCATACCTGCATATTATATATATTTTACTGCATGTTTTTCCCTTTCTTTGCAGAATGCAATCAGATCCATCAATAATGACCCTGTAAACTAGGGTGTCTGATCTGGTGGGGTGCATTTATATAGTGCTGGGCAGCTCGCCTAATCTAATGGTATGGGCATCATTAGTAGGGTGTAAGCCAAACACTGTGCACTACATCTGTGTGACTGGTGCCTTATTTGTGTCCAATTCCAATACTAAGGCTGGGGTCACACACAACGTCTAAAAAATCTGACCGTTTTAGTCGGTCAATAATCGTATTAAAATTTAATGAACATTGATGCGACTGGCATCCGATTTTTTGTAGTTGATGCGATTTTGTAGCATGTACGCTTACGTTTCACATCCGATTACCCACCGACTACCGATTTTTAGTGGCATCATAGCAAAATGGACATTTAACGTTTTTGAGGCCTGCAAATCATTTGAATAATGAGTCAGACCCATATTTAAGCGGGGTTTGACTGTTCTTACCCTCACACCCTTGCCGTTGAGTGTTTTGCTTCTTAGTGGTTCCTGTTGTGTTGCTGCTAAGTTAAAATTATGAGTCACAGACTAACTTTTAATACAACTGAGCGTGTGCTGTACTATTGGCTGATATCCAGAACTTTTGGGGAGCCATACCCTGTAGTTGTTTCTCACAGAATACGCAGAAGGATGTGGGTGCATCCCCTTGTGAAGCAAGGATCAGCAAAGGCCATTTTGAGCGCCTGTATTCAACACTGCGTAGGAATCCTGACAAGTTTTTTGCCTACTGTCGCATGAGTATTGGCACCTTTGATATTTTGCTGGACATATTGCGCCCTGAATCACCTTTCAGAACACCAGGATGCGTCCTTCAATTTGTGCTGAGGAAAGGCTTCTTCTAACATTAAGGTATGTGTGTCAACGATATGTTGATGATGTTTTGCATAATTTACCATCTTTCACATTCTTCTTACTTTCTTCATCTTAACATACTGAACCTGATGTCATTATGAAATTGTGTTATTTAACCTATATGCTTGTGTGTAGCAGTCATAATGGTTTGTAACTCATAAAATTAATAGAATGGGTGAGTATACAAATGTCCACTGTTTAAATTTTCTTAATGGATTTTTCATATATTTTTTTTCTAATGTGTACATGTTTGTTGTTGTTTGTGTATTGCAGGTTCCTTTCCACTGGGCTCTCATACGCTGCTCTGCATTTAGAGTTTTTAATTGGAAAATCCACCATTTCCGGAATAGTCAGCTCTACTTGTGGACAAATTTGGTCAAGACTAAATAAAGAAGTGATGCCAGAGCCCAAAATGGAAGATTGGTTGAGGATTGCACATGGCTTTCAAGAAAACAGTCATTTTCCACACTGTATTGGAGCCCTGGACGGAAGCACATACGTGTGCATAAGCCGCCAAAATCAGGGACCCAATTCTACAATTATAAGCAATATTTTTCTATAGTTTTGTTGGGCTTGGTCGACAGTAACTACCGCTTCATAATTGTAGACATTGGGGCCTATGGAAGGACTGGAGACTCCAGAGTCTTCAATTCTTCCATTATGGGTCGGCGGCTACGCAATAACCAATTGGACTTACCACCACCATGTCAACTTCCACACTCCAATATGGATGCAGTGCCATATGTTGTAGTAGCGGATGAGGCCTTCCAATTAAGTTGTAATGTTATGAGGCCATATCCTCGGCGCAATCTCAACCATCAGAGACGCATCTTTAATTATCGCCTTTCTCGTGCACGACGCCTGGTGGAGTGCACATTTGGTATTCTTACAGCCAAATGGCGTGTCCTACAATCAGCCATTCAGCTAAGTGCATCAAATGTAAATCTTGTAGTGCAAGCATGTGTGGTACTACATAATTTTACAAGAATGCATGAATGCTCATCACTGTATGGCTGACCTTCAGTCTTATAATATGATGAGGTCTATGAGACCAGTCATCCATCCTCGTCGTCCCCCTTCTGGTCTGAAAGTGCGTGAATTATTGACAAATTATTTTGTTTCCCCTCGTGGTTCTATTCCTTGGCAAGATGAGGCCATAGGTATGTAGTGTGTTTTATGTGATATCATAACATAAAGTTAGTTTTGATGAATCAATTCATGGTACACTCTCTTTTTTTGTATAATACTTTACCATACTTAAACACTACATAACATAGAAGAATAAACACAGACAACCAATGTAACTTCACTAATTTTAATCATTAGTGTTTTGTGTTGAAGCCTTTTAAAGGCTGATATATTTTTTGGTAACCAGGACCAACATGTCCAAACCGAACAAAAAAATATGTATAACATTATTACTCATAAAATAAAAAAATATATCACTTATTAAAAAATAAAAAATTATTACAGCTACAATTGCTGGTAGCTTGGTGGTGGTGTTGGAGAGGATGGAGGGCCAGGTTGTGGATTCTGCCTTACACAATCTGCAACCTGTGTTTGAGAAAGACCAGGTGCAGATCCTACAGTAGCAGCTGGGTTACTTGCTGCATCATGAAGGCCTTGTGGGTAGGGGTACATAGGGAATTGATGCTCATAGTCATATAGATATGACTGAGCACTAGCAGAGTGACCCCCAATATGCCCATGTCTAACATATCCATGTTGTGGCCAGCCAACAACATTGGGTATGTTAGAGTGGGCATATTGTGCATGGCCACTCTGTCCCATTGTTTGGAGCTGGGAAGCTCCATACAAAGAATGAGCTGCAGTAGGAGGAGGAGGAGGAGTTGGGTTTTGTTGCAAAGAAGGAGGAGGTGGAGGAGGAGGATGATGATAAGGAGGAGGAGGAGGAGGATCAGAGGCAGAAGCAGATTGAGCTGGATTTGGTGCTACCAACCTCCCTAAATTTTCTGGACCAACCACCCATCTATGAAGATAATCTAGTAGGTTGGTGGGATCATTAGGGCCTGATCTAGCTTCCAACACAATCTGCAGTCCACTTCTGATCCTCAGTCTGTGCTGTATTTGAGTAGCCCGGAGATAAGGGGCCAGACTGCGGCAAAATGCCTCCTCACCATCATCTTTACCTACACTGGACAAATAGTCCAGAACTCCTCGGTCCACCTGCCTCCTTGATACAGAACCCACTCCTTCTCGTCGCCGCCTACCTCGCCTTGTGGTTGGGAAGGAGGAGGAGATACATCTTGAGCCCTATTAGGGCTGCTGCTCTGAGGTAGATCCTCAGTTTCCAGATGCAGTGTCTGGGAATCCTCAGCTCCTGCAGCTGTTGTTGGTGCTGTTTGGGTGGACCCACATGCTACTGAGGAAGGGCCTGCCTCCTCTTCTCCATCACCAACTGGGTCGATAACCACTTCTGAGTCAGACCCCGTCTCCCTCTCAGTTAGGTTTGACTCAGTTCTAGGAATGAAAAAAACAACAAAAAAAAATTAATTAAAAAAAAAACAAAATTAGAAGCATGAAAGTCCTTCAACACACATGCACTTACGGTCGCAGATCCAACACTGGCTCAAGAAGTTTAGTCTATCAAAATAGAGGTACTTCCTCTTCTTAGATGCTGAAGCCCCACTCCGATCCCTAAACTGCCTCTCCCTCCGGTAGCAGTCACGACAACTACGCCATCGCCTTGTCACATCATTCACTACAAATTTAAGAAGAGCATAACGCTTTTAATGACTGATATCTATTTAATAAGGCAAAAACAAAAATAGGCAACACTGAACATTTAAATACTGGTCATGTGTGATGTGATTTACAATATTAAAACACATCAACATACAACCAGAAGTATCCATGTTATAAGCACTAACATACATTTTAAAAAATGCTTGGCCCTTACCAAACGCCTCAATCAGTTAGAATTTTATCACCAAAACACTACATCTGAGGTGAAGATAACTACAAAATGTGGTAGTCAATAGATGCCGAAGCATCGATGATATTTAAATATACATGGATATTTTTGGACTACACACACAGCAATGCGTACTTCTAAATAGTAAGAGGTCGATAATGCTGCGTTTTAAATAGCATTTAAACACATAAGGCTACATTCTTATTTGCAAAAATAAATTTTTTAAACATTTTGAAAACCGTTACATGTGGTACTTACTAAGTCGCTCTTGGTCCTCCTGGATCTCTCATTATAGTCCGGAAAAATGTGCACACATATAGTTTTCCATGCCGCCTCTTTGCGCGTCCGATTGCTGTAGTTGGAATCGCGCTGGTCCCACAATTCAGGCCTCTCCTGCACCAATACAATGAGGAGTTCCACATTGATGTGGCTAGATGCCATGTTTCTGGACTTCGTGTAGGCGTTCTTCCTGTTGTTTTTTAAGATGTGCTTAGCTAATTAGCATGTAAAGGCTTCCTGAGAAATTCAAAGCAGTTTCCTGTCACCTGGAAAAGTTGTGCGATTTAAATTCGCAAGTCACACTTGCGGTCCGTTTGTAATCCGATTTTTCATCGCTCCCATAGACTTGCATTGGCGATAGTCGACCCACAAT
>JARQOD010000003.1:370520024-370616916 GCA_033576555.1 Oophaga sylvatica
GCAAAAGGGTCGCCTAGGTGCGCTACTTGCGACGTTCCGATGGCCAGTCGCGCATTGCAGCTTGAAAGTCGATTCGCCTTCCGAACTTTGCATAATATGTGACGTACCACCAGGGGGAAATTTCCACGTTCATTTGTTGGAGGGTTGTGTGACCCAGACCGCGAAATGGAGTATCAGCTGAAAAGGGGAAAATTAAACTCGAAAATTTGCCCCGTTCCCCTTCACCACTACGGGGGGCCCCTTATGAAGGACATCTGCAATTTTTGGTGTGTTTGTTGTTAAAGGGATGGCGGGGCGTGATGCCTGTCAGCATGACTGCCCCCCTATTGCCTGCTTCAGAATCACTGAAACCCCAAAAAGGGAAGGGTTTTGGGAAAGAGGGGGGGATGAGGGTAAAAATTAAATTTCCTTTCAGGACAGTCAGCGAAAGTGGTTCCTCCGGGGGTGGGCGGGGGCCACTTTGTGAGGAGGTGAGGAGGAGGAGGGTCAATGGGGAGGAAAAAAAACCCCTACGAGGGAGGTCACAACGCTGTAGCAGTATGTAGAGCGGGGGTGGGGTGATGGAGGAGCAGAGTGACCCCTTTCCAGGGACAGCCTTTGTTGGCCAGTTGGGGTTGCAGAACATGGTTGATTTCATGTTTCAGTGCTGAAAAGACCGCCGCATCGCCCAATCTCAGACGTCAGATTATTGGGTGTACACCCCTAGACCCTCGTACCCGGGGCAATTACAAACCCTCATCACACCGGGAACGGGGGGCCATTTAAAATGCAGGAGTACCAAGACCACTGGGGAAATCCTACTGTTGTAATTTCCCGCCGGGGGATGTGCTGCTGCTATGTTTACAAAAACAGCTCGTGCTCGGGCGTGTAGGGAAACCTCTACAAAAAGGGGGGGCAGAAGCAGCGCCTTGCCGGGAAAACTGTAGTTACAAATGTGGCAAGTTTTGTGGGCAGCGCCAGCAAGGTCTACCCCCAACCGGAGGCTCCAGTCACCCGGGAAAAACGTTTCCCCAAGATGGTGACGCTACTTGTTTCCCTCTAAATGTACTCCCGATGCCCCTTCCCCCTTTCAAATTTTTGGGGCTCTAAGTTTGGTCATGGCCCGGCTTTGCCGTTGCTTTGGAGGTGTGGCTTGCCCTGCTGCAGTGTATTTTTGAGGTGTCTTTTTTGTGCGGTGGTTTTTTAAAAAGCCGTCGATGCGCTATATCAGAAATGTGACGGCTTACTTTTCGAAAATGAAAAAAGGCATGGATTCACCCGAATTTGCCTGTCCCCTTTTGTTTTAAAAAATGTTTGGGGAACGTTTTCCTGTTCCTGTTATGTTCATCTTTTTCCCCCGAACTCTACTCCGGGTAAACCCGCATTTGTTTCTCTATAATTGGAGGGGGGAGACTCCCGGCCCGCCTGGTTACGACGAAGCGTTTTGGCAGTTTTGAAAGTCATTTTTTTTCCTCCAATTTAATTTTTTTTTTTTATGTGTTTTTGCATTGGGTTAGCCGACTTATGGGGCCCGCGTTTGGTGATCCTAGGGTGCTGTGGGTATGTAATAAAGGCGGGTTTTCCATTGTGACTTTTGGAAGCAAACCCCCTGTGGCGTGTGATTCGTTAGGCGGGGCTTGTTCCCGTCAACTTACATTTTATGGGTGCGTTCTTTACCCGTGGGGTCCAGTACCTCAAGTGGTTTCCCCGTGCCTTTGGCCCGGTGCCCCTTCCGTTTCCGAGTTCCACCAAACGTTTGTGGTTTGGTAGTGTTTTGGGACAGGTACCTCCTGTTAGTAACCGTGACGTAACGTCCCGCGGTATCGGTTGTGACATTGCCTTTTTCCTTTGCTCCCGTCCGGGGTCCAAATACGTAGTGGTTCCCAGGCCCTTTTGGGCCAGGGGCCCCCCATCTCCCTATCGAGTTCCACCAAAGTCTGGGTCCTTGGTATGTTTGGGACAGGTACCTCCCGCTTAGTAAACCCTGTCACAGTACGCATGGTTTTCTCGGGGTGACTTGCCCCTTTTCCTTTGTTCCCGTCCCGGGGGCAGTAGTCAAGTGGGTTTTCCCCGTGCCTTTGGGTAGGTGCCCCCTTCCCTATCCCAGTTCCACCAAACGTTGTGGGCCCTTTGGTAGTGTTTGGGCCAGGTACTCCTGTTAGTAAAACCGTGTCAAGTACGTCAGTGGTACTCGGTTGTGACTTGCCTCTTTTCCTTTGTACCCGTCGGGGCCGCACAGTCAGTGGTCCTTGTTATTCTTGTCTCTTGCTCCATCTGTTTCCCCCTCAGGGTTTCCCAGTAACGTCAGCTGTTTCTGGGGAAATTAGAGATTTAAGGACCCCCCAGAGGAAGATGAAAACAACAAGGGACGAGCTAAACCCAAACCAGCCTGAAAACCAATCCAAAAAAAAAAAAAAAAAAAGTTTACCAGAAGAAGATCCCAACAGGACAAAAAAGGTTAAGAAAAAATAAAAGATACAAAACAAGAGACAAAAGAAAATAAGAAAGATAAAAAAGCGAGAATAAAGTATAAGACAAAAATGAGAGAAAAATATGTTTAAAATTCAAAGCAAAAGAAGACAAAGCGTGTAGGGGGGTGAGTCAGTTCCCCCTCGTGGTGCCCCTGGAAAAATGCCTGCTGTGTGCAGGAAAACTGAACACGGAAAAATACTTTTGTAATTAAATTTTTGTGACAGCAAGAAGGGAAAGGGATGAAAATTCATCTTTTCGTTACAGTACGGAAATCTCTGTCACAAAAAAATTTATGATAAAGAAGAGAGGGGAAAGAAGTGAAGAATTTGAATTAAAGAAGATTATTAGTTTAATAATAAAAATGAGTAAAATAAACAAAAAAATGAATAGCAAGAAGTTTAAGAAGAAGATTAAGAGGTGAAGATGAAGAAAAAATTTGTGGGGAAAAAATGATGCTGCTGTGAAGTTTATGAAGGGAAAGTGGGGGACTGGCAAAAGTTAAAAGGTAAAAAGCAGGAAGTTTGAAACATCATATTTTCCAAAAAAGAAAAAAAGGTTTACAACATTGTGTTTGTTGTCAATCCAAACGTATTTCCAAAAAAATATTTTTTAATGCTATTCCAAAAATTGGGGTTTTAAAAAGTATGCCTTTTTGTTCCCCAACCTCCCCCCAAAAATTTACATTAGTTTTGTTTTTTTCCTTCATGTACAATTAACCAAAAAAGGCAAAAAATTTTTTTTTTAATGTCGATATTGGTTCCCCTGCTTTCATTGGATTCGGTATGGAAACGGTACGCGTTTTTTAGTGATATCGGGGATACCATTCCCATCCGATTTTTTTGAATGAGCAGTATCGCTCACACTTGTACAAGCCTCCCCCCCGTCAAGGCCCTTTGGGGACGTCCTATCTATATTAAAAAAACCTTTCCCCTTGAAAATGACGTAAAAGGGAACAGGCAGAGGGGTGAACCCCCCGTTGAAGCTAGGCCAGCGGATGGATTTTTCCTCAAAAGCGGGCGGTCACCCCCTTTTATGCACAAAAATGCACAAGAACTAAATGAAAAATGGGTGGAACTGAAAAAGTAAGTTGATGTGTAGCAAAATGTAAATGCATATCAAAACAGACCATTAAAAAGAGAAAAAAAAAAAAAATGAAAAAAAATATCCTAAAAAAAAAAAAATAAAAAATATATTGCAAAAATGCATGAAATTGTAAAAAAAAAATAAGGGTATTTGGTAAACATAATTTTGATCAAAAAAATGTCAACTGCACAGTCAGAACCTATGGACAGGACCACTAAATTAAAAATTACTTGTCAAGTGACGAAAAGAAACAAATAAAGAAAAACACATTGAACAAAAGACGAGATTATCAATCAAAACAGGGCAGAACAACTATAAATCAATCACAAAACTAAATGAAAATGTGAATGAAAATAATTGATGTTCAAAATGTAAAGTATAAACAAGGTAAAAGAAAACAACAAAAAAACATAGCAAAAAAATTCAAAATAAATTGCAGAAATCATAGAGAATAATAAAATTGAAACATAGTTGATCAAAAAGACAGCATCCGCCATCAAGGATACCTTTGGGACATCTACCTTAAATAAAAACTTACACTTGCAAGACGAAAATAAAAGAAGGACTGAAACCACCTTGAACATGGCAAGACAGATGATATTTGCTAAAAAAGTAACAATGACAAATCACTACAACTAAGAGAAACCTTGTGGACATCATTAATATTAAAACTTCACTTGCAATGAGAAATGAACATAAAGAAAAGAACCCACAGAAGCATACCAAAAAAAAAATTTTGCAAAACAGGCGTAATTACTAATGAAAGATACTGATTAAATGAAAAATTTAAGAAGTAAAGCATCGCAGTCAAAACCTTGTAAACACACTTAAATATAAAAAATTACAATGAAATATAAAATAAATAGAAATAAAGAATTGAAAACCCCCAGTTGAAATAGCAAAGAGGATTTTGTAAAAAGTGTCAAACATTACAAATGCACATAAGAAAACCTTGGGTCTACAAAATATTAATTTATGCAAAGTAAATGACAACAAACACACCATTAAGAAACAACAAGAGAATTCCTAAAAAAAAAAAATAAATATATGCAAAATGCATGAATAAATAAAAAGGGTTTAGAAAATAATTTTGATCAAAAGTAAAGCATCCAACACAAGGACCTTGGGATACAAAAAAAATTCAATTTAAAATAAAATTGAAAAGCAGAGGTATAAACAAGTAGTAGGAAAAGATTTTGTCAAAAGAGCACACCCTTGCACAAGACCTAGTAAATAAAACTTCTAATAAAAAAATTATTGTATGCAAATGTAAAGCAATCAAAGACTGAATAACAGTGAACAAAAACAAGAAAAATATCCTAAAAAAAAGAATAAAATATATGCAAAATGCATAGAATATAAAAAGGTATTTGAAAATAATTTTTAAAAATGTAAAGCATCCACCAGGCAAAGAGACAAAAAAACCTTTCCACTTTCAAAAACTAAAGAAAAAGATGAAACCAAGTTGAAAATACAAAAGGATTTTGTAAACAGGGGTCAACTAATGTCAAGCCATCCGCGTCAAGGCACCCTTGTGGGACATCTACTTATATTAAACCTTTCACTTGTCAGTGAGAATGTGAACAAGCAGGGGATAACCCACAGTTGAGCTGGCAGAGAGGATTTCGCTAAAGCAGGCGGTCACACCTTATATGCACAGATGCATAAGAACTAATGAAAAGGTCTGATGAAAGTAGTGAGTGTATGAAATGTAATGCATATAACATGACATTAAACGAGAAAAAAAACAAGAAACAAATATCTAAAAAAAATAAATATATGAAAACATGCTGAAGTTGTATATAATAATAGTTTGGTAACATAATTTGATCAAGATGTACAAGCCTCGCCTAAGCACTTGGACACTATAATTTAAACCTTTCCACTTGTCAAGTGAGTAAATGGACAGAGAGGGATGACACGTTGAGGGCAGAGGATGGATTTGTCAAGCAGCGTCACCCCTTATATGCCAAGTGCACTAGATATGAAAAGGGTCTGATGAAAGTAGTGTGTGTATGCAAAATGTAAGCATATCAAACTGACATTAACAGAGAAAAAAAAAAGAACAATATCTAATAAAAAATAAATATATTGAACTGCATGAAGTTGTATATAATAATAAGGTATTGTACAAGCATCCGCCACGTCAAGGCAACCCTTTGTGGGACAGTCCTACTCTAATATTAAAAACCTTTCCACTTGTCAAGTGACGTAAATGTGAACAAGGCAGAGGGACTGAACCCACCAGTTGAAGCATAGGCCAGACAGGATGGATTTTTCAGCTCAAAAGCAGGGCGGTCACACCCTTATATGCACAAGATGCACTAAGAACTAAATGAAAAACTGGGTCTGAACTGAGAAAAGTAAGTTGATGTGTATGCAAAATGTAAATGCATATCAAACACATGACCATTAAACAGAGAAAACAAAAACAAGAAACAAATATCCTAAAATAAAAAAAAAATAAAAAATATATTGCAAAACATGCATGAAGTTGTAATAATAATAATAAGGGTATTTGGTAAACATAATTTTGATCAAAAGAATGTACAAGCCATCCCGCCACGTCAAGGCAACCCTTTGTGGGACAGTCCTACTCTAATATTAAAAACCTTTCCACTTGTCAAGTGAGGTAAATGTGAACAAGGCAGAGGGACTGAACCCACCAGTTGAAGCATAGGCCAGACAGGATGGATTTTTCAGCTCAAAAGCAGGGCGGTCACACCCTTATATGCACAAGATGCACTAAGAACTAAATGAAAAACTGGGTCTGAACTGAAAAAGTAAGTTGATGTGTATGCAAAATGTAAATGCATATCAAACACATGACCATTAAACAGAGAAAACAAAAACAAGAAACAAATATCCTAAAATAAAAAAAATAAAAAATTATTGCAAAACAATGCATGAAGTTGTAATAATAATAATAAGGGTATTTGGTAAACATAATTTTGATCAAAAGAAGTACAAGCCATCCCGCCACGTCAAGGCAACCCTTTGTGGGACAGTCCTACTCTAATATTAAAAACCTTTCCACTTGTCAAGTGAGGTAAATGTGAACAAGGCAGAGGGACTGAACCCACCAGTTGAAGCATAGGCCAGCAGGATGGATTTTTCAGCTCAAAAGCAGGGCGGTCACACCCTTATATGCACAAGATGCACTAAGAACTAAATGAAAAACTGGGTCTGAACTGAAAAAGTAAGTTGATGTGTATGCAAAATGTAAATGCAAATCAAACACATGACCATTAAACAGAGAAAACAAAAAACAAGAAACAAATATCCTAAAATAAAAAAAAAATAAAAAATATATTGAAAACATGCATGAAGTTGTAATAATAATAATAAGGGTATTTGGTAAACATAATTTTGATCAAAAGAATGTACAAGCCATCCCGCCACGTCAAGGCAACCCTTTGTGGGACAGTCCTACTCTAATATTAAAAACCTTTCCACTTGTCAAGTGACGTAAATGTGAACAAGGCAGAGGGACTGAACCACCAGTTGAAGCATAGGCCAGACAGGATGGATTTTTCAGCTCAAAAGCAGGGCGGTCACACCCTTATATGCACAAGATGCACTAAGAACTAAATGAAAAACTGGGTCTGAACTGAAAAAGTAAGTTGATGTGTATGCAAAATGTAAATGCATATCAAACACATGACCATTAAACAGAGAAAACAAAAACAAGAAACAAATATCCTAAAATAAAAAAAAAATAAAAAATATATTGCAAAACATGCATGAAGTTGTATAATAATAATAAGGGTATTTGGTAAACATAATTTTGATCAAAGAATGTACAAGCCATCCGCCACGTCAAGGCAACCCTTTGTGGGACAGTCCTACTCTAATATTAAAAACCTTTCCACTTTTCAAGTGACGTAAATGTGAACAAGGCAGAGGGACTGAACCCACCAGTTGAAGCATAGGCCAGACAGGATGGATTTTTCAGCTCAAAAGCAGGGCGTCACACCCTTATATGCACAAGATGCACTAAGAACTAAATGAAAAACTGGGTCTGAACTGAAAAAGTAAGTTGATGTGTATGCAAATGTAAATGCATATCAAAACACATGACCATTAAACAGAGAAAACAAAAAACAAGAAACAAATATCCTAAAATAAAAAAAAATAAAAAATATATTGCAAAACATGCATGAAGTTGTAATAATAATAATAAGGGTATTTGGTAAACATAATTTTGATCAAAAGAATGTACAAGCCATCCCGCCACGTCAAGGCAACCCTTTGTGGGACAGTCCTACTCTAATATTAAAAACCTTTCCACTTGTCAAGTGACGTAAATGTGAACAAGGCAGAGGGACTGAACCCACCAGTTGAAGCATAGGCCAGACAGGATGGATTTTTCAGCTCAAAAGCAGGGCGGTCACACCCTTATATGCACAAGATGCACTAAGAACTAAATGAAAAACTGGGTCTGAACTGAAAAAGTAAGTTGATGTGTATGCAAAATGTAAATGCATATCAAACACATGACCATTAAACAGAGAAAACAAAAAACAAGAAACAAATATCCTAAAATAAAACAAAATAAAAAATATATTGCAAAACATGCATGAAGTTGTAATAATAATAATAAGGGTATTTAGTAAACATAATTTTGATCAAAAGAATGTACAAGCCATCCCGCCACGTCAAGGCAACCCTTTGTGGGACAGTCCTACTCTAATATTAAAAATCTTTCCACTTGTCAAGTGAGTAAATGTGAACAAGGCAGAGGGACTGAACCCACCAGTTGAAGCATAGGCCAGACAGGATGGATTTTTCAGCTCAAAAGCAGGGCTGTCACACCCTTATATGCACAAGATGCACTAAGAACTAAATGAAAAACTGGGTCTGAACTGAAAAAGTAAGGTGATGTGTATGCAAAATGTAAATGCATATCAAACACATGACCATTAAACAGAGAAAACAAAAAACAAGAAACAAATATCCTAAAATAAAAAAAAATAAAAAATATATTGCAAAACATGCATGAAGTTTTAATAATAATAATAATAAGGGTATTTGGTAAACATAATTTTGATCAAAAGAATGTACAAGCCATCCCGCCACGTCAAGGCAACCCTTTGTGGGACAGTCCTACTCTAATATTAAAAACCTTTACACTTGTCAAGTGACGTAATTATGTTTACCAAATACCCTTATTATTATTATTACAACTTCATGCATGTTTTGCAATATATTTTTTATTTTTTTTATTTTTTTATTTTTTTTTATTTTTGGATATTTGTTTCTTGTTTTTTGTTTTCTCTGTTTAATGGTCATGTGTTTGATATGCATTTACATTTTGCATACACATCAACTTACTTTTTCAGTTCAGACCCAGTTTTTTCTTTTTTCATTTTTCATTTTTTTCTTTTTTTCGTAAATTTATTGGTAATTTCTCTGTTATTGTTAAACCATTGACTGATTTGACCAAAAAGGGTTCTGATGTGGTGAATTGGCCTCCTGAGGCAGTCTCTGCGTTTCAGGAACTTAAGCAGAGATTCACTTCTGCTCCTGTTCTACGGCAGCCTGATGTTTCTCTGCCATTTCAGGTGGAGGTTGATGCCTCTGAAATTGGGGCAGGTGCCGTTTTGTCCCAAATAGATCCAGAGACCTCTAAAAGTAACCCTTGTGCCTTTTTCTCTCGAAAATTTTCTCCAACTGAACGTAATTATGACGTGGGTAATCGGAAGTTATTGGCCATGAAGTGGGCTTTTGAAGAGTGGAGACATTGGCTGGAGGGAGCCAAACATCAGGTGGTGGTCCTCACGGACCATAAGAATCTGGTTTATCTGGAATCAGCCAAGCGACTTAATCCTAGACAGGCCAGGTGGGCCTTGTTTTTCACAAGTTTTAATTTTGTGGTTTCCTTTCTTCCTGGCACTAAGAATGTTAAGGCGGATGCCCTCTCGAGGAGTTTCCTTGCGGACTCTCCTGAGTTATCTGATCCTGCTGTTATTTTGAAAGAGGGTGTAGTTCTTTCCGCCATCTCGCCCAATTTGAGACTGGCTCTGGAAGGGTGTCAGGAGGATAAACCCGAGCGCTGCCCTATTGGGAAATTGTTTGTCTCAGACCGGTGGAAAAAGAGTGTGATGTCTGAGATTCATTGTTCCGCGTTGGCCGGTCATCCCGGAATTTTTGGTACCAGAGACTTGGTTAGTCGGTCCTTTTGGTGGCCTACTTTGTCTCGTGACGTCAGGGAATTTGTGCAGTTCTGCGGGACTTGCTCTCGCTCTAAGCCTTGCTCTCGCTCTAGTGGTTTGTTGATGCCATTGCCTGTGCCCAAGAGACCATGGACCCATATCTCTATGGATTTTATTTCCGACCTCCCTGTTTCTCAGAGAATGACCGTTATCTGGGTGATTTGTGATAGGTTTTCCAAAATGATATATCTTGTGCCATTACCTAAGTTGCCTTCCTCCTCTGAATTGGTGCCTTTGTTCCTTCAGCACGTGGTTCGGTTACACGGCATTCCTGAGAAAATTGTGTCTGACAGAGGAGTTCAGTTTGTTTCCAGATTTTGGAGGACTTTTTGTTCTAAACTTGGTGTTCAATTGTCTTTCTCCTCGGCTTTTCATCCTCAGACCAATGGACAAACTGAGAGAACAAACCAGACATTGGAGACTTATCTGAGATGCTTTGTGTCTGCTGATCAGGATGACTGGGTCTCTTTTTTGCCTTTGGCTGAGTTTGCTCTTAATAATAGGGCTAGCTCTGCCACTTTGATGTCTCCATTTTTCTGCAATTTTGGGTTTCACCCTCGATTTTCTTCAGGACAGACGGAGGCTTCTGTCTGTCCAGGTGTTGACTCTGTTGTGGAGCGTATGCAGCAGATTTGGGACCAGGTAGTGGAGAGGTTGTCCCTCTCTCAGGAGAGGGCCCAGCGGTTTGCCAACCGGCATAGGACTGATGGTCCTCGGTTTGAAGTGGGGGACTTGGTCTGGTTGTCCTCAAGAAATATCCCTATGAGAGTTGCATCTCCTAAGTTTAAGCCTAGGTTCATTGGACCTTATAAGATCATGGAGATTCTTAATCCTGTTTCCTTTCGTTTACTTCTTCCAGGGACATTTAAGAACCATAACGTGTTCCACAAGTCCTTATTGAAGAGGTTTGTCGAGCCAGTGGTTCCTATGGCTGTGCCTCCTGACCCTGTTCCACAAGTCCTTATTGAAGAGGTTTGTCGAGCCAGTGGTTCCTATGGCTGTGCCTCCTGACCCTGTTTTGGTTGAGGGCAATCTGGAGTATGTGGTTGAGAAAATATTGAATTCTCGTTTTTCTAGACGGAAACTCCAGTATTTGGTTAAGTGGAGAGGTTATGGTCAGGAGGACAATTCTTGGGTGTTTGCTTCGGACATCCATGCTAGGAGACTCATCCGTGCGTATCACAGAGCTCATCCTGACCGACCTGGTTACTCAAATGAGGGTTCGGTGACCCCTCCTCAAGGGGGGGGTACTGTTGTGAATGTGCTAGAAATGAATTCTGAGCAGAAGCCCCTCTGGTGGTTACAAACAGTACTGAACTATCCAATGAAGATTGTGAAGATTGGCGATCAGGTGTTACTGACTGGTCTTATATAAGGAAGGTTCCCTCCCATCAGGGTTGCCGGTGATCAATTGTTCTGGTCTCATCTTTGATTCCTGTTCACTTTGAAGCTTGCTGTTTCGTGCCTGCATCTTCTGCTAACAGATAAGACATTTTCTTCTTTTAGTTTTTTGTGCTTGCTTTTTGCATTTTGTCCTGCACTTCTGTGGGGGTCTGCCGGGTCCCCTCCGGGGGCTTGTGCTCCTCTCAGTTTTGTTCAGCCACTGTTGTTTGTTCATTTGCCTTTTCCAGTTTTTTTCAGTGGCTGCTGTTTAGTTTTGTTACACCAGAGAACTAATTTAGGTGGTAGAGGTAGTGTGATCTCAAGTGTTTTTGTAATTAGTAGAGTTGGTACTTTTCAGGGTTTTTTGGGATTGCAGTAAGTGTCCTTCCTATCCTTTTCTATTTAGGAAGTTTGGGCCCCAACGTTTGCTCATACTATTTTCTGTCTGTGTCTGTATTTCCTCTTCTCTAACCGCCATTACATGTTTGGGGGCTTTCTATGTTCTTTGGGGATCTGCTCCGGGGCAGATAGTTTTCCTCTTTCTGTCTTTAGGTGTAGTTAGCTTCTCAGGCTGTGACAAGGCGTCTAGGACCAACGTAGGTACGCTCCACGGCTGCCTTTAGTTGTGGTGGTTAGTCAGGGTACTGCAATCCCATAGATTCCAACCTCTCTGGTGTATTTCCTTTTTTGCCTGCTCTCCTCAGCTACCAAATCATAACATAGCTCCTGTTCTTCCTCCTCCTCCTTTCCCTCATTGTCAACCAATCCACATTGGGATGACATGAGGCTGAGCTGTGTGTAATCACCCTGTATGGTTCCTTGCTCCATCTCATTGTGCTCTGCCTGCAATGCATGCTATTTCATTGTGAGCAGAGAGCTTTTCAGAATACAGAGAAGCAGGATGGTGATATCAATTATGGCGTCATCGCCGCTCACCATCTTGGTGGACTCCTCAAAGTTTTGTAGGATGGTACATATGTCTGACATCCATGTCCACTCCTGAGGTCTAATGTGTGGAGCCTGAACTGAATACCAACGGCCTTGTTGATGCTGGTAGTCAACAACTGCCCTCTTCTGCTCACAAATCCTTTCCAGCATATGCAGTGTAGAGTTCCAATGCGTGGGGACATCACACACCAGTCGGTGAGCCAGAAGCTGCAAATGCTGCTGAAGCACGGCAAGCGCAGCTAAAGCTGTAGCTGACTTTCTAAAATGGGCACACAGGCGGCATACTTTCTCAAGCAGATCCAGCAGCTCCCGGGTTTTGCGAAATCGCTGAACCACAACATGTGGTCTAAATTATGTTAATTACCACCCCTTTATAAAGTTGCTATTGTAAGATTCTCCTTTAACCCACCTGATGAAGACGGTTTGGACCGTTGAAACGCGTTGTGGCAGTGGTATTGGAGGAAGAATAAAGTTTGGCTAACATTTATTAAATTGTCCATTATTCCTTTGGCGCCCCTTGAGAACGCTGCACCATTGTTCACATGCGAAAAGTCTCCATATGGAGTTAACAGTGGCAGGAGCAGCCTGGTTTATTTGGATGTATCGAGAACCTCTGGTTTACAGCCACTGGGTTAATAACTGAGGACCTACGGTGACGTGTCATCCGGACGAGCGGGTTTGTGTGACCATCAGAGGAACACTGAGGCTTGATGCAAGCACCGATGGGACAACATCACAAATACAGAGAGGTGACCCGGAGCCTCATTAATCACACGCTTAATCTTGGTTGTGTAGATGCACACAACCATTACAGGTGAGTGCATTTGCACTATTTAAAAACAAAAAAAATTAGCCCTGTGAGTCTACACATGCGCCCTTTTTCTTTTCTTGAACCACGAAGTTAAGCACATAAGCCAGGCAAGGTACGTGTGTGAGCTCACCTCAGAGCCGCCACCAGGTTATGGCCAATGTCACACATGACCATGCCTTGCTGTAGGTTCAGTGTTTTCAGCCACATATCTGCCTGCTCTTTCAGAGATTTCCACAACTCTTCAGCATTGTGTGATTTGTCACCTAAGCATATTAGCTTCAGCAAAGCCTGTTGCTGCTTGGCTGAGGCAGTGCTGCAGTGCTTCCAGCTTGACAGTGATGTGGTCATTTCGGAGATGCAGACTGAAGAGGAGTAGGTGGATGACGTGCAGGAGCTGTAGACTGTGGGGGCAACCCTGATTGACCTAAGGCCTGCAATCCTAGGTATTGGTAGGACGTGCTCCATCCCAAGGTCCGACTGGGTCCTAATTTCCACTATGTTAATCCAGTGTGCTGCCAGCGAGATATACTGTCCCTGCCCAGAAGCACTTGTCCAGGTGTCCGTGGTTAAGTGTACTTTCCAAGTAACTGCATTATTGAGGGCACAGGTAATGTTGTGGGACACGTGCTTGTGTAATGCCAGGACTGCACAACTGGAGAAATAGTGTCGGCTGGGGACAGAGTACCTTGGGATGGCCGCCGCCATCAGGTTGCGGAAAGCTTCTGTCTCCACGAGCTTAAAAGGCAAAATTTTGAGCGCAAGCAGACGAGAAATGTGTGAATATAGTACTGTGGCCTGTGGGGCATTGGCAGGTTATTTTTGCTTGCATTCCAATGACTGGTGTATGGACAACAGAAGGATGTGCTGGGACAAGGATGTGGACGTGCTTAATGATGGTGGTAGTTGATTGTGTGCAACAACAGGTGTGGGGTAGGAGGCATCTTCACAGACACCATGGACAGGAAATTGGCTTCCATGCACAAAAGTGGAAGAAGCAGTGGTGTCACACGCAGACACTGTTCCTGGACCCTGGGGATCGGTCTACAAAGTCGGATGCTATACTGCCAAGTGCCTGATCATGCTGGTGGTGGTCAGGCAGGTAGTTTTGCTACCTCTGCTGATGTAGGCATGGCAGGTGGTGCCAATGGCCTGTTTGTGGTTATCAGCAGAGTCTTTAAAAACAACCAGACTCAGGAAGACCTAACAGTTGTACTGACAACTTCCGTTGTGTTGGTGTTATGAGGAACGGTTGCCCGCCTTCTGTCTGCGGCCACCACACTGCTTTTTCCTGCCTGTTGTGATGCTATGCCTCCCTCCCCCTCCATGTATCCTCGCTCTGCATGTCCTCCTGCCAGGTTGGGTCAGTTACTATATTATCCACCTCCTCTTCCACTTCCGCACCCTGGTCCTCCTCCTGACTCTCTGGCAATTATGTCTCATCATCGTCCACCTCTTGTGACACATTCCCACCGTCGCCTTCGTGTGAAAGTGGCTGCTCTAATTTTTGAGCAATATGCAATCTTATTTTGCCCTGCTTCAAGTGGATCAGGCGAGAAGCCCAAATCTATAAATGGAAAAGTGAACAGCTCTTCAGAGTGTCCAAGTGTGGGATCAGTTGTCTCCGGGCACTCAGCATGGAAGAAGGAAGGAGGATCAGGTGAGGAATATGCGGTCCAGACTCACGGCTACTCCGACTTGACCGTGTGGAAGACAGGGTGCTGGTGGTGGTGGCAAAGTGACTGGAAGCATTATCCACCATCCAAACAAATACCTTTTCACGATGCTCTGGTGTCAAGAGTGCTGTTCTGCCATACCCTATGAATTCTGACAGGAATCTGTTGCAAGAAGATATGGGTGTTTGCTGTGGCACAATTGCAGCTTGCCCACAGCCTCTGCCTCTGCATGCACCATCACCATCACGTCCAATTCCCCGTCAGTAGTATAGGGGCACCAGTATTCATCAAACTCAAATCTGACAGGTCGTCACGCCCCTATCATTTAATCCGTCTCCCTGGGATTTGATCTGGCTGGACTTTGATCAGGCTGGGAAATCTGAGCTGCTGGATTTGTGAATTTCAATCAAAGTGATTTATTCGTCTCTATTGATATTTTATCCAGTGGATTTGATTAGTCTGTGTTGTTTTAGTGAATTAAAGAGCGAATCTTGATCTTTTTTGTTGGGGAGAAACTTTTAAGGACCCAGTAAATGTATAAGGAGTTCTAGTTAAATACAGACTTCTGTATATAACTAGTATATAAGGATTTTTAGTGAATTAAAGAGTGAATCTTGATTTTATACTTTTTTGTGGAGAGAAACTTTTAAGGACCCAGTAAATGCATGTAAAGCACTACTGTGGTGGAAAGCTGTATCAAGCTGCTAAAAGGTGTTTATTTTTTAGTATTATCCAGGATATACAAGCTGCTAAAAGGTGTTTATTTTTTGTATTATCCAGGATATAAGTTTTAAACTACATCTGCAAAGGTAATATTTTATCCAGTGGATTTGATTAGTCTGTGTTGTTTTAGTGAATTAAAGAGCGAATCTTGATCTTTTTTGTTGGGGAGAAACTTTTAAGGACCCAGTAAATGTATAAGGAGTTCTAGTTAAATACAGACTTCTGTATATAACTAGTATATAAGGATTTTTAGTGAATTAAAGAGTGAATCTTGATTTTATACTTTTTTGTGGAGAGAAACTTTTAAGGACCCAGTAAATGCATGTAAAGCACTACTGTGGTGGAAAGCTGTATCAAGTTGCTAAAAGGTGTTTATTTTTTAGTATTATCCAGGATATACAAGCTGCTAAAGGGTGTTTATTTTTTAGTATTATCCAGGATATAAGTTTTAAACTACATCTGCAAAGGCAATATTTTATCCAGTGGATTTGATTAGTCTGTGTTGTTTTAGTGAATTAAAGAGCGAATCTTGATATTTTTTGTTGGGGAGAAACTTTTAAGGACCCAGTAAATGTATAAGGAGTTCTAGTTAAATACAGACTTCTGTATATAACTAGTATATAAGGATTTTTAGTGAATTAAAGAGGAATCTTGATTTTATACTTTTTTGTGGAGAGAAACTTTTAAAGACCCAGTAAATGCATGTAAAGCACTACTGTGGTGGAAAGCTGTATCAAGCTGCTAAAAGGTGTTTATTTTTTAGTATTATCCAGGATATACAAGCTGCTAAAAGGTGTTTATTTTTTAGTATTATCCAGGATATAAGTTTTAAACCACATCTGCAAAGGCAATTTAATTTGAAGTATCACCTTATAACACATTTGGAATTATGACGCTCAACTTATAGTTTTATTCAGAGTTTATATATTCATTTGCTAGAAGTCTTATGAAATAGCCTGCCACTGTATCTACACTTATCTCAGCAATTCATTGTATACTAAGAAGAATCTTGGCATGGTTTGTTAGAGATAGATAACTTATTACCAGGTAGAGGTATGTACAGAGATCACTCTATTAGCAGCAGTGTTGACATGACCATTTTTTTCTATCTACTGGCATTGTTGACATGAATTGTCATTGTGGAGAGAAACTTTTAAGGACCCAGTAAATGCATGTAAACAGGACAATTGAGAGAATGAGTGAAGGTCGATGCTATTGTGACATGCTAGACTGTAATTAAAATAAATTCAAAAAAGAAAAAGGAAGCTTTTGCACTATAAAATACAAATTTTATTAAGGTCTAAAATACATTATCATGGATAAAAATCCAAAAGAGTGGGATATACAGCATGCAGAAAAATAGGCAAATGCAAGGAGTATTCGGGGGTGTGTACAAGGCTTGGGTTGTGTTAGAAGTCTAAATATTTTTCTATCTACTGGCTAACATGGTACAAAGATATACATCTTTACTGCACCATAGAGGTAATTTATCTGTGTGTGTGTTTCACACAGGACAAGTTCTGTGATCCGTCTTTTGTGTGGGAAAAGTCAACAATTTTTATTAAGGTCTAAAATACATTATCATGGATAAAAATCCAAAAGTGGGATATACAGCATGCAGAAAAATAGCCAAATGCAGACAGGTATGAACTACATTCAAATCAATATATAATAGTGCACATCGCCATATCTTATATGTTATAGCGATAATAGACTAATCCGGGGCTAAACAATAATAACCTCCATATATTTGTCCGTATATATGCAATCTATGTAACTCACAATATCCCCAATAGGCAGACATATATGCACTATATATAGGATTATAAGTATCTCAATGAAGCAGGTATATCAATAAAGTAACTTCCCCATCACAGCTGCTAATATAATGATGTTACCATGCAAGTGCAGGGCTCGCAATACATACTGTGCGTGCATATGAAGTCAATTAGCAAATCCATATGAGGAGCTATATTAAAAAAGCAGCGCCATAGATGGGAGATCATACCTGAATGCGGCTTGGCACCCCTTGTGTATAGCCCTCATTTCACAAAACGTGGATATTTAGATATTGTGTATAGCCCTCATTTCTAGCACTCTTTGCTAGAGATAGCTAGCTTATTAACAGGTGACCCTCACTGCTACTTTTCCTCTTGTCTAACATCACAATACAACCAGGTGGTTCTTTAAAACTATTTGTAAGTCTTCCGGCACAAAGCACATGTGAACAGTTGATGGTAATATTTTGGCACATGACAAATGTTTCTGACTCTCAGTTGCTAATACTGATAGACATATTGTGAACTGACATATAGGGTCCATGTGAGACACCATATTTTTCAACATTTTTGCTCCTTCACAGATTTATTTTGCATTATATTTTTTTATTTTGCTTAAGGATCATGTACAGAGGCGTTTTTATGGTTTAATACTGATAGACATATTGTGAACTGCCATATAGGGTCCATGTGAGACACCATATTTTTCAACATTTTTGCTCCTTCACAGATTTATTTTGCATTATATTTTTTTATTTTGCTTAAGGATCATGTACAGAGGCGTTTTTATGGTTTAATACTGATAGACATATTGTGAACTGCCATATAGGGTCCATGTGAGACACCATATTTTTCAAATATTAGTTGTGCGTTCGTTACCACTGTCAACCATAGCAGCTCTCATGATGCTAGCTATTCTGATCAGCTTATCATATTAACCATGAAGCCTCTTTTAACCCCTTCACAATAATGTACAGAGGAGTTTTTATGGTTTAATACTGATAGACATATAGTGAACTGACATATAGGGTCCATGTGATACACCATATTTTTCAACATTTTTGCTCCTTCACAGATTTATTATGCATTATATTTTTTTTATTTTGCTTAAGGATCATGTACAGAGGAGTTTTTATGGTTTAATACTGATAGACATATTGGCCCAGGCATGTCCGGGCATGCCCGGACAAGTCCTGGTCACGTGACAACCGTGGAAAAAACAAGCCTGAAATTCAAAAACTATGTGCTATCCGTTAACACACGCATAGTCATCAAGAAAATATTGAGCGAGTTGCTTCACAAACCATCTCAAGGCATGCTGAATGTCAACGTTCCCGCTATGAGCTACACACATGACCAACTGTATAGCCTGGGATGCGTAGCGTTCTTGCTGCGCAGGCCTATTTGTAAAGACGCTATGCCCCTCAGATATAAAAGACAGGCATGTTGGGACGTGTCCCGGCCTATTTTGGCACAGGACCACACCTATGCAACGATTTTGACCATCCAGCAAAAGCGGGTACAAACTTTTTAGCATAGCTGTGTTTCTGGCTCTCAGCTGCTATTTTAATAGTTACCATACGAATACTGTAGCGAACCAAGATGTGTTAATTTGATTACTAACACGATTTCAGCAACTTGATGACAAATTCAGAGCAAATTCGTTATTTCGGAACTGACATGTCCGGGCATGCCCGGACAAGTCCCGGGCCTCTACAGCTCGCCCCTATAGTGTAGTTTAATGTAGGTGGCAAACAGATCATCGCTGGTGTTTGGAAAATACCATATCTCATAGATGGTGGTGATCCTCTGAATCATTTTTAAACATTTCACGCCACTCATGCACCCACAGCACTCTTATGGTGTACCAGCACCGCTGCAGCTAGCGCTTTTTTGTGACCTTATCTGCATCATTTTCATTATAACACGAGGGACAGCCATGGAAAAAACAATCCTGAAATTCAAAAACTATGTGCTGTCCGTTAACACACGCACAGTCATCTAGAAAATATTGAGCGAGTTGCTTCACAAAACACACAAGGCGTGGTGATTGCCAATGTTCTCGGTATGCGCTACATACATGACCCGCTGTATAGCCTGGGATGAGCAGCGTTCTTGCAGCACAGGCCTGTTTTTAAAGACGCTAAGCCCCATCAGATATAAAAGACAGGCATGTTGGGACGTGTCCCGGACTATTTTGGCACAGAACCACACCTATGCAACGATTTTGATCAGTATTCAACAAAAAATTGCGTGCAAACTTTTTAGCATACCTGTACAAACTTTTTAACATACCTGTGTTTCGGACTCTCATGTCGTACCAGAAGCACCCAGTGCCATGTACTCTAGCTCATAATATTTCACATCGGGTATGGGACCTACATAGCTTTGTTTTCTCAGGTATTAAAAAAGCGTGGAAAACTGAAAATCCCGAGGCCTGAGGTAATTTACTGAGCTTCATGGGGATAAAATTTATCGAGTCTATGAACCTTATAGACAAAACGGGTAGCGTCACACACAAGACGACGACACCTCGGGCTAGCACATTTACCGGTAGTTTTCAAAAACTACGGCCTTAACAATAAAGTAAGAATCGTGGAGCCCTGCATTGTGGGCTATAAATGTATACCCTGAAAATTTACCGTTGGTAAAGAACAGTAAAAAGTCGTGCGTACAACTATCACCCTCAAACTCCCAGCGCTATCACAAACACTATTGCCTACAGAGGCGGCCCCGCGAGAATTTCTGGATGTGTGTATCAAGAGGCTCTTTGCTTTGACCGATTGTTTGCTCGTGAATGCTGACATTTCCAGGATCATCATAGTTGTGTAAATGCGCTGGGAGCTCGTGTATCGGCCCCTAGGGTGTGATGCGTGATCATTTTAATTATTTTTCAATTCATAACCATACGTTCTCAGGCAGACAGGTTTATTTCACAGAAGTTGACTGTACAGTTGCATAATTTTTGTTTAAAATCATACATTTGCATAATTTTGTTTAAAATCGCACAGTTCTGCGATAATGTCGGGTGTTGGACACGCACTTATCAGTCTTTCATACGTGTCGCAGAAAGATTTTAGTCTGTTCTGCGAGAGTTTATTATGCACGTACTGTGCAGACATGTCAAGAAACATTTTGGTGTGTTCACCAGTCCATACGGGTGTTGGTGTGTAAGGCGATCGACCATCATCCTTCTGCTTCTTACTTACACGACGGCGCGATACTGCGCGTTTCTTTGACGGTAATGCATCGGCTGAATTGGCAGCTGCTGCTTCCGCGTTGCTATTTGCAGATTCTGTAGCTTGACACAGACGTATATTCTTAAGCCGACTACTCTCAGTATTCCCGGGGTGCTCGGTTGGCGCGTCGTTTTCTCCACGATCTGCAACACACCCGTGTGAAAGAGGCTCCGTTCTCACTTCCGTTCTGTTCTCAAATCCATAATTGCGCTGTTGCAAAACTCGCGAATGACGCTCCTCCGTAACTAAAGAAAAGATATGTGGTGTAGTTAACCGCTAAGTGGGGGGAGATATAGGAAGAGCTACATGAGCCACTTTACTCTGATTCAACGCGATATTTGTAAAGCTACCAGCACCGATTATCTGTGAAACCGATGCATGATTGTTTGTATAAGTACACTATAGAGCGGCCTAGACATATATACTTACAAGTATCCCCCGGGTGCTGATCTACAGAGAATGCTGAATTAACAGACATCTCGCTGATCGGCCGCCGCCGTATGGGGCTGTTTTCTCCCTCAAACTGCAACCTCACGGGCGATACTTTAGCAGCTGTAAATAAAATATAACATACATGAATGCGCACAACACATTCACAAAGCTAACTTGACACACGTAAATAAAATATATCTACTAGTTACCGCAGAAATTTTTATCTGCGTGTATAAGTACACTATAGAGCTGCGTAGACATATATGCTTACAAGTATGAGACGTGTAGTGTAGTTCAGAGATTGGTGAATTAAACGGTGTGCAGGTGCTCGGGCGTTTTCGTATGGGGGTGTTTTCTTTTTCAAGCTGCAGCCTCCTGCACGTTACTTTAACATCTGTAAATAAAATATAACTATTAGTCGCCACAGAAATGATATCTACACGGGCCACACGCACAAAGCTAAATTCGCAAAGCTATCGTAACGCGCTGTAAATAAAATATATCCACTAGTTATCGGTGGGGTCACAGGGTACAGAGGGTACAAACACATATCACCCGGGTTTCAAGGACCCGCTACCTTTTCTATTCCAGAGCCGTGTGCTTAGCGAATCACCCCATCTTTTAGGAGCGTTGGGTATCGCGCGAGTTAGAGGATTATAGTCCAGTTCTACGAACTCGACATCTGAATCCTGGGGATCCTCCACGATCTCAACATCGGAATCGCGATGCTCGAGCGGCTCAGTCGCCACAGGGTTTCCAACCGCCCAGTCCGCTTGGAGTCGATCTGTATCTGTATGAGAAAATGTTTATATTATTAAAACATGTCTAGCTAACAACCCAGTCAGCTAAAGTAAAATTAACTGTATGGATTTTAGCGTCAGTCTATATTAATTATTAATATTAATAGTAGGCGTTATAAATTTACAGCTACCACGTTTACCCATCTAGATACATACGTTTAAAACATCTGATATAGCTATAGGTTTCTTGCCTGTGACAGACTGGTGAGAGCTGGAGGATCGTCGCCCGCTAGCAGAGTTGCCATCCTCTAACAGGTTCGGCGTAATGAACCGGTTCTCGTAAGAGTAGCCTGAATGGACTCCCTCTTCTTAAATAAGAAAGAATGAAATATATCGTTTATATATACAAAGCGCAGACTCAGACAGCCCGACACAATACGTCGTACACTATATACTGTGTAAAATTTACCCGATTGTTCTGGTGAAAGCAAAGCAGAATATTGAACGCGAGAATATCTGGACTCCATCTTGAATAAAAAGGGTCCGCTATTGAATTAAAGCAAATAAAGATCAAGTATGAAAACACGGGTAAGTTGTTCATGCAAATACTACACAAACTTAAATATAATTAAAACGAAAGACATAAAAATACTCACTTTAGTTCTGTTCAGATCGGGCGTGTGTCCTGTGATGTGCGAACCCTTACAGGTGAGCGTTGTATTGCTTGTGAGCTGCCTGTATTTATTAGGGCTAGCAGAGAGAACACGCCCTCTGTCACTGCCCCCACGCTAGGGACAGAAAAATCTATTAATGTTTTACAGAGGGATCATGGCGGCTAACCGTCTTGATGCAATATTGGAGAAGTAATATTTCACGCCAGAACCCCCACAATCATTACCCTGTAGCTGTAAATTTATAACGCCTACTATTAATATTAATAATTAATATAGACTGTCGCTAAAATCCATACAGTTAATTTTATTTTAGCTGACTGGGTCGTTAGCTAGACATGTTTTAATAATATAAACATTTTCTCATACAGATACAGATCGACTCCACGCGGACTGGGCGGTTGGAAACCCTGTGGCGACTGAGCCGCTCGAGCATCGCGATTCCGATGTTGAGATCGTGGAGGATCCCCAGGATTCAGATGTCGAGTTCGTAGAACCGGACTATAATCCTCTAACTCGCGCGATACCCAACGCTCCTAAAAGATGGGGTGATTCGCTAAGCACACGGCTCTGGAATAGAAAAGGTAGCGGGTCCTTGAAACCCGGGTGATATGTGTTTGTACCCTCTGTACCCTGTGACCCCACCGATAACTAGTGGATATATTTTATTTACGTGCGTTACGATAGCTTTGCGAATTTAGCTTTGTGCGTGTGGCCCGTGTTAGATATCATTTCTGTGGCGACTAATAGTTATATTTTATTTACAGATGTTAAACTAACGTGCAGGAGGCTGCAGCTTGAAAAAGAAAACACCCCCATATGAAAACGCCCGAGCACCTCCACACCGTTTAATTCACCAATCTCTGAACTACACTACACGTCTCATACTTGTAAGCATATATGTCTACGCAGCTCTATAGTGTACTTATACACGCAGATAAAAATTTCTGCGGTAACTAGTAGATATATTTTATTTACGTGTGTCAAGTTAGCTTTGTGAATGTGTTGTGCGCATTCATGTATGTTATATTTTATTTACAGCTGCTAAAGTATCGCCCGTGAGGTTGCAGTTTGAGGGAGAAAACAGCCCCATACGGCGGCGGCCGATCAGCGAGATGTCTGTTAATTCAGCATTCTCTGTAGATCAGCACCCGGGGGATACTTGTAAGTATATATGTCTAGGCCGCTCTATAGTGTACTTATACAAACAATCATGCATCGGTTTCACAGATAATCGGTGCTGGTAGCTTTACAAATATCGCATTGAATCAGAGTAAAGTGGCTCATGTAGCTCTTCCTATATCTCCCCCACTTAGCGGTTAACTACACCACGTATCTTTTCTTTAGTTACGGAGGAGCGTCATTCGCGAGTTTTGCAACAGCGCAATTATGGATTTGAGAACAGAACGGAAGTGAGAACGGAGCCTCTTTCACACGGGTGTGTCGCAGATCGTGGAGAAAACGGCACGCCAACCGAGCACCCCGGGAATACTGAGAGTAGTCGGCTTAAGAATATACGTCTGTGTCAAGCTACAGAATCTGCAAATAGCAACGCGGAAGCAGCAGCTGCCAATTCAGCCGATGCATTTCCGTCAAAGAAACGCGCGGTATCGCGCCGTCGTGTAAGTAAGAAGCAGAAGGATGATGGTCGATCGCCTTACACACCAACACCCGTATGGACTGGTGAACACACCAAAATGTTTCTTGACATGTCTGCACAGTACGTGCATAATAAACTCTCGCAGAACAGACTAAAATCTTTCTGCGACACGTATGAAAGACTGATAAGTGCGTGTCCAACACCCGACATTATCGCAGAACTGTGCGATTTTAAACAAAATTATGCAAATGTATGATTTTAAACAAAAATTATGCAACTGTACAGTCAACTTCTGTGAAATAAACCTGTCTGCCTGAGAACGTATAGTTATGAATTGAAAAATAATTAAAATGATCACGCATCACACCCTAGGGGCCGATACACGAGCCCCCAGCGCATTTACACAACTATAATGACCCTGGAAATGTCAGCGTTCACGAGCAATCGGTCAAAGCAGGGAGCCTCTTGATACACACATACAGAAATTCTCGCGGGGCCGCCTCTGTAGCTAATAGTGTTTGTGATAGCGCTGGGAGTTTGAGGATGATAGTTGTACGCACGACTTTTTACTGTTCTTTACCAACGGTAAATTTTCAGGGTATACATTTATAGCCCACAATGCAGGGCTCCACGATTCTTACTTTATTGTTAAGGCCGTAGTTTTTGAAAACTACCGGTAAATGTGCTAGCCCGAGGTGTCGTCGTCTTGTGTGTGACGCTACCCGTTTTGTCTATAAGGTTCATAGACTCGATAAATTTTATCCCCATGAAGCTCAGTAAATTACCTCAGGCCTCGGGATTTTCAGTTTTCCACGCTTTTTTAATACCTGAGAAAACAAAGCTATGTAGGTCCCATACCCGATGTGAAATATTATGAGCTAGAGTACATGGCACTGGGTGCTTCTGGTACGACATGAGAGTCCGAAACAGAGGTATGTTAAAAAGTTTGTACAGGTATGTTAAAAAGTTTGCACGCAATTTTTTGTTGAATACTGATCAAAATCGTTGCATAGGTGTGGTTCTGTGCCAAAATAGTCCGGGACACGTCCCAACATGCCTGTCTTTTATATCTGATGGGGCTTAGCGTCTTTAAAAACAGGCCTGTGCTGCAAGAACGCTGCTCATCCCAGGCTATACAGCGGGTCATGTATGTAGCGCATACCGAG
This sequence comes from Oophaga sylvatica, assembly GCA_033576555.1. Classification (NCBI taxonomy): domain Eukaryota; kingdom Metazoa; phylum Chordata; class Amphibia; order Anura; family Dendrobatidae; genus Oophaga; species Oophaga sylvatica. The sequence goes on from JARQOD010000003.1 coordinate 370,544,938, forward strand.
AACATTGGCAATCACCACGCCTTGTGTGTTTTGTGAAGCAACTCGCTCAATATTTTCTAGATGACTGTGCGTGTGTTAACGGACAGCACATAGTTTTTGAATTTCAGGGTTGTTTTTTCCATGGCTGTCCCTCGTGTTATAATGAAAATGATGCAGATAAGGTCACAAAAAAGCGCTAGCTGCAGCAGTGCTGGTACACCATAAGAGTGCTGTGGGTGCATGAGTGGCGTGAAATGTTTAAAAATGATTCAGAGGATCACCACCATCTATGAGATATGATATTTTCCAAACACCAGCGATGATCTGTTTGCCACCTACATTAAACTACACTATAGGGGCGAGCTGTAGAGGCCCGGGACTTGTCCGGGCATGCCCGGACATGCCAGTTCCGAAATAACGAATTTGCTCTGAATTTGTCATCAAGTTGCTGAAATCGTGTTAGTAATCAAATTAACACATCTTGGTTCGCTACAGTATTCGTATGGTAACTATTAAAATAGCAGCTGAGAGCCAGAAACACAGCTATGCTAAAAAGTTTGTACCCGCTTTTGCTGGATGGTGGTCAAAATCGTTGCATAGGTGTGGTCTTGTGCCAAAATAGGCCGGGACACATCCCAACATGCCTGTCTTTTATATCTGAGGGGCATAGCGTCTTTAAAAATAGGCCTGTGCAACAAGAACGCTACGCATCCCAGGCTATACAGTTGGTCATGTGTGTAGCTCATAGCGGGAACGTTGACATTCAGCATGCCTTGAGATGGTTTGTGAAGCAACTCGCTCAATATTTTCTAGATGACTATGCGTGTGTTAACGGATAGCACATAGTTTTTGAATTTCAGGCTTGTTTTTTCCACGGTTGTCACGTGACCAGGACTTGTCCGGGCATGCCCGGACATGCCTGGGCCAATATGTCTATCAGTATTAAACCATAAAAACTCCTCTGTACATGATCCTTAAGCAAAATAAAAAAATATAATGCATAATAAATCTGTGAAGGAGCAAAAATGTTGAAAAATATGGTGTCTCACATGGACCCTATATGTCAGTTCACTATATGTCTATCAGTATTAAACCATAAAAACTCCTCTGTACATTATTGTGAAGGGGTTAAAAGAGGCTTCATGGTTAATATGATAAGCTGATCAGAATAGCTAGCATCATGAGAGCTGCTATGGTTGACAGTGGTAACGAACGCACAACTAATATTTGAAAAATATGGTGTCTCACATGGACCCTATATGGCAGTTCACAATATGTCTATCAGTATTAAACCATAAAAACGCCTCTGTACATGATCCTTAAGCAAAATAAAAAAATATAATGCAAAATAAATCTGTGAAGGAGCAAAAATGTTGAAAAATATGGTGTCTCACATGGACCCTATATGTCAGTTCACAATATGTCTATCAGTATTAGCAACTGAGAGTCAGAAACATTTGTCATGTGCCAAAATATTACCATCAACTGTTCACATGTGCTTTGTGCCGGAAGACTTACAAATAGTTTTGAAGAACCACCTGGTTGTATTGTGATGTTAGACAAGAGGAAAAGTAGCAGTGAGGGTCACCTGTTAATAAGTTAGCTATCGCTAGCAAAGAGTGCTAGAAATGAGGGCTATACACAATATCTAAATATCCACGTTTTGTGAAATGAGGGCTATACACAAGGGGTGCCAAGCCGCATTCAGGTATGATCTCCCATCTATGGCGCTGCTTTTTTAATATAGCTCCTCATATGGATTTGCTAATTGACTTCATATGCACGCACAGTATGTATTGTGAGCCCTGCACTTGCATGGTAACATCATTATATTAGCAGCTGTGATGGGGAAGTTACTTTATTGATATACCTGCTTCATTGAGATACTTATAATCCTATATATAGTGCATATATGTCTGCCTATTGGGGGATATTGTGAGTTACATAGATTGCATATATACGGACAAATATATGGAGGTTATTATTGTTTAGCCCCGGATTAGTCTATTATCGCTATAACATATAAGATATGGCGATGTGCACTATTATATATTGATTTGAATGTAGTTCATATCTGTCTGCATTTGGCTATTTTTCTGCATGCTGTATATCCCACTCTTTTGCATTTTTATCCATGATAATGTATTTTAGACCTTAATAAAAATTGTTGACTTTTCCCACACAAAAGACGGATCACAGAACTTGTCCTGTGTGAAACACACACACAGATAAATTACCTCTATGGTGCAGTAAAGATGTATATCTTTGTACCATGTTAGCCAGTAGATAGAAAAATATTTAGACTTCTAACACAACCCAAGCCTTGTACACACCCCCGAATACTCCTTGCATTTGCCTATTTTTCTGCATGCTGTATATCCCACTCTTTTGGATTTTTATCCATGATAATGTATTTTAGACCTTAATAAAATTTGTATTTTATAGTGCAAAAGCTTCCTTTTTCTTTTTTGAATTTATTTTAATTACAGTCTAGCATGTCACAATAGCATCGACCTTCACTCATTCTCTCAATTGTCCTGTTTACATGCATTTACTGGGTCCTTAAAAGTTTCTCTCCACAATGACAATTCATGTCAACAATGCCAGTAGATAGAAAAAAATGGTCATGTCAACACTGCTGCTAATAGAGTGATCTCTGTACATACCTCTACCTGGTAATAAGTGATCTATCTCTAACAAACCATGCCAAGATTCTTCTTAGTATACAATGAATTGCTGAGATAAGTGTAGATACAGTGGCAGGCTATTTCATAAGACTACTAGCAAATGAATATATAAACTCTGAATAAAACTATAAGTTGAGCGTCATAATTCCAAATGTGTTATAAGGTGATACTTCAAATTAAATTGCCTTTGCAGATGTGGTTTAAAACTTATATCCTGGATAATACTAAAAAATAAACACCTTTTAGCAGCTTGTATATCCTGGATAATACTAAAAAATAAACACCTTTTAGCAGCTTGATACAGCTTTCCACCACAGTAGTGCTTTACATGCATTTACTGGGTCCTTAAAAGTTTCTCTCCACAAAAAAGTATAAAATCAAGATTCACTCTTTAATTCACTAAAAATCCTTATATACTAGTTATATACAGAAGTCTGTATTTAACTAGAACTCCTTATACATGTACTGGGTCCTTAAAAGTTTCTCCCCAACAAAAAAGATCAAGATTCGCTCTTTAATTCACTAAAACAACACAGACTAATCAAATCCACTGGATAAAATATTGCCTTTGCAGATGTAGTTTAAAACTTATATCCTGGATAATACTAAAAAATAAACACCTTTTAGCAGCTTGTATATCCTGGATAATACTAAAAAATAAACACCTTTTAGCAGCTTGATACAGCTTTCCACCACAGTAGTGCTTTACATGCATTTACTGGGTCCTTAAAAGTTTCTCTCCACAAAAAAGTATAAAATCAAGATTCACTCTTTAATTCACTAAAAATCCTTATATACTAGTTATATACAGAAGTCTGTATTTAACTAGAACTCCTTATACTTTTACTGGGTCCTTAAAAGTTTCTCCCCAACAAAAAGATCAAGATTCGCTCTTTAATTCACTAAAACAACACAGACTAATCAAATCCACTGGATAAAATATCAATAGAGACGAATAAATCACTTTGATTGAAATTCACAAATCCAGCAGCTCAGATTTCCCAGCCTGATCAAAGTCCAGCCAGATCAAATCCCAGGGAGACGGATTAAATGATAGGGGGCGTGACGACCTGTCAGATTTGAGTTTGACGAATACTGGTGCCCCTATACTACTCCCATCCCTTGCCATGCACCTTTCCCATATTAAATGGAGTACAATATTTTCCACGTTCACTACAAAAGGCTGAATTGGGAGCAAACTTAGATGCGATCCGTGTGCGGGAAAAACACACTTTCAAATATCTGGACTGTACTTTTTTTTTAACAAACTGGTGTCAATAACTCAGGTAAGACACAGCAAAAACTGTGTAATGTAGCCCTGAAATACCACAATTTTTAGCCCACAGATAGATCTGATGTCTGACAGAGATACCACACTGTTCAATATATGGTCTGTATTTGTAAATTTTTCACCCCAAAATAGTGTATAGAAATAGTGTAAGAAACAGCAAAAAAGGTGAATGTAGCCCTGAAATGCCACGATTTTTAGCACACAGATAGATCAGGCGTCTGACGGAGATACCACACTGTTCAATATGTGGTCTTTATTTTTAAATTTTTCTCCCGAAATAGTGTATACAAATAGGGTAACAGACAGCAAATACAGTGTAATGTAGCCCTGAAATGCCACAATTTTTAGCCCACAGATAGATCTGGCATCTGACAGAGATACCACACTGTTCAATATGTGGCCTGTATTTGTAAAAATTTTTCCCCAAAATAGTGTATACAAATAGAGTAAAACACAGAAATAAAGGGGGAATGTAGCCCTGAAATGCCACAATTTTTAGCACACAGATAGATCAGGCGTCTGACGAAGATACCACATTGTTCAATATGTGGTCTATATTTTTAATTTTTTTTCACCCAAAATAGTGTATATGAATAGGGTAACAGAAAGATAATACAGTGTAATGTAGCCCTGAAATGCCACAATTTTTAGCATACAGGTAGATCAAGCATCTGACAGAGATACCACACTGTTCTGTTATGTTATGGTAGCTGAGGAGACAGGAGCAGAAAACCGCATAGGCAGCCTAACACCAGAGAGGTTGTAAACTAATAGGTTGCAGACCCCTTAACTAACCGCACAACTAGAAGCAGCCGTGGAGCGTACCTACGGTGGTCCTAGATGCCTCGGCACAGCCGGAGAGATAGCTATCCCTGAAGATGGAAAGAGGAAAGCTAACTGCCCCGGAGTAGACCCCAAAAGAGTAGGAAGCCCCCAAACATATAATGGCGGTTAGACAAGATGAAAATACGAACACAGACAGAAAATAGATTGAGCAACGCTGGGGCCCAAAACTGTCTAGATAGAACAGCACAGGAGAGAATACTTTCTGCAACCCAGAAAAACCCTAGGAAAAACTCCAACACTTCTGAATCCAAAAACACTGAGACCACACGGTCTTGACCACCTATATCAGATCTCTGGTGTGGACACGTAGCTACCCAGCAGAAAAATATCACAAGAACTGAGCAAATGAATAAATACAAAAAACGAATGGAGACCAGCCAAAGCCCCCCATAGGGGACCCGGCTGAAGACAAAAAGCAATGCAGCAAAAAGCAAGGAATTCAAACCACAGTAAAAAAAAACTGAAAGAGACTTATCGGAACGCAAGCAGGAGACAGCAGTAAAGCAAGCTGAATTCCAAACTAAAAAAAGGAAGCACAATTGATCACCGGCGAGGATCATGGGAGATCAGCTCACTTATATCAGGCCAGTCAGTACCACCTGACACCCACTCATTATCTGCGGATATAGGACTCTTGGTATTCAAGATAGGTTCAATACCCTCAGCAACCACCAGAGGGAGCTTCAGCTCCGAAGTCATCTCCAAAATGTTCACCACACTGTTCAATATGTGGCCTGTATTTGTAAATTTTTTACCCCAAAATAGTGTATACAAATAGAGTCACACAGCAAAAAAAGGGAATGTAGCCCTGAAATGCCACAATTTTTAGCACACAGATAGATCAGGCGTCTGACGGAGATAACACACTGTTCAATATGTGGTCTGTATTTTTACATTTTTTCCCCCAAAATAGTGTATACAAATAGGGTAACAGACAGCAAATACAGTGTAATGTAGCCCTGAAATGCCACAGTTTTTATCACACAGATAGATCTGGCATTTGACAAACATACCACACTGTTCAATTTGTGGCCTGTATTTGTAAATGTTTTACCCCAAAATAGTGTATAGAAATAGGGTAAGACAATAATAGATCAGGCGTGTGACGAAGAGAGCCCACTTTAAAGTATCTGCCCTGTATTTTTTTTTGGCCAGAAAAATTGTGTCAATAACTAGGCTATGACACAACAAAAAAAGTTCTATGGAGGCCTGAAATGGCAAAATTTTTAGTGCAATGATATGCGATCTGTGTGGCGGACAAAACCCAGTGTAAAATATCTGCCCTGTAGCTAAATATTTTTTGGGCAGTGAAATATTTTTTGGGCAGCAAAATAGTGTCAAAAAATTGTATGAGACGCTCCCAAAAAATTCTACAGTACCACAAAAAATGGAGATTTTATGCACACTTAGTCCTGGGACAGGCAAACCCATATAAAATAGCTGTATTTTCATGCTTTACTATGAAAAGGATCTGGCTGTATTCTGCAGTGTCAACTAGCAATTAAAGAAAAAAGGGGTTCTGCTGCCCACTGATACCTAGGGCTGTGTAGATACGGACAATATATGTAATAGGCAGCAGCAGCAGACAGTAATAGAATGGACACTCTTGATGTATGCAATTAAGTATGCCACATAGAATGTCTGTCTGCTACTGAGATCTATATACCCACATACAGTGTGTGCATGCCCCACTTTTCAGTTTTTGTATTTCCACAAAACTTTAAAATAACCAATAAATTTCATTCAACTTCACAATTGCGTCCCACTTGTTGTTGATTCGTCACCAAAAATTTACATTTGGTATCTTTATGTTTGAAGCATGATATGTGGGAAAAGGTTGAAAAGTTCCAGGGGGCCGAATACTTTCGCAAGGCACTGTATATAAGCACATACACTCCCTGCCTTCCTAGCACTGCAAATCTATATACCCTGTAATTAGTCCTTAGGTCGGCGTCACACTGGAGAGTGTGATGCGAGTAAGTCGCATGACTTTCTCGCATCAACACCCTGCACGGCCGCCCGCAGGCGGGGGGCCCACTCGCCGTCGGGCACCCCGGCGCCCGTTAGCGGTGTCAGCGCCGCCACTGGGCCCCCCCGCTTGCTCAGGGCCCCGGCAGCAGCCGGCGCAATACTTACCTCTCCCCGTGCCTCTGAGGCCGCAGCTCCGAACTCCAGGGTGAGCCTGCGCTGGCGCTTCCTCACTCACAGCAGCGCCGCTGAATGACGTCATCATTCAGCGGCCGGCTGTGGCAGAGAGCGCGCGGACGCCGGACAGGTGAGGCGTGTGTGTGTGTGCCTGCGTGTGTGTATGTGAGAGAGTGCTGCTTGCGGTGCTGTATGTGTGATGGTGGTGGGGGGAGGCAGTGATGGTGGTGAGGAGGCAATGATGATGGGGAGGCAATGATGATGATGGGGAGGCAATGATAATGGGAAGGCAATGATGTGATGATATTAATGGGGAGGCAAAGATGATGATGATGATGATGGGGAGGCAATGATAATGGGAAGGCAATGATGATAATGATATTAATGGGGAGGCAATGATAATGATGATGATGGGGAGGCAATGATAATGGGAAGGCAATGATGATGATGATATTAATGGGGAGGCAATGATAATGATGATGATGGGGAGGCAATGATAATGAGAAGGCAATGATGATGATGATATTAATGGGGAGGCAATGATGATGATAGGGAGGCGATGATGATGATGGGCAGGCAATGATGATGAGGGGAGACAATGATGATGATAATGGGCAGGCAATGATGATGATAATGGGGAGTCTTTTCACAGCGCCCTTTCCTGAGCCGTAACAGTGCAGAACGCAGCACAGTGTAGAGGAGAGCTCCATATTTTGTATGGAGCATTATATGTGGTCCAGTATTCTGTATGGAGCATTATATTGGGTCCAGTATTCTGTATGGAGCATTATATGGGGGATGGCGGGGTGACATCCTGCATGGGGTATTATATGGGTGATGAAGGGAGACTATGTGGTGCCCATAATATTGTATGGAGGACTGTACTGTCCAGTCTGTACTGTGCGCTGTGAGGAGTTTTGAGCTATTGTACAATTTACAATAGATATCAGTCATGTAATGGAAGAAGAGAAGTGTTTGGCGTTGTGCTATACCCATATTTCTCTGCAGTATCTGTGCATCATGAATCGTGGTCTGTGTTAAGGGGGCCCACTGAGACTCTTTCGCCCGGGGCCCATAAAAACCTGGAGCTGGCCCTGCACTCGGGTCCGAGAGCGGGCGGCCGTGCCGGGTGTTGATGCGAGAAAGTTGTGCGACTTACTTTCATCACACTCGCTAGTGTGACGCCGGCCTTAGAAGGACTGTTGATTTAGCTGGACTTGTGTATTCTTTGATGGTGTACCTACACTACCTTCTAAACCCCCTAATCTGACCCTATCTCTGCAGCAGCTCTCCCTATACTCGATAATTCCGGAGCAGACTGTGCCGAGCATGGCGGCGCCAGTTCTCTTTTGCACCTGATGACACTGTGCGGCCAGCCAATCACTGTAATACCACAACAAAGATGGCTGCGGCATTACAGTGCGTGGCAGACAATCCCTGCATGTTGAGTGCCAAAAATGCAGGGCGTGCACCAGAACTCCCGCAGGGCAAACACGGAAATGCTCGGTGCTCGCCGAGTACTGCGAGTACAGCGATGCTCGGGCGAGTAAGGAGTATTACCGAGCACTTTTGGTTGTCACTAATTATAACACTTGGTAGGTTACAATTATCTTTCAGAGGACATGCTATTGGTGTACTAATCCCTTATTTCTTAACTAATTTCTTAAGTTCTAGAAGCCTAAAAAAATGCAGTTATAAATCTACAGCTTATCATAAAGGATATGGATAATTTTTTGTGTGTTATATTTTGGGCTAAATATCATTTTTGCAGTTGAGTTTCATTAAAAATGTTGCACCTTTTGGCTTTTACAGGCTTTATGTTTCCTTGAACATTGCTGGCTGCTGGATGAGTTCACGTAGCATCCATCAGCGAGCTTATTGTGATGAGAGTGTTTGTAACTCTTATCTGTCTTTTTTTTTCTGGGCGCTTCTCAGCTGATATGATGATGATCACAAAGTTTTGTTCTTCTTCGATGTGGTCAGATTTCAGAAAAACACAAAAGAGCTCATTGACATATATTCAGTTAACTCATTCAGCATGTGGATGTGCTAAAAAAATGTTCTTGTGCTGAGATAATCTTATATATGTCCCCAGCTGTGTACTGTGTAATGGTTGTGTGTGACCGTACATGGACATGGTCTGATCATACCACATCTCCTGGGCAGGAGGAAGCAAATGAGACTATACAGATAGCATATCAGGGGCTCACAGATGATTATTTCTGTGTGATATGCAAATTGTCTCTTTGGAGAGGAAGAGGACTAGATCTCTAGTGCCGCCTATTGGAGATAGCAATCCTACAACTCAATATTTACCCTTTAACGAGCCTTGCAATATGACTCAGGATAAAAGCCAAACCAGAATGTCAATTTGCAGACACAGTGTTTCAGGATGTTTTCCCTCCTCAGTGCATAGTATGAGATCTGATTTGGCTAGGTGAGAGTCTAAGTCTGGGATCTAAGAGTGACATGACAGGTCTGGCATGCTGATATGAGGAGACTTAAATACCTAGCATGCTCCTTTGGGAAATTAAATATTTAAACTGTGTCTTCAGGGACCAAGAGGATTTGAACTCCAGTTCCACCCATAGAAATACATGCAGCCGCACGTCCGAGTGTCTTGATGCGAGAGACTCGCACGAGATTCTTGCGAGTTTCTCGGAAGTCTGACCCCGGCCTCAGGCTGATACCTGCTTTGCCTAAAACAAACTCTAACACCAACACTCAGTAATTCAGTGCAGTATAGCGGTATTTTTACAATATTCCATTTTGCAAATTATAGTGTTTTTTTTTTATTTGTAATACAGCCATGATAACCGTGTCGTACAATTTTTCGCTTTAATTTTCCTTCTGACGTTTTTATCGCTAAGCCTTACCATATGTAGGACTTCAGTTCTGGAGATGAGTCAGTAACTTGCTGTGAATTATGTTTAATTCAGACACATGAATTATTGAATATGTGGATACAAGGTTTTACAATTGTTACTGTTTTATGCGGATCCGTTGTATAATCAGTACGTATATTGCTTCCCAGTGGCAGCAATTATCTCTTAATTGGAAGGCAGGCCTGTTTGTAAAGAACATTTCCGGCTATTTTGGAGAAATCGTTTAATTCTTCGCTGAACCTAAGAGCTTTTGGAGAGCAGGAGAAGACATTAGTACTTAAACTTTAATATTTTAGAGTGACAGGTTGAAAAATAAAAAAAAAGATTGTATCTCCCTCCAGTGGTTTCCTACAAATCTGGTTCTGGAATCACGTTACTGGGATGCAACAAGCAGACAAGGACACAGCTGAAGTAACCAACTTAAATATGTATTGTCTTAACACGGATATATGGGGGAGGTAATTTCGTTGGAAGCAAATGATGTAAATACAGGAAAATTAAGAGTATGCAATATTAGCTTAGATGATAACAAACACACAATAACACTTCCAACCAGAATCTTCTATGTTATCTAGCTACGTCTATGTAGGTGTGACATTCACTACAATAGGAACACCAGTAAAATTGTTCCCCAATACAATTCACTTACATTCAGGTTCTAAAGGGGGTCACCGGTATTTCCTGCTAGGCCGCAAGTCCTTCTAACAAAAGTAAAGTAATCCTCTATGGGCTCTAAGCACACTGGCCGTCCCCTACCCCATTGTTGCACAGCCCCAAACCGAACCCTGTACCAAAAGTCAGTGCTGGAAGCAACAGCCCGATTCATCAATGCCTCCCGAACACCACAGTAGTGCTTTACATGCATTTACTGGGTCCTTAAAAGTTTCTCTCCACAAAAAAGTATAAAATCAAGATTCACTCTTTAATTCACTAAAAATCCTTATATACTAGTTATATACAGAAGTCTGTATTTAACTAGAACTCCTTATACATTTACTGGGTCCATAAAAGTTTCTCCCCAACAAAAAAGATCAAGATTCGCTCTTTAATTCACTAAAACAACACAGACTAATCAAATCCACTGGATAAAATATCAATAGAGACGAATAAATCACTTTGATTGAAATTCACAAATCCAGCAGCTCAGATTTCCCAGCCTGATCAAAGTCCAGCCAGATCAAATCCCAGGGAGACGGATTAAATGATAGGGGGCGTGACGACCTGTCAGATTTGAGTTTGACGAATACTGGTGCCCCTATACTACTCCCGTCCCTTGCCATGCACCTTTCCCATATTAAATGGAGTACAATATTTTCCACGTTCACTACAAAAGGCTGAATTGGGAGCAAACTTAGATGCGATCCGTGTGCGGGAAAAACACACTTTCAAATATCAGGACTGTACTTTTTTTTAACAAACTGGTGTCAATAACTCAGGTAAGACACAGCAAAAACTGTGTAATGTAGCCCTGAAATACCACAATTTTTAGCCCACAGATAGATCTGATGTCTGACGGAGATACCACACTGTTCAATATGTGGTCTTTATTTTTAAATTTTTCTCCCGAAATAGTGTATACAAATAGGGTAACAGACAGCAAATACAGTGTAATGTAGCCCTGAAATGCCACAATTTTTAGCCCACAGATAGATCTGGCATCTGACAGAGATACCACACTGTTCAATATGTGGCCTGTATTTGTAAAAAATTTTCCCCAAAATAGTGTATACAAATAGAGTAAAACACAGAAATAAAAGGGGAATGTAGCCCTGAAATGCCACAATTTTTAGCACACAGATAGATCAGGCGTCTGACGAAGATACCACATTGTTCAATATGTGGTCTATATTTTTAATTTTTTTTCACCCAAAATAGTGTATATGAATAGGGTAACAGAAAGATAATACAGTGTAATGTAGCCCTGAAATGCCACAATTTTTAGCATACAGGTAGATCAAGCATCTGACAGAGATACCACACTGTTCTGTTATGTTATGGTAGCTGAGGAGACAGGAGCAGAAAACCGCATAGGCAGCCTAACACCAGAGAGGTTGTAAACTAATAGGTTGCAGACCCCTTAACTAACCGCACAACTAGAAGCAGCCGTGGAGCGTACCTACGGTGGTCCTAGATGCCTCGCACAGCCGGAGAGATAGCTATCCCTGAAGATGGAAAGAGGAAAGCTAACTGCCCCGGAGTAGACCCCAAAAGAGTAGGAAGCCCCCAAACATATAATGGCGGTTAGACAAGATGAAAATACGAACACAGACAGAAAATAGATTGAGCAAACGCTGGGGCCCAAAACTGTCTAGATAGAACAGCACAGGAGAGAATACTTTCTGCAACCCAGAAAAACCCTAGGAAAAACTCCAACACTTCTGAATCCAAAAACACTGAGACCACACGGTCTTGACCACCTATATCAGATCTCTGGTGTGGACACGTAGCTACCCAGCAGAAAAATATCACAAGAACTGAGCAAATGAATAAATACAAAAAACGAATGGAGACCAGCCAAAGCCCCCCATAGGGGACCCGGCTGAAGACAAAAAGCAATGCAGCAAAAAGCAAGGAATTCAAACCACAGTAAAAAAAAACTGAAAGAGACTTATCGGAACGCAAGCAGGAGACAGCAGTAAAGCAAGCTGAATTCCAAACTAAAAAAAGGAAGCACAATTGATCACCGGCGAGGATCATGGGAGATCAGCTCACTTATATCAGGCCAGTCAGTACCACCTGACACCCACTCATTATCTGCGGATATAGGACTCTTGGTATTCAAGATAGGTTCAATACCCTCAGCAACCACCAGAGGGAGCTTCAGCTCCGAAGTCATCTCCAAAATGTTCACCACACTGTTCAATATGTGGCCTGTATTTGTAAATTTTTTACCCCAAAATAGTGTATACAAATAGAGTCACACAGCAAAAAAAGGGAATGTAGCCCTGAAATGCCACAATTTTTAGCACACAGATAGATCAGGCGTCTGACGGAGATAACACACTGTTCAATATGTGGTCTGTATTTTTACATTTTTTCCCCCAAAATAGTGTATACAAATAGGGTAACAGACAGCAAATACAGTGTAATGTAGCCCTGAAATGCCACAGTTTTTATCACACAGATAGATCTGGCATTTGACAGACATACCACACTGTTCAATTTGTGGCCTGTATTTGTAAATGTTTTACCCCAAAATAGTGTATAGAAATAGGGTAAGACAATAATAGATCAGGCGTGTGACGAAGAGAGCCCACTTTAAAGTATCTGCCCTGTATTTTTTTTTGGCCAGAAAAATTGTGTCAATAACTAGGCTATGACACAACAAAAAAAGTTCTATGGAGGCCTGAAATGGCAAAATTTTTAGTGCAATGATATGCGATCTGTGTGGCGGACAAAACCCAGTGTAAAATATCTGCCCTGTAGCTAAATATTTTTTGGGCAGTGAAATATTTTTTGGGCAGCAAAATAGTGTCAAAAAATTGTATGAGACGCTCCCAAAAAATTCTACAGTACCACAAAAAATGGAGATTTTATGCACACTTAGTCCTGGGACAGGCAAACCCATATAAAATAGCTGTATTTTCATGCTTTACTATGAAAAGGATCTGGCTGTATTCTGCAGTGTCAACTAGCAATTAAAGAAAAAAGGGGTTCTGCTGCCCACTGATACCTAGGGCTGTGTAGATACGGACAATATATGTAATAGGCAGCAGCAGCAGACAGTAATAGAATGGACACTCTTGATGTATGCAATTAAGTATGCCACATAGAATGTCTGTCTGCTACTGAGATCTATATACCCACATACAGTGCGTGCATGCCCCACTTTTCAGTTTTTGTATTTCCACAAAACTTTAAAATAACCAATAAATTTCATTCAACTTCACAATTGCGTCCCACTTGTTGTTGATTCGTCACCAAAAATTTACATTTGGTATCTTTATGTTTGAAGCATGATATGTGGGAAAAGGTTGAAAAGTTCCAGGGGGCCGAATACTTTCGCAAGGCACTGTATATAAGCACATACACTCCCTGCCTTCCTAGCACTGCAAATCTATATACCCTGTAATTAGTCCTTAGGTCGGCATCACACTGGAGAGTGTGATGCGAGTAAGTCGCATGACTTTCTCGCATCAACACCCTGCACGGCCGCCCGCTCTCAGACCCGAGTGTGCGGCTGCATAGAAATACATGCAGCCGCACACTCGGGCAGGGCCGGCGTCAGCACCCGGCACACCCGGGCAAGTGCCGGGGCCCTGAGCAGGCGGGGGGCCCACTCGCCGTCGGGCACCCCAGCGCCCGTTAGCGGTGTCAGCGCCGCCACTGGGCCCCCCCGCTTGCTCAGGGCCCCGGCAGCAGCCGGCGCAATACTTACCTCTCCCCGTGCCTCTGCTGCCGCAGCTCCGAGCTCCAGGGTGAGCCTGCGCTGGCGCTTCCTCTCTCACAGCAGCGCCGCTGAATGACGTCATCATTCAGCGGCCGGCTGTGGCAGAGAGCGCACGGACGCCGGACAGGTGAGGCGTGTGTGTGTGTGCCTGCGTGTGTGTATGTGAGAGAGTGCTGCTTGCGGTGCTGTATGTGTGATGGTGGTGGGGGGAGGCAGTGATGGTGGTGAGGAGGCAATGATGATGGGGAGGCAATGATGATGATGGGGAGGCAATGATAATGGGAAGGCAATGATGATAATGATATTAATGGGGAGGCAATGATAATGATGATGATGGGGAGGCAATGATAATGGGAAAGCAATGATGATGATGATATTAATGGGGAGGCAATGATAATGATGATGATGGGGAGGCAATGATAATGAGAAGGCAATGATGATGATGAAATTAATGGGGAGGCAATGATGATGATAGGGAGGCAATGATGATGATGATGGGCAGGCAATGATGATGAGGGGAGACAATGATGATGATAATGGGCAGGCAATGATGATGATAATGGGGAGTCTTTCCACAGCGCCCTTTCCTGAGCCGTAACAGTGCAGAACGCAGCACAGTGTAGAGGAGAGCTCCATATTTTGTATGGAGCATTATATGTGGTCCAGTATTCTGTATGGAGCATTATATTGGGTCCAGTATTCTGTATGGAGCATTATATGGGGGATGGCGGGGTGACATCCTGCATGGGGTATTATATGGGTGATGAAGGGGAGACTATGTGGTGCCCATAATATTGTATGGAGGACTGTACTGTCCAGTCTGTACTGTGCGCTGTGAGGAGTTTTGAGCTATTGTACAATTTACAATAGATATCAGTCATGTAATGGAAGAAGAGAAGTGTTTGGCGTTGTGCTATACCCATATTTCTCTGCAGTATCTGTGCGTCATGAATCGTGGTCTGTGTTAAGGGGGCCCACTGAGACTCTTTCGCCCGGGGCCCATAAAAACCTGGAGCTGGCCCTGCACTCGGGTCCGAGAGCGGGCGGCCGTGCCGGGTGTTGATGCGAGAAAGTTGTGCGACTTACTTTCATCACACTCGCTAGTGTGACGCCGGCCTTAGAAGGACTGTTGATTTAGCTGGACTTGTGTATTCTTTGATGGTGTACCTACACTACCTTCTAAACCCCCTAATCTGACCCTATCTCTGCAGCAGCTCTCCCTATACTCGATAATTCCGGAGCAGACTGTGCCGAGCATGGCGGCGCCAGTTCTCTTTTGCACCTGATGACACTGTGCGGCCAGCCAATCACTGTAATACCACAACAAAGATGGCTGCGGCATTACAGTGCGTGGCAGAACAATCCCTGCATGTTGAGTGCCAAAAATGCAGGGCGTGCACCAGAACTCCCGCAGGGCAAACACGGAAATGCTCGGTGCTCGCCGAGTACTGCGAGTACAGCGATGCTCGGGCGAGTAAGGAGTATTACCGAGCACTTTTGCTTGTCACTAATTATAACACTTGGTAGGTTACAATTACTTTCAGAGGACATGCTATTGGTGTACTAATCCCTTATTTCTTAACTAATTTCTTAAGTTCTAGAAGCCTAAAAAAATGCAGTTATAAATCTACAGCTTATCATAAAGGATATGGATAATTTTTTGTGTGTTATATTTTGGGCTAAATATCATTTTTGCAGTTGAGTTTCATTAAAAATGTTGCACCTTTTGGCTTTTACAGGCTTTATGTTTCCTTGAACATTGCTGGCTGCTGGATGAGTTCACGTAGCATCCATCAGCGAGCTTATTGTGATGAGAGTGTTTGTAACTCTTATCTGTCTTTTTTTTTCTGGGCGCTTCTCAGCTGATATGATGATGATCACAAAGTTTTGTTCTTCTTCGATGTGGTCAGATTTCAGAAAACACAAAAGAGCTCATTGACATATATTCAGTTAACTCATTCAGCATGTGGATGTGCTAAAAAAATGTTCTTGTGCTGAGATAATCTTATATATGTCCCCAGCTGTGTACTGTGTAATGGTTGTGTGTGACCGAACATGGACATGGTCTGATCATACCACATCTCCTGGGCAGGAGGAAGCAAATGAGACTATACAGATAGCATATCAGGGGCTCACAGATGATTCTTTCTGTGTGATATGCAAATTGTCTCTTTGGAGAGGAAGAGGACTAGATCTCTAGTGCCGCCTATTGGAGATAGCAATCCTACAACTCAATATTTACCCTTTAACGAGCCTTGCAATATGACTCAGGATAAAAGCCAAACCAGAATGTCAATTTGCAGACACAGTGTTTCAGGATGTTTTCCCTCCTCAGTGCATAGTATGAGATCTGATTTGGCTAGGTGAGAGTCTAAGTCTGGGATCTAAGAGTGACATGACAGGTCTGGCATGCTGATATGAGGAGACTTAAATACCTAGCATGCTCCTTTGGGAAATTAAATATTTAAACTGTGTCTTCAGGGAGCAAGAGGATTTGAACTCCAGTTCCACCATAGAAATACATGCAGCCGCACGTCCGAGTGCCTTGATGCGAGAGACTCGCACGAGATTCTTGCGAGTTTCTCGGAAGTCTGACCCCGGCCTCAGGCTGATACCTGCTTTGCCTAAAACAAGCTCTAACACCAACACTCAGTAATTCAGTGCAGTATAGCGGTATTTTTACAATATTCCATTTTGCAAATTATAGTGTTTTTTTTTATTTGTAATACAGCCATGATAACCGTGTCGTACAATTTTTCGCTTTAATTTTCCTTCTGACGTTTTTATCGCTAAGCCTTACCATATGTAGGACTTCAGTTCTGGAGATGAGTCAGTAACTTGCTGTGAATTATGTTTAATTCAGACACATGAATTATTGAATATGTGGATACAAGGTTTTACAATTGTTACTGTTTTATGCGGATCCGTTGTATAATCAGTACGTATATTGCTTCCCAGTGGCAGCAATTATCTCTTAATTGGAAGGCAGGCCTGTTTGTAAAGAACATTTCCGGCTATTTTGGAGAAATCGTTTAATTCTTCGCTGAACCTAAGAGCTTTTGGAGAGCAGGAGAAGACATTAGTACTTAAACTTTAATATTTTAGAGTGACAGGTTGAAAAATAAAAAAAAGATTGTATCTCCCTCCAGTGGTTTCCTACAAATCTGGTTCTGGAATCACGTTACTGGGATGCAACAAGCAGACAAGGACACAGCTGAAGTAACCAACTTAAATATGTATTGTCTTAACACGGATATATGGGGGAGGTAATTTCGTTGGAAGCAAATGATGTAAATACAGGAAAATTAAGAGTATGCAATATTAGCTTAGATGATAACAAACACACAATAACACTTCCAACCAGAATCTTCTATGTTATCTAGCTACGTCTATGTAGGTGTGACATTCACTACAATAGGAACACCAGTAAAATTGTTCCCAAATACAATTCACTTACATTCAGGTTCTAAAGGGGGTCACCGGTATTTCCTGCTAGGCCGCAAGTCCTTCTAACAAAAGTAAAGTAATCCTCTATGGGCTCTAAGCACACTGGCCGTCCCCTACCCCATTGTTGCACAGCCCCAAACCGAACCCTGTACCAATAGTCAGTGCTGGAAGTTTGTGCTGGAAGCAACAGCCCGATTCATCAATGCCTCCCGAACACCTAAGTGGACGTCCACTTCCGGATTGGAACCTGCACCTGATCTTCGGTGCTTGACCTGTGACTGTCATCTATGGAGCCAACATGGATGAGGGCTCAAACTCGGATCTTGACCAGCGCATTTTGGTTCACATGTCTTGACTGGTGGTTGGCTAGGCCTTGGTTCTTGTCTGCCATAGTCTGGTTCACAGGTCTTGACTGGTGGTTGGCTAGGCCCTGGTTCTTGTCCGCCCTAGTCTGGTTCACAGGTCTTGACTGGTGGTTGGCTAGGCCTTGGGTCTTGTTCGCCATAGTCTGGTTCACAGGTCTTGACTGGTGGTTGGCTAGGCCTTGGGTCTTGTCCGCCATAGTCTGGTTCACAGGTCTTGACTGGTGGTTGGCTAGGCCCTGGTTCTTGTCCGCCCTAGTCTGGTTCACAGGTCTTGACTGGTGGTTGGCTAGGCCTTGGGTCTTGTTCGCCATAGTCTGGTTCACAGGTCTTGACTGGCGGTTGGCTAGGCCTTGGGTCTTGACCACCATTGTCTGGTTCATGGGTCTTGACTAGTGATATCTATACCCTGCTCACTGGCTCACGACACCCCGCTGGTCTAGGACTTCAAGCACGTACCGTTGACTTTGCCCAGTGTTCCTCTCAGTACACGTCCTGCTGGTTTCACTTCGTAAGGTTCCATTTGAACAGTAGGTGACAGTCTCCAGTCATAAATGCTGTGCTTAAAGGAGTTTTTCACTACATTATATCTAGAGTTTGTTTGACCAAGAAGGGTGTAGTGGGTAGAATATTCCTGTAAATAGTGCTTTCCTAATCCAGGCCTTTAATTCTAATTCCAGTACTGTTATCAGATTTGTAAAGATTTTGTCCTATTACGCAGAAAATATTTATAACGTGGACGGTATGTGCCGCATGAGTTAATGCTCTTTAAGAACATTGATTTCCCGCTTGCAGCTGCATAGATGTGATTTCCCTGGTGGAACGCCTAATACTGTGGAAATGTCACACATAAAGGATTGTGCCTGATGCTTTATGAATTATCATAACTAAGTTAAATATAATATGCTCTATATGAAAGCAGTAAATGGAGGGACCTTTTTGTACATACAGGGCATGTTTGATATAAAAAGCAAAATTAACCTCCACAAGGACTGCAGCCACAAACATCTCCTATATCTTTCAGCATATGGGCTTCTGGGCTTGCAACGTTCGTGCCGTCATAAAACATGGTTACTTAGTAATACGAAAAGAAAGAGAAGCCTTCAAATGTAACTGTTTCTAGTTGCTACATCAATAATTTATATTGCTATGTTCTGTAACAAGGTCAAATAAAAAAATTAAATGTTACAATACAGTTGGCAAACTGTTTATACTATGTATCATATAGAATCCATTATACAGACTGCCTATTTCCAGGTAAAGAAAATAGAATTAAAGGGAATCTGTCAGCAGGTTTTTGCTATGAAATCTGAAAGCAGCATGATGTAGGGACAGAGACCCTGATTCCAGTGATGTATTATTTAGCTTATTGGGTGCATCAGTTGTGATAGAATCAAGCAAAAAAAAAATAGAAATGGAGGGAATGCCAGCTCACCGTGAATGAATGGATTCCAGTATGTACGGAACCACGTTCTGGAGAATAAATAGAGTATATTCCAGCTTCTGGTTAAAAAAATTCAAATTTATTTGATCACTTTAAAATTCCATTCCAAAGAATGGGTGGGAGGACAGAAAGCAAAAAAGCAATGCAGTCATGATGCAGACTGGGTTTTGAGCCCTGTTTTCTCTTTTGTCCCGGTCTGGTCAAGTCAAGAGTTAACCTTTCCCAGCCTCTGTCAGAGTTCAGGTTGGCTATTTATCACCACTGCTTCCTGCAGGCTATGTCAGTTATAGTTTTTGCCTAGGGCTGCTGAAGCTGATGCTGATTGCTCTGATTGGTCCTGCTACGTTTGCTATCTGATCCCGTGTCTCTGTCCTCCCCCATTCCCATCCTGACTCAGTGTTTCCCTTTAGTGTACTGACTCCCTGGTTATGACTTGGCTTGTTTCCTGACCTGCTCTGTCTTTTGTCTTTGTCTTATCTGCTTCCGACCGTTGCTGATTCCCTGGCTTGTCTCTGACCGTGAGTTTGCTTATTCCATTGGTACTGCGCTACAGTCTAGGATTTGACCCAGCTTGTCTGACTATTCTGCTGCCACCTGTGGTAGCATTGCTGCTGCACTGCAGGTCAGCTCTGTTTAGGTGCAGTCCTGCTTCCACTCACTGCCATCTTGTGGAGCCTGCACCTACCTGCATCGCAGCAGCATGATATTATAACTGACCAAAAACAGCTATTTTTTTTCTCTGCTCTGCTTTCTATGGATCCGCTCCATACCCTGGCATAGAAAATGGATAGTCTGACGCAAATGATGCAGGATCTGTCTGTGGTACATAGGGCCTTGGCCACGTCTCATAATCACCTGCAAAGAGAAATTTCTGACTCTGTAAAATCTTTGCAGGGATTTTCTTCCCAGTCTGTCTGTAAGCAAACTGTTGATGTCTCACTGCACTCTCCTGAACCTACAGTCAGGCTCCCAGATACCTACTCTGGGGAAAAGGAGAGGTTCTGTATGTTCAAAGAGAGTTGCGAGCTATTGTTTTCTTTTAGACCCCAATCTTCTGGAGATGGGAGTCAGCGGGTGGGGATAATCATTTCCTTACTTTGGGAGGGACCTCAATCATGAGCTTTCGCTTTACCTGCTTCTGCCCCTGAACGTGTGTCTGTGGACAGGTTCTTTGAGGCCTTAGGACTTATTTTTGAAGAGCCTGACCGGGTCAGAGTGTCAGAGGACACAATCATGAGTCTCTTTCAGGGATAGCTCTCGGCTGAATGGTATTGCTCCAAGTTCCATCGATGGTCCGCTGAGGTGTCCTGGGATGACTCTGCGCTCAGATGTCAGTTTAGGAGAGGACTGTCTGATCACCTGAAGGACGCTTTGGCTCTCCATCCACCACCCAGCTCATTGGAGGAGGCTATGACTCAGACTATCTGTATGGATCAGAGGCTATGGGAGAGAGGTGTTACACAGTGAGAGGTTCCTTTACTCCCTGCTAATCCTGTTGTTTTGCCACTGTCTGAATCTATAGAGGTGGGGGCCACCAACCTCAAGGAGAGAGAGAGTAGACCGCTATGTGAAGGAAAGCTGTGTTTTTACTGCAGAGATCCCGGACATTGGAAAAACGACTGCCCCTCCTGCCCACCGACTAACAAGCGGCTGAGTCTGGGTGATTGTAGTGGAGATCACCCAGACTCTCAGGTACCTTTTTCCTCATTTTCAAAAGTATTGTTGGAAGCGGATCTTAGTTGTGGGAATTGCTGCATGCCCACTTCTGCTTTTGTGGACTGCTTGTCATCCATGAACTTTATTGACTCTAACTTGGTGACCAAATGTAAGTTAGGGACAGTTAGGCTGGAGACTTCTATTCATATTGTTGTCATTGACAAAACACCACTGGCTAAGAATGTCATCAAATTTGACTCAGAGGAGTTTTTCCTTAAAGTGTGATGCTTGCATCAGGAACATATTTCATGTTTTGTTCTGGACAATCTGCCTGCGGGACTGGTGTTGGGGTTCCCCTGGTTACAGATACATAATCTTGTGATAAACTGGGAATCTCGGGATATTGTTAAGTGGGGTCATAATTGTAGTAGAAGTTGCCTTACTACTGTACTTGTGTCATCCGTTAATCTGGAAGGTATTGTGGAGTACCTGAAGGATCTTAAGGATGTTGTTTCCGAAAAGGAGGCCGAAGTCTTACCACCACACCGCCCTTTTGATTGTACCATCAATCTGATTCCGGGTGCTAAGTTGCCCAAGGCCCGTCTGTATAACCTCTCTGGCCAGGAGAGAACCGCTAAGAAAGAGTATATTTCTGAAAGCCTACGTAAAGGCCACATAGTCCCTATGTTTCTCCTGTGGCG
Organism: Oophaga sylvatica; assembly: GCA_033576555.1. NCBI lineage: Eukaryota > Metazoa > Chordata > Amphibia > Anura > Dendrobatidae > Oophaga > Oophaga sylvatica. The sequence goes on from JARQOD010000003.1 coordinate 370,566,771, forward strand.
CCTGGATCCTTTGCCTTGATTTTTGCCCGTGCCTTGATTTTTGAGAATTAAATAAGATCACTGTGAGAAATATCTACCCCCTCCTGCTCATTCCTTATTAATACAACCAATTGTCAGGGGCCAAATGGTTTTCTAAATTGGACCTCAGGGGGGATATAATCTAATCCGTATTTGGGAGGGGGATGAGTGGAAAATGGCATTTCTCACTTCTGAAGGTTTTTTGAGAATTTGGTTATGCCCTTTGATCTCACCAATGCGCCAGCTGTTTTTCAGAATTTTATTAACCATGTATTTTCTGATTTTATTGGGTGCTTTATGGTAGTGTATTTAGATGATATCCTCGTGTTCTCATCTAACAAACAGGTTCTCATGGATCATCTACGTGCAGTTCTCCAGAGGTTACGGGAGAACTCGCTTTTTGCGAAACCTGAAAAATGTACATTTTTTGTTCAAGAATTGTCCTTTCTGGGGTTCATTCTGTCTGACAAGGGGTTTCATATGGAGTCTGGGAAGGTACAGGCCATTGTGAATTGGGTGCAACCCAGAGACTTAAAGGGTCTTCAACTTTTTTTGGGGTTTGCAAACTATTATAGGAAATTTATTAAGGGGTTTTGTCCATCATTGATCTGACTCATAAGGGGGCTGTTCTCAAAAACTGGTCAGCTCTGGCTGTAGAGGCGTTTGCTTTATTAAAGAAATGCTTTATGTCTGCCCCTATTTTGGTCCAGCCTGATCCATTCAAACCATTCATCATTAGGTGAACGCATCAGAGGTGGGAGTGGGGGCGGTATTGTCTCAATGACCCGCCACTTTGACTAACCTGAGGCCCTGTGCCATCTTCTCAAAAAATTCTCTCCTGCTGAGAGAAATTATGATGTTGTGAAATGGGAGCTTTTAGCTATTAAGTTGGCCTTTGAAGAATGGAGGCATTTTATGGAGGGGGCTGTTCATCAGATCACGGTGATTACGGACCACAAGAATCTGTCTTATATTGAGATGGCCAAAAATTTGACTCCCAGACAGACGAGGTGGTGGCTTTTTTTTCACGCTTTAATTTCTCTATCACTTATCGGCCTGGTTCCAAGAATGTCAAGGCGGATGCCTTATCTCGCAGATTGGATCCGATATCACCTCCCGAACCTCCTTCATCCATTCTTCGGCGTGGAGTAGTCGTGGCAGTGAGGTCCTCAGAAGTGGAGCAGGAGATTTGTGAGGCTTAGTCTCTTGCTCCTCCGTCATTGCCTGACAACAAGTTCTTTGTCCCAGTACAGTACCGGTGGAGGGTTCTTCAAGAGTTCCACGATTCTGCTCTCAGTGGGCACTTGGGGATCTCGGCCACCCGGAAAGCCATTGTCAGGCTGTTTTGGTGGTCCTCCATGACCTCTGTTGTCAATAGGTTTGTGTCTACTTGTGATACTTGTGCCCTTTGTAAAAGCTCTCATAACCGTCTGGCCAGGAATTGATGCCATTGCCAATTCCGGATAGATCTTGGACTCATTTGTCCATGGAATTTATCACTGATCTCCCTCCTTCCAATGGCAAAACTGTGGTCTGGGTGGTGGTCGACAGATTCAGTAAACAGGCACATTTTGTACCTTTGGCAGGACTGCTTAATGCTGAGACACTTTCTAGGTTGTTTGTTGAGCACGTGGTGCGATTGCATGGTGTGTCTTTGCAATGTGGTGTCGGATAGAGGGGTACAATTTATGTGCAAATGCATTTCGAATGTAGTTCGGCCATTTTTTTCAGTGTTAAAATCACTGTTTTCTCTGCTCCAGATCTAGCAGAGCTATAGCAGTACCCCACCACTGATTGACAGCTTTCTGTGCACACTGCATGTTGACAGAAAGTTGTCTATCAGTGGTGGGTTAGGGTTAGACTGGGAGGCACGAGAAACCTAGTCCTATAGTGATAATCTCTTGCTGATAAAGTAATTATTTTATTGAAACACAAAATACAGTCTAGTAAGTAACACATCACAGGAATCAGGGTTTCTGCCCCTGCATCGTGCTGCTCTCAGATTGCATAGCATAAACCTGCTGACAAATTTCCTTTAAAAGATTTGCCCATTACTTTTAAATTGATCACCTATTCATAGGATAAGGTCATCAGTACAAGAGAAGTGGAAGTCTAACACCGGTCACCGCCACTACTGAGTAGATCCAGAGCATCACATCTCTGTTTAGTGCCCACTGGCCGGCAATATAGATCAGCTCTAATTGAATGGCTAGTAAACAGTCTACAGAGCTGTGCTTTTCATTTTCACACTGTATATATGCGATCTCTGCCAGAGGATGTAAAAAACATAACAGATGATCAGTGGGAGTGCCAGGTGCTGGATCTTCACCAATCTTATATTGCTGATTTATTCTATAGTAGGTCATCAATGTAAAAGTAGTGGACAACTCCTTTAAAGTCTCATGCTATCTTTTACGTAAATTAACATGAACTGAATAAGCAGAGGATTCAAATTCAAATTTGGTTTTATACTTAAAAGTAATGTGGTCAGGTTCACTTGATTTTTTTTTCTCAACTACTTATTCAAAAAGTACTGATTCCCAACATTTTTATAGACACATTTAAAACCATAATGAACTATAAAAATTATAGGCGATACATGCAGCTAATTGATTGTACCGCAAATCGCAGTACTTCAAGGCCAGCAAATGTCCAGAAAAGATGTGTATAGCACTCTAAGGTCTACTAGGACTGCATGAAACCCTTTCAAGCTCTTTACCAAAAACCCAGCCTTAGTAAAGTAACCAAAAGTCCATTTAATAAAATAGTAAGCTGCAGACTTCATGTATTTTTAATTAAACAATGATTAAAAAATGATCCCTTGTAATTATTCTCTGATGAACACTGACTGAAACTGATGATGTTGCTGCCAGAGGTAACATAAGCATATTGTGACTAAGACATGTGATGTGCCAGATGTTCCATAATGCTTTTATCTTTATACCAACTAAATAGTTTGACATTTTTCCTTTACCATGTATCTTGAACAACAGTATATTTAACTTGTGCTAGGTAAGAAAGTATACATACAGAGAGCCAAATGTGGCAGCAGGTTACAGTATAGTATGTACAGTTGTCAAATCGGACTAGTAAAATAGGAGCCCAAACACAAACATGTGTTAAAGGTCTACATTTTTCAAACATTTTTTTTTACAAAATTCCAACCCAAAAAAGGATCTAATCAGAAATGATAGGTATGCACACTTCCAAAAAGCCAGCACTTACAAAAGGTCACTGCATTATTATCGTGAGTACAGATGTAAAAACTGACTAATGAAGCATATGTGCAGTCTGCGACTGACACGGAGTTCAGCTTTTTTTTTCTATAAATAATATTGTGCTGTCTTGCTGTTGCTTTCTAGTGCATTATGAATGAAGAATGCAAATTTTGTAATTGTAATTCAAATACAGAAGCACAGATGCCAGATACAATACACTACAATACAATATCACTGAACAATAACACTAAGTCGGTCTACTACACTTATCTTCTTCACTGCTGCATTTATACAATGCATTATTGTCTGGAGCATTTGTCCCATGCTTTAAGACTTTCTCTTCTTATCTCTGTTGCTGAGCTGCGAGCTCTACTGTCCCCTCACTATTCTAAAGCACCCAAATTTGCTGCCTCCACTTTTATATAGACTCTGATACTCCCTCTTGATTCACTGCGTTATGCTATGTGATGTGGTAGCCATTATGGGTAAATCCGCACTTAGGTCATGTGACCCTTCTTTGGCAAATACAATTTTCTGCAATGTGTAACAATTTAGCAGGCCATTTTTGGAAATTTATTTTTCTAGTTTAAAATTGGTCAAATTCACCAAGAATTGCACATTTCATAAAATTCAACTCACGTTCAATATGAATTAAATGGATTGGCTCATCACTAGTGCAACTCTAAAGAGCGAAGTTGGCTCTTGGTTTCCATCTCCTGCAGAGTATTGTTGACAATCTTTCTCCAGTCTATACTTCTTGCCTTACATATGAGCCTAAAGGCAGCCAAAGCAGCTGATATCGACGAGTTCAAATGACACTCTAATATACAGTCATGGCCAAAAGTATTGGCACCCTTGAAATTGTTCCAGAAAATTATGTATTTCTCCCAAAAAATTATTTCAGCTACATTTGTTTTGTTATACATACAGGTCCTTCTCAAAAAATTAGCATATAGTGCTAAATTTCATTATTTTCCATAATGTAATGATTACAATTAAACTTTCATATATTTTAGATTCATTACACACCAACTGAAATTTGTCAGGTCTTTTATTGTTTTAATACTGATGATTTTGGCATACAACTCCTGATAGCCCAAAAAACCTGTCTCAAAAAATTAACATATTTCAACCGTCCAATAAAATAAAAGTGTTTTTTAAAAACAAACAAAAAACCCATCAAATAATAAAGTTCAGTTATGCACTCAATACTTGGTCGGGAATCCTTTTGCAGAAATGACTGCTTCAATGCGGCGTGGCATGGAGGCAATCAGCCTGTGACACTGCTGAGGTGTTATGGAGGCCCAGGATGCTTCGATAGCGGCCTTAAGCTCATCCAGAGTGTTGGGTCTTGCGTCTCTCAACTTTCTCTTCACAATATCCCACAGATTCTCTATGGGGTTCAGGTCAGGAGAGTTGGCAGGCCAATTGAGCACAGTAATACCATGGTCAGTAAACCATTTACCAGTGGTTTTGGCACTGTGAGCAGGTGCCAGGTCGTGCTGAAAAATGAAATCTTCATCTCCATAAAGCATTTCAGCCGATGGAAGCATGAAGTGCTCCAAAATCTCCTGATAGCTAGCTGCATTGACCCTGCCCTTGATGAAACACAGTGGACCAACACCAGCAGCTGACATGGCACCCCACACCATCACTGACTGTGGGTACTTGACACTGGACTTCAGGCATTTTGGCATTTCCTCCTCCCCAGTCTTCCTCCAGACTCTGGCACCTTGATTTCCGAATGACATGCAAAATTTGCTTTCATCAGAAAAAAGTACTTGGGACCACTTAGCAACAGTCCAGTGCTGCTTCTCTGTAGCCCAGGTCAGGCGCTTCTGCCGCTGTTTATGGTTCAAAAGTGGCTTTACCTGGGGAATGCGGCACCTGTAGCCCATTTCCTGCACACGCCTGTGCACGGTGGCTCTGGATGTTTCTACACCAGACTCAGTCCACTGCTTCCTCAGGTCCCCCAAGGTCTGGAATCGGTCCTTCTCCACAATCTTCCTCAGGGTCCGGTCACCTCTTTTCGTTGTACAGCGTTTTCTGCCACATTGTTTCCTTCCAACAGATTTCCCATTGAGGTGCCTTGATACAGCACTCTGGGAACAGCCTATTTGTTGAGAAATTTCTTTCTGGGTCTTACCCTCTTGCTTGAGGGTGTCAATGATGGCTTTCTTGACATCAGTAAGGTCGCTAGTCTTACCCATGATGGGGGTTTTGAGTAATGAACCAGGCAGGGAGTTTTTAAAAGCCTCAGGAATCTTTTGCATGTTTTTTAGAGTTAATTAGTTGATTCAGAAGATTAGGGTAATAGGTCGTTTAGAGAACCTTTTCTTGATATGCTAATTTTTTGAGACAGGTTTTTTGGGTTATCAGGAGTTGTATGCCAAAATCATCAGTATTAAAACAATAAAAGACCTGACAAATTTCAGTTGGTGTGTAATGAATCTAAAATATATGAAAGTTTAATTCTAATCATTACATTATGGAAAATAATGAAATTTAGCACTATATGCTAATTTTTTGAGAAGGACCTGTATATGTATTTCCTTTGTGTGTTTTGGAACAACACAAATAGAAAAAAAGACAATTGTACATAATTTCACACAAAACCCCAAAAATGGGCTGGATGAAATTGTTCACATACAAGAAAAAAAGGTAGCACACTGTAGCGCTATAGCTTGCAAACACGAAATATGAAAAATGAATTGCATCACTGCCTTAGAAATATGAAAAATTGAGAAGTCTTAGCGCATAAGATGGCCAAATTATGTGTGCCTGATAGCCACGTCAAGGCTCTTCTCGTATATCAGGTCTTAACTAATGCCAATCCTCGCTTTAGAAAAGTCTGTCTGCATGGGAACATATGAATCCTCTCTTAAGACTAAAATCTACATCTCTGTGGAGGGGTAATGAACCTGGTGTAATTAAAAAGCCTGTGACCAACAGGTGGAGTGCTCAGGTAGAAGGATGAAATTGTTGGCGCCTTTTCAAAATTGTGGGTAAGCAACTTTGCTTCAAACATATGATGCTCGTTCAACATTTTTGGCCATGACTGTATATGGAGGCACCAGCCAAATTGGTCCTAGAGGGAGATGTGAATTGGAAATGTCTGATTTTGAACTTCTAATTGCTTTTTTCACCCAGAGGTAAGCCACTGGTAGAAATGTCTGTTAAGGTTTTCTCACAGAGAATACAGGACTGGTAGGCCAAGTGAGCACGCCTGTGTATGGCAGAGTCTGCTGTCAGCTGAACGATTGGCTGGAGAATCCTTCAGCCATCAATCATCAATGTGTATGGCCAGCTTAAGAAAACTTTTATTATTTATTAGTGTACCAAGTAGCTCTCCTCCGGAAGGGAGAATACTATCTCATAACAGTCAACCATGGAAAAGAGATACACATCTATTTCAATGCAAAACCGGGCATTGGTTGGATGAATGGGATGTCTTTGACGCACTTCTCATTAGAAGAGATCCAGCTGCTGTAGGCAAACTTATTTACAGGCTATGGTCCATGAGAAGACAAAGAGCAACAAACATATCACTGCTGGATGAGATATAGTTGTCTTCCTTCTAAAGGAGATCTAATTTGCATCCAGAAAGTTTGATCCATTCAATAAGAAATATACCATACAAAATGTTATTGGAAAATGGTGGTGTTACATTTATCAGTAAAAATTGAAAGAAGAGCAGTGATGTGTGAATGTGCTCAGGTAACGTCTTTTCGAGCATGCTCGGGTGTTATTCGAGTACCTTGGGCATGCTCGCATATTATGTTCCAGTTCCTGCTGCTGCATGATTTGCGGTTTGAGGACAGCCTCAACAGATGTGGGGATTCCCTACCAAACAGGCAATTTCTAAATGTGTTCAGGCTGTCTAACAGCCGCAAATCATGCAGCAACAGGGACTTGAACATAATATACGAGCACGCCCAAGATACTCGAATAACACCGAGCATGCTCGATAAAAAAAGAGCATGTTCGCTTATCACTACAGAGGAGTTATAAAGTGCCTTGCAAATGTTTTTCTTGCATACAGACTGCATATCTATAATGTGTGCTTGTTTTAGGTACACAGCAGTGGCAATGCCGATGCTCTACAACACACGTTACAGCTCCAAGCGCCGAGTGACTGTCATGATTTCAGTAGTTTGGGTTTTATCCTTCGCAATCTCTTGTCCACTTCTCTTTGGACTAAATAACACTGGTGAGTATATAAAATGAAAATCAATGTTTAGACAGTTCTTTTTGTGTAGAAATAATTTAGATGCCAATGCCAAGCAAACAGAGAGGGAGGGAGAGACGTGATTGCCAGGGAACTTAAAGGGCTTTTGCAGCCAAAGTCATTTATTTCCGATTGACTGGGTAGGTGATAAATGCTACATTCATCAGGATTGGATTTCTGGCACTCCCACCAATCTCTAGTTCTTGGCAGTTTCTGCTCCTTCAAGTGGAAAGTGATAAATGTTTGTGGCTGAAATCCACCATAAAAGAGTTGTCTTATTGAGACAACCAGTATCCATGTTTTTTGGGAACATGAACATCAGCGATAAAGTTCCCTGTTTGGTTTGAGAGGATGAGTTGAAAGATTTGACCATTGCTAACTTATTGATGATAATATTGTACAGTACCTGTTTATGTATCAATAAAAATGTTGTCTCACACCGCAAAAAAATAAACCGTCACACAGCTCCATTGATTGAAAAATGAATACGATATGGGTCTCTTTGGCGACAACACATTCCCCCAATTTTTTTTTTTAAACTTCTGATTTTTTTTATGTTCACTAGTTAAATTATTCTCTTTCTGGATTGACGTTAAAACTCACATGGGAGGTTGAAAGCATTTCTATCTTAACAAGGTTGGGTCAATAAAATGCTTTCCAATTTTTCAGTATCAAACTGTTGAATAAAACTAAAAACACCAGTGAGGTCACACACTGTCCAATTTTATAGAAAATGCTGGATTACTGTGGCATGTTGGTAGTGAGTAGTATTTAATTTTTTTTTTTTGGTGTTTTTTTGTTGTCTCCAGAGGTTGAGAATCCTCTTTTATTTGATCTTCTACTCAACTCTTCTCTATAGAGTAGGACATTACACTTTTAGTTGTTTTAGCTTGACATGTTTTTTTCATGCGACTGAACAGTGACTTGACAGAGCATAAGGAAATCTATCACCTTGAAGCATCATAAATAAATGACAGTCCTATGTCAAAGGAAGGAAGACAGGTAATGCGTTATATATATGTATATATGCCACAAGCCTTGTTAGTATTCAACATAGATATCTGCAAATCCAGAACTTCTATATTGCAAAAATGGCAAAATGCATGGAATGTGTTTTATTTATATAGAAAATACTGAATGGATAAATATACTTTTGAACTGTATCCAGGTAAACGCAAATCTTTGCATAAATACAATAACATTTTTCACTTTTTCCAAATGGAATTGGCAATATTTTACCAGCAGAGTAGCTGCCTGAGTGATAATAGAGACAAATAATTAGAAATCCCCGGGGCTGTTACTATTATCTATTTTTATAGAATGATAGACTTTTTTTTTCCACAAGCGAAATGTCAAAATGGATTTATTGATGAAGCAATTCAGATTAAATATTGAAGGCAAGCAAAATAGTCAGTGAATGATAGACCAATGTATATTGCTTTAAAAGCAGTAACGGTATTAAATTTAGAGAGCTTGGACATAACACAGAAACATACCTATTAATAACAGGTGAATGCAGTAAATCCAGCACAATTACATAATTGCTCAGGTTTTTCCTGTACAGTAAGGCTATGTTCCCACGATGAGTTTTTGGTGAGTTTTTGATGTTTCTGCACCCAATAAGTAAAATAGGTTACACTTGATTTTTTAAAAAAAATATGCAGCGTAAAAAACAAATGCTCATCATGAGACAGTAGCCTTAATGTTCACTTGAATGAAGCCCTGCTATATTTCCTTACACACCAGGTGGACAAAGTACTACAGGAAATAATATATTAGGAGAGAACTGGAAGACAATAGCGCAAATGTCATGTTATGACGGTCTTAGCTAGGGGTGGGGGGTCTCAAACTGTCCCTGGAACTAGGAACCTAACTATTCCTGGCCTGGGGGTACTCTTGATGGTAGAGAGGCCCGAGTCTCCGACCTCACTATGCTCATGTTAATCTCTGGTCTGACCCCTCCCCCACCCCATGGTGGGCACAGAAGACAAAACAGGGATAACAGAAACCCTCTATCATACAAAAGCACCAACCAACAACAGGAAAGATGATAGGGACATGGAGGAATAAACTAACAGGGACCAGGAGATAACACACACATACAACAAAACACATCTAAAAACAACTTCTCTCCAAAACACTTAGCCTAAGCATACAGCACAGGAAGACTAATCTCCAAAAGCATCAATGAACTCCTATTCAGCACAGTGTCTCGTAAGAGCAAGGAAGCAGAGTTTGCATAGGCAAGACAGAGAGGGTTAGCCAGGTTTTATAGGAATAATTAACGACCAGATCAGAAGCAGCTGAAATGGAGCTGCATGTTTCTGACCAGCATAGAAAAGGTTGTTAATCTCTTCTGCACCAAAGGAAACCAAATTAATTTAAAAATGTGATCCAAATACACAGGCTAAATGAAAGATCTGTGATTCACAATACGCAGTGATCTTCTACCCCCAGATCTCCCAGGTTGGCGTGACATACTCGTGACAACAAAAAAGTGTCGTATGAGAAATAGGATGTGAGAAATAGGTGCAGAGATGTGCTCGCCTGTCAGGGTTTTGTGGCACAACACCAAAGAAAGCTCAGTAGAAATTGCATATACAGGATACATGCAATGGAAGGCAAAACTATAGAGGATGGATCTCTAATTGCGCTGCCGAAAACACCATATGATGAAAAAGGAGATACAGGAGTCGATGTGTTGAATATCGTGGTTTTATTAGTTAACATGTTTAAAAGTTCACAAACATTTTCATCAGGACAGAACCACATTCCCACCACAAAACCACATTTGAAACACGCTGACTAATAAAACCAACATATCGAATTATTTTTCATCATATGGTGTCTTCAGCAGCGCAATTAAAGATCCAACCTCTATGGTTTTTCCTTCCATTAAAGAGAATAATTTGAAAGGGATCTTGGTATGTTTTATCTTGAAATCTGGGATCTAAGGGGTGAGTTTTCTCATTGTGGAGAGTGACATGCCAGGTCTGGCACACCAGTATCAGAAGGCTTAATCAACTTGCATGCTCCTCTGGGAAATTAAATATGCAAATTATCTCTTCCGTGAGGAAGAGGACTAAACTCTAGTGACACCTATTGGAAGTAGTAATCCTACAAGTCAATATTGACCCTTTAGCAAGCCTTGCAATACGACTTAGGATAAAAGCCAAATTAAAATCTCAATTTTCAGACATGGTGTTTCGGTGCCACCTAACCAAATCGGATCTCATATTTTGCACTGATGAGTGACAATACCATGAAACACCTTGTCTGCAAATGGAGATTCTGATTTGGCTTTTATCCTAAGTCATATTGCAAGGCTCGTTAAAGGGTTGATATTGACTTTTAGGATCGCTACTTCCAATAGGTGGCACAAGAGTTCAACACATCTCGAAATCTGCAAAGTATTTCACTAGAGATGAACAAGTTTATTCAATACAAATCAAATTCTTGTTGAATTTTAAGGAATTTGTTTGACCTGACGAAACAGAACAATTTGCAATTCAGTTTGTGTAAATTGCCTAAAATGACTACTCATTGTAAACATTGAAGATGGTATCAGCGAGAGAAGGCATACATAACCTCAGGCATGGCAGGGCAGAGTTACCTATAAAATTACACAGAATAAAAATACTAAATAGACTCCCTGCAATAAGTAAAAAATAAAAATAAAAATTACATGTAAAATACATAGGGTATATAGCTGACATGCTTTTGATAACTTAAAAAAGTAAAAGCAGTCCCACCACGACAAGGTGTACCCAGTCAGGATGGTCCCTATCTTTAGTATTCCTCTTCGCTACATGCCAGGAGGCCTCAAAATAGATTGGGGGCAGAGAAGGACCAGGGCCTGACCGTTTTACACCTACCCATGGAAAACTAAATAAACAAGATGTACAGCCCAAAAGAGGTGGAGGGCGGTGGCACACCCATGATGCCTTGCAGCTATCAGATCACATGGTATAGCACAGCCAATCTAAATGAGGACTATTCTAGCCTGTATAAAAGCAGATGCAGGGAATACAGCAGTTATTCTGTGTTGAGTCTGGATAGTGGGAAGACGTCACAGCTCAGCCATAGACATAAGAAGAAAAAGATATAAAACACTGAGTATGTAAAATATATGTGTGTAACAGCAGAGCAGTAAAGAACAGTTGCCAACTGTTTACCCATAGCCATATATGTTGAGGTCACTTTGACATTCTGAAGGTTTTGATTGTGGTAAAGATCATGAAAGGGTTGGCTACAGTCCTAGAAGACCTCAGAGTGTCACACACATCTTTTAAGGGCAATTATATGCTTTGACATACTTTCAGTCCACTGCAAACATTATCTGCACATTTAATTAAAAACAAAATGCTAAATTGCTGAATTTGAAATTCAAAAACTTGCTCATCTCTAGTATTCAATAATCAAGCTGTTATGGTGGAAATACTCCATCCTGCTTTCCAGAACCAATCGTTTATTGCTTAAATCCAATTTGAGAGACTAGATGAACTTTCACACTGAGGATAAAAACAAATAGATAAAAACAAATACAATGCACTGCAGCTTTCAAGTAAGTGTTTTATCGCTGGATTTACAGCTACACTGCGTAACATGCTTGTATAGCATCAGTGCTAGTAAAGTGAACTATTTTATCAATACTTTAAACAAAATACCAATTTCTTTTTAAAGATTTTATAGGGGACCTCCTCTAATATGTTCATAAGCCCTCTCATGGATTTTCTGATTAAGGCAACTTCTTTAAAAATGTAGCCTTAGCTTTGACAATTTAGCTGTACAAAATGTTTAAAAATATTTTTTGGTAAAGTAAAAGTGTACTTACTGTTATACAAAATTATATATTTCACGAAAGAGGCCTCTTCTGGTATAATGTCTCCTAACTTCTGCACCCTCTCAGTCTCACAGACGCAGAAAGAGAAAAATCTGCAGTTGCATCCCCCTCCTCCCTCTTCCTCCTTTATCCACTATTTACTGTATTGCTCTAGGATGTAATTATTGAAGATTTAGGACATTTTGTAACATTTACAGAGACTTTTCAGAAAGATAAACTAAAGATGGCTGGAATATGTAGAAGATACATAATCTGTAAATGACAATGTTTTATATTTTCTCATGTACTAATAATATTAATAATTAAAACATAAGAAAAATAATGTTTTAAGTACTAGCTATTGAAAATGCGATTGAACTGTCATGTTTAATACTAAAATAGTTGTCTAGGGCTTTTATATTGATATATTATCTATAAAAGGGGTATATATATCAGACAGGGGGAAAAACTTGGCACATCTGGTTCCCTTAACAGCCAGTTTTACACTGTGCATAGAATCAGAAAAGAATAGGTCCATAGTCTCTGTTGTGAACTATTCTCAGGTGTTACACCAAAGCTCCTATTGAAGTGAATTGGAGTTGAACTGCAGTACCTAAGAATGGCCACTACACAGTGTGTGGCGCTGTGCTGTTCTGGCTCTGTACATTGTGTATATCTGTCTGCTAAGGGGGCAGTTCACAACTGATCGGTGGTTATGCCACGTTTTGACCCCACCACAGATTTGATATTGATGACTTAGTCTAAGGAAAGGTCATTAATTTCTAAGTCAAGGACCATTTTTAAAGAATGATCCTGTTCTAATCTTTTTTTGTTCCAGCTTCTAATGAGTGCCTCATTGAAAACCCTGCGTTTGTCATCTACTCCTCTGTTGTATCCTTCTATGTCCCCTTTATTGTCACACTCCTGGTGTATGTCCAGATTTATATAGTTCTACGAAAAAGGAGGAAAAGGGTGAACACTAAGCGCAATAGCCGTGGTGTGGATGCAGAGAACCACAAGGTAAGTTATATCTATACTTCTAAATGTTAAAAAAGAAAAAAAGCACAGCTATAACAATAGCAAAACATAATCAAAAACCATATTCGTGTCTTCAAACACTTCAGTCATCATAGATCAAATAATGTGAATTGTGGGTGCAGCTAATTTACCAGCACATTTTAACATATGAAAGTAATAGTTTGGCTGCATAGGTGTCTGTCCCCTAATAAAAATTAAACCTTTTTTGTAGAAATCTGATGAGCCATTCATGAGAAATCTAGTAAGGAAGCCAAGTGCCAATCAGGTGCACTGGGGGCATGTTATTGCACTTGAAAATGGCAGTCCAAATGCACTGACACACCCCTGTGCACTTTGAGGCTGATTTTCATATGGCTTCTACGCTAGATTTCTTATGAATGACCCATTGGATCTTTACAAAAAAAAGATGTCCTTTTATTGGGGACAACTATTTTCATTTGTAAAACCTGTGCTGATAGGATCCCGTTAAAAAACCACCCATTTTGCACCTTAAAGAATTTGCAGGTTTTTTTTCATAATCATATTCCATGAGCCATATCATTTTTATATTTTTTTTTCCGATGGCAAGTTGTATTTTTCAACAGTGTTATTTTTCGATATACCATATAATGTATATTCTTTAGCAAGAACGCAAAAACATTTTTGGCAATTTTTAAAATTTTCCTGAAAGCAGCAGTAGTGAAATGTTTCTTATGGAATACATTTATTTGGCACCATTCTGGTTTGACACAAGATGACCATGCAAATCAAATCAATTTTTATTAATTATTGTATTTTTCATGTAAAACGTACAGTTCTTATGGTGCCATTTTTTTTTCATTTTTATTTTTCAACCATTTAATTTCTGTCCCACTAACTAAAGTATTTTACCTTGCATGAGCCTAATCGCTGTTGTGACACACTTTCGTAGTGGAATGTATTATGATCATCAGTGTAAAACTAAAGCCACCCCAAAATATATATGATATTTGTCAATTGTTCCGTCATCCGCATCCCTGACTCCTTCATCTGCTCTTGTATTGAAAATGTCCAAGCCTCTTCCAGGCTCCTCTTGTGGCTCCTTTTCTCCCAGAAATCAAAAGGATCAGCTTTTGGAGAATCCTTGTGTCACAGTTTCACCCCTAAGGGTGTCTGGGTTGCAGTTACTGACAGCTCGGCCGTCCAATCCAGTACAGAGGCATGCTGAAGCTGTCAGCACTTTGATTGACAGAATGGCCATCCAATCAGTTTCAGGGGTGTGCTGAGCTGTCAGTGTGTTGATTGACAGCTCGACTAGCCAATCTGTGACTGGGAGGCGTCGGCTCTCTCCAAGTGTTCTCTATTCCGGGTGATTGCTATCCCTACTTAACTGAGGAGCTTCTCCCAGACCACTGCCAGGCGTACATTCATCTTGCGAAGTTTGTGCTTTGTGCTCTCCTGTGCCTTGGGTTCTGTTTGCTTGTTCTGTTGCCTGACCTTGGACTTTGTTCTGACTATCCGCCTGTTTAACCCCTTCAGCTCTGATCCATTATCCTCCCGGTACTCTGACCTCGGAACGCTATCTGACTCTACGCTTTTGTCTCTTCCTTCTGTTTACGACGTACCCTCCTGGCTTCTGACCTTGGACTCTTTGACTACTCTGACTCACAACTTGGCTGTGAGAAGTGACTAGCATCACATCTTCTCTCCTCAACATTATCTATTGGAGGAGAGTCCGGATGGCACATTACGAAAGGCTCGGATGGCTTTAGTCTAATTTGTATGGGGTCGTGTAACAGTGTCAAAATGGCAGCCATTGGGGAAACTTTTAAGTTGGCCTATCAAGTGCTTGAGTCACTGGCAGATGGAAAAGGGCCCTGTGCAAGAACAGTATATGGGCCCTTTGAAGTCGAACAGCTCATCATAATGCACAATTCCACCTGCTTTTGAGATGGGCCCATTTATCTCTTGGGACCCTGTGCACAGGTTGCACTAATGATATGGCCGCCCCTACTCAGAGTATCTATCTTTCTATCTTTCCAACTGCTTAGATGACATTGTCAATACTGACAGTGGCATCTAAGTGGTTTAACTTCTGGTATTTAGAGCTCATTTTGCCCACTGAACTACTTTTTGCACTGGTGCCACCAGGGCTATAAGCAGTAATATGCAGGTATGTATCTTGGACCTTACATCTAATACGTATGTAGGAATTAGGAATCAAAATATTTTTGCAAAAAGTAAAAAACTGTCATAACTTTGATGGGGAGGGTGATATTGAGAGAGCTTTGAATGCTTAATAGATACACCCACAGCATAATTAATTATACATTTTTCATTTTTTTTTTAATCTTTAGATTAATAACAGTCATTCAGTCGATCAAATGTTCTTCATGATACACGCTGTCAGGAGCGCTAGCTGTTGTTTTTTTCCCATTAAGCATGTGCGCTTTGTTCTGTAGGACAAATGTACTCATCCAGAAGATGTGAAGCTGTGCGCTGTCTTTGTTAAGTCCAACGGGAGCTTCCCAGCTAATAAAAAGAAAGTGGTAAGTATAAATAGAGAGAACTATGTTTAAAATGAGGTCTTATAAAAAAAAGCATCAATTACTCTAAGGCAACGGATAATTCAACTACGGGATATTAGAATAATCATGGAGAAGAAAGGGAGCACTCCACTCTATAGGGACAATTACTGAAAGATATATTTAATCCTTTGGAGATGTAGGCTTACTTTGTTTTTTTTTACAGGTTTTTTTCTCTTCCCTCCTTTTAAGCATCATATATTTGTATGTGTATATGTGTGTATATGCTAATTTCAAGCATCATATACAGTTGAAACCAGAAGTTTCCATACACTACTGTATATAAAGACACATTTTCTCAATATCTGACATGAAATTAGAATAAACATTTCCCATTTTAGATCAATTAGAATTACCATAATTATTAATTTTTGCCAATTGCCAGAATAATGAAAGAGAGAGATTGTTTTAAGGCAGGGCTCTCAAACTCACGGCCCGCGGGCCAACTGGATGACGTCATCATTCAGCGGCCTGCTCTGTCCTAGCGAGGAAGCGCAGGCACCGGTAATGCTGCGGACAGGTGAGAGGTGGTGTGTGTTTGTGTAGTGTGTGTGTGTAGTGTGTGTGTGTGTGTGTAGGTGTGTGTGTGTTGGTGTAACCTAGGTGGAGGAGAATTATGGGGAAAAAGCAATGATGGGGAAAAGCAATGGGGAAAAGTAGTGATGGGGAGAAGGCAATGATGGGAGTGATGGGGAAAAAGCAATGATAGGAGTTATGGTAAAAAGCAGTGATGGGGAAAAACAATGATGGGAGTGATGGGAAAAGCAATGATGGGAGTGATGGGGAAAAGCAATGATGGGAGTGATGGGGAAAAGCAATGATGGGAAAAAAGCAATGATGGGAGTGATGGGGGAAAATCAATGATGGGAAAAGCAATGATGGGAGTGATGGGGAAAAGCAATGATGAGGAAAAGCAGTGATGGGGAAAAGCAATGATGGGAGTGATGGGGAAAAGCAACGATGGGGTGATGGAGAAAAAGCAATGATGGGAAAAGGCAATGATGGGAGTATGAGGGAAAAGCAATGATGTGGAAAAAGCAATGATGGGAGTGATGGGGAAAAGCAATGATGGGGAAGAAGCAATGATGGGAGTGATGGGGAAAAGCAATGATGTGGAAAATGCAATGATGGGAGTGATGGGGAAAAGGTAATGATGGGGAAAAAGCAATGATGGGGTAATGAGGGAAAAGCAATGGGGAGAATGAGCGCTGGGGGAATGAGCGCTGGGGGGAATGAGTGCTGGGGAGGATGAGCTCTGGGGAGAATGAACGCTGGGGGAGAATGTGAGCAGGGGGAATGAGCGCTGGTGAATGAGCGCTGGGGAGGATGAGTGCTTGGAGAGGATGAGCGCTGGGGAGAATGAGCACTGGGGGAGAATGAGCGCTGGGGGAGAATGAGCCATAGGGAGGATGAGCGCTTGGGGAGGATGAGCGCTGGGGGAGAATGAGAGCTGGGGGAATGAGCACTGGGGGGAATGAGCGCTGGGGATGATGAGCGCTGGGGGAGGATGAGCGCTGGTGAATGAGCGCTGGGGAGGATGAGTGCTTGGGGAGGATGAGCGCTGGGGAGAATGAGCACTGGGGGAGAATGAGCGCTGGGGGAGAATGAGCCATAGGGAGGATGAGCGCTTGGGGAGGATGAGCGCTGGGGGAGAATGAGAGCTGGGGGAATGAGCACTGGGGGGAATGAGCGCTGGGGATGATGAGCGCTGGGGGAGGATGAGCGCTGGGGGAGAATGAGCACTGGGGAGAATGAGCACTGGGGAGAATGAGCGCTGGGGGAATGACTTCTTGCTGTTAACCAGTTAATGCTTTCTTGTCCACCACACTGCAGTGTCATAAGAGGAAGACAGCGAGACAGGCAGCAACATCGCATCAGAGAGCTCTTGACCTCGAAACAGAAAATCCTCAGATACTGGTATTGTAACATAATATTAAGAATAATAGTTTTTCATTATGTGTTGCCTATAAATATGAAACTGTCCTGTCTAACCACCACTCTTGCCCTGACGAAGCCACTGAAGAGGCGACACGCGTTGGGCATAGTTCGGTCATGTTCTAAGCATGGGACTTCCCATATTCAGCCTTCTACTTTTGGCTCTTTGTATAGGTTCATTTAGTCATGATAGCCTATTTCCACCTGTTTTGTAAGAGCTTTTCTTGTGGAAAACCTGATGCGGCCCAGCCTTACCCAGATTCTACCTCCAGCGGCCCCGGGTAAATTGAGTTTGAGACCCCTGTTTTAAGGCATTTTTATTACTTACTGCAAAGTCAAAAGTTTCCATCCATTTCATTAGTATTTGGTACCATTGCCCTTAAACTGAATGACTTGGGTCAAACGTTTGGGATCTCCTTCCACAAGCTTCCCACACTAGTTGGTCAGAATTTAGGCCCATTCCTTCTGATAAAACTGATGTAACTGATCCAGGTTTGTAGTTTGCCTTGCTCTCATCGGCCTTCTCTGCTTTGCCATAAATTTTCAACAGGATTGAGATCTGAGCTTTGTGATGGCCTCTCCAAAACATTGACTTTCTTATCCTTAAGCCACTTTACCATTTTAGCTGTATGCTTCGGGTTATTGTTCATTTGGAAGACCTTTCACTTCCTGGCTGATGTCTTGAGATGTTGCTTTAGTATTGCCACATAATCTTCTTTTCTCATGATGCCATCTATTTTATGAAGTGCACCAGTCCCTCATGCAGCAAACAACCCCACAACATGATGCTGCCACCCCCGTGTTTCACAGTGGGGACTATGTTCTTAGGTTTCCAAGATTCTCCCTTTTTCCTCCAAACGTAACAATGGTCATTATGCCCAAAAAGTTCAATTTTAGTTTCATCAGACCACAGGACATGTCTCTAAAAATGAAGGTCTTTGCCCCTGTGTGCATTTGCAAACATTAATCTGGCTTTTTTATGTTTCTTTTGGAGAAATGGCTTCTTCCTGGTAGAATGGCCTTTCAGCCCATGTTGATACAGTACTCGTTTCACTGTGGATATTGACACAATCTTACCAGTTTCCGCCATTATCTTCACAAGGTCTTTTGCTTTTGTCCTTGGGTTGGTATGCACATGTCGGACATCTCTGGACACAGAACCCGTCTCCTTCCTGAGCGGTATGATGGCTGGACATTCCCATCTTGTTTGTACTTGCGTATAATTGTTTGTACAGATGAACGATGCACCTTCCTGTATCTTGAAATTGTAGCCAAGGATGAGCCAGGCTTGTGCAAGTCCACAATTCTTCTTCTGATGTCTTGGCTGATTTCTTTAGACTTTCCCATGATGCTGCACAAAGAAGCAGTGTGTTTCAGGTGTGCATTAAAATACATCCTTAGATGTGTCTCTAATTGACTCAGATGTTGCCAAAAAATGAATCAGAAGCTTCCAAACTCATGACATCATCATAAGGGCAGTGCAGAATTGTTTAAAGGCATAGTAATCTTAGTGTATGTAAACTTTTGACTTTGCAGTAAGTAATAAAAATGCATTAAAACATTCTCTCTCTCTCATTGTTCTGACATTTGGTAACTATTAATAATTATGGTAATCCTAATTGACCTAAAACGGGAAAGGTTTATTTTGATTTCATGTCAGATATTGAGAAAAACATGCAGAAGTGTCTTTTTATATAGTGTAAGCAAACTTTTAGTTTCAACTGTATATGTGTAAGCCTCTTTATATTAGGCTGGGACATCCGATCACAACCAGGCTCAGGACATTGTTGTGCATGCACACCATAAGGTCAGAAAGTCGTGATTGGAGATAGGCAAATAAATTCCAGTGAAATTAAATTCTACTCTAATCTTGCAAAAATACGCTTTTGCCAAAATGCAGTTTTATAATTTGCTTCCACGCGGATTCAGTAAAAGGCATCTTCTTATCCTTGACACTCATGCTGAAATCCGCAGGCCTCTCCTACTGAGCTGGGACTTCCAGCTCTTTTGAAGCTCAGGATGGTTCCGCACACAAGGTCACGGTGCACATCGTGACATCAAGACCCTCTTGGGCCTTATCAGAGTTGCAGCAGCAGTTAGAAGAGACACCAAGAACCCATGTGGGACAGCGAGGGTGGCTCGAAAGGATGAGTGGTGTGGTGAGCATTAATTGATGTTTAGTTATTTTTTTTAAACTTTTGACAGCCCTCTAGGGTTCAGCAAAGTGACTGCCAACTGACTGCTATTTTACTGAATTAGCGCAGAGCGAATAACAAAGAATGTTTTTTGTAGAATAAGGATTTTTTTTTTAAATATTCGAGTAAAATAAATTCACCCAACTGTAATAATTACTTTCCATCTTACGACCCCACCCCATTCCTAACCTCCTATATACATGAATGAGCATGAGACATTAAACTTTTAGAGCAATTACTCTTAGGTGACAGCTGTATAACACAGCCTGCACTCATAATGTGTAATTATTGAGCCATCTCCAGAAAGTAAAAGTGCAGGAAGAATTTTTACTCCAAGACATTAGTTTAGCTTTACAACTGGATAGTTTTATCATTTCAGATCCAAAATGTCTGATTTCATATTCTTTGTAAGAAGTCATTGAGCTTAGCGTTAAGCACTTTAATAGCGCAACCAGATGGTCATATAAATCAGGGTGAGATCTGAACGCAGTGCGCAGACTGGACGGCAGATCTACCTACTTGAGCATGACAGGTTTTATGCAGCTATCACGCTCGGGTTGGTAGAGCTGCCAGCCAGTCTGTGTACTGTGTTGCGATCTCCTTCAGATTTATACTTCCGTCTGACTACGCCCTATTCAAAGCACAGTCGTTGTAAGGCCGGAGTCACACTGGCGACAAAATCGGACGACTGCAATGCGATGAAATATCGCATTGCAGTCGGACCTATGTTAATCTATGGAGCAGCTCCCAGTATCAGATTTTTTGTGGTCCGTTTTAAACGTCCGTGTACAATCGCAGCATGCTGCGATTGTCACCGATTGTGGGTCGACTATCG
Source organism: Oophaga sylvatica (assembly GCA_033576555.1). Lineage (NCBI taxonomy): Eukaryota > Metazoa > Chordata > Amphibia > Anura > Dendrobatidae > Oophaga > Oophaga sylvatica. The sequence continues at coordinate 370,587,603 of JARQOD010000003.1, forward strand.
CCAATGCAAGTCTATGGGAGCGATGAAAAATCTGATTACAAACGGACCACACTGTGTGACTTGCGATGAAATCGCATCGGTGTCCTTTAGAAAAGCCGGCAATTCATCCCCGGCTATACTGTAAAATCACACTGACAGCTTTAATAAAGACTAGAAAGAATAGATATATACACATAGAACACATATATATATATATATACATGTCATTGTGACATGTACATATACATATATTTATAGTTCCTAGACTTCTACATATTGTAATAGCCGCTAATTCAATTGCCGGGTTTTGTGAAATCACAGAAGCCGACATGAAATGATACATTGTTTCCACACATTTAACCATGTAATTTCATGTATTTTTATATATGTTTGAAACATACAATTACATGAGTGTATTTGTGCAAAATTTCAGACATGTAGGGGTTAATTAAAGGTGTAATTTCGTTGAAAAAAAATGCGTGGGCTCCCGCTGTATTTTCTCCACCAGACAGACAAAGCAAAGCGAGTGGGGGCAGATAATAATAGCCCAGGGAGGGTGCATTTTTTTTGTGCCCCCCCTGGCTACTAACATCTGCCCCCAGACACCCCAGAAAGGGCAAATCTATAATTAGATTCCCCTTTCTGGCACTTTGCCCGTCTATTCCCATTGCCCTGTAGCGGTGGCGAATGGGTTAATCTCACCTTACTGTCACCTTGCAATTGAAAGGTGACCTTAAGGCAGGTTAATAATTGATAGCTGTCAATTAGACAACTATCAATTATTAATCCTATTGAAGTAAATAAAAAAACACACACACTTTAAGAATAAATAATTTTAATGAAATAAAAACACATTTTTTTGACCATATTTTATTTTACACTTAATCCGTGCGAAGCCATTGATCTCCTAAAATAAAGAAAAAGAAATAAAACAACATTATTCTTACCTATTCCGCCGATCTGTCACGTCCCACGCTGTAATCCTTCACAAAGGGTTAACTAGCTTTGAGCCAAGCAGTGCAAGTAATCCTGCGTGCTCAGCTCAAAGCTCATGAATGAATAAGTTCCTCTCCTGGCGACAGGAGAGGATGTGTTTCATGAATGAAGCTTAATTGATTGTGTCCACTTTCCCTTTAGGTCAGGTCACTACAGTTAAATTGGCAATAAATCAATTAAGCTCCATTCATGAATCTATTCCTCTACTTTCGCTGGGAGAGGAAGTTATTCATTCAGGGGAATACAGGTCTGAGACAGCATTATTAGCTCTCTGCGACCTGTAACCTGTTAACCCTTTCTGATGGATTACAGCGTGGGACCTGACTGTACATCGGATTGGTAAGTATAATTTTGCTTTTTATTTTATTTTTATTACAGGAAATGGTTTTAGCAGGAAAATAAAATATGGTCAAAAACTGTGTGATTATTTAATTAAACTTATTTTTTATTAAACTGTGTGTGTTTGATTTTTCTTTCATACAATAGGATTAATAATTGATAGTTGTCTAATTGACAGCTATCAATTATTAACCTGGCTTAAAGTGACCTTTCAATTGCAAGGTCATTTTAACCCCTTATTAACCCATTCGCCACCGCTACAGGGCAATGGGAATAGACGGGCAAAGTGCCAGAAAGGGCGAATCTAATTATAGATTTGCCCTTTCTGGGGTGTCTGGGGGCAGATGTTAGTAGCCAGGGGGGGCACAAAAAAAATGTACCCTCCCTAGGCTATTATTATCTGCCCCCACTCGCTTGCTTTGTCTGTCTGGTGGAGAAAATACAGCGGGAGCCCACGCATTTTTTTTCAACGAATTTACACCTTTAATTAACCCCTACATGTCTGAAATTTAGCACACATATACTCATGTAATTGTATGTTTCAAACATATATAAAAATACATGAAATTACATGGTTAAATGTGTGGAAACAATGTATCATTTCATGTCGGCTTCTGTGATTTCACTGAAGCCGGCAATTGAATTAGCGGCTATAACAGTATGTAGAAGTGTAAGAATTATAAATATATGTATATATATATGTCACAATGACATATATATATATATATGTGCTCTATGTGTATATATCTATTCTTTCTTTTGGCATTTAAATACTATTCTTTTGGATCCATTATATGTCAGTTTTGCAAGCCTGCGAGAAAATCTCGCAAGTCGGATGAAAATCGGATGTTACAAGGTACACACACATGCGACTAAATCGCATCTTTGAAGGAAAATCGGATGCCAGAAGGATGTGTGATGTTTTTATTTTGATCCGATTGTCGACCGTCTAAAACGGACCGATTTTTTGTGGTTGTGTGTGACTCCAGCCTAACAATGACTTCCACACAGTCTAGTAGTGCCTGCTTTCCAGGCAGGGAGCATAGTCTGACTAAGCTTCATATTTGCTCCTCCTTCATCCTTCTAGAGCATGCTCACAACACTCTTCTTCAATAGTTGGTTGGTGTAGTTTTGTATGGTTCAGATGACTACTGCAAGATTCTCAGGGAAAATAAATATTAAAGTGTACAAATTTTAAGTTTTAATAAGCCATTAAATAAAACAAAAAGTAGCAGAAAATGTGCATTTTTTATTATTTAGGGTTGATTTGTTAAACAAGTGGATTAAACATTTCCTTTAAGCATAAATAGTTTCCCAATAATGTAAATTTATTGAAATAATGTGTGAGCACCCACTTGCATTTCTAAGAATGATTACAATATGTGATTCACATAACTTTCTTATCTAAACAAATCTAATAGTCACATAAAAAAATGTAATAAAATACACCCAATATATAAAAGAGAAAATAAAATAGTGAAATAAAAGGAACTCAAGACTGTGGTGGAGTAGTAACCGAAATAATAAGTTTTCAATAATTGTCACAGGTCATCTTTCATAAAGTAATTGTGATCGACACGGTGACCTCTCAGTGGAATTCTATGCATTAAAATCTACTGACAAATTGATTCTACTAGTGAAAAATAAATTACCTACAGATTGAAAAGCTTCAGTGGAAACCCAAGTCTACTAAAATATAAAATAAAGTGCAAGGACTGAATGCATAATATGGAATTTTTAAGCTTATATTTTTGGTGATAAATGATAAAAAATGGCCACAAAACTGCAAAGCCCCCAAAAATATGATGACATTATCAATGAAAACATTTTACAGATTATTATTAACCCCCTTAGTAACAGAGCCAATTTGCTACTTACTGACCAGACCAATTTTTACAATTCTGACCACTGTGAATTTATGAGGTTATAATTCTGGAACACTTTAACGGATCCCGCTGATTCTGAGACTGTTTTTTGTGACATATTGTATGTCATGTTAGTGGTAAAAATTTTTCGATATGACTTGCGTTTAGTTATGAATAAAATGGAAATATGGCTAAAATTTTAAAACTTTTAATTTTTATGCCCTTAAATCAGAGAGATATGTCACACAAAATACTTAATAAATAACATTTCCCTCATGTCTACTTTACATCATCCCAATTTTGGAAAGAATATTTTTGTTAGGAAGTTATAAAGGTTAAAAGTTGACCAGCTTTCTCATTTTTACAACAAAATTTACAAAACCATTTTTGTTTAGGTACCACCTCACATTTGAAGTCACTTTGAGGGATGTACATGACCGAAAATACCCAAAAGTGACACCATTCTAAAAACTGCACCCCTCAAGGTGCTTCAAACCACGTTCAAGAAGTTAATTAACTCTTTACGTGCTTCACAAGAACTGAAGCAATGTGTAAAGAAAAAATGAACATTTAACTTTTTTCACAAATATTTTACTTCAGAACCTATTTTTTTATTTTCACAAGTGTTAAAAAAGAGAAAGTGAACCACAAAATTTGTTGTGCAATTTCTCCTGAATACACTTATACCCCATATGTGGGGCTAAACCACTGTTTCGGCGCACGGCAGAGCTCGGAAGGGAATTAGCACCGTTTGACTTTTTCAATGCAGAATTGGCTGGAAATGAGATTGGACACCATGTCGCTTTTGGAGAGCCACTGATGTGCCTAAACAATGGAAACCCCCACAAGTGATCCAATTTTGGAAACTAGACCACCCAAGGAACTTATCTAGATGCGTGGTGAGCACTTTGACCCCCCAAGTGTTTCAGTAAAGTTTATAATGCAGAGCCGTGAAAATAAAAAATATTTTTTTTCACAAAAATGATTTTTTAGCCCCCAATTTTTTATTTTCACAAGAGTAACAGGAGAAATTTGATCCCAAAAGTTGTTGTGAAATTTGTACTCAGTACGTTGATACCCCATATGTTGGTTGGAACCACTGTTTGGGTGCATGACAGAGCTCTGAAGGGAAGGAGCACCATTTTGGAATGCAGACTTTGAAGGAATGGTCTGCGGGTGTCATGTTGCACTTACAGAGTCCCAGATGTGCCTATACAGTGGAAACCCCCCAAAAGAGTCCCCATTTTGGAAACTAGAATACCCAAGGAACTTATCTATATGCGTGGTGAGCACTTTGAACCCCCAAGTGCTTCACTAAAGTTTATAAGGCAGAGCCGTGAAAATAATAAATATTTTTTTCCACAAAAATGATTTTTTATTTTCCTAAGGGCAACAAGAGACATTAGACCCCCAAAGTTGTTGAGCTATTTGTCCTGAATACGCTGATATGTGGGGGTAAACCACTGTTTGGGCACATGACAGGGCTCGGAAGGGAAAGGAACTCTGGTTGACTTTTTCAATGCAGAATTGACTGGATTTGAGATCGGATGCCATGTCACGTTTGGAGAGCCCCTGATGTGCTTAAACAGTGGAAACCCCCACAAGTGACCCCATTTTGGAAACTAGACCACCCAAGGAACTTATCTAGATGTGTCGTGAACACTTTGAACCCCCAAGTGTTTCATTAAGGTTTACAGCGCAGTGCCGTGAAAATAAAAAATGTTTTTTTTTTCCACAAAAATTATTTTTTAGCCCACAATTTATTATTTTCACAGGGGTAACAGAAGAAATTGGATGCCATAATTTGTTCAAGAGAAGAAAAAAAAATCAAGCTTTACGATTCCAGAAAAATCTTTATTTCACAAATTATGATAATTCCAACTTCATAACAGCATACAGTCACCACTGAGTTGGGATTGAACAGACGCGTTTCGAGCTATATGCTCTTATTCATTGCTATAAGTTATGCCATAAGTTGTTGTTCAATTTGTCCTGAGTACGCTGGTACACCATGTGTGGGATAAAACTACTGTTTGGGCAGACATCGGGGCTCGGAAGGGCAGTAGTGATGTTTTGGAATGCAGACTTTGATGGAATGGTCTGCCGGCATCATGTTGCGTTTGGAGAACCCCTGATGTGCCTAAACAGTAGAAACCCTTAATTCTAACTCCAATCCTAGCCCCAACACACCCCTAACCCTAATCCCAACTGTTATGAGCTCGGTTGCAACAACTTTATTATAAAATGTATTGCAACCGAACCCGGGGTCCGCGATGCAGTTTATGTCATTGCTGCCGAACATCCTTTGGGTATCAGGGTAACAACTGACAACTAAAGAATAATATTAGATCTCGCCTGTGTTACTTCACACTAGGGAGATGTTGATTTGGCACTATCTCCGTTAATGTCACGGGAGATGTACTCTCGACTGGCGTAGATGTAGCCATGTTAATGGCACAGAAGCCACTTGCCAGATATTAGGTTTGCACTATGTGCTGCAAGCTGGTATAGATGTAGCCCTGTTGACTGCACAGAAGCTACGTGCCAGCCGCTATGAAGTGTGTGCGACTAACGCCAGGAGTAAGTGCTGCCAGCCGTCGTGAGACCGGACAGAGCAACTCTCTGTTCAGCTTGGCAGGCGATGCCCAGGTTACGCACCCCGCAGTCTGCTCAGGGTGTATAGCTACCCTATGTTCACAACAAGACTGAGCCACATTGGCTACAGGTTACGCGCCCCACAGTCTGCTCAGGGTGTATAGCTACCCTATATTCGTAGCAAGACTGCGTCTCATTGGCTACTTGCTTGGCATAAGCTAAACCTGTCTGAAGGACCTGTGCTAATTAGCCGAGCGGACTTTGGCATCGGCAGGTCCCGGAGAGCAAAGCTAGAGAGCACGTGGAGCCCAGATTTTGGTACGTCCACACATGAGCACTGCCTATTTTAGTATGATCTGACCACGCCACGGACAGACAAGCTCTTTAAGGGCTAAGCTCCGCCCCAGCCATCTCATCAATTGCATCACCGATGACGTCATCTGCGACCAATCAGGTGACGCCAGGTCAGAGGATCAACTGACATTAACCAACAATCCTGGCTCGCCATGTCACGGACATGCTCAGTGCAGGCATTTATGGACTTAGGCTATAACAGCCCTGTCTCCTTCTGTAACCTATGCTTAAGGCTACTATTAACAAAGACCCTGGAGACAGCTTGTACTCTCTTGTACTGGCTAGGCTTTGGGATCAATGGCGAAGCTAAGCAGCATCTTCCCCAGCTGATACCTGGATGGGGACCACTGATGCCTCAGATCCAGTTTCAAATCCAGCCGTCGCCCGACGCCAAACATTATCCCCCCCTAGCATCCCTCCCACCTGATGCTCAAATTCCTCAATGAGCCGGCGTGCATAAATATGGTCCAAAATTTTGAAAGGACCCATAAAACGGGAGGCGAACTTAGCAGATTCCCCGCGTCCTCTAATATTGCGAGTCGCGAGACAGGCCTTGTCGCCCGGGGATAATACGGGGCCTGAACAGAGATAATTGTCAACCGACTGTCTCTAATGGGACGATTTCTCTCTCGCACAAGAGATACAAGATTGGACATAATTTTTAACGTCCTGAGGCAACCGAGGCCACCAATACGACCATTGGAGAAACTTAGTGGTACGTTTGACTCCAAAATGACTTCCGGTTTTAGGGGCATGTGCCCAAGAGAGCACCTTATTTTGTAATTTATACTAGGAACGAACATCTTCCCGGGTGGGACCTGGTCTAAGGTCATAGGTGCCACTGTCCGCATATCCCCAGAAGGCATGACATTTTTGGGCTCGCTACCGTCCTCGGTCGTATCTACAGGCAGGAAATAAACCCTACCGCGACGAGGCTCTGAGCCGGGGACCAAATCAATTGGACGGTCATACGGTTGGTGGAAAGGCACGGTCTCAGCAGCCTTTTTGGAATGCTCAGGACGAGCGATCAAGTCAACAGACGGCTCTGAGACTACCCTCCGGTCGAGGCAATCATACTCTGGGAATCACCATTCTCACCCCGATATTAATTTCCCCGTGTTCCAGTTAATGTGTGGATTGTGACACCGTAGCCATGGAAAGCCCAATAGCACCTCATCCGATCCACCGGGAATAATGAGGAAAGAAATATCCTCCCGGTGACCCTGAGGAAATGACATAGTGAGGAGAATCGACCGGTGGGTGATTTGCGTGTCTAGCAGTTAACCGTTGACTACCTTAATGTTCACTGGTTTGGGCAGTAACTCCATAGGAATGGCATGTCTCTGGGCAAAGGTTAACGACAAAAAATTGCCATCTGCCCCAGAGTCCACCCACGCCTTGGCAGAAACCGCAGTTGCTTTGACGAGCAACGTCACCTCATATATTAATTTGGAGGTAGAGGTCCCTGAGTCTAACACAACTCCTCCAATGGTGGTTGGACACTCTCGTTTTCCCGCCCGCTTGGAACCCTTATTATTGGGGTACTGCAAGAGATGTGTGGGACGGAAACGAGGGGACCATTTCCTAGTCAGGGATATATCGCTAGGCTCAGGCTCCGTGTCTGGAACCGCGGGTTCGGAAATAGGTATAGAACATGACGGTGCCAACGGAAACCGAGGTTTAGAGACCTCCAGCTCCAACTTGCTTTCTGCATGACATAAATCTATTCAGTTGGCAAGGGTCATTAATTCTTCCAGAGAGGTTGGAATCTCCCTGGTAGCTAGAGCATCTTTTATATGCCCAGCCAGACCCCTCCAGAACACCGGGATTAGCGACGGTTCAGACAAATCCAGTTCTGCTGCTAATGTCCTGAACTGGACAGCATATTGACTGGTGGTGGTCAAACCCTGTACCAATGCAAGAAGCTTATAGCCGTATCATGTGTAACCTGAGGACCAAGGTACACACTTTTTAGGGTTCTAAGAAAGAGACCCGCATTAGCCACTACCGGATCATTCCGTTCCCACAGAGGAGTAGCCCACTCCAAGGCTTTGCGGAAAGTAATGATATGACAAAACCCACTTTAGCCCTTTTGGAGTGGAACCGTGCCTCCATCATTTCTAATTGAATGGAGCATCAATTAATAAATTCTCTGCAGGATCTACTGTCGCCAGAAAAAATTTCCGGGAGATCACAATGGGTAAAGAAATTTTAGCAGCTATCGCAGCATTATTTACGAGACTTGCTGCTTGTGCGACTGCCTGAGTAGCCACTGCAGTGAGATCAGCAACCGGAGTGGCCTGCTCCAGAGACTTAACTCTGGCCTCTAGTCGCTGAATGGAGCGCTGCAGCTGCCGGTCGTTAGCCATGTTCGGCTAGACCCTGGCGGTCAGATACTGTTATGAGCTCGGTTGCAACAACTTTATTATATAATGGATTGCAACCAAACCCGGGGTCCGCGATGCAGTTTATGGAAATATAATGTGGTTGTTGTGAACACGTTGGTGGCGACTTCGGAGCTGGGGCTCCCTCCGGTGGTTGCTGAGGGTAATGAACCAATTGCTAAATTGCTTTCAGCTTTGTCCGAATGGTCTGATATAAGTGACCTGAACTCCCATCAGCTTTGCCGGTAATCAATTGTTCTTCCAGTTCTTGGTTGAAGCTCAGCTTGCATTCCTGCTTTCATTCATATAAGTGATTTGCTGTTTTTTACCTCTGGTTGTATTTTCCTTGCTAGTTTGCTGCCTTGCAGTGGACTTCAGCCTGGTCCCCTTTTGGGGCCTGGCTCTGCAATTGTGCTCAGTTTGTTCCTGTGTCACTTTTTATTTGCTTAATTGCTGTGTGTTACACCAGAGATCTGATTTAGGCGGTAGAGATATTGTGATCTCAGGTTTTTTGTTAATCAGAAGTGTTGGTATTTTTGTCAGGGTTTTTTGGGTTGCAGGCAGAATTCATTCCTATACTTTTCTTTCTAGACAGAATTGGGCCCCAACGTTTGCTCATTCTATTTTCTGTCTGTGTTCGTTTTTTCTTCTTGTCTAACCGCCATTACATGTTTGGGGGCTTCCTATTTCTTTGGGGGTTCTGCTACAGGGCAGTTAGCTTTCATCTTTCTGTCTTTAGGTGTAGCTATCTCTCCGGCTGTGACGAGGCATCTAGGATCACCGTAGGTACGCTCCACGGCTACTTCTAGTGTTGCGGTTAGTTTAGGGTTCTGCAACCCAGTAGTTTCCAGCCTCTCTGGTGTATTGCTATTTTTGCTATTTCTCCACAGCTACCGAAACATAACAGTATTACCGGCCACACTGAAATTTATATGGTACTCAACAGAAGGGAAAAATAGTAAAAAAGGAACAAAAAAGGGAGTTGTCAGAATTTTTTTTTCTGTTTGTTGCAATTTTTCCCTCTTTTTCTCTGGGTGCTGAGGAGGAATCTTTTCTTTGTCCTCAATGGAGTTTGCACAGTTGTCTGGCCGTGTGGAGCCGCATGCCGCTGAGGTTCAGAGCATTGCTACCTATCTTGCTAGGTTGCCGGTTGTGGAACCTAGGATCCCCATACCAGATTTATTTTTTGGGGATCGGTCTAAATTTCTGAATTTCAAAAATAACTGTAAGTTGTTTTTTGCCTTGAAGCCTAAGTCCTCAGGGAATGCAGCACAGCAGGTTCAAATTGTCATCTCTCTGCTGCGCGGCGACCCTCAGGATTGGGATTTTTCCCTGACACCTGGGGATCCTGTTTTGAATGATGTTGATGAATTTTTTCAGGCTCTGGGGTTATTGTACGATGAACCTAATGTCACTGATAAAGCTGAAAAGACCTTGTTGGCATTAAATCAGGGTCGTGAAGATGCTGAGCTGTACTGTCTGAAATTCCGAAAGTAGGCAGTCCTGAGTCCTGACCAAATGGAATGATAATGCTTTGGCAGCCCTTTTTTGGAAGGGTCTGTCAGAAAATGTAAAGGATGTTATGGTGGGATTCCCTGTTTCCTCTGGTCGCAATGATTCTATGTCTTTGGCTTTTCAAATTGACAGACGTTTGCGTGAGCGCAGAGGTATGCATGAGATAGTGTTGCCTTGTGAGCCAGCTACTGAGCCCATGCAGTGTGATGGAGTGACTTCGGGGCTCAGCGTCATGAGTTTCGAAAGCGCAATGGGTTATGTTTCTACTGTGGTGACGCTTCAAATGATATTTCCATCTGCCCTAAGCGGGGAAGACGTTTTGCGCGCTCAGTTGTTTTGGGTAGTGTTCAGACTAAATTTCTGTTGACTGTTACCCTGATTTGCTCTCTGTCCACATTTTCGGCTCAGGCTTTGGTTGATTCAGGAGCAGCTATTAACCTGATGGATTTTGACTTTGCCAAACATTGTGGGTTTCCCATGATACCCCTGCGGAAGACTATTCCTTTGCAGGGCATTGATTCTACCCCTTTGGCGGAGAATAAACCCCAGTTTTCTACTCAGGTGATAATGAGGGTTGAACCAGATCATCAGGAGAGTTGCAAATTTCTGGTGTTGCATAATCTGCATGACATTATTGTACTGGGTTTCCCTTGGTTACAGACTCATAATCCTGTTTTGGATTGGAAATTTGTGTCTGTGCTTCCAATGTGTTAATACTGACACTCCTGTTTTTTCTGCCTCTCCCCAGTCTCAGGATGTCCCTGACTTTTTGACTGATTTTTCTGATGTGTTTAGTGAGAGTAAGTCTGCATCCTTACCTCCTCACAGGAGCTATGATTGTGCTATTGAGTTAGTGCCTGGTGGTAAACTTCCTAAAGGTCGCCTTTTTAATTTATCTGTACCTGAGCACGATGCTATGTGATCTTATATCAAGGAGTCTTTGGAGAAGGGTCATATAAGACCATCCTCTTCACCCTTGGGCGCCGGTTTTTTCTTTGTGGCCAAAAAGGATGGTTCATTGAGGCCGTGTATTGACTATCGCCTCCTGAATAAAATCACTGTTAAATATCAACATCCGTTACCCTTGATTTCTGACCTATTTTCCAGAGTGAAAAGTGCTAGTTGGTTTACCAAGCTTGACCTTATTCGCATTAAGCATGGGGATGAATGGAAGACGGCGTTTAATACCCCAGAGGGGCATTTTGAGTACCTAGTGATGCCTTTTGGGCTTACTAATGCCCCTTCCGTCTTCCAATCCTTCATGAATGATATTTTCAGGGATTTTGTGGATAAATTTCTGATAGTTTATTTGGATGATATCTTGATTTTTTCCAATGACTGGGACTCTCATGTGAAACATGTTCGGACAGTGTTCCAGATTTTGAGAGAGAATGCACTGTATGTGAAGGGATCAAAGTGTCTTTTTGGTGTACAGAAGGTTTCATTTCTGGGATTCATTTTGTCTCCGTCTGTTATTGAAATGGACCCGGTCAAGGTTCAGGCCATCTGTGATTGGGTTCAACCTACTACATTGAAGGCTCTTCAGAGATTCTTGGGTTTTGCCAATTTTTATCATAAATTTATTGGTAATTTCTCCGGTATTTTTAAACCATTGATTGATTTGACAAAAAGGGTTCCGATGTAGTGAATTGGCCTCCTGAGGCAGTTTCTGCATTTCAGGAAATTAAGCAGAGATTAATTTCTGCTCCTGTTCTACGGCAGCCTGATGTTTCTCTACCGTTTCAGTTGGAGGTTGATGCTTCTGAGATTGGGGCAGGTGCCGTTTTGTCCCAAAGGGATCCGGAGACCTCTAAGAGTAACCCTTGTGTCTTCTTCTCTCGAAAATTTTCTCCAACTGAACGTAATTATGACGTGGGTAATCAGGAGTTATTGGCATGAAGTGGGCCTTTGAAGAGTGGAGACATTGGCTGTAAGGAGCCAAACATCAGGTGGTGGTCCTCACGGACCATAAGAGCCTGGTTTATCTCGAATCTGCCAAGCGACTTAATCCTAGACAGGTCAGATGGGCCTTGTTTTTCACACGTTTTAATTTTGTGTTTTTTTTTCTTCCTGGCACTAAGAATGTTAAGGCGGATGCCCTCTCGAGGAGTTTCTTTGCGGATTCTCCTGAGTTAACTGATCCTGCTGTTATTTTGAAAGAGCGTGTAGTTCTTTCCCCCATCTTGCCCAATTTGAGACTGGCTCTGGAGGGGTGTCAGGAGGATAAACCTGAACGCTGCCCTGTTGGTAAATTGTTTGTCCCAGACCAGTGTAAGAAGAGTGTGATGTCTGAGATTCATTGTTCCGCGTTGGCTTGTCATCCCGGTATTTTTGGTACCAGAGACTTGGTGAGTTGGTCCTTTTGGGGGCCTACTTTGTCTCGTGACGTCAGGGACTTTGTGCAGTCCTGTGGGACTTTTTCTCGTTCCAAGCCTTGTTCTCGCTCTAGTGGTTTGTTAATTCCATTACCTGTGCCCAAGAGGCCATGGACCCATATCTCTATGGATTTTATTTCCGACCTCCCTGTCTCTCAGAGAATGACCATTATCTGGGTAATCTGTGATAGGTTTTCCAAGATGATACATCTTGTGCCATTACCTAAGTTGCCTTCCTCCTCCGAATTGGTGCCTTTGTTCTTTCAGCACGTGGTTCGGTTACATGGCATTCCGGAGAACATTGTGTCTGACAGAGGAGTCCAGTTTGTTTCCAGATTTTGGAGAACATTTTGTTCTAAACTTGGTGTTCAGTTATCTTTCTCCTCTGCATTTCACTCTCAGACCAATGGACAAACCGAGAGAACAAACCAGACCTTGGAGACTTATTTGAGATGTTTTGTGTCTGCTGATCAAGATGACTGGGTCTCTTTTTTGCCTTTGGCGGAGTTTGCTCTTAATAATAGGGCTAGCTCTGCCACCTTGATGTCTCCATTTTTCTGCAATTCTGGGTTTCTCCCTCGATTTTCTTCAGGACAGGCGGAGGCTTCTGTCTGTCCGGGGGTTGACTTTATTGTGGAGCGAATGCAGCAGATTTGGGACCAGGTAGTGGAGAGATTGTCTCTCTCTCAGGAGAAGGCCCAGCGGTTTGCCAACCGGCATAAGACTGATGGTCCTCGTTTTAAAGTGAGGGACTTGGTTTGGTTGTCCTCAAGAAATATCCCTATGAAGGTTGCGTCTCCAAAATTTAAGCCAAGGTTATGGTCAAGAGGACAATTCTTGGGCGTTTGCTTCAGACATCCATGTTAGGAGACTGATCCGTGCCTATCATCGAGCTCATCCTGATCGGCCTCGTTGCGCAAGTGAGGGTTCGGTGACCCCTCCTCAAGGGGGGGTACTGTTGTGAACACGTTGGAGGCGACTTCGGAGCTGGGGCTCCCTCCGGTGGTTGCTGAGGGTAATGAACCAATTGCTGAATGGCTTTATGCTTGGTCCGAATGGTCTGATATAAGTGACCTGAACTCCCATCAGCCTTGCCGGTAATCAATTGTTCTTCCAGTTCTTGGTTGAAGCTCAGCTTGCATTCCTGCTTTCATTCAGATAAGTGAATTGCTGTTTTTTTTCCTCCGGTTGGATTTTCCTTGCTGGTTTGCTGCCTTGCAGTGGACTTCAGCCTGGTCCCCTTTTGGGGCCTGGCTCTGCAATTGTGCTCAGTTTGTGTTTGCACTTTTGCTCTGTTCCTGTGTCACTTTTTATTTGCTGAATTGCTGTGTGTTACACCAGAGATCTGATTTAGGTGGTAGAGATCGTGTGATCTCAGGTTTTTTGTTAATCAGAAGTGTTGGTATTTTTGTCAGGGCTTTATGGGTTGCAGTCAGAATTCTTTCCTATACTTTTCTTTCTACACAAAATTGGGCCCCAGCGTTTGCTCATTCTATTTTCTGTCTGTGTTCGTATTTTCTTCTTGTCTAACCGCCATTACATGTTTGGGGCTTCCTATTTATTTGGGGGTTCTGCTACGGGGCAGTTAGCTTTCATCTAGTTCTGTCTTTAGGTGTAGCTATCTCTCCGGCTGTGACGAGGCGTCTAGGATCACCGTAGGTACGCTCCACGGCTACTTCTAGTGTTGTGGTTAGTTTAGGGTTCTGCAACCCAGTAGTTTCCAGCCTCTCTGGTGTATTGCTATTTTTGCTATTTCTCCTCAGCTACCGAAACATAACAGTGGCACTACTGTAGAAGGTGCTCAAGTAGGAACCCAACCCAGTGATAATAAAGAATAAACTTGGCACTCAACTTTGTGAACTGAAAACGGTTTTATTGCAGTCCAAAACCAACATTTCGGTCCTACTCGGACCTTCATCAAAGTACTGCAGAAATTAAAAAAATGATATACAATAATATTGACATTATGCATCAGTGTAAAATTTATTAAATGATGAGAGAAAAAATTAAATAAAATAACTATGTATAAGTCCAAGTACTGTTGTATTGGCATTATAAAAGAAAAGAGAAAAAGGGAAAAAAAATAAAATTTTTTGAAAATGAGGATGCCTACCCGACTGCTTGATGAACAATGATCCAATTGTGAATATGTTGTACCCAGGTAAGTATTGGGATCTGTGAGCTAATAGAACGCACATAAATGGAACACTGGTAGTTAGAGAAAGTATCCTTAAATAAATCCACTAATTCTGGAGTGCAAGAAGTGAGCTGAATGGCATACCTATATGCGGACTGAATATAGTACAGGTGCCCCTATATGAAGGATCCAGGTTATGCCTCTGAGTGAAAAACCATGGTGTTTTTTATGAAATTAAGTGAACTATAGATGCACTTATTCCCATGAAGGGATTCAGAAAAAAGGCCTGATATAGAGATAACACTTGATAATGAGAGTTCCCAGTGTCCACTGGGTGAACAGCAATCTTTTCGTGAACAGTGTATATGGACACCTGATATGGATACAATATAACATAGTATTTGTCCCAAGTATGCGATTATATAGTGGATTAATATGTGACACGATAAAGGAAAAAATTAGTTCACTAAATGCTTACTGAAACTGGCGTGTCCAGTGTGCTGACTTGTTCAGTTCAGACTCAGGAAGTAGTGCAAAGTACCTGGAGAATTGCATGGTACATGTGAGCTTAAATCTGTGCCGCTATGGTAACAATATATGAATGCCAGTGGACGCATAATGGTGCTCAAAAGGGCTGCTTACCCTTGGTGATATAGTGTAAAGTGCAGGTCCTCTCTCAATGCGGTATCCCCCGCTTGTTGGAGTGAAGACTTGAGTGAAATCGCCGCCATTAAATGTGCTCAGGGCGGGTACAGCGCTGGGACGCGGACCGGAAGTGCGTCACAGGAAGTGACATCACTTCTGCTGTCCATAGGCTTAAAGCTTGAGTTCCAAGTGTCATATTATACCACAGGGCATGTATAGAGGCATGAGCAAGCTATGTTTGCATTCCACCATATGTATAATGCATTCCAGGCGCTATTTTAACAAGGCTATATTGATAAATAAGAAAAAGCGAATATAGCGGCGCTAGTGCGTGTATATCTCCAATAAGCAGCAAGTAAAAATAGGCTTTCTACCACAAAGAAATCAACAGGGGGGAGATGTAAATACTATAGGTATACTCGCGCTACAACTGGAAGATATAGCCACACTGATGAACCCTTACCTTAAAATATAGAGGAGGATTTGTTTGTTTGATTATTTTTCGTGGGCAGTTATACCCATATACAATACTAGTGCCACACAATTATTTTACATTTATATATATTCCTTTTTGGATGTATTCCTTTAAATATATTTTTTCTCCTTTAGCTTGCTGACAAAGAAGGCGCATTTACATCTGAATTTTATTCTGCATATCCTCCTTTATATTTTAAGCTTGCTGACAAAAAAGGCGCATTTACACCTGAATTTTATTCTGCAAATCCTCCTCTATATTTTAAGGTAAGGGTTCATCAGTGTGGCTATATCTTCCAGTTGTAGCGCGAGTATACCTATAGTATTTATATTGATAAATAGACAGAATAATGCTCTTAATATGCAAATTTATTGTGTATCATTGTACCATAGGTTGAGCAGTAGAGTAGGGGAGAGGTGAGGAAGTCCAGAGGTTAGGTAGGTAGAAGGATCAGATTTTCATATTCAATATAGGCGACTCTGTAGGAGGAGACAACATAGTTAGTAAATGACCATCATAATAGATAATATCAATATTCAATACAGTCATGGCCAAAAGTTTTGAGAATGACACAAATATTAATTTTTACAAAGTCTACTGCTTCACTTTTTCTAATGGCAATTTGCATATACTCCAGAATGTTATAAAGAGTGATCAGCTTAACAGCAATTACTTGCAAAGTCAATATTTGGCTAGAAAATGAACTTTATCCCCCAAAACACATTTCAACATCATTGCAGCCCTGCCTTAAAAGGACCAGCTAACCTCTTTTCAGTGATTGCTCCATTAACACAGGTGTGTGTGTGTTGATGAGGACATGGCTGGAGATCAATCTGTCATGATTAAGTAAGAATGACACCACTGGACACTTTAAAAGGAGGCTGGTGCTTGGCATCATTGTTTCTCTTCTGTTAACCATGGTTATCTCTAAAAAAAACATGTGCAGTCATCATTGCAATACACAAAAATGGCCTAACAGGGAAGAGTATCGCAGCTAGAAAGATTGCACCTCAGTCAACAATCTATCGCATCATCAAGAACTTCAAGGAGAGAGGTTCCATTGTTACCAAAAAGGCATCAGGGCGCCCAAGAAAGACCAGCAAGCGCCAGGACCGTCTCTTAAAAGTGTTTCAGCTGCGGGATCGGGCTACCAGCAGTGCAGAGCTTGCTCAGGAATGGCAGCAGGCAGGTGTGAGTGCATCTGCACGCACTGTGAGGCGGAGACTCTTGGAGCAAGGCCTTGTCTCAAGGAGGGCAGCAAAGAAGCCACTTCTCTCCAGAAAAAACATCATGGACGGACTGATATTCTGCAAAAGGTACAGGCAGTGGACTGCTGAGGACTGGGGTAAAGTTATTTTCTCTGATGAATCCCCTTTTCGATTGTTTGGGACATCAGTAAAACGCCTCGGAGAAGACAAGGTGAGCGCTACCACCAGTCTTGTCTCATGCCAACTGTTAAGCATCCTGAAACCATTCATGTGTGAGGTTGCTTCTCAGCCAAGGGAATCGGCTCTCTCACAGTCTTGCCTAAAAACACAGCCATGAATAAAGAATGGTACCAGAATGTCCTCCAAGAGCAACTTCTCCCAACCCTCCAAGAGCAGTTTGGCGATCAACAATGCCTTTTCCAGCATGATGGAGCACCTTGCCATAAAGCAAAGGTGATAACTAAATGGCTCAGGGAACAAAAATTAGAGATTTTGAGTCCATGGCCTGGAAACTCCCCAGATCTTAATCCCATTGAGAACTTGTGGTCAATCAGCAAGAGACGGGTGGACAAACAAAAACCTAAAAATTCTGACAAAATGAAAGCATTGATTGTGCAAGAATGGACTGCTATCAGTCAGGATTTGGTCCAGAAGTTGATTGAGAGCATGCCAGGGAGAATTGCAGAGGTCCTGAAGAAGAAGGGTCAACACTGCAAATATTGACTTGCTGCATTAACTCATTCTAACTGTCAAAATAAGCTTTTATTGCTCATATGTTTGCAATTATTATATTTCTGTCTGTGATAAAAACATCTGTCAAACACACATAAAAACCAGAGGGCAGCAGATCATGTGAAAATATAATATCTGTGTCATTCTCAAAACTTTTGGCCATGACTGTACATACTGACATAGAAATGAGGTCATGGCACAATGTGATCAATTCAAATAAACGAATGTAGGTCATATTCCCTATTTAGACCACGTGGGGACAGCATTTGTACCTGGTGATTCCAGTATGATTCCGTTTTTTTCATACGTTGAATGCGGTCCCCCCCCGTCTGGATGGCATGATTAATTCAATGACCTGAAATTTCAGCTGTGCAATTGTGTGTCCTTTGGTTATAAAATGGAATGGAATGGGTGACAGCATATTTTTGCAGCGTATAGTGGATTTATGCTTCGAGATTCTATCTTTAATGGGTTGCGTTGTTTCCCCTATGTATAAGAGTCCGCATGGACACTTGATTAGGTAAATGGCATATGAGGAGTCACATGTAGAATAATCTTTGATTTGATATTTCTTTCCGGAGTGTGGATGAAGAAATGTGTCCCCTTTTATTACATTATTACAATGCGTACAGTGTAAGCACGGGTATGTACCCATTTTAGGTTTCTGAAGAAATCTCTGTACTGATGTTCGTCCTTGTGTTCCCATGTCGGCCCTTACTAATGAGTCCCGGATATTGTGGGGGCGTTTATAGCAGGGTAAAAAGGGATTGTGAAATTCTTTCACATTTGGATATGCTGTTTTTAAAATATTCCAGTGTTTGCGAATATTATGGTGTATTATATGCACATAGGGATGAAAAGCATGTACTAGGGGGATGCGGTTGCTGACTGATCTGCATGGGCCCTCAATGGGACATTTGGCTTTATTAAGTACCATTGGTGGATATCCGCGTTCCTCAAATTTCTTGTGCATTTCATCTATTATAAGGTCACTGACCACTGGGTCTGAGACAATTTTACGTACCCGATGGAACTGTGATCTTGGTATTGACCTTTTGGTTGATGGGGGATGGAGACTATTGTAGTGAAGAATGCTGTTCCGATCAGTGGGTTTCGTGTATAGGTCTGTTGAAATTACCCCTGATGAATTTTTAAGCACTAAGGTGTCTAAAAAGCTGAATCTATCCTGACTTGAAGTGATAGTAAAAGATAAACCAGGCAAAGCCTGGTTGAGGACGTCAAAGAATTGGTTTAGAGACTTGGCCATACCGGTCCATATGCAAAAAATGTCGTCAATGAATCTTTTCCAAATCAGACAATGTGTTTTAAATAGAGGGTCTGGATAGACCACCTCCTCTTCAAAGCAAGCCATGTAACTATTAGCATAAGGCAGGGCTACGTTCGAGCCCATGGCTATGCCTTTTTTTTGTAGATAAAACTGATCTTGGAACATAAAGAAATTTTAAGTAAGAACTGTGGTGAGAAGTTGTATACAATGATCAATAATCTCTGGAGGTTTCTGAGATGTTATAAGTAGACGACGAGCACATGCTATGCCTTCCTGATGGGGAATCGAGATGTATAGATGTATAGATCCCTCACATCAAAGGGGACCAAAATGGCTGTATCTGGTACTGGACCTAGGTTACGGATGGTCTGTAGAAAATGTCCCGTGTCTAGAAGATAAGACGGGGCTTGTCGTGTCAACGGTGTAAGGATTTTTTCCAGGAAAATTGAAAGCGATGATAAGATGGACTCTGTGGAAGCCACTATAGGTCTTCCCGGTGGGTTATCGAGACTCTTATGAATTTTAGGTAAAATGTAAAACACTGGAGTTATGGGATCCTTTTTAGTTAGAAACTCCTGTGTTTTGTAGTCAATAACCCCAAGGGAAGCATATTGTGTCAGAGTTTGGTCAATTGATTTGCTGAGTTCACTTGTAGGATTGGTGCTCAACTTAGTGTAAATTGTCTCATCATTCAACTGACGTAAAACCACTGTGGTATAGGCCGACTTGTCCATGACCACGATGGCTCCCCCTTTGTCTGCTGGTTTTATGATGATTTGATCATTCTGGCGGAGGGTTTGGAGCGCTTGAAAGTCTGATGTGGATAAGTTGGACTGATACTCGGGGACCACGATGCAATTTATGTCACTGCTGCCGAACACCCTTTGGGTATAAGGGTAACAATTGACAACTAAAGGATAATATAAGATCTCGCCTGTGTTACTTCACACTAGGGAGATGTTGAATTGGCACTATCTCCGTTAACGTCACGGGAGAAGTGCTCTCGACTGGCGTAGATGTAGCCATGTTAATGGCACAGAAGCCACTTGCCAGATATTAGGTTTGCACTATGTGCTGCAAGCTGGTATAGACGTAGCCCTGTTGACTGCACAGAAGCTACGTGCCAGCCGCTAGGAAGTGCGTGCAACTAAAGCCAGGCGTACATGCTGCCAGCCGGCGTGAGACAGGACAGAGCAACTCTCTGTTCAGCTTGGCAGGCGATGCCCAGGTTACGCTCCCCGCAGTCTGCTCAGGGTGTATAGCTACCCTATGTTCGTAGCAAGACTGCGAAACATTGGCTACAGGTTACGCGCCCCACAGTCTGCTCAGGGTGTATAGCTACCCTATATTCGTAGCAAGACTGCGTCTCATTGGCTACCTGCCTGGCATAAGCTAAACCTGCCTGAAGGACCTGTGCTAATTAGCCGAGCTGACTCTGGCATCGGCAGGTCCCGTAGAGCAAAGCTAGAGAGCACGTGGAGCCCAGATTCTCGTACGTCCACACATGAGCACTGGCTATTTTAGTATGATCTGACCGCGCCGTGGACAGACAAGCTATTTAAGGGCTAAGCTCCGCCCCCAGCCATCTCGTCAATCGTATCACCGATGACGTCATCCGCAACCAATCAGGCGATGCCAGGTCAGAGGATCAGCTGACATTAACCAACAATCCTGGCTCACCATGTCACGGACATGCTCAGTGCAGGCATTTATGGACTGGCTACTATTAACAAAGACCCTGGAGACAGCTTGTACTCTCTTGTACTGGCTAGGTGTTGGGATAGATGGCAAAGCTAAGCAGCATCTGACCTGGATGGGGCACCACTGATGCCTCAGATCCAGGTTCAAATCCAGCTGACGCCTAACACCAACCTTTACCATAACTCTAACCACAACCTAACCCTAACCATAACTTTTTCTCCAACCCTAACTTTAGCCCCAAACCTAACCGTAACTTTAGCCTCAACCCTAACACTAACTTTAGCCCGAACCCTAACCCTATCTTTAGCCCAACTCTAACCTTAATGGGAAAATGGAAATAAATACATTTTTTTTATTTTATTATTTTTTCCTAACTAAGGGGGTGATAAAGGGGGGTTTGATTTACTATATTTTTTATTTTGATCACTGTGATAGACGCTATCACAGTGACCAAAATGAGCCAATATGAAAAATCTCCTAATTGTTGCCGGGTGCCGGCCAGCAGATCTCGGCAGGCGCAGTGCGCATGCACCCGCCATTTTCTTCCCAGAAGAAGATGGCGACGGCTGTGGCGAGAAGCAGGAGGGCCCAGGAACACCGGAAGGTACCAGGGTGATCGGGGAACCTATTCCTCTCTGCTCTGATATGCGATCACATCAGAGGAGAGGGAAATTAAATGGCAAATCAGACTTTTTTTTGTGGTCGCCGTTATACAGTTAATAGTGGCAATCACAAAACGGCACTGCTATTTAAGTACCCTTAACTGCCGCCGTTGAAAGGTGTATCAGCGGTTGTTAAGGGGTTAAAGCTATGCTTGTCTTGTTAAAAGGTCAAGGACTTACAGCTAAATAAACCATAATACATGACTCTATAGTAAGTTGGAGCTATTGTATTTAAAGATCTTAAGAGGAATCTGCCAACTGCATAATGTGGAGACTGAGACCCTGATTCTTGCTATTTGTCACTTACTGGACAGCATGCTGTAGTTTTGTTAAAATCACTGCTTTATATGAAGGAGATTATCACTAAAGGACTAGTAAACCTGCTTCTATGCAGTCAAGCATACTCGGAATTGCCTTTCGCCCGCAAGTAATGAATGTCCTTTAGTCCATTGTAAAGTCCTTTGAAAGAATAATTATGTCCCCTTCTTTTATATTGATCACATATACACACATACATGTAAATGGAATCACCCCTGAAAAACCTTTTTTCTAATTAGAATATTCAAAAATTGTCTAACCCCTTATTATCAGAAAGATCTTCCATCCATGTAATTATCTTGTTGCCCATCTTTGAACACTCTCCAATAAGCTTTTTAGAATATGGATCCCAAAGCTGGACCCCATATTAAAGTTGTAGACTTACAGAGCATTTATGTTGGGGTAAAAGTATAAAGATATTACAGGTTTTTAGTTCTATTTTTATACACTTTAAAGAAGTTGTCCACCACTTGGCCAACTTCTTCTCATACCCCATGCTTGGCCCCATAAAATAATAAAGCTTATACTCACCTTCTGTGCTGTTGCCGTTCCCACAGTGTCGACACTCCATCTCCCGAGGCTCTCTTGCTGTTGTTGTGATATGTGACACTGACGCCCAATCAGAGCTAGCATCACTGTCCTCGCCTCCAGTTGAATTGAGCAGGAAGAGGAAGTCAGGGATCAGCTGCAGCCCAGACTTCCTCTTCATGATTGATTTGTCTGAAGGTGCTGATAGTGACGCTAATGCTGATTGGATGGCGGGGTCACATGTCAAAAAAGCAGCCCAGGAGCCCCAAGACTGCGAGTGCTAGCACAACGGGAACAGTGCCGGCATCGGAGGTGAGAGTAAGCTTTTATTATTTTATGGGGTCCAAACATATGGCTGATGAAGGGTTGTTTAGTATGACAAATCCTTTAAATTACCATCTTGGTTTTGCAGTAACTGCTTGACTGCTGCTTAGCTTGATTGTAGCCAGAATACTCAAATCCTTCTCCTGTTCAATAATCCATGAGATGAGGTTTCATAGAAGTATATAAAGAGGGAAATGCGATAAGGAGGTAACCACTACAGAGAACCAGAGGCAGATAGATGCAAAGACGGTGCTACAGTTTCTACTGAGTGTTATTCAAAATTACAGAGCTGGATTCACAGCTAGTCTGCTTAGTACAGCTGTATAATATTCTCCATTTGCAGTAAAGTACAAAAAGAAGAAAACATTACAAGTTCATCAATTTGCAAAGTTTATTCCAATTTATAAGGATTCCATGACCAAGATAGACACAGAAATGCATTTCGAACGCATAAACAAACTGTTTTATTAATCAAAGCTCTGATAAAGAACGCTGTTTGTGCCCTCAAAACACATTGTTTTCTCTACAATGATCAAAGAATCCTTTTAAATTGGAATAAACTTTGCAAATTGATGAAGCTGGAACCTTTCTTCTTTTTCATACTTTACTGCAAGTGGTCCCTTGAGTTCCGTGCTTCAGAATACCTAAAGCCTTGGTGAGCTGGTTACCTCTTATTTCTTTTCAATAATGTTCTCCATGCTTTTGCTTTTGATGATTCTTCCAAAAAGAGATAGTGGAGAAGTATCTCCTCTTTTCTATGTGATGGGTAAACTAAAAAATTGTTGGCTGATAAGCAAACATTGTGTTTTTTCTCATGCGTAGGCACACCAGAGCTTATCATGAAAAGCCATCTAAAATCATAGATACATTTAGGTTTTAAAGGTTTATTAAGTTGAGGGACTAGCAAAAACTAAAATGTTTGTCTTAAGTCTTATTAATGTTGAAAAAGCAGAAAAACATATGTTACACAGGATCTAAGGATTGTCATTTTCAAAAATATAATATTTAATTTTTATATTTTCAATAATCGTGACATAACCACTCTTTCAACTAGTGCTTTTCCTGTTGATGCAGTGTAACTAATTTCAGCTTTGGATGTTTAAAATAAATCTTTTACCATCTTGGAAATGCCTTATTTCATGTAATTTCTTTGGAGACGAGGCAGTCGTACATTTTTTTTCCAGACGTTCTAATCAGTTTAATATATTTTTAAGTCAACAGTGAATAATTCTTTCTCAGGGAATGTATTTGGAGACTTAATCACATCTTTGACATTTTACTATTATAATTTTAAATAAATGATCAGAATTTTTTTTCTCAGTGGACAACCTTGTACACTTGGAATACTAAGTAACAAGTAGAATTATTAAGTAGATCTTGAAAAATTTTCTTTCACTTTGAGTTTTCTAAAAGGCAAAACTGCTCGATTTGCTGCTGATTTACATTGTGGACAATTAATTCTCCAAAGATGAGCAAATATTTTCTCTTCTCCTTTGATTCATTGATATGCAAAATAATTGGAGAATTTCAAATCTATATAATAGATTTTACTATATAAAATCACATATCATTGGCAAGATGATGATATCTTATCAGATTAGCAGAAAAGTCAAAAGGGCTTCAGGAAAATGATCAATGCAACCCACAAGTCTCATAAGTACCAAAAACATCCATAATAATGTAACAAATGTCTATCTATTTGTGTTCTTCCCCATTCCATACCTCCATTAAAGTAATTTTCAGAAATAGCTGAGGAATGGATTGGCAAAATTGTTCACATGTACGAATATCGGTGGTAAACAACTACAATCTACTTACCACAAGATTTGTTAAGAGCTCTAATTTTTTATGTCCTCATTAGTGTTGAGCATTCCGATACTGCAAATATCGGGTATCGGCCGATATTCGCTGTATCGGAATTCCGATTCCGAGTTCCGATATTTTTGTCATATCGGATACCGGAATCTGAATGTTCCTGTCACTGTCAGTGTTCGTCCGTCGGGTCTGTCACGAGTCAGCGGCACTTACCTGGCAGAAGATCCCCGGTGGTCACGTCCTGGACTGCTTGATGGCAGCCATCATCTTCTCCCTGGCGGTCACTTGCAGTTTCTCGCGATAACTGCATGTGCTGCCGGGTAATCGCGGCCGTAAAGTAGTCCGATGACGTCACCGCCGGGGAAGCTGGTAAGCAGCTGTGCTGCGTCGAGATGTCAGGCTCTGCCTGGCATTCCAATGTAGCAGAGCTGGATCATCATGGGACCCTCGTTACTATGGACTGCGTCTGACAGGTGTGTTGTGAATAGGCTGGAAATGAGTTCTGAGCAGAAGCTCCCTCTGGTGGTTACAAACGGTACTGGACTGCCAGTGAAGATTGTGAGGATTGGAATCAGATGTTACTGACTGGTCTTATATAAGGGAGTCGCCTTCCCATCAGGGTTGCCGGTGATCAATTGTTCTGGTCTCAATCCTTGATTCCTGTTTCCTTGGTAGCCTGCTGTGTCGTGTCTGAATCTCCTGCTAACAGATAAGACATTTTCTTCTTTTTGTTTTTGTGCTTGATTTTTGCATTTTGTCCTGCACTTCTGTGGGGGCCTTCTGGGTCCCCCCGGGGGCTTTTGCCCTCTCAGTTCAGTTCAGCCACTGATGTTTGTACATTTGCTTTTTCCAGTTTTTTCAGTGGCTGCTGTTTTTTTTTTGGTTACACCAGAGAACTAATTTAGGTGGTAGAGGTCGTGTGATCTCAGGTGTTTTTGAAATTAGTAGAGTTGGTGCTTTTCAGGGTTTTTTGAGATTGCAGTAAGTGCCCTTCCTTTCCTTTTCTATTTAGTAAGTTTGGGCCCCAACGTTTGCTCATACTATTTTCTGTCTGTGTCAGTATTTCTTCTTGTCTAACCGCCATTACATGTTTGGGGCTTTCTATGTTCTTTGGGGATCTGCTCCGGGGCAGATAGCTTTCCTCTTTCTATCTTTAGGTGTAGTTAGATTCTCAGGCTGTGACGAGGCGTCTAGGACCAACGTAGGAACGCTCCACGGCTGCCTCTAGTTGTGGTGGTTAGTCAGGGTACTGCAATCTCATAGTTTCCAACTGCTCTGGTGTATTTCCTTTTTTGCCTGCTCTCCTCAGCTACCAAATATAACAGTATCACCGGCCTAAACTAAAAATTATATGGTACTCACAGAAGTGAAAAATATTGTGGAAAGAAAAAAGTTGTCAGAGTTGTCAGAGATTTTTTTTTTTCTGTTTGTTGCATTTTTTTTTCCTCTGTATCTCTGGGTGCTGAGGAGGATTTTTTTTTTCTCTCTCAATGGAGTTTGCACAGTTGTCTGGCCGTGTGGATCAGCTTGCCACTGAGGTTCGGAGTATTGCTACCTATCTTGCTAGGTTGCCTGTTGTGGAACCTAGGATTCCCATGCCAGATTTGTTTTTAGGGGATCGAGCTAAGTTTCTGAATTTCAAAAATAACTGTAAATTGTTTTTTGCCTTAAAATCTAAGTCCTCAGGGAACGCAGCGCAGCAAGTTCAAATTGTCATCTCTCTCCTGCGCGGCGACCCTCAGGATTGGGCTTTTTCCCTGACACCTGGGGATCCTGTTTTGAGGGATGTTGATGTGTTTTTTCAGGCTTTGGGGTTATTGTACGATGAGCCTAATGTCACTGATCAAGCTGAAAAAACTTTGTTGGCATTAAGTCAGGGGCTTGAGGACGCTGAGTTATACTGTCAGAGATTCCGTAGGTGGGCAGTCCTGACCAAATGGAATGACGACGCTTTGGCAGCTCTTTTTCGGAAGGGACTGTCAGATAATGTAAAGGATGTTATGGTGGGATTCCCTGTTCCCTCTGGTCTCAATGATTCTATGTCATTAGCGATTCAAATTGGCAGACGTTTGCGTGAGCGGAAAGGTATGCGTGGAATAATGTTGCCTTGTGAACCTGCTTCTGAATCCATGCAGTGTGATAGAGTGGTTTCTGGGGCACAGCGTCATGAATTTCGAAAGCGCAATGGGTTATGTTTCTACTGTGGTGATGCCTCTCATGCTATTTCAGTCTGCCCTAAGCGGGGAAGACGTTTTGCACGCTCAGTTGTCTTGGGTAGTGTTCAGACTAAGTTTTTATTAACTGTTACCCTGATATGCTCTCTTTCCTCATTTTCTGCTCAGGCTTTTGTTGATTCTGGAGCAGCTATTAACCTGATGGATTTTGATTTTGCTAAACGTTGTGGGTTTCCCTTGATACCCCTATGGAAGTCTATTCCCCTATTGGGGATCGATTCTACCCCTTTGGCTGAGAATAAACCTCAGTTCTCTACTCAGGTGATAATGAGGGTAGACCCTGATCATCAGGAGAGTTGCAAATTTTTGGTTCTGTATAATCTGCATGACATTATCGTACTGGGTTTCCCTTGGTTACAGTCTCATAATCCTGTTTTGGATTGGAAATCTGTGTCTGTTACCAGTTGGGGCTGCCAATGTGTTAATACCAACACTCCTGTTTTTTCTGCCTCCCCCCAGCTCAGGATGTTCCTGACTTTTTGATTGATTTTTCTGATGTGTTTAGCGAAAGTAAATCTGCATCCTTACCTCCCCATAGGAGCTATGACTGCGCTATTGAATTAGTGCCTGGTAGTAAATTCCCTAAAGGTCGCCTTTTTAACTTGTCTGTACCTGAACATGACGCTATGCGGTCTTATATCAAGGAGTCATTGGAGAAGGGTCATATCAGACCATCCTCTTCACCCTTAGGTGCCGGTTTTTTCTTTGTGGCCAAAAAGGATGGTTCATTAAGGCCGTGTATTGATTATCGTCTCTTGAACAATATTACTGTGAAATATCAATATCCTTTACCCTTGATCTCTGATCTGTTTTCCAGGGTGAAAAACGCTACTTGGTTTACCAAGCTTGACCTCAGGGGGGCATATAACCTTATTCGCATTAAGCACGGGGATGAATGGAAGACGGCATTTAATACCCCTGAAGGGCATTTTGAGTACCTTGTGATGCCCTTTGGGCTCACTAATGCTCCTTCTGTCTTCCAGTCCTTCATGAATGACATTTTCAGGGATTTTGTGGATAAATTTCTGATTGTTTATTTGGATGATATCTTGATTTTTTCCAATGACTGGGACTCTCATGTAAAACATGTTCGGACTGTGTTCCAGATTTTGAGAGAGAATGCTCTGTATGTGAAGGGATCAAAGTGTCTTTTTGGCGTTCAGAGGATCTCATTTCTGGGATTCATTTTGTCCCCATCTGTTATTGAAATGGACCCGGTCAAAGTTCAGGCCATCTGTGATTGGGTCCAACCTACTTCATTAAAGGCTCTTCAAAGATTCTTGGGTTTTGCCAATTTTTATCGTAAATTTATTGGTAATTTCTCTGTTATTGTTAAACCATTAACTGATTTGACCAAGAAGGGTTCTGATGTGGTGAATTGGCCTCCTGAGGCAGTCTCTGCATTTCAGGAACTTAAGCAGAGATTCACTTCTGCTCCTGTTCTACGGCAGCCTGATGTTTCTCTACCATTTCAGGTGGAAGTTGATGCCTCTGAAATTGGGGCAGGTGCCGTTTTGTCCCAAAGAGATCCAGAGACCTCTAAAAGTAACCCTTGTGCCTTTTTCTCTCGAAAATTTTCTCCCACTGAACGTAATTATGACGTGGGTAATCGGGAGTTATTAGCCATGAAGTGGGCTTTTGAAGAGTGGAGACATTGGCTGGAGGGAGCCAAACATCACGTGGTGGTCCTTACGGACCATAAGAATCTAGTTTATCTGGAATCTGCCAAGCGACTTAATCCTAGACAGGCCAGGTGGGCCTTGTTTTTCACACGTTTTAATTTTGTGGTTTCATTTCTTCCTGGCACTAAAAATGTTAAGGCGGATGCCCTCTCGAGGAGTTTCCTGGCGGACTCTCCTGAGTTATCTGATCCTTCTGTTATTTTGAAAGAGGGTGTAGTTCTTTCCGCCATCTCGCCCAATTTGAGACTGGCTCTGGAGGGGTGTCAGGAGGTTAAGCCCGAGCGCTGCCCTGTTGGGAAATTGTTTGTCCCGGACCAGTGGAAAAAGAGTGTAATGTCTGAGATTCATTGTTCCGCGTTGGCCGGTCATCCCGGAATTTTTGGTACCAAAGACTTGGTTAGTCGGTCCTTTTGGTGGTCTACCTTGTCTCGTGATGGCAGGGAGTTTGTGCAGTCCTGCGGGACTTGCTCTCGCTCCAAGCCTTGCTCTCGTTCTAGTGGTTTGTTGATGCCATTACCTGTGCCCAAGAGACCATGGACCCATATCTCTATGGATTTCATTTTCCGACCTCCCTGTTTCTCAGAGAATGACCGTCATCTGGGTGATTTGCGATAGGTTTTCCAAGATGATACATCTTGTGCCATTACCTAAGTTTGCCTTCCTCCTCTGAATTGTGCCTTTGTTCCTTCAGCACGTGGTTCGTTTACACGGCATTCCTGAGAACATTGTGTCTGACAGAGGAGTCCAGTTTGTTTCCAGATTTGGAGGACCTTTTGTTCTAAAATTGGTGTTCAATTGTCTTTCTCCTCGGCGTTTCATCCTCAGACCAATGGTCAAACTGAGAGAACAAACCAGACATTGGAGACTTATCTAAGATGCTTTGTGTTTGCTGATCAGGATGACTGGGTCTCTTTTTTGCCTTTGGCTGAGTTTGCTCTTAATAATAGGGCTAGCTCTGCCACTTTGATTTCTCCATTTTTCTGTAATTCTGGGTTTCACCCTCGATTTTCTTCAGGGGCAGACGGAGGCTTCTGTCTGTCCCGGTGTTGACTCTGTTGTGAGCGTATGCAACAGATTTGGGACCAGGTAGTGGAGAGGTTGTCCCTCTCTCAGGAGGGCCAGCGTTACTAATCGGGATGGACTGGGTCCCCTTTTTAAAATGG
>JARQOD010000003.1:370617016-370666573 GCA_033576555.1 Oophaga sylvatica
GGGGGCTGGTCAATCCTAAAGAGACAGTGAACTCCGGACAAGGCATCCGCACTACCCTGTACCCTCCCAGGCCTATGCTCTCTGCGGGCTTCGGGTATCCTGCATGTTTCAGCTTGACCTTAGTGCCGGGCTCAGTCTCGATATAGTGCCTCACCAGAGAAGTACGACCAGGCAAGTCAGAACACCTCTGCTGATTCTTCCTCAGAAACTCTCGTACTTCCTGTTTTTGGTGCACTGACAACGTGTCACCAACCATCCCAGGAGGTATAGGGGGTTTTACACCTTTCTCTAACTCCCCCACAGTCACCAATGACTCTCTGTCATCCTGGGTCTTGTCCATCCCCAGGTGCCCACCAAGCACGTGGCTATGTGACAACCCCAGCACCATGCTTCTATCTGGCTTAGGTACCAGGAGCTGACTCACGACCTCTCCCTGGACTTCAGTGACCTCACACAGTAGGTTATCGTTCATGGCAACATGAGGAAACCTCTCCTCAGAACAAACGTCCTGGGGAACCTCATTTAGACCAGCTATATTTTCCTGGGCCGTTTCAATAGTGGGGTCTCGCAACTGCTCACTCCCAAAATTGTCACGGGACACAGGTGGGTCAGGGACATTCGGTTCCTGAGAACCACTATCCTCGTCTCCCAACATCACCTGAAAAGAAATTCATCTTTATCACTGTCATCATCATTATCAGTATCAACATCATTATCATTATCAGTATCATCATCATCAGTATCATCATCATTATCATGATCATCATCATCATGATTCATCATCATATATCATGATCACCATCATTATCATTATCAGTATCATTATCATGATCATCATCATTATCATGGTCATCATCACTATCACCATCATGATCATCATCATTATCATGGTCATCATCATTATCACGATCATCATCATTATCATTATCACGGTCATCATCATTATCATTATCACGATCATCACATAAGTTTAACGGCCCACTAGCATTGTGTTCCGCCCCTCTGAACCGCGCAACCTCCGTAGGAGCTTCATCACACTGTCCAGTAGAATCATCTTTCCCCCAGAGATTGGGGACCAAGTCACTACCGAATATGACGGGGTACACCAGGTTCTTCACTACCCCCACTTCACACGAGACCTCCCCGAGTTTGTGGACCAAGTCCATGGTAGTCTCTGGGTAGACTTCGGTGTCTCCATGGATGCACACCACACTCAAGTCTGGGAGTTCAGACGGGAAGACTTTTCTAGGCCTGGGGTCTCCAGACAGGGAAACATCACACTTTTCCTCACACATTTCACCTCGGGCCTGAACCCGTCTATCAGCATACCCCCTGTCCCCAACAGCTGGAACGCTCTTACCGGGAGAGTTCGGCTCTGGGAACTCTGAAGTGACGACCTCTCTATCAGGCTGACGAGTTGCTTGGCGTCTGGGTGGTCTCCTTGTCCAACCCCGTGCTGTACCTCAGTAGGAAGTGCTCGGGTGTAGCGGTCCTCTATCACCTTTTCGACCTTTGGGCAGGGTTGCGACGTCAGGCTCCCGCCACTTCTTTAGTGCTCGGGTGTAGCGGTCCACTATCACCTCTTCGACCATATTGGCATGGCTGCCGATATCAGGCTCCCGCCACTTCTTTACTGCAGACACCGCAGGTGCCTTTGCACATTACTCTGGGACGAGGCGCTGAGATCCTGGTGTAGTGCTGCAACCTGCTCCCTTAACAATCGGTTAATCTCCTGCTGTTGCACACTAACTTGCGCCATTTGTTTAAGCAGCGCCTCCATGCTGTCATCCATGCTGTCAGACTTCTCTGTCTCAACAAGGCAGTCTTTACTCAAGACATACACACTCCACAGTCTTTACCACAGCCAGTTCAGCTTTGCTGTGCAGACACTTTTTTTTTTCTCTGTGCAAACTCTATTAGGGCCACTGTCTCTTTAAGACTGCTCCAACAGACTTTTCCTTTGCTGCTGCTTTAGCCACTGTGCTGCCCCAGCATTCTAGCACCAATTGTAAGCTT
The DNA here is from genome assembly GCA_033576555.1 of Oophaga sylvatica. Lineage (NCBI taxonomy): Eukaryota > Metazoa > Chordata > Amphibia > Anura > Dendrobatidae > Oophaga > Oophaga sylvatica. Next base: position 370,619,033 of record JARQOD010000003.1, read on the forward strand.
TTGAGGGGATATAGCTCCGGGATCGCCGTCTCGGGTAGACGGAGTGGCATAGACACAGTTCACTCACAGACAGCAATTCTGGTACAACTGGCCGCAACCAGCTTTATTGTAAGTCCACAGCAAACAAACATGAGCAAAACCAACTCATAAACCAAAATCCTAAGCCTCTCCGGCTACTCACTACACACAGATAGTTTCCCTCACTATCAGGGCCCAGACTCTACCAGCCTGGCCCAAAACAACACATATATTCAGTATTTACCAGCGTTTGGTTTCCCGGAGACTCCTGCAGTGTCTGGAGTCACATCCAGACTGAGAGAGCTCAATGTCTGTGTTCTCAGCCACCTACTTCTGGCTGCCTAATTAAAACCTGAGTGGCTTCAGGTTTGAGCTGCAAGCCTGTACTGAATGCAAGGTGTAGTGAACTTTCTCCACCACTAGGTTTACAAAGCCATACATTTCCCTTATGCCAGTCAGCTAAGTACCTAGGCGAGATGTACACCCCATCCATACACATCCCTTCACTGTCTCAATATCCCCTCTTCTCAGACCGAGGGTGTCATCAATCTAAGAGACAGTGAACTCGACAAGCTCGCACATACCTGTACCCTCCAGCCTATTCTTGCGGCTACGGTGAATCCTGCACGGTTTCAGCTTGACCTTAGTGCCGGGCTCATCTCGATAGTGCTCACCAGAGATGTCACTCAGCAAGTCAGAACTCTGCTGATTCTTCTCATAAACTCGTACTTCTGTTTTTGGTGCACTGAAAGTGTCACCAACATCAGGAGGTTAGGGGGTTAAAGGTGTAAATTCGTAGCAAAAAAATGTGTTTTTTACAACGAATTTACACCTTTAATTAACCCCTACATGTGTCAAATTTTGCACACATACACTCATGTAATTGTTAGTGAAAACCATATATCAAACTACATGAAATTACATGGTAAACTCTATGTAAACCATGTGCCATTTCATGTCGGGTGTTCTGTATTTTCACAAAAGCCGGCATTGCCCGGCAATTGAATCAGAGGCTATTTTACTATGTAGAAGTGTATGAACTATAAATATATGTTATATATATATATGTCTCAATGACATGTGTATAATATATATATAATATATATATATATATATATATATATGTATTCTATGTTGTTATATCTAGTGTTTACAAGGAAAGAAAGAGGTTTTTTTAGTTCCGATATTTCTGTCCCATTGACTTGCATTTGGTTTCCGCTATCGGATCGGCGATACCCGATACTTTTTGAGTATCGGGCTGATCCAATCTGATCTGATATTTCAGGATATCGGGTAGTATCGCTCAACACTACTCCTGAATTATATACGGAGATTTAGAATATTTTCACTATACTATATGCATCTTGTATCTGGTGAAACAGTACCCTTTTTCAGATTTTTATATTATTATGTAATACATACTGAGCCTGAGAGTGTCAGAGTCTGCCTCAAAAATATATACTGATATTTAGAATATTTTCACTATACTATATATACCTGGTATCTGCTGATACAGTACTCCTTTTTCTTATATTCTTGTGTAATCCAGACTGAGCCTGAGAGCGTCAGTGGCTGCCTCCTGAAATATATACGGAGATTTACAATATTTTCACTATACTACCTTGTATCTGGTGATATAATACCCCTTTTTCATCTTTTTATATTCTTGTGTAATCCATACTGAGCCTTTGAGCGTCATTGCCTGCCTCATGAATTATATATGGAGATTTATAATATTTTCACTATACTATATATACCTTGTATCTGGTGAAACAGTACCATTTTTCAGCTTTTTATATTATTGTGTAATACATACTGAGCCTGAGAGTGTCAGAATCTGCCTCATGAAATATATACTGAGATTTAGAATATTTTCACTATACTATATATACCTGGTATCTGCTGATACAGTACTCCTTTTTCTTATTATATCTTGTGTAATCCAGACTGAGAATGATAAGGCAAAGGTTATTTGTAAAAAGTACCGAAGGACCTTTAGCCGAGGGAAAAATCTCAGAAATTTGAATACAAGTTGCATGCTTAGACATTTAATGAACATGCACTTGCAAGCGTGGACAAACTACAAAACCTACAATTCCCTCCCCAGGGCAAACGTCAGCACCTGGCACACCAGGGCAAGTGCCGGTTCCCTGAGCAGGTGGGGGGGCCGACTCTTGGGCAACGGCACTGGCACAGGGCCCCTCATAGTACAAAAAATTGTTTCTAACGGTGGGAGGGCCCACTCGCCGTCAGACACACAGGTGTACTATGAGGGGCCCTGTGCCACTGCCGTCGCCCACGAGTCGGCCCCCCGGCTTGCTCAGGGCACCAGCACTTGCAATACTTACCTCTCCATGCTCCACCACTGTGACGTCTTCCGCATTTCCTGACAGTGACATTCAGCTTAAAGAGCGCGATGATGTCACATCTGTCCGCCCTCTGCATAAACAGTCCAAGTGCAGAGCTGTAACATGGCGACGCTGAGGAGTCCAGAGTAGAGCAGTGCACAGCGAGGAGAGGTATTACATATTTTTTAATGTTTGGAGCAATATATGGGGAGCATTATACACTGGAGAATTATATATGGGGCCCAGCATACACTTGAGCATTACAAATGTGGCAGATCAGACACTGGAGCAGCATGCATGGGGCCTATCATATACTGGAGCATTGTAAATGAGGCAGATCAGACACTGGAGCAACATACATGGGGCCCGTCAGGGCCGAACATATCATTGGTGCAACCTGTGCTGCACATGTATTGTTCTTGCACAGGGGCCCTTTTCTGACTTTTTCCACCAGTGGGCCCATCATATACTGGAGCATTCTAAAAGGGATAAAACAGACCCTGGAGCAGCATTTACGGGGCCCATTATACACTGGATCATTAAAAATGGGGCCCATTATATATGGACCATGATTTTGGCCCATAAGACACTGGAGCATCATCCATGGGCCCATCATATACTGGAGCATTCTAAATGGGGCAGATCAGACACTGGAGTATCATCCATGGGGCCCATCATATACTGGAGCATTGTAAATGGGGGACAGCAGACACTGGAGCGGCATTTACGGGGCCCATTATGCACTGGATCATTAATAATGGGGCCCATTATATATGGACAATTATTTTGGCCCATAAGACACTGGAGAATCATCCATGGGGCCCATCATATACTGGAGCATTCTAAAAGGGGGAAAACAGACACTGGAGCAGCATTTACGGGTACCGTTATACAATGGAGCATTATAAATGGGGTCCATTATATATGGAGCATTATTTTGGCCAATTAGACACTGGAGCATCATCCATGGGGCCCATCATATGCTGGAGAATCATATGGGGTTAATTATTTATGGGGCATCATATAGGGTATGGAGCATCATATGGGGCACATATGGGGCCTATTCTTTTCAAGGTGGCCTTAACCCATTATTAACCCATTAGCCACCGCTACAGGGCAATGTGAATAGACGGGCTAAGTGCCAGAAAAGGCGCATCTAATCATAGATGTGCCTTTTCTGGGGTGGCTGGGGGCAGATGTTAGTAGCCAGGGGGGGCACAAAAAAATGCACCCTCCGTAGGCTATTATTTTCTTCCCCCACTCACTGGCTTTCCCTGTCTGGTGAAGAAAACACCGCGGGAGCCCACGCATTATTTTTCAATGAATTTACACATTTAATTAACACCTACATTTATGAAATTTTGCACACATACTGTACACTTATGTAATTATTAGTGAAAACCATATATCAGACTACATGAAATGACATGGTTTAACTGTATGTAAACCATGTGTCATTTCATGTCGGGTTCTGTAATTTCACAGAAGCCGTCAATTGAATTAGCGGCTATTATGCTATGTAGAAGTGTATGAACTATAAATATATATATATATAGTCACAATTACATGTATATATATGTATATATGTATTCTATGTGTATACACTACCGGTCAAAAGTTTAGGGTCACTTAGAAATTTCATTATTTTTGAAAGAAAACCCGTTTTTTCCAATGAAGCTAACATTAAATGATTCAGAAATACACTCTATACAGTGTTAATGTGGTAAATGACTATTCTAGCGGCAAACATCTAGTTTGTAATGCAATATCTTCATAGGTGTATAGAGGCCCATTTCCAACAACCATTACTCCAGTGTACTTATGGTATTTTGTGTTCGCTAACTGTGTAAGAAGCTAATAGATGGTTAAAATACCCTTTAAAACCCTTGTGCAAGTATGTTAACACAGCTGAAAACCGTTTGGTTGATTAGAGAAGCTATAAACCTGACCTTCCTTTGAGCTTGTTGAGAATCTGGAGCATTACATTTGTTGGTTCCATTAAACTCTCAAAATGGCCAAAAAAAAAGAACTTTCTTGTGAAACTCGACAGTCTATTCTTGTTCTTAGAAATGAAGGCTATTCCATGCGAAAAATTACCAAGAAACTGAAGAATTCATACAATGGTGTGTAGTACTCCCTTTAGAGGAGTGCACAAACAAGCTCTAACCAGAGAAGAAAGACAAGTGGGAGGCCCCGCTGCACAACTGAGCAACAAGACAAGTACATTAGAGTCTTTAGTTTGAAAAATTGACGCCTCACAGGTCCTCAACTGGCAGCTTCATTAAACAGTACACATTAAACGCCAGTATCAACATCTACAGTGGAGAGGCGATTTGGGGATGCTGGCCTTCAGGGCAGATTGGCAAAACAAAAGCCAATATTCCTCTGTCCAATGTATGTGTTCTTTTGCCCATATTAATCTTTTCCTTTCATTTAGCCAGTCTTAAATATGGCTTTTGTTTTGCCAATCTGCCCTGAAGGCCAGCATCCCCAAATCGCCTCTTCACTGTAGATGTTGACACTGGCGTTTAATGTGTACTGTTTAATGAAGCTGCCAGTTGAGGACCTGTGAGGCGTCAATTTTCAAACTAAAGACTCTAATGTACTTGTCTTGTTGCTCAGTTGTGCAGCGGGGCCTCCCACTTGTCTTTCTTCTCTGGTTAGAGCTTGTTTGTGCACTCCTCTAAAGGGAGTACTACACACCATTGTATGAATTCTTCAGTTTCTTGGTAATTTTTCGCATGGAATAGCCTTCATTTCTAAGAACAAGAATAGACTGTCGAGTTTCACAAGAAAGTTCTTTTTTTTGGCCATTTTGAGAGTTTAATGGAACCAACAAATGTAATGCTCCAGATTCTCAACAAGCTCAAAGGAAGGTCAGGTTTATAGCTTCTCTAATCAACAAACGGTTTTCAGCTGTGTTAACATACTTGCACAAGGGTTTTAAAGGGTATTTTAACCATCTATTAGCCTTCTTACACAGTTAGCGAACACAAAATACCATAAGTACACTGGAGTGTGGTTGTTGGAAATGGGCCTCTATACACCTATGAAGATATTGCATTACAAACTAGACGTTTGCCGCTAGAATAGTCATTTACCACATTAACACTGTATAGAGTGTATTTCTGAATCATTTAATGTTAGCTTCATTGGAAAAAAACTGCTTTTCTTTCAAAATAAGGAAATTTCTAAGTGACCCTAAACTTTTGACAGGTAGTGTATATCTATTCTTTCCTTTGTGATGTAAAAACTGTCATTGGGATCCATTATATGTCGGTTTTGCAAGCCGGTGAGAAAATCTCGCCGTACAGATGCCATACGGATGACACGGATGTTTTGATGCGAGGAAATCGCATCCTCGCATTGCAAACGGGTGACATACTGATTACTTTTCAGGGGACTTTTCTGCGTATCACGGCAGTATAATACGGTCCGATTTTTTATCGTTATGTGTGACCCCGGTCTTATACTGATAACAAGTTCAAACAGGTGCCATTACTACAGGTAATGAGTGGAGGACAGAGGAGCCTCTTAAAGAAGTAGTTACAGGTCTGTGAGAGCCAGAAATCTTGCATGTTTTTAGATGACCAAATACTTATTTTCCACCATAGTTTGCAAAATAAATCTTGTCAAATCAGACAAGGTGATTTTCTGGATTTGTTTTCTCATTTTGACTCTTAGGCTAAGTGCACACGTTCAGGAATGTGTGCAGAATTTTCCTGAGCAAAACCGGACTTTTTTCTGTTTTTGCGTGGATTTTACGTGTTTTTGGTGAGTTTTTTTGCGCGGATTTTGCACGTTTTTACCGCGATTTTTCCCTGAACTTTCTAGGTCAATAATATAGCTGGAAAAACGCTAGAATTCCGCAAAATTAATGAACATGTTGGTTTTTTTTCCGCGATGTGTTTTTTTCGCGGAAAAAAAACGCACTATGTGCACAAAAATTGCGGAATTCATTCTAAATAATAGGATGCTTCATTCATGCATTTTCTACTCGTTTTTTTCGCGCCAAAAATCGCGTAAAAACCGCATGAATGAAGCATCCTATTATTTAGAATGAATTCCGCAATTTTTGTGCACATGGTGCGTTTTTTTTCAGCGGGAAAAAAAACAACATGTTCATTAATTTCGTGGAATTCTAGTGTTTTTCCCGCTATATTATTGGCCTAGAAAATTCAGGGGAAAAAAATCACGGTAAAAACGCGCAAAATCCGTGCAAAAACGCGGTAAAAGCGCATGCGTTTTTACTGCAAAAAAGTCCGGTTTTGCTCAGGAAAATTCTGCACACATTCCTGAACGTGTGCACTAGCCTATAGTTGTGGTCTACCTATGATGTCAATTACAGGCCTCTCTCATCTTTTTAAGTGGGAGAACTTGCACAATTGGTGGCCGACTAAATACTTTTTTCCCCCACTGTGTATATATACAGACTGTATATATCTACTTTCACATGTTTTTTTTTCTTTGTTAGCCATTTTTTGGCTTGACTTTTGAAATTCACATGGTTCTTCAATTACAATTTTTTTAAAATTTGCAAATTTTTGTGCAAATGTTGAAGTTGCATATGACTATTTAATGGGACTTTTACTCTAACATTGTAGATTGAGAAAAATTCAGGATTTTTAAGATTATGAATGTGTACAAATACGTCAAGACCAAAAAAAAGAGGCTTAAAAAAAATAAGTGCAAATGATAAATCGGATCTTAAGAGTACAAATATATCATGCTTCAGAAGGCCAGTCCAATATAATCCAATTCAAAAATCAAATTTATTTTAGCATTTTTTTCAATCAGATTCTCAGGGTCCCCAACAAAAACTTATTCTGCCAAAAAACAATAACTTGATGGCTGCTCTTTTTCCCAGGAGTGACCCAAGACCTAGTCCACAAGAGTGAGAGGAGAGATGATCCTCGTGAGCAGCTCTTCACTTTGGTTCAGAAACATGGAATGTATGGCATCGCTCTTTATTGTGTTCACATGTCAAAATAATGCAACCTCTTTTAGGAAGAAATTTAGAAAAAAGGAATCACAATAATGTATAATTCTCACTTCATTCCGTAATGATTTGAAATTAGGGGATTAAATAAACAACCTGGGCTTAGTACACCCGTCAGTTTTTTGCTCGTGATGATTATAACCTATTAGGAAGGTTTATTAAAATTCCACAGAAATGACTGTTTTATTGTTTAAGCCAAGTTTATTAGGCTTCTTCAGGGGGTTGATAATGATGGATGGATGTGTTTTAAATAACGACGCTGTAGCACAATTTTAATTGAAAGATCCCACAGGGAAGCACTTCATCTCGTGTTCATGTGATAATAACTGAGCTTAGTGGCCGAAAAAAGGCTTGTTTCAGTTATATTAAAATAACAAATCTTTCGGAGTCTCAATGGACTTTCCTGGATAAGTGAATAAAGCATTTGGAAGGTAATGACTTACTCCACCTTTCATCGAATTAACTATGGAAAAAAAAGAGCTAGAATAAAAGATCTCTCACTAGATATCACTATGCAATCCACATACATAATTAACCTGTTAAAGGGGTTGTCCAGGCTTGGGGTTGAAGTCTGCAGTCATTCTATGTGACTGCAGACTTGTGAATCTTTACAGTGCACACACTGCGTACTGTTAGGATTCTCTGGTGTAGGGATCGTGCAGTCTCATGATCGCAATTATGTGATTTGCACGCATGCAGTCACCTACTAAGTAGACGTGTGTAACCTCACTCAATTCAAAGGAATTGACTACCCACTCCCAGCACCGACATCGGAGAATCCTGACAGCATGTAGTGTGTGCATTGTGAGGATTCACAAAAATGAAGTTTTATTGAGTGACTGGAGACTTTAACCCCAAGCATGGACAACCCGTTAAAGGAATTTGCAAATTTTCAATTTTGCACTTCTGTCCCCCACACACACTTTTTTAAAGTGTCAAAAAAATTTTTTTCTATTGACACATTATAACTAGAGATGAGCGACTTTGCCTCCAGGAGGGTCGAGACGGTTTTCGGACCACCCGACTTTCCCAAAAGCCGAGTCGAACGAAATCGGCCTACTATCGGAAAAAGTCGAAGGTCCGACTGAAACTCGAACCGACCCCAATGCAAGTCAATGGGGAAGAAAAGTCGCAGTGAGTGGAGTACAGTAAACACACCTACAGTGCCCATTTCAATGCCAACGACATCAATTCTTATTATTTAAGCTTGTCAACCTTAATTTACTTTATAATAATAGTAATGCATTGAAAACTGGGGTTATTTTGCTAAAGTTGTGGGGGGGCAGGGATGGCTCCAGGTTTTCGTGGGTCCCGGGCAAAAGAGTCTCAGTGGGCACCTTTAACACATACCACAATTCATGATGCTCTGATACGGCAGAGAAATATAGGTATAGTACAATGACAAATACTCCACTTCTTACATTACATGAGTGATATCTATTGTAAATTCTACAATAGCTAAAAAAACAGACAGTATAGTCCTCCATACAGTATTATAGGCACCACATAGTGCTCCATACAGAATGGGCTCCATATAATGCTCCATACAGAATAGGACCCATATGTGCTCCATATGATGCTCCATATATAATGGGCTCCTTGTGATGCCCCATAAATAATGAACCCCATATGATGCTCTAGTATATGATTGGCCCCATATATGCTGCTCCAGTGTATGATGAGCCCCATAAAATGCTCCAAATATAATGATCCCCATATATAATGTTCCATATATAATGGGCTCCATGTGATGCCCCATAAATAATGAACCCCATATGTTGATCTAGTATTTGATGTGCCCCATATGATGCACCAGTATATGATGGGCCCCAAGGATGATGCTCCAGTGTATAATGGGCCTATATAATGCTCCATGTATAATGGGCCCCATATGATGCTCCAGTGTATGATGGGCCTCATTTATAATGCTCCAGTGTATGATGAGCCCCATATAATGCTCCAAATATAATGGTCCCCATATATAATGCTCCATATATAATAGGCTCCATGTGATGCCCCATAAATAATGAATCCCATATGATGCTCTAGTATATGATGGGCCCCATATGATGCTCCAGTATATGATGGGCCCCATATGATGCTCCAGTATATGATGGTCCCCATGGATGATGCTCCAATGTATGATGGGCCTATATAATGCTCCATATATAATGGGCCCCATATGATGATCCAGTGTATAATGGGCCCCCTATATGATGCTCCAGTGTATGATGGGCCCCATATAATTCTCCAAATATTATGATCCCCATATATAATGCTCCATATATAATGGGCTCCATGTGATGCCCCAAAAATAATGAACCCCATATGATCCTCTAGTATATGATGGGACCCATATGATGCTTCAGTATATGATGGGCCTCATGGATGATGCTCTAGTGTATGATGGGCCTATATAGTGCTCCATATGTAATGGGCCCCATATGATGCTCCAGTGTACAATGGGCCCTATCTATGATGCTCAAGTGTATGATGGGCCCCATACATAATTCTCCAGTGTATAATGCTCCCCATATATTGCTCCAAACATTAAAAAAATGAAATACCTCTCCTCGCTGGGCACTGCTCTACTCTGGACTCCTCAGCATCGCCATCTTCCTGCTCTCTGCACTGTGACTGTTCAGGCAGAGGGCGCACAGACGGGACGTCATCGCGCTGTCTGACCTGAATGTCACTGTCAGGAAACTCGGAAGACGTCACAGCGGTGGAGCAGGGAGAGTTAAGTACTGCAAGTGCTGGGGCCCTGAGCAAGCAGGGGGGACCCACTCATGGGCATCGCCATTGGCACAGAGCCCCTCATAGTACGCCGGTGTCTCTGATGGCGAGTGGGCCCTGGCACTTGCACGGGTGCGCCAGGTGCTGACACTGGCCCTGGGGGGGTTACAGCCCAGTTAGGGAGGTGGATAAACTGGCATATATTGAGGTGTAGGCTGGACGTTCAGCAGCTGCAAATGGAGGAATTGGAGAAGTCGGAGGAAGCGGAGGACAAAGCGAGCCATTTTGCTGGCAACCTATGTGTCATCAGGGGAAGGTGGTACAAAATCCTTTGAAACCCAGGCATGGCTCATTTTAATGAAGGTGAGATCACCAACATTTTGGGTCGACTGCTGGATCCTTCTTTCTGAGCAGCTGCACTGAAGACTCTTTCTGATAGCACAATACCAGCAGGGCAAGCGAGCTCCTGTAAGGCATATTGTGCCAATTCAGGCCAGATGTCCAGTTTACAGGCCCAGTAGTAAAAGGGGAATGAACTGTGAGGGAGAATATCGATAGGGGAGGAGAGGTAATTTTGAACCATAGTTGACAACGGCTGTCTCCTGTCTGTTGCAATCGATTCAATATTAACAGTCGTGTGAGCGGTACTCGAGAAATCAGTCCACAACATGGTCATGAAACCCCTGTCTCCAACGCCACTTCAGCTGTGTGCACCATGAACACCTCTTCCATGTTGCACAGTACGGCTCGTGGTAGAACCTGCACCGCTGCTGTGTGCTGGGAATGCCTCTAACAAACAGTTTACCAGAGTTGCTTGTTTGTTTGCCAATATTAGCTCTAGGTTCTCCTGTGGTATAATGTTCTGTAATTTGCCTTTATAGCATGGTTCGAGGATGCTGGCCAACCAGTAGTCGTCATTCTTCATAATTTTGGCACTGCGGGGGTCCCTTTTTAGGATACGCAAGACATAATCACGCATGTGGGTCAATGTTCCAGGTGTCAATGATGCACTATCAGTGGTGGGTGGAGGAGCACTTTCTGCCAAATCCACATCCCTCCAGTCACGCACAAACCCTGTACCTGACCTTGGCAAACCAACATTTTCTCTTGCCCCTGAGAAGCATCCTCCTCCCCAAAATAAACATCCCCCTCATTCTCCTCCTCTTACTCTTCTTCCTCCACCTCGTCCAGGACAGTTCCCTGAGTAGACAATGTCTGACTGTCATCACGGCTTCCCTCCTCCTCCTCCTCTACAGACGCCCAATCCTTAATGTGCGTCAAAGTTTGCATGAGCATACGCATTAGTGGGATGCTCATGCTTATGATGGCGTCGTCTGCGCTTACCAGCCGTGTGCATTCCTCAAAACACTGAAGGACTTTACAGAGGTCTTTCAGCCTCTCAACCATGTGCATGGTGGAGTTCCACCTTGTTGCAACGTCTATGATTATGCGGTGCTTGGGGAGGTGGAACGATCGCTGCAGCCTCTGCATATGACTGGAGTCTACGAGCGAGCAACAGATGTGTGAGCACAGTCTTCGCACCTTATGGAGCAGGGCTGTTAACTCTGGATAATTATTTATGAAGCACTGCACCACCAAGTTCAAGGTGTGAGCCAGGCAAGGTATGTGTCTGAGTTTTGCCAGGGCTATGGCTGCCACAAAATTATAGCCGTTATCACGGACTACCTTGCCTGGCTCAAGATGTAGACTGCCCAGCCATGACTCAGTTTCTCGCTGCAAGTAGTCGGCCAGTACCTCCGCGGTGTGTCTGTTGTCGCCCAAAGACATCATCTTTAAAACAGTCAGCTGACGCTTACCACTAGCTGTTCGATAGAGGGACACCTCGTGTGCAACACTGGCAGCTTCAGATGGAGTGCTCTTGCAACTGCGCTCTGTTGACGAGTTTTCGCTTCTGGAGGAGGAGGGTCGAACGCCTACAGCCAACTGTTGCCTATACCGTGGGCTAGGCAGCACTGTCCCACCGCCGCTGTCCCCTGTGGACCCTGCATCCACCACATGAACCCGGGGCGCAGTGATGGACACGTAATGGCCCTGAAAAGAAGCACCGACTGGGTATGTCATAGTGTGGGACAGCGTAGGCCATGATCTCTCAGAACGCTGCGCTTTCAACCAAATGGAAGGGCATCATCTCTAATGAGATCAGTTTGGCAATATAGGTGTTCAAAGCCAGTGTACGCGGATGAGAGGATGAGCACTTTCTTGTCCTACTCAGAGTTTCTGCTTGGGTGAGCTGGACTTGAGAGCTGCATATGGGGGAACTAGCAGTGGACATGGTGGACTGAGAGGGGGTTGTTGATGGTGGTGGTGATGGCCTAGATTCAGTCTTTGGTTGCAAAAATATTGTGATTTCATGACTGCTTTGGCCTTGCGACGACACCTCAACATTTCTTGCTGGTGGTGTGCTAACCGGTGGGCTTACAGTGGGGGAAGCGATGTAGCGTTGCTGGCTACCTTCAGTCGGAGCAGGTGCACATGTGCTACCTGAGGTTTTGTAGTCCGTCCACGCTTGCAAGTGCATGGTGTTTAAATGTCTATGCATGCAACTGGTGTTCAAATTTCGGAGATTTTTCCCTCGGCTAAACATCCTTCTGCACTTCTTACAGATAACCTATGCCTCATCAATAGGATTTTGGTGAAAAAAGTGCCACACTGCACTCTTCCTACTATGGGATAAATTTTCAGGGCTTGCACGCTGTGCTAATTTGACCATCTTGCCAAGCTGTTCTGCAACTTTTTGTTTTTTTAACACGCTTTTGGACTGCTATGGGCCTGCCAGATAACCGCAACTGCGATGTCGATGCCTGCTGCGGATCCTCCTCCTCTTCTGAGCTATTGCCAGCGGCACCCTCTTCCCCCAATGGATGCCAATCCGGGTCAAGAACTGGGTCATCCATCACCTCCTCTTCAATTTCATCTGCACCTTCCTCTGTGTCACCGTGTAAGGTGGTTTAGTATGCGGGAAAGGGCACCTGAGTTTCATCAGGGTCAGATTCTGGCTCAGTAGACTGCGAGGGCAATGTAGTGCTCAGGGTGAATGTACCAGCAGAATCCTATAACAGTGGCTGTGCATGACTGCACTCCATGTCAGATTCATCTTGGACTGGGGAATTTAGGATTTGAATTGATAACCCAGGCATGGTATGTGAAAAGAGCTCCATGGAGTAATCTGAAGTGTGGCCTACCGCATCCTTCACTTTTGGTGGGGGTGAAGGACACAAGGAAAGGTGTTGTTCTTGAACAAGAGCCTGCACTGACGACTCAGTGCTTGCATTATTTGAAACTTCAGAAGAGAAGTCGATAGAGCTGGAGGCTGTTTCGGCAATGTAAGCCAAAACCTGTTCCTGATACTCCGGCTTTAAAAGCGGGTTACCTACTCCCAGAAAAGGGAGCCTTTCAGGCCTTCTGGAGCCAGACGATGACGCAGGCTCAACACCTCCTGCCTTAGGTGCTATTGTGCTTTTGGCACTACCAGCAGATGCACCACCACCACCATCAGTACCAGCTGGCCCCCCCCGCCCACGTCCGTGGCCTCATCCACCATACTTCCTCATGTTTGGGAAAATGTACCAAAAATACCAGCAGATATATGGTACTGTATCAGAAGCGTACAGCTGTAGACGGTGAAGGGGAAAATTTTAATCTCCGTATATATTTCCAGAGTCACACACAGATGCTCACAGGCTCAGTATGGATTAGACCAGATTATACAAAGCAGGAAAAGGGTACTGTCTCAGAAGCGTACAGCTGTGTACAGTGTAGGGGAAATTGTAAATCTACGTATATATTTCCGGAGTCACACACAGATAGTCATCATGTATTTGTCCGTGATACCAGCCGGTACACGGTAGTGTGTGAGGAGCGTACAGCTCTATACGGTGTGGGAAAAAATGAACGCTCGGTAACTGTCCAGAAAAAAAAGAATAAAAGTATTAGTGCTGTGTAAAAAGCAGTCTGCACAGCAGTGTACGCACAGCAATACAGCTAGCAGGCAGCCTAATAACCAGCGCTGCTGCACACAAGAAAATCCTCCCCTATCACTGCCCATTAACTGTAAAGCACAATTGCTATCAGCACAAGCACATAAGAACTTCTCTTTCCAGCCCTAACTCTCTCCCTACTGTTAAACAGTGTCAGCAACCTCTCCCTACTGTTACGATCGGCAGAAGTAAAATGGCAGTCGGCGGTCAGTGCTTTTATAGACACTATGACGCCCCCAAAGCAAGCCAATCACTGCAATGCCCTTCTCTAAGATGTGGTGGACGCTGCCCATGTCATCTCGTTGCCCATAGTGTACGTCCTTACTCATTGGCTGAAAAAAGGCGCCTGCAAGCATTATGGGAAAACCGACTTTGGCGCTTGTTTTGCCGAACGCATGGCCGACTTCACGCATGGCCGACTTCATGAGCGAAACCCGACTTTGGCAAAAGTCGGCGACTTATGAATCTGACCGACCTGTTTTGCTCAACTCTAATTATAACCGTATGGAGGCTTATATTTTTCATCAGGACGAGTTGTAGCTTTGGTTGACGCCATTTATTTCACCATACAATGTACTGAGAAAAAAAAATTACAAATGAGGAGAGATGAAAAAAAAATGCAAATGCTAAAATAATTTTTTGGGTTTAATTTTAATGGCACTAATTGTGGGGTCAAAATGACCTATAAAATCGATTCTCCAGGATGTTACGATTACTACGATAGCAAACACTCATTGCTTTTCCACTATTTTAAAGGCTTAAAAAACGCTGAACTTTCTACAAATAAATTTGGTAAAACTTTCCGAGACTGAATTTTTTAAATTGCTTTTGATTCTGCATGAGGTCTTGCATTTTGTGAGTTGCATGGTTGATTTTATTGCCATCATTTTAGAGTTCATACATATGAGTTTTTAATTGCTTTTATATTGTGGATATTGGAGTGACAAAAAACATGGCAATTATGGCCTCTTAATTTTTTTCTTCACATTTTCCATGCAGGTTAAACAATTTAATATTTTTATATATCAGACTTTTATGAATGTAAAGATACCAAATATGTACTTTTTTATTTTTATATTTCTTTACGTTTACATGGGAAAAATTAAAATTTTTATGCTTTATTTTATTTTTTAAGAATTTTTTTGTTTTACTTTTTTTATTTCAGTTCCTCTAGAGGACCTGAATTTGCTATAGTTTGACTGCATGTTTTATATGTAGCAATTCTACAATATTGCAAAATACTGTCCTAATAGCGGTTTACTCTGAAACTCAGCCATAGGCACAAGAGTACCGACATAGCAGTGACGGAGACCTTCAGCAGTTCCCCAGCTGCCATGGCTTCCAACAGCACAATGTGATAATGAGGGTAGAACCTGGGGAATGGATGCCCAGCAGGTTTGTATGAAGTCTTAATTGACAGCTGATTGACTGTGGCATTTATGGGGTTAATAGCAGTGATAGGAGCTCAGCTCCCAAAGCTGCTGTTACAGGGAGATGCTGGCTAGGTAACACAGCCAACATCTGCCTTGTGTGGGGCAGGCTTAGTTTCAGAGCTCGCTCCACACACTTGCTCCTTGTCCATGCTACAATAGGGTGTCAAGTAGTATTAAGGAGTTGTCCGGTCCAAGTCGATAAGTCTGCAGTCTCTCTGTGTGACTGCAGACTTATGAATCTCCCCAGCGCGTGCACTGTGCGCTGGGGGGATTCACTGGTTTCTGAGCTGGGACCAGAGGGTAAGTATGCGTTACGCATCCTCCCGGCCACATACACTTGTATTGAGCCAATACTGTAAGTCCAAGAGTGTGCCTCTGTCTGTCAGTCCGACACTTATACATTTGGCATGGAGTCAGTCAGCATTCTGAATTGCTGTTAGCTCACTGGGCATCCTGGATCAGTGGGAATTAGGGTTGAGCATTCCGATACCGAAACCCGAGTCCGATACCTGAAATCCAATGTAAGTCTATGGGAACAAAATATCGGAATTTTTTACATTCCGATATTTTGTTCCCATAGACTTACATTGGATTTCAGGTATCGGACTCGGGTTTCGGTATCGGAATGCTCAACCCTAGTGGGAATGCCTGCCATACTTTATACAGTGTCATGGCAAGCAGTCGCTATGGTACTAGAGTGATACAGCCTCCATGTTGGCAGCTCTACATCAATGACATGCAAGGCAAATTTGAAGAGATTCTCATGTCTAGTCTCTTGTCCATTTCAGCTCCTATAATAGGCATTGATATGATAAGGATAATTATCTTTTTGGCAATCATTTTCCATCTATAAGATATATAAGATGATCATTCTTTCAGGTGATTGGGATTTATTTAAATGGATGTGGTAATTGACAACTTGGCAGTTTGTGGTGTGGCATTCTTTTCAAGGTGAATGATAATAGCCGCAAATAAGGTAGAGCATTCAAGCATACTATGCTATTAACATACAGTATATTAAAGTATTATCCTTTCTGGGATCATCACCTGTGAACAAGCTGATGGTAAATATACCAATGACCTCAATAAATCTGCTGCTCACATTTTTTTTTTACTTTTAACACTTCCATGATGTAAATCTTGGGTACTAGAATGTAGCTTTGGAGCATGCCAATATAGCCATCATACCTGAGGCTTAAAAATCCAATGTCCCATCTGTCACATCTGAAGAAACTCGCACTGTAAAGATACATGATAGGTGAGAAGCAGTTTACAGATATTGCAGTTCGGAGCTATAAATGATGTCATTGGTTGGACCGTTAGACAACTTTTTTGCCAATCTAGCATGGAGGGTGTTACACACCTGTTCCGGGTCCAGGCTTTGCTCCCCTCATCTCAGTCTGATTGCCTCTGTTGTGCTCCACATGCTAACATGTTTCAATCCCCGCTGCCCTACTGGACTCTCTTCATCCTTCTGCTTTTCTCGCGAGTGCTGTTTGTGCCATCTACATGCTGCCCACGTACCACTGCCAGCTACACTGGCGCCCGAGATCCATGTACCCAACCTGACTAGGGGCTTAGTGTGTTCGTTCAAGTCACAAGGTGAGCCTTACAGAAGGCCATGTTTCTTAGAGACCAGATGAAAATATAGTATATGGGGATGAGATAACTTGGTCCTCGAGATCCTAAACTGGAGACGCATTCAGTGTAAACTGATAGAGTTAGTGCGAATTGATTTGCAGAACTTGGTCCAACGATTTTGTCAGTAAGTTGTGGCCACTGGATGAGAGCCACCTCCTGCCTCTCGGTACCCAAAGCTCTTCTTTGATTACATCGTGCCTGGCGGGTTAATCGAAAAAAGAGCTGTGGATAATAACTCTAGGGTCAACTGATGAGAACCACACTGATTCTAAGAGCAGTCTCCTGTGTGAACGGAGTAGTAGGGAGCATATGCAACCACCTATAAAACATGAAAGTAGCAGTGGTCATAAATGCTCTCTAACATTCAATTCGAACAAGTGACTTTGGGACTATTTATTCTTATGAACGGTGGGAGTCCCAGTGGTTAGACACATTACACATTTATCATCTATTGTGTAGATAGGTGATGTATGTTGCTTATGGATAACCACTTTATGAAATTGTTTTATCTTGAATTGCAGCAAAGCAAAATATGGCACTCATAAGCTGAAAACTTTTCAACTTCCCGTAGCAATGAATTTTAAAGTGTTGAACTTGGTGACCACTTCTCTGGAGATTTATCCTATCAAAATATATTATAATCCCAATAAAAATCTAAGTATATCAGTAAATCAAGATTGAAGAGTCCGCACAGTGCTGCAAATCCACCAGATGGATCCTAATATCAGAGCCTTTTTCTCTGACTGTGCATCCGATATGCCAATAGTATATAATAAGTGGCCCTAGGGATATAGTAGCTTTGTGTATAGATGCTGACATTGTATCCTTTACCTTGATGCATCTAGCAGCAGCTGTTAGGAACGACAGCAGTCACAATGATACAGATCAACATGACTTTAGTTTTATACTACCCAACTCTCCATTAATATATCAGGAAGGAATTAAATAACGCTGACATGTCAACGTTGAAAGACTCTACAGACCTTCAGAGGTATTCTCCAGTCATCATATAAAATTGGGATTCCCTTAGACAAATGGAACAGTCATTAGTAGTGTTGAGCGATACGATACTGCAAATATCGGGTATCGGCCGATATTGCTGTATCGGACTTTCGATTCCGAGTTCCGATATTGTCGTCTTATCGGATACCGGAATCGGAATTGTCACTGTCACTGTCAGTGTCCATCGGTCGGGTCTGTCAGGAGTCAGCGGCACTTACCTGGCAGAAGATCTCCGGCGGTCACGGCCTGGACTGCTTGATGGCTGCCATCATCTTTCCCCGGCGGTCACATGGAGTTTCTCGCGATAACTGCAGTGACTGCTGGGTAATCCCGGCCGTAAAGCAGTCAGTCCGATGATGTCACCGCCGGGGAAGCAGGTAATCAGCTGTGCTGCGTCGCGATGACAGGCTCTGCCTGTCATTGCGATGTAGCAGAGCTGGATCGTCGTGGGACAGTCGTTACTATGGACTGCGTCGGACAGGTGGTATACTGTTGGTTTGTTTTTTTCCTTTTTTTACACGAGATCCATGGCGTCGCAGGAATGAGAGTACAATAAAAGAAATGAAAACTGTGTTGTCTCTTTTATTTCATTAAAAGACTTTTTTCTTGCTTTGTCTTTTTTTTATACATTTAAAAACTTTGGGATTAATAATGGATCGGTGTCTTATTGACGCCTATCCATTATTAACCGGCTTATTGTCACCGTGCAGTCAACGGTGACATTAACCCCTTATTACCCCACTTGCCACCGCTACAGGTCAGTGGGAAGAGCCGGGTAAAGTGCCACAATTGGCACATCTTTTGATGCGCCAAATGTGGGGCTGCTGTAGCCTGGTATTATCAGGCTGTTGAGGGCCAAAATCCATGGGCCTTGACAGTCTTTTAATACCAGGCCGCAGCAGTCTGCATTTTACTTGGCTGGTTAACAAAAATAGGGGGACCCCTACGCCGTTTTTTTTTTGAGGGGATCCCCTATTTTTGTTAACCAGCCAAGCTAAGCAGACTGCTGTGGCCTTGGTATTATCAGGCTGGCAAGGTCCATGGATATTGGATCCTTACCACCTGAAAAACCAGGCCTCAGCAGTCTGCTTCATCTGGCTGGTTAACAAAAATAGGGGGACCCCACGCCAATTTTTTTTCGAGGGGATACCCTATTTTGTTAACCAGCCAAGATATGCAGACTGCTGTGGCCTGGTATTATCAGGCTGGCAAGGTCCATGGATCTTGGCTCCTTACCAGCCTGAAAAACCAGGCCTCAGCGTCTGCTTCATCTGGCTGGTTAACAAAAATAGGGGGGACCCACGCCAAATTTTTTTCGAGGGGATCCCCTATTTTTGTTAACCAGCCAAGATATGCAGACTGCTGTGGCCTGGTATTATCAGGCTGGCAAGGTCCATGGATCTTGGCTCCTTACCAGCCTGAAAAACCAGGCCTCAGCAGTCTGCTTCATCTGGCTGGTTAACAAAAATAGGGGGACCCCACGCCAAATTTTTTCGACGGGATCCCCTATTTTTGTTAACCAGCAAAGATAAGCAGACTGCTGTGGCCTGGTATTATCAGGCTGGCAAGCAGGGTCGGACTGAGCCACCGGAGAAACCTCCTGTGGGCCCCAGCTCCTGCGTGGTGGGCCCTGATTTGAAAGGATAAGTCGCGGGGCAGAGGGGGCGGTGGCCCCGGGCCCCGCGCTCTGAGGGGGCCCACCCGGAGCTACGCTACAGTAACTATCGGCGTGCACAGCACGCCGATACAGTTACATTCTGCGCAGAGCAGGGAGAATCAATCTTGCCTGTCGCTGACCGCATAGGGAGAACAGGAGCGAGCGCTCCTCCTCTCCCTAATCCCCCTCTCAGCGTATGACAGCGGCGCGATGACATCACTGCCCGCCGCTGTCGACGCTAAGGAGAACGTGAGCAGCACAGGAGCCGGAGGTGTTTTTTTTTTGTTTTTAATGGGGGGCATTAATACTCAGAGGCGTGTAATGGGGGGCATTAACTACAGAGGCGTAGGGGCTGCGTATTTTATATCAGCTCATATGGGGTGCATTATACTACAGAGACCCATGGGAGCTTTTAATATAGCGGTGCCTATGGTGGTGCCATATATATTATAAGACTCCCTATGGGGTTTATATAAATATGGGAAAAGGCTGCCTATGGGGGTGCATTATATTATAACTTGTATGGGGATATCTGGGTGTATGGTTGACTTATGGATGCGTAATATCTAGTGGCCATCATACAGTGTTGGACCCATTAAATAGTTTGGGGACATTAAGGGGTCAGTATATATCCAGTGAGGGGCATTATTCTGTGTATAGGGGAGATGTACAGGGGGAGACTTGGGACATTATTAAATGTAAAGTGGACACTTATTGTTATAGGGGAACTCGGTTACTGTGACTGTCAAAGGGGCACACAGGGCATTATTACAGTCTAGGGACAAAATGTGGTCACTGTTTTCTAGGGCACTTGCACCCGGCATTACTATATTCTAGAGGGGTGCTTTAAAATTTAGAGGTCACACAGAACCACACAGCAGGTGCAGTAATAGGGACACATACGGCAGCAGCAGCAGCTCAGTATTGGGGTATCACGTGCAGTAATAGGGACACATACGGCAGCAGCGGCTCAGTATTGGGGTATCAGGTGCAGTAATAGGGACACATACGGCAGCAGCGGCTCAGTATTGGGGTATCAGGTGCAGTAATAGGGACACATATGGCAGCAGCGGCTCAGTATTGGGGTATCAGGTGCAGAAATAGGGACACATATGGCAGCAGCGGCTCAGTATTGGGGTATCAGCAGGATGAGGAGTTTGTGCAGGTTGAGAATAGTCCAATTGGTGACCAAGACAGTGCTAAAAATATGAGAAGTGAAATGTGTCTTTGTTGTAATCTCTGCAGTCGAGTCCTGGCTGGAGAAGTCGTCATGTCGGTCTGGGCCAGATGGAAAAGAAATGAAAAGTGAACAATTCCATTAGAAAGAACATCAGCGGTAAGTCATTATCTGTACCTGTGCTGTAATCTATTATATGTTCTGTAGGACTGGTATTATTTACCACAGACCATATGGCGGTAATATCAATATTGGTCTTTTTATATATAGATTATTTTTGGCAACAGCGCTGTCATTTGCTGAGGTTCTCTGATTAGGGGCCCACTCAGAAGTTTCGCCCCCACTAAACCAAAACCCTAGCTACGCCTCTGGCTCTCTCTCTAGTCTTTCTTTCTCTCTCTAGTCTTTCTCGCTCTCTGTTCTTTCTTTCTCGCTCTCTGTTCTTTTTTCTCTCTGTTCTTTCTTTCTCTCTCTTTTCTTTCTTTCCTCTCTTTCTTTCTCTGTTTGTTCTTTCTCTCTCGCTGCTCTTTCTTTCTTTTCCTCAGTACCAACCATTGTGCCCTCATTACCAGTCAGTGTGATCAGCAGTGCTAAATGGGTACGCTTGGGGCCAGGATATGGGTGTTATTAGCTGTTAAATGGGTGTGGTCGGGGCGTGGCCTAAAATTTGCAGCGACGCCCTACGCGCGCCGCAGCCTTTAACCCTCTTTCCTGTCTTCAAAATTTGGGAGGTATGCTGTATGACCTCACTACAACTTCTGGCCATGCTCCTGATGAGCGCGACGGATGGTCTCCTGAGGGATCTCCTCCCACACCTGGACTAAAGCATCCACCAACTCCTGGACAGTCTGTGGTGCAACGTGGCATGGCCTAAAATTTGCTGCAGCAGGCACAGCGTGCCACAGCCTTTGTCCCTCTTTCCCTTCTTCAAAGGTTGGGAAGTATGATGGTGGGCCCCAAGAATATTTTTTCTCTGGTGGGCCCAAGGTACTCCAGTCCGACGCTGCTGGCAAGGTCCATGGATATTGGCTCCTTAACAGCCTTAAATACCATGCCTCAGCAGCAGGGGCGTACATAGAAATCATGGGGCCCCATAGCAAAAGTCTGAATGGACCCCCCCCAAAAAAAAAAACCCAGAGCCATTGTAAATGTAAAGTGCCAGCACAGTGAGGGGACACATTAAACAAAAAAATGTATTATGCCCCCATAGATTGTGCCCCCATAGATGCTCCATAGTATAGGCCCTTATGCTGCCGCAGCTGCTGCAACCAAAGAAAAAAAAAAAGACATACTCACCTTTCGTCGCTGGGGGCCAGGTGCCGGTGTCCTGAGCAGGGGGTGACACCAGGTGCCGATGTCACCGCTCGCTCAGGGCCCCGGCACCTGAGATATTTACCTGTCCTCTCTCCACTGCTGAGTGCCGCTGTCTTCGGGGTCCTCCAGCAGTGAACAATCAGGCAGAGGGCGCGGCGCGCACTAACGACGTCATCGCGCCCTCTGACCTGAACATTGCAGCAAGAGGACGCGAGCAACGGTGGAACGGGACAGGTAAATATCCCTTATACTCACCCTTCCGCCGGCGCGGTCTGTGCAGCCCCTGCTCTTCTCCCACGGTCTCCGCCGCCAGTGTTCTGCGGTCACGCGGGACAGCTCATTAAAGTCATGAATATGTGCGTATTCATGACTGTAATGAGCGGTACCACCTGACCGCTGAACACAGGCGTCGGAGACCGTGGGAGAAGAGCAGGGGCTGCAGAGACCGCACCAGGAGGGGTGAGTATATAGAAGAGCTGCGCTCCCCTCCCCCGCCGACCCCCTGGTAGTACTGTGTCAGCACAGCTACCCGACCATCGAGGGCCCCCTCACCTGTCCGGGCCCCATAGCAGCTGCTTGGTCTGCTTCATTCACGGTACGCCACTGCTCAGCAGTCTGCTTCATCAGGCTGGTTAACAAAAATAGGGGGGACCCGACGCCATTTTTTTTTCGAAGGGAACCCCTATTTTTGTTAATCAGTTCCCTCTGACGTCACTGATTGTGTCCCTGGCTGACCTGAAGTGAAAGTGGAAAGCAATCAATTAAGTTTTCCACTTCCTCTCCAGTCAGCCAGGAGAGGAACTCATTCATTTGGGGGTTTACTGTGAGGCTGCAGCATTAGCTGCGGTCCCTGCAGTAAACATTAACCCTTTCTGAAGGATTACACCGTGGGACCTGACTGTGCATGGGATAGGTAAGAATAATTTTGCTTTTTTATTTTATTTTTATTACAGGAAATGGTTTTTGCAGTCAAATAAAAGATGGTCAAAAACATGTGTCTTTATTTCATTAAAATGATTTTTAATTAAAGTGTGTGTGTTTTATTTTTATTTCATGCAATAGGATTAATAATTGATAGTTGTCTAATTGACAGCTCTCAATTATTAACCTGGCTTAAGGTCACCTTTCAATTGCAAAGTGGCTTTAACCCCATATTAACCCATTCGCCACCGCTACAGGGCAATGGGAATAGACGGGCAAAGTGCCAGAAAGGGCGAATCTAATTATAAATTTGTCTTTTCTGGGGTGTCTGGGGGCAGATGTTAGTAGCCAGGGGGGGGCCAAAAATAATGGTCCCTCTCTGGGCTATTATTATCTGCCCCCATTCGCTGGCTTTGTCTGTCTGGTTGCGAAAATAGGGCGGGAGCCCACGCATTTTTTTTAAACAATTTTACACCTCATATATATATATATATATATATATACATGTCATTGAATTTGTGACACATATATATATATATATATTTATATTTATAGTTCATACACTTCTACATAGTATAATAGCCGCTAATTCAATTGCCGGCTTTTGTGAAAATGCAGAACCCGACATGAAATGACACTTGGTGTACATAGGGTTAACCATGTCCTTTGCTATCTGATTTGCACAAACAATTACATCAGTCTATGTGTGCAAAATTTCACACCTGTAGGGGTTAATTAAAGGTGTAAATTCGTAGCAAAAAAGTCAGTTTTTTTTACAACGAATTTACAACTTTAATTAACCCCTACAGGTGTGAAATTTTGCACACATAGACTGATGTAATTGTTTGTGCAAATCAGATAGCAAACGACATGAAAAGACATGGTTAACCCTATGTACACCAAGTGTCATTTCATGTCGGGTGCTTCTGTCTTTTCACAGAAGCCGGCTTTACCCGGCAATTGAATCAGAGGCTATTTTACTATGTAGAAGTGTATAAACTATACATATATGTATATATATATATGTCACAATGACATGTATATATATATATATGTATTCTATGTGTGTATATTTTGTGTTTACAAGGAAAGAAAGTGTTTTTTTAGTTGCGATATTTTGTTCCCATAGACTTACATGGGACTTCCGGTATCTGAATCGGATATCGCCGATATTTAGTGATATCGGCGATACCATTCCGATCCGATATTTTTGGATATCGGAAAGTATCGCTCAACTCTAGTCATTAGCTAAAATACAGAATTATATTGTAGTTTCCATAATTGAAACGTTTTACTGCAACATTTTATGTACAACCTGAACGCCATATGAACTCTTACTTTGCCATTTACTGGTGACTCCTGGGATAGACCTGTCTTGCTTCTACAGATGAGATTAGAGTAGTTGTAATTTTTATTTTTCCAAATATTGGGACCATTAAAGAGTTATTCCCAAAAAATCAAGTTATTACATAGCCACAGAATAAGGGTTAACTTGATGATTGCTGGATGTCCAACAAATTCCGAAATTGGTGCTCTAGAACTCTGAGAATAAGATAATTTCATCCCAAATGAGCAGAGGTGCATATACAGAATCTCTGCTTCATGCATTGTCAATCGGACTGAATTAGCTGATTATTGTGCTTGGCAGTCCCACCAATAATGAGCATGTACACCTCCACTTTATTCAAGAAATGGTTGAGGAGCCCTGTTTTTGAGGTGTCAGAGCCCCACTACGAATAATCATTTAAATTACACTTTCAGAAAAGCACACTAACCATGCTACATATAGATGCAAATTAGAGTTTAACCCCTTAATGACCCTAGCTTTTTTCGGTTTTGCGTTTTCGTTTTTCGCTCCCCTTCTTCCCAGACCCATAACTTTTTTATTTTTCCATCAATATGGCCATGTGGGGATTATTTTTTGCGGGATGAGTTGTACTTTTCAACGACACCATTGGTTTTACCATGTCATGTACTAGAAAACGGGAAAAAAATTCCAAGTGCGGTGAAATTGCAAAAAAAAGTGCAATCCCACACTTGTTTTTTGTTTGGCTTTTTTGCTAAGTTCACTAAATGCTAAACCTGACCTATCACTATGATTCTCCAGGTCATTACAAGTTCATAGACACCAAACATGTCTAGGTTCTTTTTTATCTAAGTGGTGAAAAAAAATTCTAAAGTTTGCTTAAAAATAAAAAAAAAAAATTGCGCCATTTTCCAATACCCGTAGCGTCTTTATTTTTCGTGATCTGGGGTCGGTTGAGGGCTTATTTTTTGCATGCCGAGCTGATGGTTTTAAGGATACCATTTATGTGCAGATCCGTTCTTTTGATCGCCCGTTATTGCGTTTTAATGCAATGTCGCTGTGACCAAAAAAACGTAATTCTGGCGTTTCTGTTTTTTTTCCAGCTATGCCGTTTAGCGATCGGGTTAATCCTTTTTTTTATTGATAGATCGGGCAATTCTGCAAGCGACGATAACAAATATGTGTATGTGTTATTTTTTTTTTTATTGTTTTATTTTGAATGAGGCGAAAGGGGGGTGACTTAAACTTTTATATTTTTTTCATTTTTTAAAACATTTTTTTAAAAATTTTGGCATGCTTCAATAGCCTCCATGGGAGGCTAGAAGCTGGCATAGCTCGATCGCCTCTGCTACATATAGGCGATGAGCAGATCGCCTATATGGAGCAGAATTACAGCATTGTTATGAGCGCCGACCACCGGGTGGCGCTCATAGCAATGCCTCATCAGCAACCGTAGAGGTCACGATCACGTGACAGGGTCGCCGATGCGCGTATTTCCGTCCAGGTGGCCGGAAGGGCTGATTAAAACCCACTGTCAGTGTTTGACAGCGAGATTTAACTAGTTAATAGGCACGGGTGGATCGCGACTCCACCTGCGCCTAGTGCGGGCACATGTCAGCTGTTCAAAACAGCTGACATATCCCGGCTTTGATGCGGGCTCACTGCCGGAGCCCTCATCAAAGCGGGGGATCTGACCTTGGATGTACTATCCCGTCCAAGGTCAGAAATGGGTTAATGAATCTCTTGAAATTCAACGTGCATAAAATAAATTTGCTGAAAATTAAAAGGGCTGTGAAGGAGTTTGAAAAAAAAAACACCCTCTACTCCCTTCTTCTCAGCCCTCTGCTCGACACTAATCCTCTGATTGGCTATTCTTTCTTTTGTCTTCTAACCTTTATCTTCCTTCCTATCATATACTCACCTTTCCTCAACCCTCCACTGCCACCGATCCTCCAATCGGCTTTCTTGTCTACCTTCCTTCCTACCATGTATTCCATTCACTGGGCCTTATGCCCTCATGTGGAGGCCATTGCACGCCAATGTCACACCGCATGTTGCCATTGACATTGGTTACGCCATATGTGATAGTGTAGAGCCTAATGAATGGAAGTCCTGGCATGAAGGAAGATGGACGACAAAAGACAGAAAAGCCAATCGGAGGAATGTGGAGTGGTGGAGTGGTGGAGTGCTGAGGAAAGCTTAGTATAAGATTTTTTTTTCACGCCCATATATAATAAAGCTAAATAGGAGCCAAAAGGCTGTCATTTTGCTGGATTTTCCCAAGGCAAATTGCAAAAAAGTTAAATTCTGGTGAATTTGATTGTTTTGGAAAATTTTAGGTGAATTCATGCTTTATTTATTTATTTATTGATGATGTATCCAGGTATACAGGAGTCAAAGTACTCCTGAAAATTTTCTTCTCTGAAAAATTCATGAAAGTATACTTTATTGTGTCAGTGATGATCTACAAAGAACATTTCTTTGGCTTTCAGGGCTAAGTCATCGAACAGCTTTTTGACTAATGGGCAACATTTAACACCTAATTTTTCCTATGGTGGTACTGCTGAATAGTTGAAAATTTGATTCCTTGACTCCCAGAGAATTTAGTGGTCATTGTTAATATACATTGGCTTAGATTAGTGAAAAGATTAGAAGGAATTGTTGTTAACTGTAATGATCTGTAGAGATTTCCATAGTTTAGGTCCGCTATCAGAGTTTTTTTTCTCAAGGATCAGAATAACGGTCTTTTTTTTAAACAGAAATAGTGCCTGTGAGGGATGAGGGAGACTCCATTTTGAATTTGTTAATTCAGGCCCAAAATATTGTCAAGAAATCTTCCTCCACTCCTGAAGTGGCCCCACCCTTGGGATAAGTACACAAATCCCGGAAAGACCAGAACTTCACCATTTGGCCAGAGAATTAGAGGCCACGTGTTAATGAAGGCGAGGAGGAGCAGAGCTGAAACCCCCTGCTGTCTTTTGTGCAAGGCGGACAACATCAATTAGCTATCAAGGGAAAGCTCTAGACCGAACATCACCAACATCTAGAGATAAATTATGAGAGTACCGTGAATCTCAGGGTTAATTCCAATATACCACCAGAACCCTGGGAGCCCTCCGCATGCACCCCAGTGTCTCATATTTCTCTACCTGTCCCGGATACTGAGCTATTGGGGTTCGCTCTCCAGAACCTCTTAGCTGACCCAAGTTTGGACTCTCCGTATCGGTCCAGCATCAACGAACCCATTGAGATGTCAGTCGTCCCATTTGGACCCCCTAGGAAGTTATGACCCATCCTAGATATTGGGAATTATTTCAGCTAGGTCAAGGGAGGAGAATTCAGTCCAACCCAGAGGGCGGTGACAAATATGGGAGGGGGTGAGCTAGGGGTTAAAAGCTAGCTGCACACCTTTAGCCTTTGTCATTGTTCTGCCATGGAAGCCACGTCATGTCACGTGTGGAGACGGACCAGAAACTAAGAAGGTGCCTGTGGATACGAGAGCTTCCCTTCATCCACAAGTTATAAGAAATGGTAATGTGATACATACAGCTAACTGCTATCCCGTACCTGTACCCTAACTTTATCTGTACTTCTGGCTACAATACCTGTACATTACTCTGTATATATTTGTAGTATCTAGTGCACCTTTCGACAATTAAAATATCAATTAATCTTGGGCTGCTCTTATATCTCAAAACCTGATTTCCAACGTCCGTGAGTCCGGCTAGTACTTATATGCAACCTGGTGTTGGTTTCTGACCAGACATAAGCTTGTTAGTGGACCTGGCTTACAGCTAACGAGGAACTGGTGGCAGCATACCGTTCTGGTGTTATTGGGGAATCCTGGCAGTGACGGATTGAAGGTTTATATATACAGTACAGACCAAAAGTTTGGACACACCTTCTCATTCAATGATTTTTCTGTATTTTCATGACTATGAAAATTGTAGAATCACACCGAAGGCATCAAAACTATGAATTAACACATGTGGAATTATACATTACACTTTACAAGAAAGTGTGAAACTGAAAATATGTCTTATACTCTAGGTTCTTCAAGGTAGCCACCTTTTGCTTTGATTACTGCTTTGCACGCAGAAAAGGTGAACGGATGGACTCTACATGCCTGGTTCCCACCGAGAAGCATGGAGGAGGTGGTGTGATGGTTTGGGGGTGCTTTGCTGGTGACACTGTTGGGGATTTATTCAAAATTGAAGGCATAGTGAACCAGAATGGCTACCACAGCATCTTGCAGCAGCATGCTATTCCATCCAGTTTTCATTTAGTTGGACCATTATTTATTTTTCAACAGGACAATGACCTCAAACACACCTCCAGGCTGTGTAAGGGCTATTTGACCAAGACGGAGAGTGTTGGGGTGCAACGCCAGATGACCTGGCCTCCACAGTCTCCAGACCTGAACCCAATCGAGATGGTTTGGGGTGAGCTGGACCGCTCACTTTCAATTTTGAATAAATCCCCAACAGTGTCACCAGCAAAGCACCCCCACACCATCACACCACCTCCTCCATGCTTCACGGTATGTACCAGGAACCAGGCATGTAGAGTCCAGCCATTCACCTCTTCTGTGTGCAAAGCAGTAATCAAAGCAAAAGGTGGCTACTTTGAAGAACCTAGAATATAAGACATATTTTCAGTTGTTTCACACTTTTTTGTAAAGTGTAATGTATAATTCCACATGTGTTAATTCATAGTTTTGATGCCTTCAGTGTGATTCTTCAATTTTCATAGTCATGAAAATACAGAAAAATCTTTGAATGAGAAGGTGTGTCCAAACTTTTGGTCTGTACTGTATATATATATATATGTATATATATATATATATATTCCTGGCCTGGGACTGGCACCGCCCTCACTGCAGAGTGCCCCGATAACCAGTACGTGACAGGGCAGCCTCTCCGGTGACTACTTATTCTAGGTGCAGTTCCCCGACTGACCTGAGGGTAATGGGGCACCAGAGAGCTGTGACTGTGTAATCTCCGTCACATATTGGTGACGGCGGGGGGATGTCTGTATTCCCCGCCTCTCAGTGCCACTCCTCTTTATACAGTCCATGTCCGGTATTGCAACTGAGCTCCATGCACTTGAATGGAGATCAATTGGAAAACCACATTTCAGTGGACAAAAGTAACCTTGTTACTGGAAAAAAAGACTCATTTTCCAATCCTGGACAGCGTCTTCAAAATATTAACATTTTTATTATTGTGTATTTAGTGGCGACACGCGTCGGGTCTCTGCTAGCCTGACCATCTGCATGTGTGCCTCATATGCCTTTATCTCTGCTGTATTTTGACGGTTTTCCGTGGGCATTCATCCCTTTGTGTCCTTGTTTGCATACGTTCCCATGCTACATTGCCTTCACAGGCATTAATCTTGGCTCTGATATACGCTTTGCGTCTTCTACATCTGCCAGGCTTGATTTATCATCACATCAGGGTCTTTGTCAGTCTGGTAAGCTATTATGCTTTACTTGGCATTGGTTGGTGAATTTCTCCCTCAGGGATTATATGCACTGTATATTGTTTCAGGAGAGTTCCAGCCTCGACACTGATTTGTATAAGGGGTTTGTCCATGGTATGCTGTCTATAATAGGATATTAGCCAATTTAGGTTTTATACTGTGCACACATGCACCTGGATAATGGCTATAAGCTCTATTGTGTGCTTACATGTTTGTCTGCTTGCTATATCACATTCTTGATTTTTAATGCTTTTAATGTGTTTTTTGGTGTTTTTCTGTATTCAATAAAAATTGCTTAATTATTTTTGTATATTGTTGGTGATCCCGCTCATTTATTGCCTATGTCTTTTCTTTTTCTGTTGTGTGAGTACTCATATTCATAGGTGTCGGGTGGATTCCAACTGTTATTTACCTGTGGTGCCCATATCATTCAGGTATTTAGCAACAATGTTTTCTTTAAAGTGAACCTGTCATCTTGCTGGAGAAGAAAAAAAAATGTCCTCCACCAAGATGGCACGCCCCGCGCATGCGCAATAGTAGCTGTCAGTGATCTTTTTTTTTCCCTCGCTCAAGTGTTTTTCAGAGCTGTTTTTTTTTCAAAACTTCTTTTTAGAGCTTAATTTGGAGGTTTTTTTTCCATCAAGAAACAATTCAAAGAAGTCAAATACTGTACACTTTCTTTTTTTACCACTTGGCATTTGTCAAACTCTGAAACTAAAGAAAAACACTGAAGAAATTGAAGAAAAAAGAATGAAATTGGGAGCATTTTTAATTTTTCAGACGTCTCTTGAAGCACACCCGTTCCAACAGACTCCTTAAAAATCTTTGCATGCACATACCCTTCTGCAGCAACTGTATAAAAGAAAGTCAAAATTACCACTAAATTTTCCGTATAACACATATCAATGCTTTTTATTTCAGAAGGTTCATTATGTTGTTGGATTTATTCATTGCAGTAAATTACGGTACTTTGCTTTTACTTTTCTACCTTTTTTTTATTATAGTATCCAACAGAAGACACAGCATATTAAATTCATGCAGAGCAGTTATCAATGTTGCTTTATGACTGCTGAAAAGTATTTGTGGGAAATGCAGAGTTCATTGTGACCATTAAACCTAAAAGAAAACAATTTCTAATTAAATTATATTTTTGCTAAATTATTACTCACTTGCCTGACAATTTTTTTGTTACTCAGCATATTCCAAAAGGCTGGATGGGTACTGGTTTGATCAAGAAAGTAAACTTAAAAATGAATGTTTCATTTTTGTCTAGGTCTTATGTGTTTATTTTTTTATCTTTCACATTTTACAACATTATAAAAACAATGGGAAAATATTTTGCACCACAAGGCTGAGTGCACACGGTGCTTTTTTTCAGCATTTGTTTTCCGCACAGAATTGGCCCAAAAATGCTATGGAATCCTTATGCTAGCAAAGTGAATGAGAATTCTGAAGTGCTGTGCACATGATCAGTATTTTTCCTTTCAGGATTTGCTGTGCTTTTAAATCCTCATCTTTGCGCGTTTTTGCCACATTTTTTACCCATTGACTTCAACTGAGTCAGTTAAATACTCAGAAAAAATTGCAGATATAAAAATGTTTGCGGATTTGCAGCGGATTTGTTGCATTTTTGCTCCAAATCTGGCGTTTCGACGCTGTCATCTGTGTGAAGGCGCAAGAAACAACGGTGGCTCTGATTATAGACCCCTCTCCATTATTAACCCCTGGGCTTCATGTCAGCTGACAATACGAGGCTGACATGAACTCCTTCAACTCTATTACCTTACTTGCCACCGAATCAGGGCAAGTGGGAAGAGCGAGGCCAAGCACTAGAGTTGGCGCATCTTATTGATGCACCATATCTGGGGTGGCTGAGAGCTAATGTTTTTAGTCTGGGAGGGGGGCAATAACCATGGCCAAAGATTATTAGGCTATTAATATCAGCTTGCAGCTGTCTGTTTAACCTTTGCTGGTTAGAATTAATAGGGGGATGCTACATCAATTTTTTTCTGGGGTCCCCCCTGTGAACTAGCCAGTAAAGGCTAAGCAAACAGCTGTGAGATTATATTAATTGCCTGGGAACCTTTGGCTATTGGTTAATTCTCAGAATATTAACATCAGCCCTCAGCCATTGGCTTTCCATCGGCTGGTTATGAAAATTATGCGGGAGCCCACATCATTTTTTATTTTTTTAATAAATAAATAAAATGCCAGCATAGAGGCCCGCCAATATAAACTCGAATAACCCCAGGAGGGTCACCATCGCTAGGTATCGTGGAGCATGCGAAGTTCTGCCAGTTGCTGATTGGTTACAGCGTATGTACGTTCATTCTGAGAACGCTCCTACATAGGCTGGCAACATGAGACAAAGCTTTAACCATTGGATTACTGTCAAACCTGGGGTGAGTATATTTTATAGTTATAATTTAAATGATTAAATAATGTGTCTGTAAAGTAAAGTTTAGTAAAGAAGGTGTCTGGCTGACACCTATTCATTACTAAACCTAGTGCTTGGTGTCAGGGACAGCTACTGACACCAAATCCTAATCCCATTACCCCAATGCTACTGCACCAAGGCATAGGGAAGAGCCTGGACTAAGTGCTACCATTTGCACTTCAGTTATTCAGTGCCATTTCTGGGGCAGCGGAGGTCTGGTATTTTTAGATTGGGATATATAAAATAAGCATGAAAAAGAAGGAGTTGAACAAGGAAATTACATCCCAAATAATATTTGAAAGAAAAAGTTATTTAGCTCCCAAAACTATTCATTGCTGTACAAAAACGCATGAAAAAACACATAAAAAACGCAAGTATTTTACATTACGTTTTTGCTGCCAACAAATTCATAGAGATGCAGAAATGTTGCAGAAATATCTGCAATCGAATACTCAACGTGTGCACATAGCCTTAGAATAAAATGGAAAACTGAGAACACAATAAAAGATTATACAAATATGAAAATAAAGAAAAATAAAAGGGGTTTTCCAACTTAAAAGTATCGGTTAGTGATGAGCGAATCTGAATGAATTCAAAATTTAAGCAAATTTGCTCAGAGGTATCATATTTATTCAGGAAATTTGATTCATATTGTATTCTATGCAAATCGGAATTGGATTATTATGTTCTGAGGTCTCTTGTAATAAATATTGGTAAAAAAAATTCTTGAAAAATGGAACCTCTTTGCCATTTTGTTGGATTTAGCTGAAGTGAGCTACAAAAAAAAATCAGATTCTATCAAATTCTGATCACCTTGACTCAATTCACTGCTATTTAGTGTATGTAAAAGTATAGAATGGCGTAACTAACACAGGAAAACTAACTTTATGTGGCAATAACTCTGGAATGCTTCAACATATCCCAGTGATTCAGAGATTATTTTTTCGTAGTACATTATCATTTATGATAATGGTAACTTTAGGACAACATATCTTGTGTTAATTTATATTCAATATCAGAAGCTTGACAAATATATAAAAAAATTTGCAATTGTCAAACTTTGAATGATTATCCCTTTAATTCAGATAGTTATACAACAGAAAAACATTAATAAATAACATTTCCCTCATGTTTGCCTTAAATCAGCTCTATTTTGTTAGCATTTTAGGAGGTTTAAAAATGTGGCAGTAATTTTTCATTTTTTCAAGGAAATATAAAAAAAAAAAAATTTTTTTAGGGACCTATCCAGGTTAGAAGTGACTTTAGGGGTCCTATATATTGGAAAAACCCCAAAAGTGATACTATTTTTAAAACACTACCATCAGTTGTTTATTAACCTTTCAAGTGATTTTCATGAATGGATGCAAGGTGGCATGACAGAAATGAAAAAGTGTATTTTTACCACCTAAATGTCCGTAACTTCTGAACAGGCCGCAATAGACGTAGACTCTAAGGCCACTATTTGGCCGTGAATTGCCATGGCAAACATCAGTTTCACATAATCATTATCTCAGGATGCTGCTGGAGTTACAAAGGGAGCCCCCACACTGTTAACCATTTATATGATATAGTCACTATTGACAGCAGCATCTAAGGGATTAAACAGATATGGACGGTGCCAGCACTGATCATGGATGATGCTGCAAGTTGTCAGCTGTACTGTACAGCCAACAGCTGCTAGATTGTCACCTGTATGGGGATGCTATTCGCTTAAATCGCAGGTCGGTAAACAGACATATTAGTGGTCATTAAGGGGTTAATAGGAGAAGAAAAAATCAATGCACTGCAAGGATGTACACACCTAATATATGAATAAGGATATAATTTTATAAGAGTAATAAAATCACTTAGAAACATGCAACAATACAAAACCATACCCCTGCCCAAATAATGTATAACCAACTAGTACAACAAATTCATATAGTAATCAAAAGGAACCATAGAAATAAGTTGGAAATAACCAGATTCCGTCTACCCTAAATAAGTCCAAATAACCATGGAGAGGTCGTATGAATGCAGTGCCCCGGGACTATAGGGGTATGAAGAAGTCCTATAGGGCAAATACCTGATTAATTAAAGATAAGAGTGACCCAAGCTACTAATAGAGGTATATGTTGTAATAAACACAAGCTACGACTCTAGGCGTTCCCAGGGAGGAGCAATGGAAGGAAACACAAACTATGGAGAAGAATAAGTTCTATGAGACTTATAACTATTCAGGTCACAGGCAGAAACACCCTAAAGACAGCAGAGATCATCTAACAGCATACCCATGGGAAAAGACAGGTACAAGGCACAATGGAGTCTGACATCAGGCTAGGGTACACCTGATAAAAAGGAGAGAGCCAGCATGGGGAGAGGGTGAGGAGAAACGGGCAGGGGTGTGGAAAGAGCCCATGCGTATAGCCGCTATGCAGCTTCATCAGGGCAAGTGATAGAAAGAGAACAATCTGTCCAGGAACGATAATAAATCAGATTATTGAATATCTCTGTTTTTATTTTTATTTTTTTTATTACAATATGGCCTTGCGCTGCTGTTGGACTAGGGGAAAACAGATTAACACAATAATCCAATCTTCCCCTACGTCCACAGCAGCACAATATGAGTTACCATAACCCTGTGCGCTAATGGGACAAAGTGGAATATTTAATGATTTTATGTAGTCCCATCCCCTCCTCTCCTCCAGGATAAAGGGGGAAGCATCCCAGAAGCCATAAGTTTTTACTTTGTCCCCGAACTAGCTGGACTTTTTTTGTTTCCTTCCCTCCCTACCCTCTTGCCTGCTTATCCAGGTTTTTAGTCTGCTCCATGTGTGCTGCTGCCACGCCAGCGCCATTACTGAGTGTTCTCTTCCAGGTGAACAAGCTACTTCCTTTCAGCACATTCTGTCCACCATTTTTTTGATGGGATCCACAGTGTCTTTCTGTCTCCTCTGTGGGTGCCTCCATGTTTTTGGTTGTTTGCTGCTGTGATTGGCAGACTCCCTTTCCTTTTTAAGTGTCTTTTTTCAGCCTGGATACTTGTGGCTGCATCTACTCATAGCTTTTTACCTGGCTTGTCTTATAGTTTGCTATCCAGTATGTCTCGGGATTCTGCTGGCTGTGCTTCTGGTGGCGGAAAAGCAACCTCCAAAAGACATCACCTGGAGTGTTCTTCATGCGGTTTACCCCTCCCGGATGGTTGGTCTGGGATCATGTACAATATCTGTGTTCCCAGTACAGAGGTACCCACGATTAGAGATGTAGTCATCTGGATAAAGGACCTTATATGTGGCTCCGCAAGGTCTAATCCCTTACCTTCCAGGGCTCAGAAACATGCTCGACGTTCCCCCTCTCCTCAAGGAAATGACTCCCAGTCTGAGGACCTTATGGTCATTGATGAGATCAGATCATCATTGGATTCTGAGGAAGA
The DNA here is from genome assembly GCA_033576555.1 of Oophaga sylvatica. Taxonomy (NCBI): domain Eukaryota; kingdom Metazoa; phylum Chordata; class Amphibia; order Anura; family Dendrobatidae; genus Oophaga; species Oophaga sylvatica. The sequence goes on from JARQOD010000003.1 coordinate 370,654,913, forward strand.
ATTGTCTAAGAAAACCTACTTTCCAGCAGAGAAGTCAGGCAGGTTTTTTAAAGCTGCGCAGAAGGAACTTCACCCGTCAGAGCTCCCTACTGTTATGTTATGGTGGCTGAGGAGGCAGGAGCAAAAAACCGCATAGGCAGCCTAACACCAGAGAGGTTGGAAACTAATAGGTTGCAGACCCCTAAACTAACCGCACAATTAGAAGCAGCCGTGGAGCGTAGCTACGGTGGTCCTAGACGCCTCGGCACAGCCGGAGAGATAGCTATCCCTGAAGATGGAAAGAGGAAAGCTAACTGCCCTGGAGTAGACCCCAAAAGAGTAGGAAGCCCCCAAACATATAATGGTGGTTAGACAAGATGAAAATATGAACACAGACAGAAAATAGATTGAGCAAACGCTGGGGCCCAAAACTGTCTAGAAAGGACAGCACATGAGAGAATACTTTCTGCAACCCAGAAAAACCCTAGGAAAAACTCCAACACTTCTGAATCCAAAACACAGAGACCACACGGTCTCGACCACCTATATCAGATCTCTGGTGTGGACACGTAGCTACCCAGCAGAAAAATATCACAAGAACTGAGCAAATGAACAAATACAAAAAACGAACGGAGACCAGCCAAAGCCCCCATAGGGGACCCGGCTGAAGACAAAAAGCAATGCAGCAAAAAGAAAGGAATTCAAACCACAGCAAAAAAAAAACTGAAAGAGACTTATCTGAATGCACGCAGGAGACAGCAGGAAAGCAAGCTGAATTCCAAGCTAAAACAGGAAGCACAATTGATCACCGGCGAGGATCATGGGAGATCAGCTCACTTATATCAGGCCAGTCAGTACCACCTGACACCCACTCATTATCTGCGGGTGTAGGACTCTTGGTATTCAAGATAGGTTCAATACCCTCAGCAACCACCAGAGGGAGCTTCAGCTCCGAAGTCGTCTCCAAAATGTTCACAACACCCTACCATCTCTAAAGTTCCTAGGGCCTTTACTGTGGATAAAGTCATGGACCTTAGGAAGGGTGAATGGCAAAGACCAGAGAATGTACCGTTTCAATCTAAACGGTTTTAAAACGCTCTACGCCCTGTATGAGTCTCAGTCTAAGGACTGGGCTTCTCCCCCTAAGGTGGATACAGGAATTGCTAGATTGTCCAGGAAAAACTATTGTTCCTTCTGAAGATGCTACAAGTCTTAAAGATCCTATGGACCGGAGAATTGAGGTCTCCTTGAAGAGAACTTATTCCTCGGCAGCTGCACAGTCCTCCATTGGGATCTCAGCCCATGAAACATCTAGGGCCCTTAGACGATTGCTAGCCAGACTGGAAGAGGATTTTGAGTCCGGGGTCTCCAGACAGGATCTACTTAAGGGGTTTAAGCAGATGAACCTAGCTGAGGATTTCCTGTGCAATGCTTCGGAACGGATCATAAAGTCGCTGGCTAGGACCATGGCCCTGTCTACTGTGGGGAGGAGAGCGTTGTGGCTTAAGCCATGGTCAGGAGACATACCTTCCACATACCATCTCTGTAATCTGGAATATTTTCTAGGAAGGTTGTTCAGCTAGAGGTTGAATTCAATTATGGAGGACCTAGCCGATAACAAAGGCAAGTCACTTCCTCAAAGATGGTCCTTTTGTGGCTTTGCCTCATCCCGTTGGAATCAACTCCATACTTCACCCCCTAGATTTAGAAGAAGATATAAGTATGGTGGAAGAAGAGGGGAAACCGTATCTTCCCGTCAGCGAGCTTATAGGAATCCCAGAGCAACCAAAAAGACTTCTGACGCCAAAAAGTTAACGGTGGGGGGAAGGTTGACACTTTTCTTGCAAAACTGGAAAGATTTAATAAAGGACACCTGGATGATCAAAATTATAGAGAATGGTTATATGATTTCTTTCAGCTCTTATCCCCAAGAAAGATATTCGGTGTCCAGTACTCTTCCTACCTCAAGGCTGAAAATTCCAGAGAAAGAGATACAGAATTTAATTCTTCTATCAGCCTTGGAGCCTGTTCCAATATCCCAGGTTTGAAGAGGTGTATACTCTCCTGTCTTTCTGGTTCTGAAACCATCAGGCAAGTGGTGTCTGATAATCGATCTAAGGTACCTAAATCGGTTCATTCAAAAGGAAAGGTTCAGGATGGAAACTATCAGGTCCATCAGATTCATTCTGGAGAGAGGCAATCTTATGGCATCCATAAATCTGAAGGATGAATATTTTCATATACCGGTATTTCCCTCTCACAGAAGATACTTAAGATCAGTCACCCTCAATGGAAACTTTTGACACTTCCAGTTCGGGGTTCTTCTCTTTGGGATAACCACCGTGCCCTATGTCTTCACCAAGGTGGTATCGGCGATGATGTCCAGGCTCTGTATTCAGGGGATACGAATAATTCCATATCTGGACGATTGGCTGATTCTTGCAGTATCCCGCCCTCTCCTTCTGGAGCACATACAGATTACCCTGGACCTTCTTACGGACTTCGGCTGGATAATAAATATGGAGAAGTGGGATCTGTGCCCAGACACCTCCAAATCCTTCCTGGGGTTTGTAATCAACTCTCTAGAAATGAAATTGTATCTCTCTCCCTGGAGGAAGACGCGTATTCTCAGCGGAGCACGTTTTCTCTCATGAAGTCGCAAGGTCCGGATAAGGACTCTCATGAGGTTCTTAGGGGTATTAACTTCCACTGCCAAGGCTGTTCCTTGGGTCTTAGCCCACATGAGAACCAATCAGATGGAAATCCTAAGGGCAGGAGACAGAAGTCTTTCTAACATGGATGCCATGCATGTCCTTTCCACGGAAACGAGACAAACCATCTCTTGGTGGTAACAGGCTCCGGATGGCACGAGTCTGGAAGAACCAACCTGGATAATTCTAATGACAGACTCCAAAGGAACAGGTTGGGGAGCCCTCTTAGGAACCAGTACCTTCGCAGGAGCTTGGTCCAGTACCGAATGCCTCCTGGCTTCCAATTTAAGAGAGCTAGGAGCCATTTACCTTGCACTTCAAAACTTCACTTATTCCCTGAGAGGTCAAGCAGTGATGGTCCACACCGACAACATGGCCTGTGTGTGCTACATAAACAAGCAGGGCAGCACAAGATCTCTCCCCTCTCATGGCAGAGGTGGCTCGAATTTTCAAATGGGCAGAGTCAACAGTAACCAGGTTATTAGGTACTCATATCCGAGGGAAGCAGAATGCCCTCGCCAACAGACTCAGTCAGAATCTATTTATTCCAGGGGAATGGTCACTGAATCCTGAGGTGTTCAGACTGATTTCACTAAGGTGGGGTCACCCAGAAATCAACCTGATGGCAACCAGGTAGAATTCCAAGACTGTGAATTTCTTCTCCCTATAGCTGGAGGACAAACCAATGGCAGTAGACGCCATGACAATTCAATGGAGTTTCAGACTGCTTTATATTTACGCACCAACTTTCATGATTCCAAGGTATTGATGAAGATCAGACAGGATCAGGAGTCTGTCATAGCCATCCTACTGTTCTGGCCAAAGAGATTGTGGTTCACTCTCCTCATGACAATGAGCCAGGGCCAGTTCTGGAAGCTTCCCCTCCAAGCTGATTTCTCAGGGGCCAGATCTGTGTCAGACCCTGAGAGCTCTCCATCTGACAGCATGGAGGCTGACCGCGCCTTATTGAAAACTAAAGGTTTTTCAAATAGGGTTTTGGATACGCTAGCTCACTCTAGGAGTGATGCACCCAACAGGTCCTATGCACGGAAAGGAAGAAAATCTTTTCCTCTTGGTTCCATCAACCCTGGGGAACCTTCAATCCCACAGATCTTGGAATTCTTGCAGGATGGATTTGACAGAGGACTTAAACCTGGTACCATCAGAGTCCAGGTTGCAACTATCTCTGATTGCCTTAGAAGACGCCTTACAGAATCTCCAGAGATCAGGGATTATCTGAAGACCATTTCAAGAATAAGATCTCAAATTTCTAAACCAGTTACCCAGTGGGACCTCGGCTTGGTGCTCAAACAGTTAACTAAGCCAACTGAAATTCCTGACCCTCTAGACTATTCTCTTGCTAGCAGTCACCAAAAGAGTGAGTGAGCTTCAGGCTATGTCCTCCAGGGAACCATACAGTGTATTCACACAGGATATGGTTAATTTGAGATTTCTTCCTTCCTTCAGACCAAAATTTCTGTCATCAGAGAATCTGAACCAGATGATCTCTCTTCCAGCTTATGTTCCCGAAGTAACATCATCCCAGGAAGAAGATCTCTCTTCTCATGACATCGTAAGATGTCTAAAAGTTTACCTCAAATGATTTCAGGAGTTCAGAAAGGATGAAAACCTCCTGGTACTTCATTCAGGAAAGTTCAAGGGGAAGAAGGCCTCAAAACCTTCCCTTTTGAGATTGATTTGTGATTGCATTAGGCTGTGATATCAAAATGCCAATGTTCCACCTCCTCAGTTCACCACTGCCCATTCAAATAGGGCAGTATCTATTAACCAGGTTGAGAGGGATTCAGTGTCTATTGACCATGGTCAACACCAATGACCTTCTTTAAATACTATAGGTTAGAAGCTTCCTCTGCTCCATCTACCACCTTTGCCAGATCTATTATAGACAAAAGGTACTGCCACACTAAACAATCCCGCTAGCGATCACTATAACGACGCATACTAATGCGATCGCTAGCGGGATTGTTTCTATATCGCTAAATGCGGCCACATTTAGCGATATAGTTAACGACGCTATCGCCGTTAGCGATCTTCTTAACGACTTTAGCGGTACAAAAGTACCGCTAAATCGCTAAGAAAAGGTGCCACACAGCGATAAGATACTTACCCAGCGGGAGCGCCGACGAGAAAATAGGGTCCGGAACGATTCCAGCGACGAGCGAGATCACAGCAGGAAGCTCGTCGCTGGAAGCTGCCGCACTGAACAATATCGCTAACGGGATCGCTAAATAGTGACGTTTTTTAGCGATCCCGTTAGCGATATTGTTTAGTGTGGCATACCCTTTAGTCTCAATCCCTCCCAAATAAAGAATACGTGCTAGATCCCATATTGTGCTGCTGTGGATGTAGGGGAAGATTGGATTATTGCGTTAATCTGTTTTCCCCTAGTCCAACAGCAGCACAAGGCTCCCACCCTGTAAATTATGTGTTACTGATGTTGTGCTATTAAACTGATGGCTTCTGGGATGCTTCCCCCATTATCCTGGGGAGATGAGGGGGGTGGGACTACTTAAAATCATTAAATATTCCACTTTATCCCGTTAGCGCACAGGGGCATGGTAACCCATATTGTGCTGCTGTTGAACTAGGGGAAAACAGATTAACACAATAATCCAATCTTTGAAAGCAATGTGTCATTAGAAAGCAACCTACTTTTCGTACTTTTTTGTTTTTTCTTTAAAAAAAATACAATATGAAATAAAAAATAATACTGATAAAATTATAAATCTTCACAATTTTCAGTTGCCACTAGGACTATTTTAGACTTTCTGTCCCTGTCCTTTCAGCATGAGTTTTTAGTAGACTCCTTATCACAGGCATGATTACATTGTCAGGTAAAAGCTCTTTACACAACTGATAACACAGGACCCAGGAATCACAATAGATGATGTCACAGCTCACCCCCTCCTGCACAATGAAAGGTAGCACCTCTATATACAGTAGAAAACACAGGATCCACCATTTACAATAGCTAATGTCACAGCTCACCTCCTCCTGTACAATGACTGATAACCCCTCTATATACAGTAGATAACACAGGATCCATAGGCAATAGGTGATGTCACAGCTCACCTCCTCCTCCTGTACAATGACTGATAACACCTCTGTATACAGTAAATAACACAGGATCCACCATTTACAATAGGTGATGTCACAGCTCACCTCCTCCTCCTCCTGTACAATGTCAGGTAACACCTCTATATATAGTAGATAACACAGGATCCACCATTTACAATAGGTGATGTGACAGCTCACCTCCTCCTCCTATACAATGACTGATAACACCTCTATATACAGTAGATAACACAGCATCCACCATTCACAATAGGTGATGTCACAGCTCTCCTCCTCCTCCTATACAATGACTGATAACACCTCTATATACAGTAGATAACACAGCATCCACCATTCACAATAGGTGATGTCACAGCTCACCTCCTCCTCCTCCTGTACAATGATTGATAACACCTCTATATACAGTAGATAACACAGGATCCACCATTTACAATAGGTGATATCACAGCTCACCTCCTCCTCCTGTACAATGATTGATAACACCTCTATATACAGTAGATAACACAGGATTCACCATTCACAATAGAGGATATCACAGCTCATCTCCTCCTCCTGTACAATGATTGATAACACCTCTATATACAGTAGATAACACAGGATCCACCATTTACAATAGGTGATGTCACAGCTCACCTCCTCCTCCTCCTGTACAATGATTGATAACACCTCTATATATAGTAGATAACACAGGATCCACCATTCACAATAGCTGATGTCACAGCTCACCTCCTCCTGTACAATGACTGATAACACCTCTATATACAGTAGATAACACAGGATTCACCATTCACAATAGAGGATATCACAGCTCACCTCCTCCTCCTGTACAATGATTGATAACACCTCTATATACAGTAGATAACACAGGATTCACCATTCACAATAGAGGATATCACAGCTCATCTCCTCCTCCTGTACAATGACTGATAACACCTCTATATACAGTAGATAACACAGGATTCACCATTCACAATAGAGGATATCACAGCTCACCTCCTCCTCCTGTACAATGATTGATAACACCTCTATATACAGTAGATAACACAGGATCCACCATTTACAATAGGTGATATCACAGCTCACCTCCTCCTCCTGTACAATGATTGATAACACCTCTATATACAGTAGATAACACAGGATTCACCATTCACAATAGAGGATATCACAGCTCACCTCCTCCTCCTGTACAATGATTGATAACACCTCTATATACAGTAGATAACACGGAATCCACCATTCACAATAGGTAATGTCACAGCTCACCTCCTCCTCCTGTACAATGACTGATAACCCCTCTATATACAGTAGATAACACAGGCTCCACCATTCACAATAGGTGATATCACAGCTCACCTCCTCCTCCTGTACAATGATTGATAACACCTCTATATACAGTAGATAACACAGGATTCACCATTCACAATAGAGGATATCACAGCTCATCTCCTCCTCCTGTACAATGACTGATAACACCTCTATATGCAGCTGATAACACAGAATCCACCATTCAGAATAGGTGATGTCACAGTTCACCTCCTCCTCCTGTACAATGACTGATAACACCTCTATATACAGTAGATAACTCAGGATCCACCATTCACAACAGCTGATGTCACAGGTCACCTCCTCCTCCTGTACAATGACTGATAACACCTCTATATACAGTAGATAACACAGGATCCACCATTCACAATAGCTGATGTCACAGGTCACCTCCTCCTCCTGTACAATGACTGATAATACCTCTATATACTGTAAATAACACAGGATCCACCATTCACAATAGGTGATGTCACAGCTCACCTCCTCCTGTACAATGACCGATAACAACTCTATATACAGTAGATAACACAGGATCAGTTATTTACAATAGGTGATGTCACAGCTCACCTCCTCCTGTACAATGACTGATAACCACCTCTATATACAGTAGATAACACAGGATCCACCATTCACAATAGGTGATGTCACAGCTCACCTCCTCCTCCTGTACAATGACTGATAAACACCTCTATATTCAGTAGATAACACAGGATCCACCATTCACAATAGGTGATGTCACAGCTCATCTCCTCCTGTACAATGACTGATAACACCTCATATACAGTAGATAACACAGGATCCACCATTCACAATAGGTGATATCACAGCTCACCTCCTCCTGTAAATGACTGATAATACCTCTATATACAGTACATAACACAGGATCCACCATTCACAATAGGTGATGTCACTGCTCACCTCCTCTTCCTGTTCAATGACTGATATCACCTCTATATACAGTAGATAACACAGGATCCACCATTCACAATAAGTGATGTCACAGCTCACCTCCTCCTGTACAATGACTGATAACACCTCTATATACAGTAGATAACACAGAATCCACCATTCAGAATAGGTGATGTCACAGTTCACCTCCTCCTCCTCCTGTACAATGACCGATAACAACTCTATATGCCATAGATAACACAGGATCAGTTATTTACAATAGGTCTGCACATGGAGATTAGATGCTTTCAGTAGAGAATATAGAGTATGTTCTTTGCTACCAATGTACGTGTGAATTTCCTGAAACAGGGAGTATGAGTCTAGAATATCTCCAGGGGTCAGTATGAAACCTTTACTACAGATTGTGATATGAAAAAAACAAATTGCCAATTTTAAAATAAAATAAAATACATTTTCAAAATGCTTTAAGCTGGCCATTCCCTTTAAAGGGAATTTTTAAAGCAGCATATGCTTATTACACTTCCTCCATATAATTATCTCTGTTCCTCACATGACTGGTAAAGACCCATCACATGGTTGAGGACATGGCAACCATGTGATGCCTCAAATCCAATCCTATCAGTTACTGCTACTTTAGCGGTAGAACCGAATCATGAGCGCAAATCGTCCTTCAAAAGTCAAACTACAAACTACAACCTTTCAGCAAGTTTGAAACCATTAATTCAAAGTCAACAAAGCCGTAATATAACGTTGTATTGGATTTTTCTCTAATTTTTCAAAATAATTAAAGTGACTGATAGAAATTGGAGCAATGAAAGTTCATCAATGCTCATCAATGTAGGGGACGTTTAAAGAAGACAAGGTGATGAGTCAATATTACATTCCGTGTTCTAGAAGTCATTTCAGGACAGTAAGAAAATCCAAGTGGATGAAAACACAGTCCGGATACTCATCGCTTTGTCTACCCTTCCTCTACCATCTTTTCGAATATTGTCAAAGTCCATAATAAAATATAATTGACATCAAAATGAAATTACAATGAGACTAAAATTCAAAATACCATCAGAAAACTTTACCAATTACTTAGCTTAAGCAAATCCATTTCCACCACCTACAAGTCTGCAATATAAGTATTATCCAATGCAAAAAGGTGACGCTACAGGAGACTGGTTGTCATGGCGACCGACACAGAACGTTTTAGTTAATATTAGAAGACTACTATAACTCCTGTATTCTTAAGCTCTCTCTAAATATCACCATTGTCATGTAATCTTTTATATATTTCTACTAGAATAATATTGCTGCAATGTATTAGAACAACATCTCATATAGGTTTTTCAATGGATTTCTTTCCTTTTCTGTTTAGAGAAAGATTGTACATACTGAATATATTAATGCAGACAGAAGACAATTGCTATATCTTTATATATATATATATATATATATAGCTTCAAAATATTTTATATATTTTTTTAGTACATTATGTATTAATATAAGAAAGATAAATAGAAAGTGGTAGAATATATACACTTTCTATATATTTTTCATATATGCATAAAACAGATAGAACCAGTGTGTGTGTCTATACATATAGGCGACCCTCTCAAACACCGTCATGAAGACCTCAACGTCATCCCCGGGGGTCATTTTCTGCAATGCATATCTTACCACCTTCCGGACGTGAGCGTCATCAGCCAGACTTGGGTTGGGGGGCTCGTCCTGCCCTGGATGGTGGTTCCTAAAAGCTGCATCTGCTGCGGTTGCTCCTGCTGGCTCTGCTCATATCTGCTGTAACAACAGCCTGTTGTTCCTTTGCTGTGGCTCCTGTGACTGGACCAAGAAGGTCCTCCATTTTGTCTGGCAATGCTACAGATTCAAACCAGGACATGCGGTATCAGCAGTCACCATTGTCTCTCGGGATTCCTGCCCGTGCTTCTAGCCCCAATTGTATGGATCTGTACTTACTCAGCTGTTGTTGAGGTAGGCACAGGAAGCGGTATCACCGAAATGTCCCAGGAACTTTATTCAAATAGCATAAACTTCTCTGGTTAGAAAAAAAACAAATGAATAGCCTTTCCCGGCACAGAGTAGAAAACAGGAAAAAAAAAGTACATAGTCCTTGTAGTACAGCGGGTCAGCCCACACAGGTAAGTGTCTTTTGCAACACACACAATGGACGCCTCCACACCTCCAGCACAGACACTGAATGAGGCAGTTGGCCTCCATTTTATTCAGCAAAACACGCCTTTGGGTGGGATATGTGAGCGGGTCATTCCCACCCATTCTCTATGACCACTCATAAAACCTGGCCCTGGAGTGGCCCAAACAATCCTCTCAGCACTATAGTGCTGGAGCATACCTCCGAGTTCACATCACCGCAGCTAATAGCCGCGATGACACACATCTCCCCTCAAGACTTGTCCGGCAGCCATCTTACAATATATATATATATATATATATACAGGGGCTGGACAAAATAATGGAAACACCTAACGTTTTGGCATCATAATCTTCGAACATGTTATAAACATGGAAACCGTGACATATGGTAATGTTTTTGTAGTTGATTATTTGTGTTATGTGATATGTGTATGTAAATTAACTGTTTGTTTTGCATAATTGTAAGAACATTGATGAGAACCTGATACCAATGGCAGACCTCTCCGATTTTCAAAGAGGCCAAATTGTTCGTGCTGGTATGGCAGGCGCTAGTGTAACCGAAGTGCCCGAATGCAAGGCGTGTCAAGAGGTACTGTCTCCAAATAATGACTGCATTTGAAAGAGAAGGAAAAACGTCCACAGCAAAGCACAGGTCCTGCCGAAAGTCGAAGTTGACTGAGAGAGACCGTCGGACTCAAAGAAAAAAAATTGAAGGTATCGCAAGACCACGGCCCAAAAATCACTGCGACTAAATGAACACCTACAAACCCATTTTTCCACGAAAACTGTTAAGTCGGGAGCGAACAAATCTTGATTCCACGGAAGAGCTGAAATTTCGAAACCCTGCTCTCAATGACAAATTTTCCAACGTTTAAGTGGGAAAAACCTCCAGAATTGGTCCCTCGAGCGTGGAAAAAGGATATTCCAATGAATCTCGTTTTCCCCCATTTTTCCCACCCCTTTCCGGGCCGCTTACTTTTTGGAGACGCCGAAAGAAGCATTCCACCGACCCCTTTCTCCCCAAACCTAAAACATGGCGGGGGTTCTGGATAAACTTGGGTGCTATTCGTGGGGATCCGCCCCGCCAATGAAAACCCTTCATGGAAAAATTAACACCGCAAATTTTAAGGGATTTTTGGGCTCCCAAGTGCCCAGTTAAGCACTGTTCCCGAGGGGAACCCCCATCTTTCAGATGATAAGTACCAATTCATCAGTTAGAAACGTTAAAACATGGCACGAGGAACATTCAATGAATTGACATCTCATCTGGGGCCCCCACAATCCCCAGACCCCCAACATTTTTACATTTATGGTCGAAATTTTAGAGTTTTCCAAATTAGACGTTGAATTTTCCGCCCCATCGCACCAAAAAACGGAGGGTTTTTTAACTGAAGAATAACAAAATCCTTGAAAAAAAAATTCACCCTTTTGAACCAACCTTGGGGGAATTGAGGCTGAACAAAAAAGGTGAAACTACACCATA
>JARQOD010000003.1:370666673-371017458 GCA_033576555.1 Oophaga sylvatica
GAATATGAGCGCAAATCGTCCTTCAAAAGTCAAACTACAAACTACAACCTTTCAGCAAGTTTGAAACCATTTATTCAAAGTCAACAAAGCCGTAATATAAACGTTGTATTGGATTTTTCTCTAATTTTTCAAAATAATTAGAAGTGACTGATAGAAATTGGAGCAATGAAAGTTCATCAATGCTCATCAATGTAGGGGACGTTTAAAGAAGACAAGGTGATGAGTCAATATTACATTCCGTGTTCTAGAAGTCATTTCAGGACAGTAAGAAAATCCAAGTGGATGAAAACACAGTCCGGATACTCATCGCTTTGTCTACCCTTCCTCTACCACTTTTCGAATATTGTCAAAGTCCATAATAAAATATAATTGACATCAAAATGAAATTACAATGAGACTAAAATTCAAAATACCATCAGAAAACTTTACCAATTATTAGCTTAAGCAAATCCATTTCCACCACCTACAAGTCTGCAATATAAGTATTATCCAATGCAAAAAGGTGACGCTACAGGAGACTGGTTGTCATGGCGACCGACACAGAACGTTTTAGTTAATATTAGAAGACTACTATAACTCCTGTATTCTTAAGCTCTCTCTAAATATCACCATTGTCATGTAATCTTTTATATATTTCTACTAGAATAATATTGCTGCAATGTATTAGAACAACATCTCATATAGGTTTTTCAATGGATTTCTTCCTTTTCTGTTTAGAGAAAGATTGTACATACTGAATATATTAATGCAGACAGAAGACAATTGCTATATCTTTATATATATATATATATATATAGCTTCAAAATATTTTATATATTTTTTTAGTACATTATGTATTAATATAAGAAAGATAAATAGAAAGTGTAGAATATATACACTTTCTATATATTTTTCATATATGCATAAAACAGATAGAACCAGTGTGTGTGTCTATACATATAGGCGACCCTCTCAAACACCGTCATGAAGACCTCAACGTCATCCCGGGGGTCATTTTCTGCAATGCATATCTTACCACCTTCCGGACGTGAGCGTCATCAGCCAGACTTGGGGTTGGGGGGCTCGTCCTGCCCTGGATGGTGGTTCCTAAAAGCTGCATCTGCTGCGGTTGCTCCTGCTGGCTCTGCTCTATCTGCTGTAACAACAGCCTGTTGTTCCTTTGCTGTGGCTCCTGTGACTGGACCAAGAAGGTCCTCCATTTTGTCTGGCAATGCTACAGATTCAAACCAGGACATGCGGTATCAGCAGTCACATTGTCTCTCGGGATTCCTGCCCGTGCTTCTAGCCCCAATTGTATGGATCTGTACTTACTCAGCTGTTGTTGAGGTAGGCACAGGAAGCGGTATCACCGAAATGTCCCAGGAACTTTATTCAAATAGCATAAACTTCTCTGGTTAGAAAAAAACAAATGAATAGCCTTTCCCGGCACAGAGTAGAAAACAGGAAAAAAAAGGTACATAGTCCTTGTAGTACAGCGGGTCAGCCCACACAGGTAAGTGTCTTTTGCAACACACACAATGGACGCCTCCACACCTCCAGCCACAGACACTGAATGAGGCAGTTGGCCTCCATTTTATTCAGCAAAACACGCCTTTGGGGGGGATATGTGAGCGGTCATTCCCACCCATCTCTTATGACCACTCATAAAACCTGGCCCTGGAGTGGCCCAAACAATCCTCTCAGCACTATAGTGCTGGAGCATACCTCCGAGTTCACATCACCGCAGCTAATAGCCGCGATGACACACATCTCCCCTCAAGACTTGTCCGGCAGCCATCTTACAATATATATATATATATATATATACAGGGGCTGGACAAAATAATGGAAACACCTAACGTTTGGCATCATAATCTTCGAACATGTTATAAACATGGAAACCGTGACATATGGTAATGTTTTGTAGTTGATTATTTGTGTTATGTGATATGTGTATGTAAATTAACTGTTTGTTTTGCATAATTGTAAGAACATTGATGAGAACCTGATACCAATGGCAGACCTCTCCGATTTTCAAAGAGGCCAAATTGTTCGTGCTGGTATGGCAGGCGCTAGTGTAACCGAAAGTGCCCGAATGCATGGCGTGTCAAGAGGTACTGTCTCCAAAGTAATGACTGCATTTGAAAGAGAAGGAAAAACGTCCACAGCAAAGCACAGGTCCTGCCGAAAGTCGAAGTTGACTGAGAGAGACCGTCGGACTCTAAAGCAAATTGTGAGAGAGTATCGCAAGACCACGGCTCCGAAAATCACTGCTGAGCTCAATGAACACCTACAGAACCCAGTTTCCACGAAAACTGTTAGTCGGGAGCTGAACAAATCTTGATTCCACGGAAGAGCTGCAATTCGAAAACCGCTGCTCTCAATGACAAATGTTTCCAAGCGTTTAGAGTGGTGAAGAAACCTCCAGAATTGGTCCCTCGAGCAGTGGAAACGTGATATTCTCAGATGAATCATCGTTTACCCTATTTCCGACCTCCGGCCGCATGTACGTTTGGAGACAGCCGAAAGAAGCATTCCATCCAGACTGCCTTCTCCCAACCGTAAAACATGGCGGGGTTCTGTGATGATCTGGGGTGCTATTTCGTGGAGATCCGCCAGGCCAATGATATCCCTTCATGGAAGAATTAACAGCCGCGATAATTTAGGCATTTTGGGCTCCCAAGTGCATCCTATGGTTCAAGCACTGTTCCGGAGGGGAACGCCATCTTTCAGGATGATAATGTACCAATTCATACAGTTAGAATCGTTAAAGCATGGCACGAGGAACATTCTAATGAAGTTGAGCATCTCATCTGGCCCCCACAATCCCCAGACCTCAACATTATTGAGCATTTATGGTCGATTTTAGAGATTCAAGTTAGACGTTGATTTCCGCCGCCATCGTCACTCAAAGAACTGGAGGGTGTTTTAACTGAAGAATAGACTAAAATTCCGTTGAAAACAATTCACACCTTGTATGAATCCATACCTTGGAGAATTGAGGCTGTAATCAAAAGGTGGAACTACACCATATTAAACTAACTTTTGTTGATGTTTACAGGTGTTTCCATTATAATGTCAAACCCCTGTATATATACAGTACAGACCAAAAGTTTGGACACACCTTCTCATTCAAAGATTTTTCTGTCTTTTCATGGCTATGAAAATTGTAGAATCACACTGAAGGCATCAAAACTATGAATGAACACATGTGGAATTATACATTACACTTTACAAAAAAGTGTGAAACAACTGAAAATATGTCTTATATTCTAGGTTCTTCAAAGTAGCCACCTTTTGCTTTGATTACTGCTTTGCACGCAGAAAAGGTGAACGGATGGACTCTACATGCCTGGTTCCCACCGTGAAGCATGGAGGAGGTGGTGTGATGGTGTGGGGGTGCTTTGCTGGTGACACTGTTGGGGATTTATTCAAAATTGAAGGCATACTGAACCAGCATGGCTAACACAGCATCTTGCAGCAGCATGCTATTCCATCCGGTTTGCGTTTAGTTGAACCATCATTTATTTTTCAACAGGACAATGACCCCAAAAACACCTCCAGGCTGTGTAAGGGCTATTTGACCAAGAAGGAGAGTTTTGGAGTGCTACGCCAGATGACCTGGCCTCCACAGTCACCAGACCTGAACCCAATCCAGATGGTTTGGGGTGAGCTGGACCGCTCACCGCTTCAATTTTGAATACATCCCCAACAGTGTCACCAGCAAAGCACCCCCACATCATCACACCACCTCCTCCATGCTTCACGGTGGGTACTAGGCATGTAGAGTCCATCTGTTCACCTTTTCTGCATGCAAAGCAGTAATCAAAGCAAAAGGTGGCTACTTTGAAGAACCTAGAATATAAGACATATTTTCAGTTGTTTCACACTTTTTTGTAAAGTGTAATGTATAATTCCACATGTGTTAATTCATAGTTTTGATGCCTTCAGTGTGATTCTACAATTTTCATAGTCATGAAAATACAGAAAAATCATTGAATGAGGTGTGTCCAAACTTTTGGTCTGTACTGTATATACACCATGTTCCAAATTATTATGCAAATGATATTTTTCTCTGATTTTCCTAAGTAGTTGGTGCAAATGACAGTCAGTCTAATAAAAGTCATCACCCGTTAGAGTATACTTCGAATTTTATTGAAGAAACCTCCCAATGATAACAGTATAATCTCCAAAATGAATGAGAAGGTGTGTCCAAACTTTTGGTCTGTACTGTATATATATATATATATATATATATCATATATATATATATATATATACACATAAATATATGTATATATATATGTATATATATATATACATAATGCAATATGTGTTTTCTTTTACTCTTACAAAAGCTACATACAGTACAGACAAAAAGTTTGGACACACCTTCTCATTCAAAGATTTTTCTGTATTTTCATGACTATGAAAATTGTAGAATCACACTGAAGGCATCAAAACTATGAATTAACACATGTGGAATTATACATTACACTTTACAAAAAAGTGTGAAACAACTGAAATTATGTCTTATATTCTTGGTTCTTCAAAGTAGCCACCTTTTGCTTTGATTACTGCTTTGCACGCAGAAAAGGTGAACGGATGGACTCTACATGCCTGGTTCCCACCGTGAAGCATGGAGGAGGTGGTGTGATGGTGTTGGGCTGCTTTGCTGGTGACACTGTTGGGGTTTTATTCAAAATTGAAGCTGTGAGCGGTCCAGCTCACCCCAAACCATCTCGATTGGGTTCAGGTCTGGTGACTGTGGAGGCCAGGTCATCTGGCGTAGCACCCCAACACTCTCCTTCTTGGTCAAATAGCCCTTACACAGCCTGGAGGTGTGTTTGGGGTCATTGTCCTGTTGAAAAATAAATGATGGTCCAACTAAACGCAAACCGGATGGAATAGCATGCTGCTGCAAGATGCTGTGTTAGCCATGCTGGTTCACTATGCCTTCAATTTTGAATAAATCCCCAACAGTGTCACCAGCAAAGCACCCCCACACCATCACACCACCTCCTCCATGCTTCACGGTGGGAACCAGGCATGTAGAGTCCATCCGTTCACCTTTTCTGCATGCAAAGCAGTAATCAAAGCAAAAGGTGGCTACTTTGAAGAATCTAGAATATAAGACATATATTCAGCTGTTTCACACTTTTTGTAAAGTGTAATGTATAATTCCACATGTTTTAATTCATAGTTTTGATGCCTTCAGTGTGATTCTACAATTTTCATAGTCATGAAAATACAGAAAAATCATTGAATGAGAAGGTGTGTCCAAACTTTTGGTCTGTACTGTATATATATGTATATACTGTATATGTATATGTATATATATATATGCATGTTACAGTGGGTTCAGAAAGTAATCAGACCCCTTTCAATTTTTCAATCTTTGTTTAATCATAGAATCATAGAATAGTAGAGTTGGAGGGGACCTCTTGGGTCATCTGGTCCAACCAACCCCCTGCTCAAAGCAGGATTCACTAAATCAACCCAGACAGATGTCTGTCCAGCCTCTGTTTGAAGACTTCCAATGAAGGAGAACTCACCACCTCTTGTGGCAGCCTGTTCCACTCATTGATCACTCTAACTGTCAAAAAGTTTTTTCTAATATCTAATCTGTGTCTCCTCCCATTCAGTTTCATCCCATTGATTCATTGCAGCCATTTGGTAAATGCAAAAAAGTTCATTTTTTTCTCATTAATGTACACTCTGCACCCCATCTTGACTGATAAAAAACAGAAATGTAGAAATATTTGCAAATTTATTAAAAAGAAAAACTCATATATCACATGGTCATAAGTATTCAGACCCTTTGCTCAGTCACTCATATTTAAGTCACATGCTGTCCATTTCCTTGTGATCCTCCTTGAGATGATTCTACTTCTTCATTGGAGTCCAGCTGTGTTTACTTAAACTGATAGGACTTGATTTGTAAAGGTCAAAAGAATAACTTGGCACTCAACTTTGCAATATGAAAAGATTTTTATTGCAGTCACAGTTTACAACATTTCGGTCCCACTCGGACCTTTGTCAAAGCACTGCAATGGATATAGATAAAGTACATACAATATTATGAAAAGACCATTGGACAAAAGTTGTACATAAGAGTAAGTAAATAAAACGATAAACGTCCAAGAATCAAGAATAAGAAAATCCTAAAGTATATAAAAGGAAAAGAAGGCAGGGAGTAATAATATAATTATGTAAATAGAATCCTACCCGACTGCTTTGAAGCTATGTTTCCAATCAAAAGTATAATGGCCTCACATGGGCTAATGGCAATGTTCTATGGAAACGTGGGCTGCACCATAGAATAAAGCGGGAGAAGTAATTTATAAAGTAGCAAAATAAGTGAGCTGTGTTTCGTATAAGTGAAATAACTAAACATACCTAGACTGGTGATAAACTCCTGGATGTTGGACCTGGTGTCTATAATAAAGGATTTTATGCCTGTGAGTGAGATATATTATAAAGTAAGGGAATTGATTGTGGTAAGTAAAGTCACGTATAAGCAAAGAAGATGTGCAGTACCTGGAGGGGTATACGTAAGCCTGTGGTTATATCAATGCCCACTGTAATAAGAATACAGTAATCACTATGCAGTGCAGTATCTGTAACAAAAAGAGTGCTGCTATACAAATGATGTATTGCGCATAAAAAAGATGTGCAAACACTACTACGATTATAAGAGTATATAGTACTGAAATACTTCTGGTTTTGGCATAAGAGACAAAGTGGCATAGATAATAGTATTATAGTAAATACTGTCATGCAACGAAAAAACCAGGTGCCCATTATATTGAGGACTATAAGTGGTGCCAGTAATATAGTGCATACAGTCACTTACTTAGACATTGCAGCGATACCCATAGCCAGGACCGAGTCGATTTTTTGGATACTATAGTCATAAAAAAACTAATGGGCACTCTCTACCGACCTCTATAGGAAACCTACTGACCGCAATAGCATTCTACACTATGGCAGTCTCCATCCCCCAGCAACGAAGAAATCTATTCCACGATCACAATTTCAGAGGGTCTGCAAAATTGTGTCTGACCCTACTCAAAGCGAAATAAGATTTCATGAGATGCATAAGAAATTTGAAGTGAGGGGATATCCCTCTACTTTATTAGCGGAAGCCAAAATACCTATACAAAGCCCCGCAAACCAGTAACTAATCGTATACCTCTAGTGCATGTCTACCATTCATATGCCCACATTTTGCATCAAACAATACGTAAACACTGGAATATCCTTAGAACCGCACATCCGAATGTAGAAGAGTTCAATAACCCTTTCCAACCCTGTTATAAACGCCTGCACAACATTTGTGACTCACTTGTTAGAGCCGACATGGGCATACAGGCACGGACCTCTTCACAAAGATTTCTATGTAAACTCAAATTAGGTACATACCCCTGTTTGCACTGCAATCAGTGCAATAATGTTCTTAAAGGGGATACCTTCTATCTCCCACATTCGGGCAAGAAGTATCATATTAAGGACTATTCCACTTGCAATTCATCTTATGCCATCTATCTAATAAAATGCCCTTGTGGCTTATTATACGTAGGTGAAACCAACCAGCCCATTAAGGATCGGATTTCAAAACACAAATCCACAATACGATGTAAGAATATGCTTTTACCAGTACCTTTTCACTTTGTCACTAAGGGTCACTCCATAGCACAACTCAAGTTCCAATTATAGATTTAATTACACCGCCAAGACGTGGAGGAGACCGCATTAAATTAATGAAAAGAAGGGAATCCTTTTGGATTCATGAATTACAGACCCTCACCCCACGTGGACTGAATAGAGAGTATGACCTTCATTCTTTTGTCTAGATTCCCATTCATAGACGCAAAGGTTAAGATTACATAAGTGTCATACGGTCATGTCATAATTGGGCTTATTATGATGTCTTTTATATATGAACTGTCATAAGTTATAGTTATCAATGTTTCAAATAGTAATGACTCATTTTTCTTTACAGAGTCGCCTCTATTGATCAGAATATATCACTTCCATATCCCTACTCTGGATCCTCTTTTCTCCCTACTTTTTCCCCCTACTCGACTGCTTATTCAGTGCTTTAATATAATGTGGTGTTAAATGATTACCAGACCGGCACCTGCCTAAGAATAATGCCTGCATTCCTTATCTGCATGAGTAGCGACCACAAACAGCAGATACCGCCTCCTTCCAGCCCCAAGATGGCACCTGGAACGCAAGCTACAGCAAGTGGAACCATCAGAGCCACCTACTTCCGGTTACTGACTTCCGTCCTGTACTCTGGCGCTAAGCCTGCCCCTCAGGCATTTAATGGCGATTTTACAGGGTAACGCTCACACCAACAAGCGGTGGATACCGCGTTGGAGCGAGACTGCACCATCCATTATATCACCACCGGTAAGGAAGCACTTTCTTAGGCTGCACATAATAGCGATACACCTGATTGCAGATCGCTTGCTCTATTTGTGCATTCCTAAATTCTAATCACAGTCTGTTTCACCACCCTCAGGGTATCGCTGCAATGTCTAAGTAAGTGACTGTATGCACTATATTACTGGCACCACTTATAGTCCTCAATATAATGGGCACCTGGTTTTTCTCGTCGCATGACAGTATTTACTATAATACTATTATCTATGCCACTTTGTCTCTTATGCCAAAACCAGAAGTATTTCAGTACTATATACTCTTATAATCCGTGGTAGTGTTTGCACATCTTTTTTATGCGCAATACATCATTTGTATAGCAGCACTCTTTTTGTTACAGAATCTGCACTGCATAGTGATTACTGTATTCTTATACAGTGGGCATTGATATAACCACAGGGCTTACGTATACCCCTCTCAGGTACTGCACATCTTCTTTGCTTATACGTGACTTTACTTACCACATTCAATTCCCTTACTTTATAATATATCTCACTCACAGGCATAAAATCCTTTATTATAGACACCAGGTCCAACATCCAGGAGTTTATCACCAGTTCTAGGTATGTTTAGTTATTTCACTTATACGAAACACAGCTCACTTATTTTGCTACTTTATAAATTACTTCTCCCGCTTTATTCTATGGTGCAGCCCACGTTTCCATAGAACATTGCCATTAGCCCATGTGAGGCCATTATACTTTTGATTGGAAACATAGCTTCAAAGCAGTCGGGTAGGATTCTATTTACATAATTATATTATTACTCCCTGCCTTCTTTTCCTTTTATATACTTTAGGATTTTCTTATTCTTGATTCTTGGACGTTTATCGTTTTATTTACTTACTCTTATGTACAACTTTTGTCCAATGTCTTTTCATAATATTGTATGTACTTTATCTATATCCATTGCAGTGCTTTGACAAAGGTCCGAGTGGGACCGAAATGTTGTAAACTGTGACTGCAATAAAAATCTTTTCATATTGCAAAGTTGAGTGCCAAGTTATTCTTTTGACTTTCATGTGGTTGGGTTCCTACTTGAGCACCTCACACAGTTGTGCCACGCTATATTTTATTGATTTGTAAAGGCACACACCTGTCTATATAAGACCTCACAGCTCACAGTGCATGTCACACAAAATGAGAATCATAAGGTCAAAGGAACTGGCCAGGGAGCTCAGAGACAGAATTATGGCAAGGCACAGATCTGGCCAAGGTTACAAAATAATTTCTGCTGTACTAAAGGTTCTTAAGAGCACAGTGGCCTTCATAATCCTTAAATGGAAGAAGTTTGAGAACACCAGAAGTCTTCCTAGAACCTGGCTGTCCAGCCATTCTGAGCAATCGTGGTAGAAGAGCCTTCGTGAGAAAGGTAAAGAAGAACCCCAAGATCACTGTGGCTGAGCTCCACAGATGCAGTAGGGAGATGGGAGAAAGTTACACAACGTCAACTATCACTGCTTTCCTCCACCAGTCTGGCTTTTATGGCAGAGTGGCCCGACATAAGCCTCTCCTCAGTGCAAGACATATGAAAGCCCTCATAGAGTTTGCTAAAAAACACATGAAGGACTCCCAGACTATGAGAAATAAGATTTTTTGGTCTGATGAGATGAAGACTGAACTTTTTAGTGATAATTCTAAGCGGTATATGTGGAGAAAACCAGGCACTGCTCATCATCTGCCCAACACAATCCCAACAGTGAAACATGATGGTGGCAGCATCATGCTATGGGGGTGTTTTTCAGCTGCAGGATAGGACGACTGATTGCAATTGAGGTAAACATGAATGCGGCCAAGTACAGAGATATATTGGATGAAAACCTCTTCCAGAGTGCTCTGGACCTCAGACTTGGTCGAAGGTTTACCTTTCAACAAGACAAGGACCCCAAGCACAAAACTAAAATAACAAATGAGTGGCTTCAAACAACTCTGTGACCATTCTTGACTGGGCTATCCAAAGCCCTGACCTAAACCCAATTCATCATCTCTGGAGAGACCTGAAAATGGCTGTCCACCAACGTTCACCATCCAACCTGATGGAACTGGAGAGGTTCTGCAAGGAAGAATGGCAGAGAATCCCTAAATCCAGGTGTGAAAAACTTGTTGCATCATTCCCAAGAAGACTCATGGCTGTACTAGCTCAAAAGGGTGCTTCTACTCAATACTGAGCAATGTGTCTGAATATTTATGACAATGTAATATTTCAGTTTTTCTTTTTTAATACATTTGCAAAAATTCTACCTTTCTGTTTCTTTTTCATTAAAAATGGTGTGCAGAGTGTACTTTTTTTTCTTTTTGTGCAAAGTATGTTCTTGTCTCTTTCTTGGACCAGCACTGATTATCAGGAGACTGCAAAGTAAGGAGTCTAGCCCATTTTGGCTCTCACTGAAGAGCTGGAGGAAGGTGAGTTTCAGTGCTCCCTTCATTCTGGTATGGGTGCCATGTGGCGGCCATTGTTGCTGTGGTTTTGTGTTGGTGGGGTGGCGAGGTGTGGAGTCATGGGGACTCAGTCTTGCAGCACGGGTGCTGTGGGGCAACAGGCCATCTGCCCTGCTGGTGCATTGCTGCCATGGCGGTTGTCGCCATGTGGTTCCGCTCCATCAGGGCGGTCAGGACCCACTACGAGGTTTGCCGTGATGTGGCAGTGGGCTTCATACAGTCTGATCAGAATGTTAAACTAAAAACCTCATGTTCAGTAATATAATTTTTGCCTAGCGGCTTTAGATCAACGTATGAATTTTGGATGTGCAGTTCATGCTTTTTTTTTCTTTTTGTGCAAAGCATGTTCTTGTCTCTTTCTTGGACAAGCACTCCTCCCATTTAGCACAGCACAGCTGATTTTAATTAGCAGGAGACTGCAAAGTAAGGGGTCTAGCCCATTTTGGCTCTCACTGAAGAGCTGGAGGAAGGTGAGTTTCAGTGCTCCTATGAAAGGAGTGCCATTGTTTGGTGTGGGTGCCATGTGGCGGCCATTGTTGCTGTGGCTTTTTGCTGGTGGGGTGGCACGGTCTGGAATCATGGGGACTCAGTCTTGCAGCACTGGTGCTGTGGGGCAACAGGCCATCTGCCCTGCTGGTACATTGCTGCCATGGCAGTGGTCACTGCACGGCTCTGCTCTGTTAGGGTGGTCAGGACCCACTATGAGGTTTGCCGTGACGTGGCAGTGGACTTCTGTCATGTTCTGCTTCCCCGGAAACAAAAGGTGTGTTGCAATGAAACCAAAACAGGTCATCATGAACTCATTTTTTTAGCAGTCTGGATAACTGTTCCACTGATCAATAGAAAGAAGCAGCTATATCTTAGTACTATGCTGTGACATTTTCAAAGGCTGACACCTTTTTAAGCATTGGAAGATTTGGGACAAGAAGAGATCTCAGAAATGTGGAAGTGTTAGGAGAATTGGAAAGGGAGGAGAACTCAAAATCTATACAATGAAACCTCTTTGAGACAACCATCCAAAAAGGCATTAGTATGTGGTCTTCTCAAAAAAGCTGTCCCATGAGTGATTATTATACAGGTCCTTCTCAAAAAATTAGCATATAGTGCAAAATTTCATTATTTTCCATAATGTAATGATTACAATTAAACTTTCATATATTTTAGATTCATTACACACCAACTGAAATTTGTCAGGTCTTTTATTGTTTTAATACTGATGATTTTGGCATACAACTCCTGATAACCCAAAAAACCTGTCTCAAAAAATTAGCATATCAAGAAAAGGTTCTCTAAACGACCTATTACCTTAATCTTCTGAATCAACTAATTAACTCTAAACACATGCAAAAGATTCCTGAGGCTTTTAAAAACTCCCTGCCTGGTTCATTACTCAAAACCCCCATCATGGGTAAGACTAGTGACCTTACTGATGTCAAGAAGGCCATCATTGACACCCTCAAGCAAGAGGGTAAGACCCAGAAAGAAATTTCTCAACAAATAGGCTGTTCCCAGAGTGCTGTATCAAGGCACCTCAATGGGAAGTCTGTTGGAAGGAAACAATGTGGCAGAAAACGCTGTACAACGAGAAGAGGTGACCGGACCCTGAGGAAGATTGTGGAGAAGGACCGATTCCAGACCTTGGGGGACCTGAGGAAGCAGTGGACTGAGTCTGGTGTAGAAACATCCAGAGCCACCGTGCACAGGCGTGTGCAGGAAATGGGCTACAGGTGCCGCATTCCCCAGGTAAAGCCACTTTTGAACCATAAACAGCGGCAGAAGCGCCTGACCTGGGCTACAGAGAAGCAGCACTGGACTGTTGCTAAGTGGTCCCAAGTACTTTTTTCTGATGAAAGCAAATTTTGCATGTCATTCGGAAATCAAGGTGCCAGAGTCTGGAGGAAGACTGGGGAGAAGGAAATGCCAAAATGCCTGAAGTCCAGTGTCAAGTACCCACAGTCAGTGATGGTGTGGGGTGCCATGTCAGCTGCTGGTGTTGGTCCACTATGTTTCATCAAGGGCAGGGTCAATGCAGCTAGCTATCAGGAGATTTTGGAGCACTTCATGCTTCCATCGCTGAAATGCTTTATGGAGATGAAGATTTCATTTTTCAGCACGACCTGGCACATGCTCACAGTGCCAAAACCACTGGTAAATGGTTTACTGACCATGGTATTACTGTGCTCAATTGGCCTGCCAACTCTCCTGACCTGAACCCCATAGAGAATCTGTGGGATATTGTGAAGAGAAAGTTGAGAGACGCAAGACCCAACACTCTGGATGAGCTTAAGGCCGCTATCGAAGCATCCTGGGCCTCCATAACACCTCAGCAGTGTCACAGGCTGATTGCCTCCATGCCACGCCGCATTGAAGCAGTCATTTCTGAAAAAGGATTCCCGACCAAGTATTGAGTGCATAACTGAACTTTATTATTTGATGGTTTTTTTGTTTGTTTTTAAAAAACACTTTTATTTTATTGGACGGTTGAAATATGTAAATTTTTTGAGACAGGTTTTTTGGGTTATCAGGAGTTGTATGCCAAAATCATCAGTATTAAAACAATAAAAGACCTGACAAATTTCAGTTGGTGTGTAATGATTCTAAAATATATGAAAGTTTAATTGTAATCATTACATTATGGAAAATAATGAAATTTTGCACTATATGCTAATTTTTTGAGAAGGACCTGTATTATGGAACAAAAATAGGTCAAAGAAATGTGGTCTGGATATGGTGGTGATCTTATCAAAGAGGTGAGACAGACAAATTTATAAAAGAGTAGGCTTCTCATTCCCATCTAATCATGCTAGGTCCTTTCATCTTTGCTATTGGGTTATCAGTACATTTGAAAGGGCTGTAAGGAGATGGACTATGGACTCAAGAAGTTAATGCCTAAAAAAGTGTCTGCAAGTGAAAACCCGCCATCTGCTGGCCAAAGACAATAGAAAAAGGGAAAGAAGAGATAATTATATTAGCAGGAACTGAAGAGTGAATTTCGTGTTCCCCTGGGGGAAGAGATTACAGAAGACATCAGGTCAGGTGATAGTTAGTAATTATAAATGACTTAAGAGGACAGTGAAGGGGAGAAATTGGCCCTTGAACCTGTAGAAAGAAGGATATGCAGGGCAGTGAGGTTGATTTAAAGCCACCATTATGAGTGACCAGGCCCGAGTGAAGAATCGAGTAACTAGACCACACCTAAGTGAGGAATCGAGTGATCAGAGCTGAGTGAAGAATCCAGTGACCAGGTCTGAATGAAGAGTCGAGTGACCAGATCTGAGTGAGGAATCAAGTGACCAGACAGGAGCCCAAACTGAGAGAAGGAACGAGTGACCAAATCTGAAAGAAGGGACTGATACCATAGCTTAGTGAACGGAGCTAGAAACAAGAGAGAGGGATGAGAGCCATGAGAAGTGAGGGAATTTTGCTATAGGGACATTTTTTAGATCAATGACATGAGCTGCAATTGCACATTAACCCCTTCACCCCCAAGGGTGGTTTGCACGTTAATGACCGGGCCAATTTTTACAATTCTGACCACTGTCTCTTTATGAGGTTATAACTCCGGAACGCTTCAACGGATCTTCGCGATTCTGAGATTGTTTTCTCGTGACATATTGTACTTCATGTTAGTGGTAAAATTTCTTCCATATAACTTGCGTTTATTTTTGAAAAAAACGCAAATATGGCAAAAATTTTGAAAATTTAGCAATTTTCAAACTTTGAATTTTTATTCCCTTAAAACAGAGAAATATGTAACACAAAATAGTTAAGAAATAACATTTCCCACATGTCTACTTTACATCAGCACAATTTTGGAATCAAAATTTTTTTTGTTAGGAAGTTATAAGGGTTAAAAGTTGACCAGCGATTTCTCATTTTTACAACAAAATTTACAAAGCCATTTTTGTTAGGGACCACCTCACATTTGAAGTCACTTTGAGGGTCTACATGACAGAAAATACCCAAAAGTGACACCATTCTAAAAACTGCACCCCTCAAGGTACTCAAAACCACATTCAAGAAGTTTATTAACCCTTCAGGTGCTTCACAGGAACTAAAGCAACGTGGAAGGAAAAAATGAATATTTAACTTTTTAGCCACAAAAATGATCTTTTACAAACTTTTTTTTTATTTTCACAAGGGTAAAAGGAGAAAATGGACAGATAAGGTTGTTATGCAATTTCTCCTGAGTACGCCAATACTCCATATGTGGGGAAAACCACTGTTTGGGCACACGGCAGAGCTCGTAAGGAAGGAGCGCCGTTTGACTTTTTCAAACTAAAATTGGCTGGAGTTGAGATTGGACGCCATGTCGCGCTTGGAGAACCTCTGATGCGCCTAAACAGTGGAAACCCCCACAAGTGACACCATTTTGGAAACTAGACCCCCTAAGGTACTTATCTAGATCTGTTGTGAGCACTTTGAACCCCCAAGTGTTTCACAAAAGTTTATAATGCCTGGGTGTGAAAAAAAAAAAAAAAAAATTCCACAAAAATGATTTTTTAGTCCTAAATTTTTGAATTTTCCCAAGGAAATTGGACCCCAAAAGTTGTTGTCCAATTTGTCCTGAGTACGCTGATACCCCATATGTGGGGGTGGAAAACTGTTTGGGCGCACGGCAGGGCTTGGAAAGGAAGTAGTAACGTTTTGGAATGCAGACGTTGATGGGGGTCATGTTCCGTTTGCAGTGCCCCAGATGAGCCTAAACAGTGGAAATCCCCCACAAGTGACCCCATTTTGGAAACTAGACCCCCTAAGGAACTTATCTAGATCTTTGGTGAGCACTTTGAACCCCCAAGTGCTTCACACAAGTTTATAATGCCCAGGCATTAAAATAAAAAATCCTATTTTTTTCCCACAAAAATTATCTTTTAGTCACTAATTTTTTATTTTCCCAAGGGTATCAGGAGATATTGGACCACATAAGTTGTTGTACAATTTGTCCTGAGTACGCTGATGCCCCATATGTGGGGGGGAACCACTGTTTGGGCGCACGGCAGAGCTCGGAAGGGAAGGAGCACCATTTGACTTTTTCCAACCAAAATTGGCTGGAATTGAGATTGGATGCCATGTTGCATTTGGAGAGCCCCTGATGTGCCTAAACAGTGGAAACCCCCCACAAATGACCCCATTTGGGAAACTAGACCCCCTAAGGAACTTATCTAGATCTTTGGTGAGCAATTTGAACCCTCAAGTGCTTCACACAAGTTTATAACGTAGAGCCGTAAAATTTAAAAATCATATTTTTTCCACAAAAATGATCTTTTCACCCAAATTTTTATTTTTCCAAGGGTAACAAGACTCCAAAAGTTATTGTGCAATTTGTCCTGAGTACACTGATACCCCATATGTGGGGGTATACCACTGTTTGGGTGCATGGCAGAGTTTGGAAGGGAAGGAGCGCCGTCTCACTTTTTCAACGCAGAATTGGCTGGACGCCATGTCGTGTTTGGAGAGCTCCTGATCTGCCTAAACAGTGGAAACCCCCCACAAATGACACCATTTTGGAAACTAGACCCCTCAAGGAACTTATCTAGATGTGTGGTGAGAACTTTGAACCCCCAGGTGTTTCACTAAAGTTTATAACGTACAGCCTTAAAATAAAAAATCCTTTTTTTTTTTTTTACAAAAATGATTTTTTCGCCCCCAATATTTTATTTTCACAAGGGTAACAGAAGAAATTGGAACCCAAAAGTTGTTGTCCAATTTGTCCTGAGTACGCTGATACCCAATATGTAGGAGAAAACTACTGTATGGGTGCACGTCAGGGCTCGGAAGGGAAGTAGTGACGTTTTGGATTGCAGACTTTGATGGAATGGTCTGGGGGCGTCATGTCGCATTTGGAGAGCCCCTGATACGCCTAAACAGTGGAAACCCCCCACAAGTGACCCCATTTTGGAAAATAGACCCCACAAGGAACTTATCTAGATGTGTGGTGAGCACTTTGAACCCCGAAGTGCTTCACAGAAGTTTATAACGCACAGCCGTAAAAATAAATATCCTTTTTTTTTTTACAAAAATGATTTTTTTTCGCCCCCAATATTTTATTTTCACAAGGGTAACAGGAGAAATTGGACCCCAAAAGTTGTTGTCCAATTTGTCCTGAGTACGCTGATACCCAATATGTGGGAGAAAACTACTGTATGGGCGCATGTCAGGGCTCGGAAAGGGAAGTAGTGACGTTTTGGATTGCAGACTTTGATGGAATGGTCTGGGGCGTCATTTCGCATTTGGAGAGCCCCTGATGCGCCTAAACAGTGGAAACCCCCACAAGTGACCCCATTTTGGAAAATAGACCCCACAAGGAACTTACCTAGATGTGTGGTGAGCACTTTGAACCCCGAAGTGCTTCACAGAAGTTTATAACGCACAGCCGTAAAAATAAAAAATCCTTTTTTTTTTACAAAAATGATTTTTTCGCCCCCAATATTTTATTTTCACAAGGGTAACAGGAGAAATTGGACCCCAAAAGTTGTTGTCCAATTTGTCCTGAGTACGCTGATACCCAATATGTGGGAGAAAACTACTGTATGGGCGCATGTCAGGGCTCGGAAAGGGAAGTAGTGACGTTTTGGATTGCAGACTTTGATGGAATGGTCTGGGGGCGTCATGTCGCATTTGGAGAGCTCCTGATGCGCCTAAACAGTGGAAATCCCCAACAAGTGACCCCATTTTGGAAAATAGACCCCACAAGGAACTTATTTAGATGTGTGGTGAGCGCTATGAAGCCCCAAGTGCTTCACAGAAGTTTATAATGTACAGCCGTAAAAACAAAAAAATCTTATTTTTTTTACAAAAATAATATTTTCGCCCCCAGTTTTTTATTTTCCCAAGGGTAACAGAAGAAATAGGACAAATTTCACAATAACTCTTGGGGTCCAGAGTACGCTGATACCCCATATGTGGGGATAAACTACTGGTTGGACGCATGGCAGAGCTCAGAAGTGATGGAACACCGTTTGACTTTTTCAACGCAGAATTGGCTGGAATGGAGATCAGACGCCATGTCACATTTGGAGAGCCCCTGATGTGCCTAAACAGCGGAAATCCCCCAATTCTAACTCCAACCCTAACCCCAACACACCCCTAACCCTAGTCCCAACCCTAATCCCAACCCTAACCCTAATCCTAACTCTAACCCTAATCCTAACTTTAACGCCAACCCTAACCCTAACTTTAGCCGAAACCCTAACCCTAACCCTAATGGGAAAATGGAAATAAATACATTTTTTTTATTTTATTATTTTTCCCTAACTAAGGGGGTGATAAAGGGGGGTTTGATTTACTATTTATAGCGGTTTTTATGATTGGCAGCTGTCACGCTAAAAGACGCTTTTTATTGCAAAAAGTAGTTTTTTGCATCGCCACATTTTGAGAGCTATAATTTTTGCATATTTTGGCCCACAATGTCATGTGAGGTCTTAATTTTTGCGGGACGAGGTGACGCTTTTATTGGTACCATTTTTGAGCACGTGACATTTTTTGATCGCTTTTTATTTCGATTTTTGGGAGGTTAGAATGAACAAAAATCAGCAATTCATGAATTTCTTTTGGGTGAGGCGTTTTTATTGTTCCGCGTGTGGTAAAATCGATAAAGCAGTTTTATTCTTCGGGTCAGTACGATTATGGCGATACCTCATTTATATAATTTTTTTATGTTTTGGCGCTTTTATAGAATAAAAACAATTTTATATAAAAAATAATTATTTTTGCATCGCTTTATTCTGCGAGCTATAACTTTTTTATTTTTTTGCTGATGATGCTGTGTGATGGCTCGTTTTTTGCGGGACAAGATGACGTTTTCAGCGGTACCATGTTTCTTTATATCCGTCTTTTTGATCGCGTGTTATTCCACTTTTTGTTCAGTGGTATGATGATATGCTTCGTTTTTATTTTTATTTTTTAAGGGGTTCACAAAAGGGGTTAACTAGTGGGACAGTTTTTATAGGGGGGGTCGTTACGGATGCGGCGATACCATATATGTGTACTTTTATTGTTTTATTTTTTTTATTTACAATAAGTAATGAATTTATTGGGGAATATTTTTTTTTATTTTTTTTTTTTTTGGATTTTTTTTTACACATGTTTATTTTTACTTTTTTTTACTTTTTTACTTTGTCCCAGGGTGGGACATCACTGTATTTCATCAGATCGCTGGTGTGACAGTGTGCACAGCACTCTGTCACACCAGCGATGTGACAGGCAGTGCAGGACGCTTCCTCATGCCTGCTCTCGGCAGGCACTGAGGAAGCCGCCTCCCTCCAGGACCCCAGCGCCATCTTGGATCCGGGTCCTGGGAGGGAGGAAGCCCTCAGAGCAGCGCGATCACATCGCGCTGCTCTGAGGGTCTCAGGGGGGCGCGCAGGGAGCCCCCACCCTGCGCGATCCTCCCCTGTGCCCCCAGTACACCGCGATCATGTTTGATCGCGGTGTGCAAGGGGTTAATGTGCCGGGAGCGGTCCGTGACCGCTCCTGACACACAGTCACGGGTGTCAGCTGTGATAATCAGCTGACACCCGGCGGCGATTAGCTGCGCTCCCTCCGGAGCGCAGCTAATCGCCTATGACGTACTATCCCGTCCATGGTCAGAATGGCACGGGTTTTATGGACGGGATAGTGCGTCTAATGTCAGAGAGGGGTTAAACAGGGTCCGAGGCTGCGCTGTAGGGAACAGAAGAAGAAGAGACTTGCAGCCTAACAGTGTAGTAGCTTAGACTCCTGTTAGGGCCTGGACAGCGTGAGTCATTACTACTAGTGATGAGCGAGCACTAAAATGCTCGGGTGCTCGTTATTCGGGTCGAGCAAATTGGAATATTCGGGTACTCGACACGAGCAACGAGCCCAGTGTAAGTCTATGGGAAAACCAAGCATTTTTGCCCCAATTCCTCCCGGGGTTCTTTTAAAGTCTAAAAACGTCTGAAAATGATGGAAACAATGCTCAAATGACAGGGCAACATCATGGGAATGCCCCTGGAAGCATTTCTGACTCCCAGGTCACAGCTGTGAACAATGTTGTCAGTTTTACGCCATTTTTACAGGCGCATCAAAAAACATACAAAAACTAAACCAAAATGGATTTTACCGGGAAATATGTCAAGGAACATCCTTTCCAGGGTAATGACTTTTATATAAGGCAAAATAATTAACCCAAAGCAAAAATGTTCCTCCACCACTTTGTCTATGTTCACACGTTGCGTTTTTGATGTGTTTTACCATTGCTTTCAAACAATACAAATGCATTTACTGGGAAATGTCATTGTAGCATTTAACAACCTTAGCTTGCCATGTGGTGTGTGACACATCATCAGACACATCTTGTTTCATTTATGAAGGAGGGACTCTTAAAGTCACAAAGCCTATTTTTATAGGGCATCAGTCAGCATTACTATTCTTAAAGGGCCATTATTAAACTGTGGGTCTCCTATACTGTTATTACCTATGCATTGAGTGGCTGGCCTGCCAAAAATTAGGATGCACCCCAACACCCCTTTGATGAGACGTACAGGAGTGCCTCATGAAAAAGTGTTCCAAGTGTAAGAAAATAGGTCTCCATAGTGTTAGCCTATGCATTAAATGCAAGGCATACCCTGCAGTAAGTAACATGCACCCCAATAAGCCTTTGAACCCAGGTACTGGATGGCCACAGGAAAACCTAGTTCATATTATTATTTTGGCACTGCCATACTGTTAGCCTATGCATGGAATGCAAGGCCCGGCCTGCCACAAAGTCACATGCATCCCAATAAGCCTTTGAACCTACGTACTGGATACCCACAGGAATACCAAGTTCACATTATTATTTTTGCACTGCCATAGTGTTAGCCTATGCATTGAATGAAAGACCTGTCCTGCATAAAATTCAAACGCACCCCAAAAAGCCTCTGAACCAACGTACTGGATGACCACAGGAAAACCAAGTTCACATTACTATTTTGGCACTGCCATACTGTTAGCCTATGCATTGAATGCAAGGCCCACCCCGCACCAAATGCAAAAGCACCCCAAAAAGCATTTGAACCAATGTACTGGATGGCCACAGGAAAACCAAGTTCACTTTATTCTTTTGGTACTGCCATAGTGTTAGCGTATGCATTGAATGCAAGGCCCGACTTGCCACAAAGTCACATGCACCCCAATAAGCATTTGAACCGACGTACTGGATGGACACAGGAAAACCAAGTTCACATTATTATTTTGGCACTGCCATAGTGTTAGCCTATGCAATGAATGCAAGGCCCGCCCTGCATCAAATTCAAACACACCCCAAAAAGCCTTTGAACCCAGGTACTAGATGGCCACCTGAAACAAAAGTTCTGATTATTATTTTTTTTTTACTACCATAAAGTTTGCTCATGAAGTCAATGCAAGGCCTGGAACAATTTTGCAGGTCCCCAAATCCCCCTTTGAAGAAACATGGAGGAGGGGCCTCATAAATAAAAATTCACATTACAAAGGAGCGTGTCTCCTATACTTGGAATGGCCATACACTATGTGTATGGGCTGACAAATATTTCCCCCTGGGGGGAACACATCAACATAGTGTGTAACCTTTTTTTTAACAGGCATCATAAACACCCTTGAAAATAGTAACGTGGTTTCCTACAGTTGCTGATGGCAAGGTGCAGTTTTTTTCCTAAAATATGGAGGACGAGTTGTTGGATGAAGTGATCAGGAAAAGGGGCTTGGTGACGTCAGGAATAGGAACGTACAGGAATAATAACAGTGGTGGCTATGGGAGCTTTGAGATCCTGGATACAGCCTAAAATGATTAATTGTTTATCTGCCTACCAACACGAATTACCAGAATGCGTTTCATGTCTGTCTGAAGATCGGTGTAACAGATGCACACCTGAAGCTCTGCATAAAAGATGCCTGTAAGAAATATGTTGCCAAAGACACACGTGTCCGTATAAAGGGTAAAGTGCAACATGCTTGCTGAATAATACAAATTAGATCATTGTTGGAGGAAAACCATACAAACTGATGGATGCTTGTGAAAAACAAAGTTTAATGAGGAGTGCACCGGCCATAACTATCAACACACACGTGGCACAAGGTTTTATCGTCATCTATTGTTTACCCATACAGATATTATCAATAATATCCAAATTTCACTGCCGAGAAATATTTGTTCCAGTGTAACGAACACTGTTAAAGGAATGCCAATAAAAGTAGTTAACCACGAACCTGGGAAACAACAGATTTCCTCTTTACAAGATATGGACGATTATGGTATTGATGACGGCTTTGAACTTTACCATAACCCCACCAAGAAGATTAAGATCACAGCTGCAAACAATGTGCCAAAAAGGCCATGAATGTCTGGAAATTCATTTTCTCTGGGGCAAACTTTACCTCTTACTAAATTGTTACAGAATGATGCAGACACAGCTCTCATGTCTACTCAGCACGACACTTTGCCAATCGCCACCTTTATTGCACACAAAGG
Source organism: Oophaga sylvatica (assembly GCA_033576555.1). Lineage (NCBI taxonomy): Eukaryota > Metazoa > Chordata > Amphibia > Anura > Dendrobatidae > Oophaga > Oophaga sylvatica. Next base: position 370,688,991 of record JARQOD010000003.1, read on the forward strand.
CTGTAACCAACGTGCCACAGACACTTGCCACAAGGAGGGCAGTTCATCAGTAGGGCCCACTCATAAATAGTCGGTCTTTAGATCTTAATAATTTTCCTCCAAGAGTCACAGAGGAAGATATCGTGGAGCTTTTCTGTGTATGCGGTGCCTTGAAGCGCACCTGCTTGTTGAGTTCAGGAGTTGCAGAGGTTGTGTTTGGAAGAAAGGAAGATGCAGTTGGTGCCTAAAAAAAAATACAACAACAGATACCTAGATGGACAACCAATGAAATGCAATCTTCCTTTGATTGGTAGTGTGATCACTGATAACATCAGACCAGCCCATACTTCTAAGATTAAGTGACATCACACCCCATCAAAAAAGGAAGGTTAATGAGGAAGAAACACAAACTCCTCCTCCAGTGTTGCTTAAAATCCTACAGCTGAAGTTTATCCTGATACTATCTTAAAAGCACTCTTAAAATCCTCAGGGTCATCAGCAATCATCCAAGCACCTGCATTTAAGATTAAGCTCTGATGACACCTACACAACTTTGGAGACTGTCATAATAGAGAATTGCAATTCACATATGGGTCCACTCCAGAGACTTCTTTAACCCTTTTCTGCCATCGGACGTACTATCCCGTCCATGTGACCTGGGCCCGTATGACCATGGATGGGATAGTACGTCACATGTGATCAGACGCGCTCCCGGGAGAAGCGCGGCCGATCGCAGACGGGTGTCAGCTGATTATCACAGCTGACACTCGGCTCTATGTGCCAGGAGCATTCATGGACCGCTCCCGGTACATTAACCCAAGGCACAGGGAAGCATCGCGCAGGGAGGGGGCTCCCTGCATGCTTCTGTGAGACCCTCAGAACAGCACGATGTATTGCGCTGTTCCGAGGGACCCTCCTCCCTGCAGGACCCCGGATCCAAGATGGCCGTGGGGTCCTTCCGCGTCCTGCAGGGAGGCGGCTTCCTCAGTGCTTGCTGAGAGCAGGTGCTGAGAAAGACTGCAGCAGTACCTGCCACATCGCTGGTCTGACAGAGTTCTGTGCAAACTGTCTGACCAGCGATCTGACTTTACACAGTGATTCCTCACCCTGGAACAAAGTAAAAAAGTAAAAAAAAATGAAAATTACATGTGTAAAAAAACATTCCAAATAAAAGGAAAAAAAAGTACCGTATATACTCGTGTATAAGCCGACCCGTGTATAAGCCGACCCCCTAATTTTGCCACAAAAAACTGGGAAAACTTATTGACTCGTGTATAAGCCGGGTGTATAAACTGCCCTCCTGCTCTGTGCTGCCCCGTCCTGCTCCTTGCTCCCCCATCCAGCTCTGTGCTCCCCCATTCTCTGTACTCCCCCCTCCTGCTCCGTCCTCCGCTGTGCTCCCCCATTCCTTCTCCGTCCTCCTGTGCCCCCCCGTCCTGCTCGTGCTCCTCTGTGCCCTCCATCCTCTCCCCCGTCCTGCTCCGTGCTCCTGTGCCCTCCATCCTCCCCCGTCCTGCTCTGCGCTCATTGTCCTCCTCCATGCTTCCCCCTCCTCCGTTCTCCCCCCCGTCCTCCTCCATGCTTCCCCGTCCTCGTTCTCCCCCGTCCTGCTCCATGCTTTCCCCTCCTCGTTTCCCGTCTCTCCAGTTTCCCTCCTCCGTTCTCCCGTCCTCCTCCATGCTTCCCCGTCCACCGTTCTCCCCCGTCCTGCTCCATGCTTCCCCCGTCCTCCGTTCTCCCCCCGTCCTCCATGCTTCCCCCGTCCACCGTTCCCCCCCCGTCCTGCTCCGTGCTCCTTGTCCTCTCCTCCATTATACTCACCCCTCCCCTGCCATCGCTGAACGTCCCGGCAATCCTGCGTTCTCCCCGGCTTCCTGCAGCTCTCCAGCGCTAGCGGTGACGTAATACCGCTCATTAAGGCTATGAATATGGACGCACGCCTATTGGAGTGGCGTCGCGTCCATATTACATGACCTTAATGAGCGGGTATTACGTCACCGCTCAGCGCTGGAGAGCTGCAGGAAGCCGGGGAGAACGCAGGATTGCAGGGACGCTCAGCGATGGCACGGGGAGGGGTGAGTATGATGTCCCAGCCACCGGCTCCTGCCGCGGCATCCCCTCCCCCGCTGGTTTCTGCCCTATGACTCGTGTATAAGCCGAGGGGGCATTTTCAGCACGAAAAAAGGTGCTGAAAATCTCGGCTTATACACGAGTATATACGGTATATGTATTCCCCAATAAATTCACTTCTTCATGAAAATAAAAAAAACAAAACCATAAAAGTACACATATTTGGTATCGCCGCATCCATAATGACCCGCCCTATAGAACTGTCCCACTAGTTAACCCCTTTAGTGAACCCCTTAAAAAAAAAAACAATGCTTTATCATCATACCTCCGAACAAAAAGTGTAATAATACGCGATCAAAAAGACGGATATAAATAAACATGGTACCACTGAAAATGTCATCTTGTCCTACAAAAAACAAGCCACGATACAGCATCATCAGCAAAAAAATAAAAAATTTATAGCTCGCAGAATAAAGCGATGCAAAAATAATTATTTTTTATAGAAAATTGTTTTTATTGTATAAAAGCGCCAAAACATAAAAAAATGATATAAATGAGGTATCGCTGTAATCGTACTAACCTGAAGAATAATACTGCTTTATCAGTTTTAACACACGTGGAACGGTATAAACACCCCCCAAAAGAAATTCATGAATTGCTGATTTTTGTTCATTCTAACCTCACAAAAATCGAAATAAAAAGCGATCAAAAAATGTCACATGCCCAAATATGGTACCAATAAAAACGTCAACTCGTACCGCAAAAAATAAGATCTCACATGACTCTATCGGCCAAAATATGCAAAAATTATAGCTCTCAAAATGTGATGAAAAAAAAATTTTTTGCAATAAAAAGCGTCTTTTAGCGTGAAGCTGCCAAACATAAAAACCCGTTATAAATAGTAAATCAAGCACCCCTTTATCACCCCCTTAGTTAAGAAAAATAATAAAATTAAAAAAATGTATTTATTTCCATTTTTCCATTAGGGTTAGGGTTGCGGCTAAAGTTAGGGTTAGGGTTGGGGCTAAAGTTAGGATTAGGGTTTGGGTTGGGATTAGGGTTAGGGGTGTGTTAGGGTTTGGTTTGTGGTTAGGGTTATGGTTAGGGTTGGGACTAAGGTTAGGGGTATGTTGGGGTTAGGGTTGGGGTTAGAATTGTGGGTTTCCACTGTTTAGGCACATCAGGGGCTCTCCAAATGTGACATGGCATCCGATCTCAAATCCAGCCAAGTCTGCATTGAAAAAGAAAAACGGTGCTCCTTCCCTTCTGAGCTCTGCCATGTGCCCAAACAGTAGATTACCCCCACGTATGAGGTATCAGCGTACTCAGGACAAATTGCACAATAATTCTTGGGGTCAAATTTCTTCTGTAACCCTTGGGAAAATAAAAAATTGGGGGCGAAAATATAATTTTTGTAAAAAAAATGATTATTTTGTTTTTACGGCTGTACATTGTAAACTTCTGTGAAGCACTTGGGGCTTCACAGCGCTCACCACACATCTAGATAAGATCCTTGTGTAGTCTATTTTCCAAAATGGGGTCACTTGTGGGGGTTTCCACTGCTTAGGCACATCAGGGGCTCTCCAAATGCGACATGATGCCCGCAGACCATTCCATCAAAGTCTGCAATCCAAAACGTCACTACTTCCCTTCCGAGCCCCAACGTGTGCCCATACAGCAGTTTTCTCCCACCTATAGGGTATCAGCGTACTCAGGACAAATTGGACAACAACTTTTTGGGTTTCTCCTGTTACCCTTGGGAAAATAAAAAATTGGGCCCGAAAATATCATTTTTGTGGAAAAAAATTATGATTTTTTTATTTTTATGGCTCTACGTTATAAACTTCTGTGAAGCACTTGGGGGTTCAAAGTTCTCCCCACACATCTAGATAAGTTCCTTGGGGGGTCAATTTTCCAAAATAGGGTCACTTGTGGGGGGTTTCCACTGTTTAGACACATCAGGGGCTCTCCAAATGTGACATGACGCCCGCGATTCATTCCATCAAAGTCTGCAATCCAAAATGTCACTACTTCCCTTACGAGCCCTGACATGTGCCCATACAGTAGTTTTATCCCACATATAGGGTATCAGCGTACTCAGGACAAATTGGACAACAACCTTTGGGGTCCAATTTCTCCTGTTACCCTTGGGAAAATAAAATATTGGGGGCTAAAAAATAATTTTTGTAAAAAAAAAATATATATTTTTATGGCTGTACGTTATAAACTTCTGTGAAGCACTTCAGGGTTCAAAGTGCTCACCACACATCTAGATAAGTTCCTTGGTGGGTCTATTTTCCAAAATGGGGTCACTTGTGGGGGTTTCCACTGTTTAGGCACATCAGGGGTTCTCCAAACGCGACATGACACCCGCAGACCATTCCATCAAAGTCTGCAATCCAAAATGTCACTACTTCCCTTCCGAGTCCCGACGTGTGCCCATACAGTAGTTTTCTCCCACATATGGGGTATCAGCGTACTCAGGACAAATTGGACAACAACTTTTGGGGTCCAATTTCTCCTGTTACCCTTGGAAAAATAAAATTTGGGGACTAAAAATCATGTTTGTGGAAAAAATATGATTTTTTTATTTTCACACATCTAGATAAGTTCCTTGAGGGGTCTAGTTTCCAAAATGTTGTCATTTGTGGGGATTTCCACTGTTTAGGCACATCAGGGGCTCTCCAAATGCGACATGACGCCCACGGTTAATTCCATTAAAGTCTGCAATCCAAAATGTCACTATTTCCCTTCCGAGCCCTGACATGTGCCCATACAGTAGTTTTATCCCACATATAGGGTATCAGCGTACTCAGGACAAATTGGACAACAACTTTTGGGGTCCAATTTCTCCTGTTACCCTTGGAAAAATAAAAATTTGGGGACTAAAAATCATGTTTGTGGAAAAAATATGATTTTTTTATTTTCACACATATAGATAAGTTCCTTGAGGGGTCTAGTTTCCAAAATGGTGTCATTTGTGGGGGATTTCCACTGTTTAGGCACATCAGGGGCTCTCCAAATGCAACATGGCACCCAATCTCAATTCCAGCCAATTTTAGTTGGAAAAAGTCAAATGGCGCTCCTTCCCTTCCGAGCTCTGCCGTGCACCCAAACAGTGGTTCCCCCCCACATATGTGGTATCATCGTACTCAGGACAAATTGGACAACAACTATTGTGGTCCAATTTCTCCTGTTACCCTTGGGAAAATAAAAAATTGGTGACTAAAAATAATTTTTGTGGGAAAAAAATAGGATTTTTTATTTTCATGCCCGGGCATTATAAACTTGTGTGAAGCACTTGGGGTTCAAAGTGCTCACCACAGATCTAGATAAGCTCCTTAGGGGTCTAGTTTCCAAAATGGGGTCACTTGTGGGGGGTTCCACTGTTTAGGCACATCTGGGGCACTGCAAACGGAACATGACACCTATCAACGTCTGCATTCCAAAACGTTATTACTTCCTTTCCCAGCCCTGCCGTGTGCCTAAACAGTTCCCCGCCCACATATGGGGTATCAGCGTACTCAGGACAAATTGGACAACAACTTTTGTGGTCCAATTTCCTTGGGAAAAATAAAAATTTGGGACTAAAAAATCATTTTTGTGGAAAATTGTTTTTTTTTTTTTTTTTACACCCAGGCATTATAAACTTGTGAAACAATTTGGGGTTAAAGTGCTCACAAAAGATCTAGATCAGTTCCATAGGGGGTCTAGTTTCCAAAATGCTGTCACTTGTGGGGGTTTCCACTGTTTAGGCATATCAGGGGCTCTCCAAATGCGACATGGCATGGCACTCCTTCCCTTACGAGCTCTGCCGTGTTCCCAGACAGTGGTTTTCCCACACATATAGGGTATCTGCATACTCAAGAGAAATTGCACAACAACTTTATCTCTCCATTTTCTCCTTTTACCCTTGTGAAAATAAAAAAAAATTTGGAAATATCATTTTTGTGACTAAAAAGTTAAATGTTCATTTTTTCCTTCCTGTAAAGCACCTGAAGGGTTAATAAACTTCTTGAATGTGGTTTTGAGTACCTTGAGGGGTGCAGTTTTTAGAATGGTGTCACTTTTGGGTATTTTCTGCCATATAGACCCCTCAAAGTGACTTCAAATGTGAGGTGGTCCCTAAAAATAATGGCTTTGTAAATTTTGTTGTAAAAATGAGAAATCGCTGGTCAACTTTTAACCCATATAATTTCCTAACAAAAAAATTTTGGTTCCAAAATTGTGCTGATGTAAAGTAGACATGTGAGCAATGTTATTTCTTAACTATTTTGTGTGACATATTTCTCTGTTTTAAGGGGAAAAAAAATAAAAGTTTGAAAATGTAAAAATTTTCAAAATTTTCGCCATATTTGCGTTTTTTTAAAAAATAAACGCAAGTTATATCGAAGAAATTTTACCGCTGACATGAAGTACAATATGTCATGAGAAAACATTCTCAGAATCGCAAAGATCTGTTGAAGCGTTCCAGAGTTCTAACCTCATAAAGAAACAGTGGTCAGAATTGTAAAAATTGGCCCGGTCATTAATGTGCAAACCATCCTTGGGGGTAAAGGGGTTAAAAAAAACAAATAATAATTTTTGTTATTTGTTTAATGCTGGTGAGGTTATGAACACCAGCAGGTACTTGATGTTTGAAGGAATCTGGCATCAGATATTGGCCAATTTATCCTGTTCACAGCATTGTAGTACAGTTCAACTTCGTAGTGTGGCAGTTGCGTTATTGCATCAAGAATTTCTGTTTTAACCTTGGTCTAGTGTTGTGATACAGCACAATTATGGTTCTACAGTTCTGTCAAGGGAGGCTAAATAAATGTTAAATAACTTGTTTAAATGTCTTCAATAATCTGTTTAAATTTTAAAGATAAAATTAGTTGTTTGTTACCTTTAATATCTGGATTCCTACAAATGGATGTCAGACCTTCATATCTTACTAAATGGGGGGGGGGTATTAATTAAGTGACCACTGACTGTGTTCTAGAGAAAAACATTTTTTAGGACTAATTAATGTTTCACGCTGTAAAAATGTCATCCAGAACTATCATCTATGATGATATGATGGTATGATGTTCTATCGTAGGCCTTAATTGTTGCCCTGCGGCTGAAGCATGTGATTTGAAGACAGAGAAATGTTAAAGGGAAATAGATCACGGTAATAGTTATCTAAATCATGAGATGTGAACAGAGGAATGCTGGGAGGACCTAGATTGATGTTTTCTATCAACTTCATCTTCATTTTAAAATTTGTATGTAATGCTGGTAATTAAAAAAAAGGTACTCTAGTACCCATATCACCACTATCTATTTGCTCTTCCTGTACAAACCTATAATTTTTTAATAATTGATATTTATTTGTACTCCTCATTGGGAGGGGGGAGGCACAAGAAACGATAGGTGAACTCTGCAGAAACCACAAACATTCCTTTGCAACAATAACGTGGCTGTTGCATCACTGAACACGTTCACCCTGGTGTTCTAGTGGTGGTGTCTGAAGAGATGTGGATGTGTAGTATCCCACTAAGAAACCATTTCTATGGGATACCGTATATATTGTGCGTTTTTATATAAATGCTCACCATTTTTATGTGGACTGGGCATTTTCAATACATTTTGAAACCTGTTGACAGGCAGCACAAAAATGGTTAATCTTCTCCTCCCAGGCTTGATCAGGTGACCCAGCTCAGTTTTAATATGCATAAGGTAACAGGCCTCCATCGATTTTTTTGGGGTTGTGTCATAGCCTACTTATTCACACAATTTTTCAGGCCCAAAAACAAAACAAATACAGGTAAGATATTTGAGAGTGGCCTGTCTCTGTCAGACGCCTCATCTATCTGTGGGCTACAAATTGTGGCATCTGAGTCCTCCATTGAACTGTTTTTCTTGTCTCTTACTAAAGTTATTGACACCAGTTTGCTTTTAAAAAAAGTTTTACCTACAGGACAGATATTTTAAACTGTGGGTTTCCCACACACAGATAACATATAAGTTCGCTCCACATTCAGCCATTTGGAGTGAACGTGGAAAATAATGTAGTACATTTGAAAGGGGCAAGGCGTGTGGCAAGGCATGGGTAACTGGACTTGATGATGATGGTGCATGCAAAGGTTGAGGCTGTTGTCAACCTGAAATTGAGCCACACCAAACACACATTTTGTCAATCGACCTTACTGTGCCCATTACTAGGGGAACGCATCAGCACACCACATATTGAACCCACAGCACTGTCAAAATGTTGTTGTTTGGATAACAGATAATGCTTCCAGTCACTTTGCCACCACCAGTCACTTTGCCACCACCACAGCACACTGTCTTCCACATGGTCAAGTCTGAGTAGCCATGAGTCTTGACCGCATATTCCTCACCCTGATCCTCCTTCCTCCCACCATGCTAACTGCCTGTACACAATTGATCCCACACTTGCACACTCTAAGACCTGTTCACTTAACCATTTTTAGATTCGGGCTTCTCACATGGTACATTTTAAGTGGGGCAAGATGATATCGCATGAGTGCTGCACAAATATTTGAGAAGCCGGGGTCATACGAAGGCGAGGGTGGAAACCTGTCACAAGAGATGGACGATGATAACACACAATTGCCAGTAAGTCAGGAGGAGAACCAGGGTGCAGAAGTGAAGAGGAGGTGGTGGATGATGACATTATTCTTATTTGTCATTTTTATAGCGCAATTTATTCCATGGCGCTTAACATGGGAAAAAGGGGCAGACATAGACAAGTACACTAAACATGAGCAATACAACGGCAGACACAAGTACAGAAGGTGAGAGGACCCTTCCCACGAGGGCTCTCAGCGTACAGAGATGGGTGTGGATACACTAGGAGAGGGTAGAGCTGGTCGTGCGGTTCCGTAGACTGGGGATCACTGCAGGTTGTAGGTTTGTCAGAATAGGTTTTTCTTTACATTTGTTTTCAATGTGTCCATGGTAGGCGGTAGTCTGATGTGTTGGGGTAGAGAATTACAGAGTATGGGGGAAGCACGGAATAAGTCTGGTATGCAGTTGGGGGAAGAAGAGATAAAAGGGGAGTATAGAATGAAAATGGTGAGAGGATCAAAGTTGCGTGTAGGTAAGTACAGGGAAACCATGTCACAGATTTATGGAGGAGACAGGTTGTGGATGGCTTTGTATGTCATAGTTTTAGGGTTTAGAGAGGAGAGGCTGGGGAATAACGATGAGACAGGTAGATTAGTCAGGCAGTATAGTTTAAATAAATTGGAGTGGTGCAACAGTGCTATAGAAGAGTCCAGAGAGTAGAAGGTTGCAATACTTGATGCAGGATATGATGGGGGCGTGCAAAATTGTTTTTACATTTTCTTGGTCTAGGAATGTAAGGATTAGGGTAATGTTTTTGAGTTTGAGTCGGCAGGAGGAGGCAAGGGCTTGGATATGTGGCTTGAAAGAGAGGGCAGAGTTGAGGCTCACCCTGAGGTACCGATCATGTGGGACTAGGGAAATTGATCAGCCATTAACATTGATGGATAGTTCTTGTTGAGGGGTACAGGGAGATAGTTGAAAGATGATGAATTCTTTTTTGTCCATATTCACATTTATAAAGCTAGCAGAAAATAAGGATAAAATAGCGGACAGACATTGTGTGATTTTGCCAGTAAGGAGGTGATGTCAGGTCGAGATAGGTAGGTCTGCGTGTCATCGGCGTAGAGATGATATTGCAAACCGTGGGATTCTATGAGCTATCGAAAGCCGAAGGTGTAGATAGAGAAGAGTAGGGGTCGTAGAACTCAGCCTTGGGGAACCAGAAACACAGGAGGCGAGGTGAGGAGGTGGTGTGGGAGAGGGAGACACTGAATGTCCCCGTAACACCAACACAACAAAAGTTAGGTCTTCCCAAGATAACCTCAAACAGGCCAATGCAACAACGGCCATGCCAGCATCAGCAGGGGTAGCGAAAATAACAGCCTGTCCACCACCAGCAAGATCAGGCACATGTCAGCAAAGCACCTGACTTTGTGGGTCGAACACCAGGCTCCAGGAGGAACAGTGTCTGCGGTTGATACCACTGTTTTTTCCGCTGTTGTGCATGCAAGCAAATCCCCTGTCCATGGTTATTGTAAAGATGCCTCCTGCCCTGCATCTGTCATTGCACACAAACTCAAATAGCACCATCAACAAGCAGGTCCACATCCTTGTCCCAGCACAGCGTTCAGCTTTCCATACCCCAGTCCTTGGAATGCAAGCGGAAATATCCAGTCAAAAAGCCTCAAAGAACCCACTACTAAATTCACTCATTTCTCGACTGCTTGTGCTCTAATAGTTGGCTTTTAGCCAGATGGAGATGGAAGCTTTCTGTAACCTAAGTACTCTGTCCCTATTTCTATTTTTGGTGTGCCATCATGACATTACACAAGCATGTGTTACACTACATTACCCGGGCCCACAAACATGCTGTTACTGGTAAAGTACATATAACCACGGACACATGGACAAGTGCTTGTGGTCGGGGATGGTACATCTCACTGATGGCACACTGGTTAACATAGTGGAAGCCAGGACCCAGTCAGGACATTGGGATGGAACACTCCTCCCAATGCCAAGGATTGCGTGCCCTACATCAATCACGCTTGCCCCAGTCTACAGATCCTGCACCTCCTCCTCCTCTTTAGCCTCCATCTCCAAAACACATCAGTCACAAGCTGGAAGCACTGCAGCACTGCCTCAGGCAAGCGGTAACAGGCTGGGCAGAAGCTAATATGCTTAGGTAACAAACCTGACAATACTGAAGAGTTGTGGACAGCTCTAAAAGAGCATGAAGATGTGTGGCTGACACCGCTGAACCTCCAGCCAGACATGGTCGTGTGTGACTTGCTGGGGCTCTGAGGCGAGGCGAGCTTGCACACGTACCATGCCTGGCCCATGTGCTTAACCTCGTTGTTCAAAGGTTTCTCAAAAGCGACCCGTACCTGCTGGATCTGATTGTGAAAGTACGCCGCTCTGCGTGCCCATTTTAGAAAGTCAGCTGCTTTGAAAGTACGCTGCCCTGCGTGCCCATTTTAGAAAGTCAGCAACAGCTTCATCCCCCTTAATGTGCTTCAGCAGCGTTTGCATATTCCAGATCACCCACTGGTGTGTGATCTGCCCACGCTTTGGAACTCTACACTGCACATGTTGGAAAGGATTTGTGAGAAGAAAAGGACAGTTGTTGACTAACAGCGTCAACAAGGCTGTAGGTATTCATTTCAGTCTTTACACATAAGATCTAATGAGTGGACATGGATGTCAGACATATGTAACACCCTCCCAAACTTTGAATATTCCACCAAGATGGTGAGAGGTGATGATGTCATAATTAGCGTCACCATCCCACTTCTTTATGTTCCAATAATACAAATAATCGTTTTTTCTATAGTGCAAACATATTTACAGTTTAACATTTTCAAACACAACAGTCCTAACTAAGTAACAATAACAACATTAACAATAATACAATAATTAAACCAAAAGAAAACGACCCTGCTCATGACAGCTTACAATCTACATTGAGGCGGGGGAGATACAAACTACTGGGGTGTATTTTCAATGACGTATTTACAATGATGTATTTACAATGATAGTGCAGAGGTTAGTCGAAAGTTGTGGATGGCCTGAGGACAAGGAGGAGGAGGAGAACATGGTCAGTCATCCTCTTGGTGAGGACATGGAAGTCTTGCCTGTTATCAGTCTGGCACGCATTGGTTGAGTTACTGTTACGCTGTCTTTCCCGTGACCCTTGTGTTCTACAAATTTTGGCTGACAGCCAGGCAATACTAATTGGTGACACTTCTAGACACACGCTAATAGGAGAACTTGATATCTCTTATTCCAGAGGCAGACAGGTGTACAAAAATGTGGCAGTACCAGAAGGCCCTTCTTGTGGAATTATTAAAAAAAATTATCATCTGAAAACGCTGCCAGCAGAGGTCACAGTTCGTTGGACAAACAAGGAGTACAGGAGAGAGAGACACAACTCCAATCCAGCAGAGGCAGTGTAACACTGGAAAAGTTCTGGGAGAGTTTTCTCAGACCCTCCCATCGCCATGGTCCAGAGACATGGGGTACTATCATAAGGAGTGCAAAATTTGTGAAGATGCTGAGCGAGTACCTTGCTGACCGTACCAACGTCCTACATCATTCCTCTGTGCCTTATAATTATTTGTTATCAAAGCTGGACAAGTGGCATGAACTGGCTCTGTCTACTGCGCATATGCGCTGTACTCACGGTCACGGAGCGCATGGCGCATTGCTCTCTGGCGGTCACTGGGCACACAGAGCCTCGCTATCTGTCAGCACCGCTTTTAGCATCGGGAGCCAATGGAAACAGTCCTTTGCAGCGCCAGTGCTGTAAGGACGGAGGACGCTGATCAGACTCCTTGGCGCTGCTTGTCCCCGCCCAAAAAATCTAATGTCATGCCCGATTTCTCCTAGGATGGCCCCTCCTGCTTTTAGGTCACGGATATGTCTGCTGCAGTCCGTTGCAGCGCCGGCGCTTCGGGTGCTTAGTGCGCTGCCAACTTGCTGCTAACATGCTAACAGTGGGGGACTCACTCCTGCTTTGCAGGTTTTTTCCATCAGCTTATGGACCGGTTCCCTGTCTAAACATGCCCCCTCTTCATAGGTAATGGGCCTGTCTGTTCCCCTATTCCTTCCCCCGGGAACCAGGGGATGGAGCCTTGACAGTTACAGACCCAGGGGATGCAAAGGTACCCACAGCCATGTCAACCTGAGTCCATACATATCTTGCCAATCAGTTCTTTAATGACAGCATCAGAGAAGGCATGTCACAATTTTCAAGAGAAAATTGTACACTACATCCAGAACAGTTTCACTTTGAAGGACTTTATGGCTCACATCAATCCACAAGATGATACTAGTCTCATACTTCAAAATTTCTGTGCCACACAGATAGGTTGTGTATGTTCTGACTTCAGTAACATCATTTTGGTGATAATTATTCATACCTATTTGCCTCAAATCATAATATACTCATCATCTTTTCAAGGCTTCGGAATATAATGTTGTAAAAGTTAAAGCAAGTTGGTGAAGTGTGTGTGGTAACTCATTGGTGAAAGTAATTGTAGTTTTTACTATTTATACATTTTGGGTGCAGATAACCACCTCATTGATCTTATTTAGTTTCTTTGGCAAGAAAAGAACAGCTCCATCAAAACCACATGCTTTTCCAAGTAATTCATCATTCTGGTAAAATAGAGGTGAGATTAGAGATCTAGATAACATCTGGGGACTGTAGTCAACATGACACTGTGACAAGACCCACTGGGGAATAACTATTAATTTGACATAGTTTGTGCCCAGCTGAATAGAGTTGCAAGAAAAAAATAGATTTTGATTCCATAACATGTTGGATGGATTGTCTAGTGGATACACCCATATTATAGAAGTCACATCTACAACCATTACGCTCCCCAAATGACACATCTTGAAATCAATCCGAAATGTCAAAATCTCTAACTTCTGTTCTAGAAACTGCAGGGGCTCCTTTTTGACATCCTCGTCCAACAAATTCAGTATTAGTAGGTGATGGAATGTCAGAATCCGGCCCAGGAACACCAAGCTACGGTAGTTGCGAGTCCTGGCACCGTGCTCTTCCACGTGCTCTTGCTCTTCCAGTCATGATTTAATCTAGAAGATTACGCCTTTATAATGCAGAGACAGAGTGCAACAACGCCCAAGCGTTCACCCTCTGCTCCCTAGACTTTCTATTTGCACAGTAACTGCCTCTAGGCAGAAGATGATGATGGTAGTGGTAGTATTTGGTGCATTTAAAACACAGTCATGAACCAGATATAACAATTTCAAACACAATTTTTTTTTACATAGATACTAAAATGTGCAATATGTGCCTGTATTTGTGTTTTTGACTGCAAAATACTGTTTAGAACAAGGGTAACTCACAGCAAAAACAGTTTAATGTGGCCCTAAAATGCTACAATTTTTAGCACAAAGAGACATAGAAGTCTGACACAGATACAACACTGGTCACTATGTGGGCTGGATTTATTTTTTTTTACCCAAAAAGACTGTATAAAAATAAGGTAACACACAGCAAATCCAGTGTAATTTAGCCCTGAAATGTCACAATTTTTAGCACACAGAGATAGGCATCTGACACAGATAACACACTGGTCAATATGTGGGCTGGATTTTTTTTTAACCCAGAAGACTGTAAGAAATAGCTATGGCAAAGATAGCCCACATTCAAATACTTGCCCTGTAGTTTTTTTGTTTTGCCCAGCAAAACTGTGTCAATAGGTAGGCTATGACACAACAAAACAAGTTCTATGGAGGCTTGAAATGTCAAATTTTTTTGCGCAATCATATGCAATCCGTGTGGCGGACAAAACCCATTGTAAAATATCTGCCCTGTAGCTAAATATTTTTTGGGCAGATAAATATTTTTTGTGCAGCAAAATTGCATCAAAAATTTTTATAAGACACTCCAAAAAATTCTACAGTACCACAAAAAATGGCAGATTTTTTGGCGCACTCAGATGTCAGGCCTGGGACAGGAAAACCCCTTTAAAATAGATGTATTTTGACGCTGTACTATGAAAAGTATCTGCCTGTATTCTGCGATGTCAACAAGCAATTATAGAAAAAAAGGGGTTCTGGATTACTTTGGAAAAAAAAATCAGGATTCAGATGCCAAAAAAAATGTGCTGCCCACTGAGACCTAGGGCTGTGTAGATACAGTCAATATATGTAGTAGGCAGCAGCAGCTGACAGTAATAAAATGAACCCTCTTGATGCATGCAATAAAGTATGCCAGATAGAATGCCTGACTGCTACTGAGATCTATATACCCACAAACAGTGCGTGCATGCCTTGCACTGATATGTATATACGCACATACACTCCCTGCCTATCTAGCACTGTAATCTATAAATGCGGTAATTAGTCCTTAAAAGGACTGTTGATTAAGCTGTATTTATGTCTTCTTTGATGTTAGAACCTACAATACCTTTTAACCCCTTCACCCCCAAGGGTGGTTTGCACGTTAATGATCGGGCCAATTTTTACAATTCTGACCACTGTCTCTTTATGAGGTTATAACTCTGGAACGCTTCAACGGATCTTCGCGATTCTGAGATTGTTTTCTCTGACATATTGTACTTCACGTTAGAAGTAAAATTTCTTCGATATAACTTGCGTTTATTTTTGAAAAAAACGCAAATATGGCGAAAATTTTTAAAATTTTGCAATTTTCAAACTGAATTTTTATTCCCTTAAAACAGAGAAATATATCACACAAAATAGTTAAGAAATAACATTTCCCACATGTCTACTTTACATCAGCACAATTTTGGTACCAAAATTTTTTTTGTTAGGAAGTTATAAGGGTTAAAAGTTGACCAGCGATTTCTCATTTTTACAACAAAATTTACAAAGCCATTTTTTTTAGGGACCACCTCTCATTTGAAGTCACTTTGAGGGGTCTATATGGCAGAAAATACCCAAAAGTGACACAATTCTAAAAACTGCACCCCTCAAGGTACTCAAAACCACATTCAAGAAGATTATTAACCCTTCAGGTGCTTCACAGGAACTAAAGCAACGTGGAAGGAAAAAATGAATATTTAACTTTTTAGCCACAAAAATGATCTTTTACAAACTTTTTTTTTATTTTCACAAGGGTAAAAGGAGAAAATGGACAGATAAGGTTGTTATGCAATTTCTCCTGAGTACGCCAATACCCAATATGTTGGGGAAAACCACTGTTTGGGCACACGGCAGAGCTCGTAAGGGAAGGAGCGCCGTTTGACTTTTTCAAACTAAAATTGGCTGGAATTGAGATTGGACGCCATGTCGTGTTTGGAGAGCCCCTGATGCGCCTAAACAGTGGAAACCCCACAAGTGACACCATTTTGGAAACTAGACCCCTAAGGTACTTATCTAGATCTGTTGTGAGCACTTTGAACCCCCAAGTGTTTCACAAAAGTTTATAATGCCTGGGTGTGAAAAAAAAAAAACAATTTTCCACAAAAATGATTTTTTAGTCCCAAATTTTTGAATTTTCCCAAGGAAATTGGACCCCAAAAGTTGTTGTCCAATTTGTCCTAAGTACGCTGATACCCCATATGTGGGGGGGGGAAACTGTTTGGGTGCACGGCAGGGCTTGGAAAGGAAGTAGTAACGTTTTGGAATGCAGACGTTGATGGGGGTCATGTTCCGTTTGCAGTGCCCCAGATGAGCCTAAACAGTGGAAACCCCCCACAATTGACCACATTTTGGAAACTAGACCCCCTAAGGAACTTATCTAGATCTTTGGTGAGCACTTTGAACCCCCAAGTGCTTCACACAAGTTTATAATGCCCGGGCATGAAAATAAAAAATCCTATTTTTTTCCCACAAAAATTATATTTTAGTCACTAATTTTTTATTTTCCCAAGGGTAACAGGAGAAATTGGACCACATAAGTTGTTTCCAATTTGTCCTGAGTACGCTGATACCCCATATGTGGGGGGGAACCACTGTTTGGGCGCACGGCAGAGCTCGGAATGGAAGGAGCACCATTTGACTTTTTCCAACCAAAATTGGCTGGAATTGAGATTGGATGCCATGTTGCATTTGGAGAGCCCTTGATGTGCCTAAACAGTGGAAACCCCCCACAAATGACCCCATTTGGGAAACTAGACCCCCTAAGGAACTTTTCTAGATATTTGGTGAGCAATTTGAACCCCCAAGTGCTTCACACAAGTTTATAACGTAGAGCCGTAAAATTTAAAAATCATATTTTTTCCACAAAAATGATCTTTTCACCCCAATTTTTATTTTTCCAAGGGTAACAAGACTCCAAAAGTTATTGTGCAATTTGTCCTGAGTGCGCTGATACCCCATATGTGGGGGTAAACCACTGTTTGGGTGCATGGCAGAGTTTGGAAGGGAAGGAGCGCCGTCTGACTTTTTCAACGCAGAATTGGCTGGACGCCATGTCGTGTTTGGAGAGCTCCTGATCTGCCTAAACAGTGGAAACCCCCATAAATGACACCATTTTGGAAACTAGACCCCTCAAGGAACTTATCTAGATGTGTGGTGAGAACTTTTAACCCCCAGGTGTTTCACTAAAGTTTATAACGTACAGCTGTAAAATAAAAAATCTTTTTTTTTTTACAAAAATGATTTTTTCGCCCCCAATATTTTATTTTCACAAGGGTAACAGAAGAAATTGGAACTCAAAAGTTGTTGTCCAATTTGTCCTGAGTACGCTGATACCCAATATGTGGGAGAAAACTACTGTATGGGCGCACGTCAGGGCTCGGAAGGGAAGTAGTGACGTTTTGGATTGCAGACTTTGATGGAATGGTCTGGGGGCGTCATGTCGCATTTGGAGAGCCCCTGATGCGCCTAAACAGTGGAAACCCCCCACAAGTGACCCCATTTTGGCAAATAGACCCCACAAGGAACTTATCTAGATGTGTGGTGAGCACTTTGAACCCGAATGCTTCACAGAAGTTTATAACGCACAGCCGTAAAAATAAAAAATCTTTTTTTTTTTTGCAAAAATGATTTTTTTGCCCCAATATTTTATTTTTACAAGGGTAACAGGAGAAATTGGACCCAAAAGTTGTTGTCCAATTTGTCCTGAGTACGCTGATATCCAATATGTGGGAGAAAACTACTGTATGGGTACACGTTGGGGCTCGGAAGGGAAGTAGTGACCTTTTGGATTGCAGACTTTGATGGAATGGTCTGGGGGCGTCATGTCGCATTTGGAGAGCCCCTGATGCGCCTAAACAGTGGAAATCCCCAACAAGTGACCCCATTTTGGAAAATAGACCCCACAAGGAACTTATCTAGATGTGTGGTGAGCGCTATGAAGCCCCAAGTGCTTCACAGAAGTTTATAATGTACAGCCGTAAAAACAAAAAAAAAAATTTTTTTTTTGTACAAAAATGATATTTTCGCCCCCAGTTTTTTATTTTCCCAAGGGTAACAGAAGAAATAGGACAAATTGCACAATAACTCTTGGGGTCCAGAGTACGCTGATACCCCATATGTGGGGATAAACTACTGTTTGGACGCATGGCAGAACTGAGAAGTGAAGGAGCACCGTTTGACTTTTCAACGCAGAATTGGCTGGAATTGAGATCAGACACCATGTCACATTTGGAGAGCCCCTGATGTGCCTAAACAGCGGAAACCCCCCAATTCTAACTCCAACCCTAACCCCAACACACCCCTAACCCTAGTCCCAACCCTAACCACAAACCTAACCCTAACACACCCCTAATCCCAACCCTAACCCTAATCCTAACTTTAGCGCCAACCACCTAAACCACTAACATGGGAAAATGGAAATAAATACTTTTTTTTTATTTTATTATTTTTCCCTACTAAGAGGGTGATAAAGGGGGGTTTGATTTACTATTTATAGCGGTTTTATGATTGGCAGCTGTCACGCTAAAAGAGCTTTTTATTGCAAAAATAGTTTTTGCATCATCACATTTTGAGAGCTATAATTTTTGCATATTTTGGCCCACAGAGTCTTGTGAGGGTCTTATTTTTTGCGGGACGAGTTGAGTTTTTATTGGTACCATTTTTGAGCACGTGACGTTTTTTGATCGCTTTTTATTTCGATTTTTGGGAAGTTAGAATGAACAAAAATCAGCAATTCATGAATTTCTTTTGGGGGAGGCGTTTATACCGTTCCGCGTGTGGTAAAATTGATAAAGCAGTTTTATTCTTCGGGTCAGTACGATTATGGCGATACCTCATTTATATCATTTTTTCATGTTTTGGCGCTTTTATAGAATAAAAACAATTTTATATAAAAGATAATTATTTTTGCATCGCTTTATTCTGCGAGCTATAACTTTTTATTTTTTCGCTGATGATGCTGTATTTATGGCTCGTTTTTTGCGGGACAAGATGACGTTTTCAGCAGTACCATGCTTTTTTATATCGGTCTTTTTGATCGCGTGTTATTCCACTTTTTGTTCGGCGGTATGATGATAAAGCATTGATTTTTTGCTTCGTTTTTTTTTTTTTTTTTAAGGGGTTCACTAAAGGGGTTAACTAGTGGGACAATTTTATAGGGGGGGTCGTTACGGACGCGGCAATACCAAATATGTGTACTTTTATTGCTTTGGTTTTTTTATTTACAGGAAGAAGTGAATTTATTGGGGAATATATTATTTTTTTTTATTTATTTTGGATTTTTTTTTAAAACATGTTTATTTTTATTTTTTTAACTTTTTTACTTTGTCCCAGGGTGGGACATCACTGTATTTGATCAGATCGCTGGTGTGACAGTGTGCACAGCACTCTGTCACACCAGTGATCGCTCAGGCAGTGCAGCAGGCTTCTCAGTGCCTGCTCTCGGCAGGCACTGAGGTAGCCGCCTCCCTCCAGGACCCCGGCGCCATCTTGGATCCGGGTCCTGGGAGGGAGGAAGCCCTCAGAACAGCGCGATCACATCGCGCTGCTCTGAGGGTCTCAGGGGGGCGCGCAGGGAGCCCCCACCCTGCGCGATCCTCCCCTGTGCCCCCAGTACACCGCGATCATGTTTGATCGCGGTGTGCAAGGGGTTAGTGTGCCGGGAGCGGTCCGTGACTGCTCCTGACACACAGTCATGGGTGTCAGCTGTGATAATCAGCTGACACCCGGCCGCGATCGGATGCTCCCCCCGGGAGCGTGTCCGATCGCACGAGACGTACTATCCCGTCCATGGTCATACGGGCCCAGGTACCATGGACGGGATAGTACGTCTGATGGCAGTAAGGGGTTAAACCCCCAAATCTGACCCTATCTCGGCAGCAGCTCTCCCTACACTCGCTAATTCCGGAGCAGACTGTGACGAGCAAGGCGCCGCCTGGTCTCTTATACACCTGATGACGCTGTGCGGCCAGCCAATCACGGTAATACCACAACAAAGATGGCTGCGGCATTACAGTACTTGGCAGACAATCCCTGCATGTTGATTGGTGCTCTAAAGAGTTCCAAAAATGCAGGGCATGCACCAGAACTCCCGCCAAGCAAACACGGAAATGCTCGCTGCTCACCGAGAGTACAGTGACGCTCGGGCGAGTAACGAGCATTACCGAGCACGTTCGCTCATCACTAATTACTACCAAAATAACAGGGTTCATTCCAAAGAAGTGACTTATGTTTAAATTCAGAAATATTTTATTGCAATCTAGTAATCTGCTAACCTCATTTTATTTTGCATCCAAATCATTCAAATTGCTTTGTTAGACTAATAATCCTTGGTTCAGTTATCGATGTGTCCTCATCTTCTGCGCTGTTGTATCCCAAGTACCTGTTTACATGGAGATTTTTATATAGGGAGAGTAAACAAGCATTAAGATCTTTTATTCTTGCTTTGATTACTCAGATCCACAAAAGGTGATCATTTTACTTCTTGAGTAGTGTTGAGCGATACGATAATGTAAATATCGGCTATCGGCCGATATTAGCTCTATCGGCCTTTCGATAATTCGTTTCGATATTTTCGTCTTATCGAATACCGGAATCGGATTTGTCACTGTCACTGTGAGTGTCCGTCGGTCGGGTCTGTCAGGAGTCAGCGGCACTTACCTGGCAGAAGATCTCCGGCGGTCACGGCCTGGACTGCTTCATGGCCGCCATCATCTTTCCCCGGCGGTCACATGCAGTTTCTCGCGATAACTGCAGTGACTGCTGGGTAATCCCGGCCGTAAAGCAGTCAGTCCGATGACGTCACCGCCGGGGAAGCAGGTAATCAGCTGTGCTGCGCCGGGATGACAGGCTCTGCCTGTCATTCTGATGTAGCAGAGCTGGATCGTCGTGGGACACTCGTTACTATGGACTGCGTCGGTCAGGTGGTATACTTTTTTTTTTTTTTCATTTTTTTTACAGGAGATCGATGGCGTCGCAGGATGACACTGTAATAAAAGTAATGAAAACTGTGTTTTTTTTTTTTTTAATTAAATTAAAAAACTTTTTTATGAACATTCACCCGTCCGGGTACATAAACAATTTAACTATTTACATACAGTGACCCTGTCCGGGTTATTTATAATTCTTTGGCAGGGGTGTTCCAGGTACCACCTGGTACTCTTCTGATGCTTGACAAACATCCGAGGCACCAAGGACCACCAGGACCTGATGACGTCGTGTGGCCTGTACAGTCAAGTCGTGACCCGCTATCTGGGTCTGTGTGGCCACCTCTTTCATCTCCCTCCGGGTCTGGAGCCCTATGTCACGGACTGTACGAACCCCAGGGGGCCTAACAGGCGCCGGGTATGGGCCAACTATACTTATCATGTCCATAGCTGGGGCTGCTGAGGAGACCACTGAGGGAGGCTGGGGAGATTTACGGCGTGGGGTGGGCACTTTTGCAGAGGCCTGGATGTGGGAGGCTGAAGCCTCCGAGGGTCTCACAGGTTCCTGACACTCTGGGGAGTAAGGGTCGCACCTGGTAACATTTAGGGCGTACCATCCATTGTAACCCCAGTGTCGGGTGTAAGTCACCAAGTCTCCTGGCAACAGGTCCCTCCCCGGGTGTCCTTCTGGGAGGTGAGCCTCCACGTCCCGCCGGTTCACAAAAACTTCTAAATAAAGTCCAGGCTCCTGGATGAAGCCCCAACCACCTTTCAATTTAAAGTTCTGTACTGCACCCTTACGCCGCGGCTCCCTCACCGTACTTTTATCTTTTCTCATCCGGTCCTTATCTGCCCGGTCCTTCTCCAGCTGACGTTGGCGAAGTTTTTGGGATTCTCGCTGCTCCCTTTGTCGCTCTGCTTCCTTCTCCCAACGTCTCCACTCTTCCTCCTGACGCCGGTTGAAATTCTCCTCCACCAGCAGCTCCATGTCTCCACCATCAAACTGCAGCTTACAGTGTCCGGTTTGCGGCAGCTCTCCTGGCGCCCCCCAGTCCTGGCGGCGCTCACCTGCGGAGGAAGCAGCCGGCTCTGGAACAGATGACAGTCGGGGCTCCGGTACAGGCAGGTAGTGCTCTGGTGCCTGCGCGGCCTCCTCCATGAGGACGGGTGTCGCTTCTTCTGTCTCAGCGACGGGGGCAGACAGCGGGATCTGGGGTGCTGCCGGTGCAGCGTTTTTTGCACGAACGGGTGCCTCCACTGCGACAACGTCAACCGGATCACATTGCAAGGGCTGGGATGCCCGCACGGACTCCTCTACTAGAACGGGTGCCTCACTGCGACAACGTCAACCGGATCACATTGCAAGGGCTGGGATGCCGCACGGACTCCTCTACTAGAAGGGTGCTCACCCGGTACAGACACTTCAGGTAAGAGGGATTGGCGCCGCTCCAAGTTTAGTTTTAGGGCACGCCAGCTGGCTTCCATCCTGGCGACCTCCTCCCGGTGCCGGGCCAGGCCTCTTAGGGTATCCTCCGCTTCTTGCAGCGTAGGAGGGTTTCCAGGCCGGGTGCCCAACGGTGGTTCCGTGGCGATCGGGTCGCTTCCGTGGGGGGAGAGCTCTGACTGCTCCATCCCTTCACACTTCTGCTCGTGTCCATTAGCCATCTCTGCCAAGTCACATGTGTCATTAGCATCTGGAGAGGGCCCCTCTTTTGTAGTGAGGCGGGACCTTCGTGTTAGTTTCCGCACACTGAGGAGGATGAGGAGGCGGAACTCAATAGCTGTGGGGCACGATCTTACATTGCAGTACCATTTAGAGCCATCGTTTTCGCGTCACTGAGTGAGTTGTACACCCATGAAGAGCACGCCCTTCTTCTTCACCAGTGCCTCGTCGTGACGCAGATATGGCGGAAAAATGGCAAATACATTCTCTGATGATTTTAGCAATTCTCAAGCACAAAACCAATTCAATTCAGGCACACAGGACTCGCTTATAGCGAGCTACAGAATCCTGTTCGTGACGCCCAAGTTGAGTCGCACAGAGCCAGAGGTTTTTGGGGTACTCGGCACCGAGCCTGTCGACTTCTATGGGGTATGTCACGGCTTTACCCGGCAATTGAATCAGAGTCTATTTTACTATGTAGAAGTGTATAAACTATAAATATATGTATATATATATACATGTCACAATGACATGTATATATATATATATATATATATGTATTCTATGTGTGTATATTTAGTGTTTACAAGGAAATAAAGGTTTTTTTTTAGTTGCGATATTTTGTTCCCATAGACTTACATTGGACTTCCGGTATCGAAATCGGATATCGACGATATTTAGTGCTATCGGCGATACAATTTCGATACGATATTTTTAGATATCGAGCACTATCGCTCAACACTATTCTTGAGACAAATTCTATTTCTTCTAGGTGCACCAAACACTTTTGATGCAACATTGGTTGAGTACCATTTTGCTTTATAAATGGCTTTGAAGCGTGATGTATTTTGGATAAACTCATCATTACCTGTGGCATTTCTGTATAAGTACAATCGCTCTCCATTAATGTTTTACATTTTATTTAGGTAAAATGCTCAAAGTAACGAGTACGATGAGTCAATGAAAATTCAAGCTCTACATCTGGAGTCAGTCTTGGAAGGTTAAATGGTTTACGAGGCTCTTTAGTTCCGACTGCTTATGTGGTTGTCTTGAATTTCCAGCTAGCGAACATGCAAACCGTCTTTTATAACTGTAATGTCATGCTGAGAAACTCTTTCCCCTTGATTTTCATGAATTCATGAATTTTTAATCAGCAAAACAGATAGGAAACTTAAGCAGCCTCCAAATCTCTGTGTCTCCACTTTCATTTCTCGGATGTAATGCGGTGTATGACTGCACACAAGATAGCAGCTTTGCTACTTAATTTCTCCTTGACTGCACTTGCATGTCTGCTCTCGGCATAGCATATTTGGTGCGCTAAATTAAAGGCAAAATAATGACTCTTCGCCTTTGCTATAACCAATGACTCCAAGTAGAGCATAGAGCCAAGGTTAGAAATCTGGAAATTGCTAATTTTTACTCACAAAAAGTTGTATCAGTTGATATATTGGGTCCAGATTTACATAAAAGTCACAGGTAATACATGTAGAGAATCAACAATTTAAGATCAAGCTATTCTCTTCTCTCCATTTTCTTAAAATTTCTTTGAGACCCCAAAAGGGTTGCAGTTAACAAATTCCCATAATTTTTCCATCTTTGTGCCTCGCTTTTTGACTCCCTTTCTTCTGTCCGCCACCACTTTTATATTTTTCTATCGACATAGCTGTTTAACTGTTTGTGTAAGAATCTGTAGTTTTGAATGACCCTAGAGATGAGTGAATAAATATTTGAGTGGATTGGAATTCTACTTGAATTTTACAAAATCCGCAGAAATGCAGAATTTTTTTAAATCGCTCCTGCGACGCTTAAGCTAAATAGTGGTGGCTGTCCGTCATTTTTCTTAACCATAAAAGGCCATCAAAAAGTAAAAATATATATATACAGTATATATTTATACTAACCTTACCGCTCACTTCCCGGCACCTCTGCTTCACAAAAACCCATCCAGTATTCGCCACAACTTCCTATCCAACGATGCTTGCAAATGAATTTTTGCGCACCTCAACCATTTTAAATGAAGCACTCTTATGAATATTCTATTCATTAAATCTGTGTATACAGTGGGTATGGAAAGTATTCAGACTCCTTTAAATTTTTCACTCTTTGTTTTTATAGCAGCCATTTGGTAAATTCAAAAAAGTTCATTTTTTTCTCATTAATGTACACTCTGTACCCCATCTTGACTGAAAAAAAACAGAAATGTAGAAATTTTTGCATATTTATTCCTTGTAGATCCTCTCCAGTTCCGTCAGGTTGGAAGGTGAACGTTGGTGGACAGCCATTTTCAGGTCTCTCCAGAGATGCTCAATTGGGTTGAGGTCAGGGCTCTGGCTGGGCCAGTCAAGAATGGTCACACAGTTGTTCTGAAGCCATTCCTTTGTTATTTTAGCTGTGTGCTTAGGGTCATTGTCTTGTTGGAAGGAGAACCTTCAGCCAAGTCTGAGGTCCGAGCACTCTGGAATAGGTTTTCATCCAGGATATCTCTGTACTTGGCCGAATTCATGTTTCCTTCAATTGCAACCAGTCGTCCTGTCCATGCAGCTAAAAAACACCCATAGCATGATGCTGTCACCACCATGTTTCACTGTTGGGATTGTATTGGGCAGGTGATGAGCAGTGCCTGGTTTTCTCCACACATACCGCTTAGAATTATCACCAAAAAGTTCTATCTTCGTCTCATCAGACCAGAGAATCTTATTTCTCATAGTCTGGGATTCCTTCATGTGTTTTTTAGAAAACTCTAGCGGGCTTTCATATGTCTTGCACTGAGGAGAGGCTTCTGTTGGGCCATGCTGCAATAAAGGCACGACTGGTGGAGGGCTGCAGTGATAGTTGACTTTGTGGAACTTTCTCCTATCTCCCTACTGCATCTGTGAGCACACCCACAGTGATCTTGGGGTTTTCTTTACCTTTTGCCTTTACAAATCAAGTCCTATCGGTTTAATTAAACACAGCTGGACTCCAATGAAGGAATAGAACGATCTCAAGGAGGATCACAAGGAAATGGACAGAATGTGACTTAAATGTGAGTGTCTGAGCAAAGGATCCGAATACTTATGACCATGTGATATTTCAGTTTGTATATTTTAATAAATTTGCAGAAATTTCTACATTTCTGTTTTTTTTTTCAGTCAAGATGGGGTGTGTGGCACCCCTGAGGGCTAGTCGCCACAGAGGTACTGCACCTCAGCTAGAGGTGTGGTGCTCCGCTCTCAGGTAAGGAGGGGACATCACCCAGAACCCAAACACTTGCATCTAACACCAGACCTCTCAGAGCAGAGAAGGGGAGGAGCTTAGTGAGTGGTCGGAGTGAACACAGACAGTGAGAGTGAGTCAGATAGTCAAGTCGGTGCTGGGGGACGTGAGCAGAGAGAAGCTCGTCCCTAGACCAGATGACAGAGTTTGAGAGGAAAAGAATGGACAGAAGAGAGAGAGAAGAAGCTCCAGTGAAAAAGACAGGAAGAAGGGGTTCTAGGGGAGGAGGGGAACAGCACAGAGAGGCGGCCAGAAAAGGAACATCTGAAAGGGGTTCTGACACGGTGTACCCCAAATTACCTGAGAGCTTTCTGGACCACCTCCCTTGAGGAGACCCTGTTAGGCCCACTGCAACCCCGTCAGCCTTCAAACCCGGCCAGACATGCAAAAATCTAGCCTGGGACTGGACATCAGACATCGGGGACCGACTGGCAGTTCTGCTGCAGCCCACACGTATACCCCGGAAGGTGCACGGAGAATGGGTGGCCTTCCGCTGGGAATTAAGGGGACAGACTTAGTGTAAGGTTCTGTGTATCTGTTTCTGAAACTCAGTTTGTTCGTCGGCCATTTTGCTTTCTGTTTTGCTGCTGCTATCTTGCCCTCAGTCAAAATGGAGTTTTCCAGCTTGCATGTTCCCGCCCTGATTCTCTCCGTTTGCTTCTTAAACAGCCACAGCTGAGCAATCAGTGCTTCAGAATCTAGCCTGCAGTGAACCTGTGTTCTGACTCCTGAAGCCTTGGACCTTGTACTCCAGCCATTCCTACTGAGGAACTCTGAAGCACTTGTGGACTCTGAACTCTGCTCTTGAGAGCCTCACGTTTGCATGGACTTGCGGTAACAGAGAAGAAGATCTGAATCTGTTGTGGAGAGTTATTGCTGAGCTTAGATTACTCTGGCCTGCTGTGTCTCCTGCTTCTGTGTTTGCAACCTGTGTGTTTATTTTTGCCAATTTGTATGAAGCAATACAAGACTTTCTTTATCAACTTGTGTCTCAAGTATTTTCATCGCACCCAAGCACAAGACGCTATATGAACTGTACCACATACATTACACTTAGTGGGGTTCCCTGGGGAGGCCCAAGGAGAGGGTCGTGTAGAGAAAATCAGCTGGGAAGAATATCGCCAGCAGCAGGCGCTCAAGATGAAGCAGTAAGAGGAAAGTAATGACTGTATGACTGCATGACTGTAAATAGTTAAGTACCCTTGTTAAGATTTTTTAAAGGTTAATACAAAGACAGTAAAGTCATGAACAATGAATGATCAGAACTTAATTGTAAATAGTTAGCACTTCTTAATGTGCTCCCTATTGGTTTTAATAAAGCCTCGTAGAATGCAAGTAGGACACTCTACCTTTTGCAACAGACCACAGAACAAAAACCGTCTGGCGTGGCCAAAAAAGTGGTCCAACAGTTTAAGCAGTTATGCCCTGTAGCCACGCCCTGGGCCTACGTTGGGGGTTTGAGACGGGTCCCCCACCTTGCACTAAGGAAAAGAAGAATACCCTGTTTCGGGATGTTGCTGAACTTTGTTACAACTGATAGAAAATGTTTTACTGATAGCATAGTATTATTTTATGTGCAGATAATTTCTATTACAGAAGAGCTATATTTAATATTTTGATAGTTTTCTATTGATGGTAAAGCTATGCTTTGTATTTATCAAAAGTTGATAGTGATATTAAAGTTTTATTTATGCCCATAGTAGTTATATGCAACGTTCAAGTAAAAGTACTTGTTTGCATGTACTTAATTGTTTGCGCTGTTCCAGCCCGAGGACATGCTGTGTTTAACTGAAGGTTCAGTCGCCACAGAGGTACTGCACCTCAGCCTGAGGTGTGGTACTCCGCTCTCGAGTAAGGAGGGGTCATCACCCAGAACGCAGACACTTGCATCCAACACCAGACCTCTCAGAGCTAGGCAGAGGTGTGGGTGGAGAAAGTAGAGAACGGGAGGAGCTAGTGAGTGGTCGAAGTGAACACAGATGGTGAGAGTGAGTCAGACAGTCAAGTCGGTGCTGGAGGACGTAAGCAGAGAGAAACTCGTCCCTAGACCAGACGACAGAGTGTGAGAGGAACAGAATGGACAGAAGAGAGAAGAAGCTCCAGTGAAAGATAGAGGAAGAAGGGGTCCTAGGGCCACGGGTAGTGAGCAATCTACTCGTGGGGCCCACATCCACGCTGACCGAAATCAGGTTGGGGGACCAGGTCACAGTAAAGGGACCGGCCCCAGTCTAGTGGACGAACTAAGGACTCAGCTTGCTAACCTGAGGCTGCAGTATCTGCATGTGCTACAGCTGCATCCACACACATTTGCTGAAAAGTCAGCCAGATAGGACCAAGGGGACCTAGAGCACGTCACCCGACAAGATCTGAGGCTGCTGCTTTGGGATATTGTGTGTGAAGGCGCAGGAAAGGAGGGAACCAGCACAGAGAGACAGCCAGGAAAGGAACATCTGAGGGGGGTTCTGACACGTTGTACCCCAAATTACCTGAGAGCTGTCTGGACCACCTCCCTTGAGGACACAGCACCCCGGCTGGGGATTGCAACAACAAACTGTGAGTAAACTGGAAAGACTGCACCCTGCTGTGTCGTCACAATTATTTACTGCGTCATCTGCCCTGCACTACAACCACCATCATCATTACTTACACATACAGCTGCCTGGGGCCTGGCTCTACCTGTGGAGAGCTGTAACAACTGTGCTGCATCACAATCAGCCCCAGCGGACTGTGAAGCAGCGTCAGCTAACATCTTATTGCCGAATACCACAGGTTTCATCACAAACTAATTTCTGTATAAACTATTCCCCTTTTATTTTTACATTTCCATCATTTTTATTGGACACCCAGGGCCACAGACCGGGTCACTGCTGCCGTGACCTTCCCCTTTAAGAACTGTGCCGGCCCGGGTCCGAGTACCCCACGGCTATCTGTGGAGAGCTGTAACAACTCTGCTGCATCACCATCAGCCCCAACAGACTATGAAGCAGCGTCGGCTAACATCATTATTGTCGAATACCACAGGTGTCATCTCAAACTTATTTCCGTATAAACTATTCCCTTTTTTACTTTATTTTGTCATTTTTATTGGACGCCCAGGGCCACGGACCGGGTCACTGCTGCCGTGACATCCCCTTTAAGAACCATCCAGCCCCGTACTGAGTTCCCCACGGCCCACGAGAATCGTGTGAGTTCCTCGCATGTGTGATCCCGGCCTTTCCGGGAGAGGCTGAAAATCTCTGATGTCACTGAGAAAAGGGGAGAACGGCACTGGATCCCAGAGAAAGAGGCAACAGTTATATCAATCCTCTCAAAGTACATTACATGCACAAATAAACAGAGTTAATAAAAAAAATTAATGTTTCACATTTTTGAAAACTGGAAACTAAATAACGACAGTATCAAATTATAGACGGTAGTTATTAGCAAATTCAAGGTTACCAGCAACATTAAAAAGGATTGTTTTGTTAAAGCGTGAAAGCTTTGAGGCACAGACAAATTCAAAAATATAAAAACTCTTCAAAAATGATATAAACCTTGTTATTCATTAGAACATGGAATGAGTGGTTTATGCTCCTTGACTGAGATCACAACCTTCAGAACACGTCTATTCTCCTCTCTCTAGCTGTTTGTTGACTGACAACATTGTAATAAAGAGTGTCAGATGTGGGCAGAATAATAACGTTCCATGTGGGCTGATTTCTAATTTGCTATTGTGTTATTTTTTATCTTCTTTCCTTTTTACTCTGTGTGATTAATGCTATGGCTTTAAACACTGGGATGTTGAGTAATAATAGATTGTTTAATCTCAAACATTTCACTTTTTGCTTTGCTTCTGGATTATTCTTGTTCTTGCCTCTCTTTTTGGTCACACAGGCTGTTTTTAATTTTGGCAGGAGAAGATTAAGGCCTTGCGTTATACTTATCATTAATTCTAAAACTACTTCGGACTTATACTTTCGAAACAGGCACAAAAGTGGCTTGTGCAATTGTGTTTAAGAAGAATCCCTAGAAGATATATTTAGTCAATGGTTAGAGGATATTTCTTTTGATATATAGTCCGTATGAAAATTATCTCTTCAAAGAGAAAGCGGGCTAGAATTCTATAGCCCAACTTATTGGAAGCAGCAATCCTAAAAGTCAATGCCGACTCTTTAATGAACCTTGACATATGATTTAGGATAAAAGCTAATCCATAATTTTGAACACCATGTTGGTGTTTCGGGATGTTGCCACTCATCAGTGCAAAGTATGAGATTAGAAAGCTGCTCTAGATGGCGCTAGAGTTCTAGTTATCTTCCTCTCTGAAGAGACAATTTAGATATTTAAATTCCCAGAGAAGCATGTATGGCTTAAAAGTCTCCTCACTCTGACATGCCAGGCCTAGCTTGGCATTCTCCATGAGGAGAAACGAAAACTTGACACTACAATGACCTTATTTGCACTTTTCTTCTTTCTCAACTTCATTACAAGTCAACTGGTTGTTGTAAACCTTAACATGAGTAAAGTATATATCAGAAGGCAGCCCCATACTCCCAAGATCAAATCGTTAAATAACAAGACACAAATGTTGCATTTTTTGTTTTGTTTGTTATTTTGTCTTTTTTTCACCCCTCTTTCTAAAAACTAGACTTTTATTTTTGTTCTTGCTTTTTAACTGGTAAATTGGATGACAATTAGTACTTTGGCATTTACCTGTGTTGGACAATTTGGATTTGATTGAATAGAGATGAGCAAATCAAAATTATAACACATTTAATTAATTCAGAATTTTCTTACAAAATTTGGATTCACCAGAATCAAAATTTTGATTCACCAGAATCAAAATTTTTTCTGATTGAAATTGCTCGAATTCCAGCAAAACTGCTCTTTTCCTGAATTCTTAGGGCGTGGCAAGGGTTAAAAAAACTTATGCTCACCTCTCCTCAGTTCTCCCCATACTTTTCTCACCACCTCTAATACTCTGATTAGCTGCTCTGTCTTCTCTCTTCTGTCTACTTTGTTCTTTTCGGGGCTCCAGCGCCATTGCTTTTTACTAGGTCCCACGTCAAAATGTGGAATGCAAAGCATAATAGTGATGTATGTCAGTCCTTTTGCTGCATTTTTTGCTATGTTTTTGCAGCAGATTACATGTGTCATCTGTCTACAGTACATTTTATTAAAATTTCTTTCATTCACTAAAAAAGCAGCAAACGCTCTTCAAAAATGTAGCAAAAACACATGGTTACAGTTTTTGCGGTGTTTTTGCACTTGCTGTCTATTGTGAAAAAACTCTGCAAAAACGCTACAAAAATGCAGCTAAAATGCTGAAAGAATTGTCATGCTGCGGTTTTCGAAAAAGCAACAGCTTTCCAATTCAGTCATGAACTATAAAGCAATCGTGTGCATGAGATTTTTGAAATCTCATAGCTTTTAATGGTACAGTAAAAAAACACCTTTTTTTCATCACAGTAGGATCTTATCTACCGATATAAATGTAGGCCCATGAGAGGAGTCACATTAGATTAGGTTCACTGCAACGACGATCGCCTTGTCATGGCTGCTGGGCACACATGAATTGGCCAATTTATGAGTAGTGTTGAGCGATACTGCTCGATATCTAAAAAGTATCGGATCGGAATGGTATCGCCGATATCACTAAATATCGGCGATATCCGATTTCGATAGCGGAAGTCCCATGTAAGTCTATGGGAACCAAATATCGACATTAAAAAAAAACCCATTCTTGCCTTGTTGGTTAATTGTACATGAAGGAAAACAACAAAGAGTAATGTAGAATGTATTGGGGGAGGTTGAGGAGACAATAAAGGCATACATGTTTAACCCAATGCATTGGAATAGCATTAATATATTTTTTTTTGGAAATACGTTTGGATTGACGAACAAATTGACAATGTTGTTAACCTTTTTTCTATTTTGGCAAATATGTATGTTTCACAACTTCCATGCTCTTCACCTTTTTAACTTTTGCCAGTGCCACACTTTCTCCTTCATAATCTTCAGCAGCATCATCTTTCTCATCAAATTATTCTTCATCTTCACCTTCTTAATCTTCTTCTTAAACTTCTTGCTATTCATGTTTTTGTTTACATTACTCTATTGTTATTATTAAACTATTAATCTTCTTCATATTCAAATTCTTCATCTTCTTCCTCTTCATCTTCTTCATCATATTCTTATTTGTGACAGAGATTCCTGTACTTGTAATCTGTAAAAGTATGAATTTTTCATTCTTCCGTTCTTGCTGTCACAAAAGATTTAAATTACAACAGTATTTGTCCGTGTTCAGTTTAGCCTGCAGCAGCAGGCATTTTCCAGGGGCACCACGAGGAGGAACGGACTCACCCCCATACACTGCTTAGTCTTCTTCTGCTTAGAATTTAGAGCATATATTTTGCTCTTCATTTTGGTCTTATACTTCATGTTCTTCTGCTTTTTGATCTTCTGCTTATTGTTCTTCTGTCTGTTGTTCTGTATCTTGTAGTTTGTCTTAACCTTCTTTGTCCTGTTGGTGATTCTTCAGGGTAATCTTTTATTTTTTCTTTGTGATGGTGTTCAGGCTGGTTGGCTTCATGCTCGTCGTCCTTGTTGTCGTCATCTTCTTCTGGGTGGTCTTTAAGGTCGTCTAATTTCCGAGAACCAGCTGACGTTACTGGAACCCGGATGGGTATCAGATGGAACAAGAGACAATGGAAGTAACGAGGACCAGCTGACTGTGCTGGAACCCGGAGGGGCAGCAGAAGGAAAAGAGGCAATGTCACAACCGAGTACCAGCTGACGTTACTGTGACACGGTTACTAAGCAGGAGGTACCTGTGCTCCAAAGCACTACCAAGGACCAGCAGACGTTGCTGGAACTCGTATACGGAGATGGAGGCACCTAGGCCAAAGGCACTGGGGAGAACCAGTTGACGGTACTGGACCCCGGACGGGTAGCAGAAGGAAAAGAGGCAATGTCACAACCGAGTACCAGCTGACGTTACTGTGACACGGTTACTAAGCAGGAGGTACCTGTGCTCCAAAGCACTACCAAGGACCAGCAGACGTTGCTGGAACTCATATACGGAGATGGAGGCACCTAGGCCAAAGGCACTGGGGAGAACCAGTTGACGGTACTGGACCCCGGACGGGTAGCAGAAGGAAAAGAGGCAATGTCACAACCGAGTACCAGCTGACGTTACTGTGACACGGTTACTAAGCAGGAGGTACCTGTGCTCCAAAGCACTACCAAGGACCAGCAGACGTTGCTGGAACTCGTATACGGAGATGGAAGCACCTAGGCCAAAGGCACTGGGGAGAACCAGTTGACGGTACTGGACCCCGGACGGGTAGCAGAACGCACCCATGAAAATGTAAGTTGACAGGACGCAAGCCGTCCGCAGTTACCGAATCACACAGTCCTACAGTGGGTGCTTGTCCTATTGTCACAATGGAAACAGCCTTTATTTACATATCCCACAGCACACATAGAATCACCTAAACTGCAGGCACCATAGAGTCGGCTAACCCGAATGCAACACGACAGCACAACTTATTGGAGGATAATTGACGTTCACACTGCCAGGAAACAGCTGTCGTGCTGTAACCAGGCTGGTCAGGAGTCAGTACCCCTGCCAATTACTTACGAGCAACAAATGGCGGTGTTGTAGCCCAGGGAGTAGAGTTCAGGTGGTAGAAAGATGAACATAACAGGAGACATGGAAAACGTTGCCAAACAGTTATTTAATCTGAAACGGACAGGCAAATTCAGGTGAGATCCATGCATTGTTCATTTTCAGAAAAGTAAGCCGGTCTACATTCTCTGAGGATAGTCGCATGCGACGGTCTGTTAGTACACCACCTGCAGCACTAAAGACGCGCTCAGATAATACACTGGCAGCAGGGCAAGCCAGCACCTCCAGTGCATACTGGCTAAGCTCTGGCCATGTATCCAACTTAGAGACCCAAAATTTGAAAGGGAAGAGGCATCTGGGAGTACACTTAGAGGGAAAGACAAGTAGTCTGTCACCATCTTACGGAAACGTTGCTTCCTGGTGACTGGAGCCGTCTCGGATGGTGTAGACCTTGCTGGCGCTGTCACAAAACTTCGCCAATTTGTAACATACAGCTCTTGCCCTGTGCAGAGGCGCTGCTTGTGCTCCCTCTTGTTGTAGAGGTGTCTACACTGCCTCGACGCACAGAGCTGCTTTGTAAAGCAGTAGCAGCAGCATCTCTCTCGGCTGGAATGTACAACAGTATGGATTGCACCAGTGTGTCTTGGTACTCCCGAATTTTACGGTCCCGGTTCCCCGGTGTGATGAGGGTTTGTAAGTTGTCCCGGTAGCGAGGGTCTAGGAGGGTGTACACCCAATAATCTGACGTGGTGAGAATGTGGGCGATGCGGCGGTCGTTTCTCAGGCACTGAAGCATGAAATCAACCATGTGCTGCAGACTCCAACTGGCCAACAAAAGCTGTCCTGTGGAAGAGGCGTCATCTCTGCCTCCTCTGCATCACCCCACCCTCGCTCTACATACTGACTAGAGCGTTGTGTACCTCCCTCTGTAGGGATTTCTTCCTCCTCCATTGACTCCTCCTCCTCCTCCTCCTCATCCTCATCACAAAGTGAGCCCTGCCCAGCCCTTTGTGAGGAACCACGTTGCGCTGACTGTCCTGAAGGTAATTGAATTTGTGACTCCTCATCCTCCACCTCTTCCAAAACCTCTTCCTTTAGTGCTTTCAGTGATTTCTGAAGCAGGCAGATAAGGGGGACAGTCATGCTGACTAGTGCATCATCTGCACTCGCCATCCGCGTTGAGACATCAAACGCACGCAAAACGTCGCAGATGTCCTTCATAGAGGCCCACTCAGTAGTGGTGAAGTGTGGACGGCGCAAAGAGCAACTTGATTGCGCCTGATGCAGCTGATACTCCATTACTGCTGTCTGCTGCTCACACAACCGCTCCAACATATGTAACGTGGAATTCCACCTGGTGGGTACGTCACATATGATGCGATGTTCAGGAAGGCGAAATCGGCGTTGCAGAGCAGCAATGCGCGATCTGGCTATGCTGGAACGTCGCAAGTGAGCGCACTCTAGGCGGACCTTCTGCAGCAGTCCAGCAAGATCCGGATAGTCCCTCAAAAAACTCTGCACGACCAAGTTGAGCACATGTGCCAGACATGGTATGTGAGTAAGGTTGCCAAGGCCCAGAGCTGCCACCAGATTTCGGCCATTGTCACACACTACCAAGCCTGGCTGGAGATTTGGAGGCAAAAACCACACGTCGCTCTCCTGCTTGATGGCATTCCAGACCTCCTGCGCTGTGTGGCTTAGATTCCCCATTGAAATCATTTTCAGGACGGCCTGTTGACGTTTGGCCACGGCTGTGCTCATATCGGTCGCAACAGGTAAGCGTTCACGGGTCCATGTGGAGGTATACCGTGACGGCTCGTGCAGCGATGATTCTGAGGAACTGGAGTAGGAGGAGGAATCAATGTGTACAGACTGGATTCCTGCAATCCTTGGAGTTGGCTGAACACGTACAGCGCCACTGGCAAGATCTGTACCCGGCTCCACAACATTGACCCAATGGGCAGTGAGGGAAAGGTATCGTCCCTGGCCATGGGTACTGGTCCACGCATCGGTGGTCAGGTGGACCCTGCTACTGACGGCGTTTAGTAGCGCATGTTTAATGTTTCCCTCGACATGTTTTTGCAGAGCAGGGACGGCTTGCCTGCTGAAATAAAATCGGCTTGGCACATTATATTGTGGGACTGCCAATGCCACTAAGTTCCTGAAACTGTCAGTCTCCACCAGCCTGAATGACAGCATTTCAAGGGACAGGAGTTTTGCAATGCCAGAATTCAGAGCCTGTGCTCGTGGATGGTTTGCCGAGTATGGCCATCTTTTATCCCATGCCTGTGGTACCGATGGCTGTTTTGTGGCCTGGGAGTGTGACGATGACTGAACTTGCTGCTGTGGGTGGAATAACAGTTTGTCTATGGACAACAGTGACCGAGGTTCTTCCATGGAGATCCTGTGAGGAAGCCGAACCAGGTGTGTGTGAGCTGGAGGTAGAGGCTCCAACACGACCTGAAGATGTAGGTGCTGCTGTAGGTTGGCCTACATCTCCAGTGTGTCTTTGTAACTCAGCTACGTGCTTTGTCCGTACATGTTTCCACATATTTGTGGTATTCAGGTTACTGATATTTTTACCTCTTTTAACTTTTTGCTTACACAGCTTGCATTGAACATAGCAAATATCATCTACAAGTCTGTCAAAAAAAGACCACGCAGTGCAAGTCATGGGAGCGCCAATTTTGACATTTGTAAGAGAACTGCTCCCAACAGGTGCCAAACTGGAGGCTACAGGCAAGCGAGTCTGCAGCCTACCTCTTCCTCCTCTTTGTACTGTTGGGCCAATCTCTTCCTCAGAGCTGCTCCCACCACCTTCCTGTTGCTCACGCCATGTTGGGTCTCGGACTTCATCATCTCCACTACCCTCTTCCAACACCTGCTGCTGTTGGCAGCACCATGCTCCACAAAACCTGGCACCTGAGTCTCATCATCATCATGAGATGCGTTCTGCGGTGTGCTGTCCATCAGCACTGGCTCACCTGCCTCTTCAGATTGAGAGAGACACAGCTGTTGCGCATCACTGCTTCTTCAAATTGCAGAATGCTGCTTGCCTGTGCCCGTGTTTGCGAGCCAACAGATTCTGAGAACAGAAGCAGAGACTCAGCTGGCTCCTGTACAGAACTCTCTGACTGCCTGGGCAATTTGACAGGCGGTGAACAGACAGATGGTTGCTCAACAGTGTTGTGTTCCTGAGAGGAGGTGGAAGGAATTGAAGTCGATGCATTGGCTGCCATCCAACCAACAACGGCTTCAATTTGTTCTTCCCGCAGCAGGGGGGCACGCCGAGCTCCTACCAAAGTGCGCATAAAGGAACGCTCTTGGGTAAAACTGGTGGATGCTGTGTCACTGAGGGCGGCAGCAGCGACAGAATCCCCACGTCCTCTCCTGCTGAAACTCCACGGCCACGACCACGTCCCTTACTCACTGACTTCTTCATCTTGGTAGATTGATAAAGAAAGTCAGAAAAGTTATAAGGCCTAAGTGTGGTTATTACGCAGAGACTGAAGTGAACACTGAAACACAACTGTTCACAATCTGTGAAAGGCTACTCCTTTGTCTACTTCTAATGGAATGGAGCAGAACCAATTGGAGAGAAATGAAAAGGATGAGGCACTGAGACACGCTCAGCAGAGTACAAGCAGCAGTGCTTGAACAAGTTACTGGAGCGTGATGTGCACTCAAAAAATAAAAAACAGACTGAAGTGAACACTGAAACACAACTGTTCACAATCTGTGAAAGGCTACTCCTTTGTCTACTTCTATAGTGTTTGCAACCAATGTATTGGATACGGATGGAAGCGCGTCACACTAATAGATTATATTTATTTTAAATGGAATGGAGCAGAACCAATTGGAGAGAAATGAAAAGGATGAGGCACTGATACACGCTCAGCAGAGTACAAGCAGCAGTGCTTGAACAAGTAACTGGAGCGTGATGTGCACTCAAAAAATAAAAAACACAGACTGAAGTGAACACTGAAACACAACTGTTCACAATCTGTGAAAGGCTACTCCTTTGTCTACTTCTATAGTGTTTGCAACCAATGTATTGGATACGGATGGAAGCGCGTCACACTAAAATTTAAATTGCATGGAGCAGCAAGAATTACACTGAAGAAAAAAAAAAGAGTCTGTGAGTGACACGTGCAGATGCCTACAGACAGCGTTGCATGCAGAGCAAACTGCAGCGTCACCTGCACTCACACACACCTTGCAGAGCTGTTAAAACAACACTGCAGGCAAAAGGAAGCTTTACACAGCGGTTGGTGCTAGCCTGCCTACAGCACAGTACACTAAATCGCAATCTCTAACTGTCCCTCAGAGTCAGCAGAGCAGCGTTCTGTCCCTTACTGAATTCACAGCACAGTGACGCTAAAATG
The DNA here is from genome assembly GCA_033576555.1 of Oophaga sylvatica. NCBI lineage: Eukaryota > Metazoa > Chordata > Amphibia > Anura > Dendrobatidae > Oophaga > Oophaga sylvatica. Next base: position 370,726,791 of record JARQOD010000003.1, read on the forward strand.
GCGGCGGCGCCTTTTATAGTGCATTCTGACATCATTTCAGCATCCAATCACAGCCATGCCATTAGTTAACATGACCGCAGCAGTACAGGATGTACCCACACTTCTTAGGATTCCTCATTGGCTGACTAAAATCACATTGCCTCTCAAAGAATTATGGGAACTTCCGATTCCGGTATACGATATATGGAAAATATCGGAACTAAGTATCGAAAGGCCGATACAGCTAATATCGGCCGATACCCGATACTTGCGGTATCGTATCGCTCAACACTATTTATGAGCTAATAATCTTTGTTTTTTCCTACTTTCTAGAGCAGTAATGCAATTCCAATTTCATATATTTCATGTTTACATGCTATAGTACTACAGAGTGCAACTTTACTTGTTGATGTTTTAAAACCATTGATAGCACTCGCCCAATTTATACGGTCGTGTGCACGAGCCGTAACCCTCAATCTGTATCCCGCCGCCTGAGCTCCCTGTCCGGTCATCCAATTTTCCCTGCGCCTCTAGTGTCTTTTCTTCAGGAGTGATGCTGGTTGTCCTCTTTTGGCTCTTCAATCATTGGCTAAGCCTGGAATGACACATTTTGTGATGACCTGACTCAACATCATGAAGTGCGTTGATAAAGCTTAATCAGGAACAGACGCACCAGGGAAGACGGAATATCTGGAAGAGGACGTCGGTTACTACAGCTGAAGAAGAAAAAAAGACTCAGGGAAAAATCAGATGACAGGGCAGCAATCTGGGTGGTGAGGTGAGTATGACTTTTTTAAAACCCTTCGCAGCCTTGAGGAATCCAGCAAATTAGTCACTGGCCAGTTGCCATTTTGTTGGCTCTTCCTGAATCAAATTGCCAAAAAATGTGGATTTTATCAAAACATATTTTTTAAAAAGAATTTGAGGTGAATTTGATTAGTTTCTTATTAATTTGCTCATCTGTATACAGTGTACAATTTCCAATATTTGAAGGGAAGTTATATAAACGCCGATACAAATTATATAAAATAGACCTAATTAAATTTGTTAAAAAATAAATATTGATTATAAAATCTTAATTTATACCATGGGTCATTTTATAAGTAGAGAAAGTAAATGGAATAGACGTGCAAACTCAAACGTAACAATAAAAGCCAACCGTACTTAATAAAAACTTAGCTTTTCCATAATTAATATTGCTGAGTGAATGTGTTGGGATAAGGTGTTATCTGAGCATGTTTGGGTGCTAATCGAGTGTCTTCTGCGTGTTTGAAAAAACATATTCGAGTCCTCGCGACTGCATATCTCGCGGCTGATCAACAGCTGCAACACATGCAGGGATTGGCTAACAAACAATTAATCCCTGCATGTTTTGCGGCTTTCGAACAGTTGCGAGACTTGCAGCCGCGGGGACTCAAACATATTTTTCGAGCACGCCGAAGTCACTCGGTAGCACCCGAGCATGCTCAGATAACACCTTATCCAAACATGATCACTCATCAGTCACTAATAATTAACTTTTGCCTCTTTGACATTTGTCCTTTGAAATTGTTACATTGTCTCTACAAAAGTCAATAAGTTAGGAAAAATGTATATAAAAAATTAGTTTAGTTAAAAATTCATTTATGCCACGCTGCTTCCCTGTTTCCTCTTTCCTTCAATGAATATTTGTATTGTAAAGGGACATTGAAATTCATTACTTATGAGCCCTAATAACAGCTAATTGAAAGGAGCCCTGACAGGCCTGTGAAGTTTGCTTGATTATTCTATGTATTTTTGCGTGCTAGCTGTCAAGGTGTCACAATTTAATTAAATGTTAGAAGTGAATGACTCAAAGCCTAGCTGGTGAGAGGGGAGGACGTTTTTATGCTAAACAAAGAAATATTTTCTTAGATTTTTTTTTCAACCTTCTTACTTAATGCAGACAGACACTGAACAACGCATCCGGCTCATTTATATCCTCACAGGTAGCTGCAAGCAAAAAATGAAATCCAATCTGTTTTTGGACTGAGACTTTGGTCTATCTGCAGAAAATTATTTTTAGCTGGTCAATATTTAATGAACATGTTATTATTACTCACAGAAAAGATTTTTATTTTTTAATTTTACATCCAACGTTGATGGTTTGTGTCAAAAACCATGCAGCATACCCCATAATAAAGTTGCTTCAAAAGGGAAAGGTCTCATTTCTCTTCCCTATCTCCTAAATAAAGCACTGCAAGGGTGAAGGATAATGGCCTCCAGAGATGAGTGGATCTTTTGAAATTTAAATTGTTAGACATCAACAAATTTTCCCCCAAAATTTGATTTGCCACAAATAAATTTGTGCAATTTTCAATACTGGAAAGTTTGTAATTACTTGGAAAATACAAGTGGGGGACAGAAGAGAGAAATAATACCTCTGACCATAAGAGCTTACACTCTACAGGACAGAGAGGACCCCGCTGACCATAAGGCCCCTTTCACACGTCAGTGTCTCCGGTACGTGTGGTGACAGTTTTCTCAAGTACCGAGGACACTGATACACGTAGACCCATTCAAATGAATGGGTTTATGTACATGTCAGCGTGTTTCACGGACCGTGTGTCCATGTGCAAAACACGCAGACTTTTCTATTTTTACACGGACTGCACGGAGAACGGTGCACACTGTCCTCCATGTGCACAGACGGCCGTCAAGGAAGTAGCGCTACTATAAGCCACTGTCCCCCAGCGGCTGGTGCTTAAGTCGGCTGTCATTCTCCCCTGCTCTGCTGCGAGCAGAGGAGAATGATGAGCGGTATATGATTGGAACTGTTACCCCCACCATCCGACCCTGCTATAGTTCAAACTTTATTATACCGATCATCGTTCTCCTCTGCTCGTAGGCAGGGCAGGGGAGAATGACAGCCGGCTTCAGCACCAGCCGCCGGGAACAGCGCTTACAGTAACCGCTTCTTCCCCGGCGGCCGTCCGTGTGGTACTGATGCGGCACATGGGTGGCACATGGCTGCCACGCATATGTCACACGTAGTACACACGGACACGGATATCTCCGGTACCGTTTTTTCTGGTACCGGAAATATACAGACGTGTTAATCCGGCCTAAGAGCTCACACTCTACAGGAGAGAGAGGACCTCGCTGACCATAAGAGCTTACACTCTATAGGAAAGAGAGAGAGTGAACACACTGACCATAAGATCTTAAATTCTACAGTAAAGAGAGAAAGATGACCTTGCTGAGCATAAGAGATTACATTCTACAGGAAATAAAGAAAAAATCCTAACCATAAGACTTTACACTCTAAAGGAGACAAGGATGGAAAACCCCATTGATCATAAGAGAGGACCCCTGCCCTGATGGCCATAAGAGCTTACACTCTACAGGAGAGAGAGAGAAGACCATGATAACCATAAGATCTTAAATTCTACAGTAAAGACTGAAAGAGGACCCTGCTGACCATAAGACCTTACACTCTACAGGAGACAAAGATGGAAGACCCCACTGATCATGAGAGTTTACACTCTACAAAAGAGAGGACCCCACTAGATATAAGAGCTTACACTCAAAAGGAAAGAGAGACAGGACCCCGCCGACCATAAGAACTTACACTTTATAGGATATAGAGAAAGAGGATGCCACTGATTATAAGAGCTTACACTGTACAGGAGAAAGAGGACCCTGCTGATCATAAAAGTTTACACTCTTTAGGAGACAGAACTCCGCTGACCATAAGAGAAGCTTAAGCTCTACAAGAGAGAGGAGAGAGAGAATGCTGCTGACCATAAGAGCTTATACTCTACAGGAGAAAAAGGACCCCTCTGACCATAAGAGCTTACACTCTACAGGAGGAAGAGAAAGAGGATGCCACTGACAGTAAGAGCTTATAGGAGATAGAGGACCCTGCTGATCATAGCAGCTCACACTCTACAGGAGACAAAGAGAGATAATGCATTGTGGGGGCGCATGCATCCCAGAAGTTAAGCATCACAGAAGAAAAGCATCTTGAAAACGGCAGTTATTCATGGCAAAGAATTAACATTCATCTTCTCTTTTCACACAGGTAACCAAATCATTCATCCTCTGAATTGATCCTCTCTGCATGTATGCACTCCATTCATTGTCAGCAAGCAGCTGAATGACACAAGCCCCTTCTGTCTTGCATGTGGAAATATATAGCAATGGTAACCAAATCATTCATCCTCTGAATTGATCCTCTCTGCATGTATGCACTCCATTCATTGTCAGCAAGCAGCTGAATGACACAAGCCCCTTCTGTCTTGCATGTGGAAATATATAGCAATGGTAACCAAATCATTCATCCTCTGAATTGATCCTCTCTGCATGTATGCACTCCATTCATTGTCAGCAAGCAGCTGAATGACACAAGCCCTTCTGTCTTGCATGTGGAAATATATAGCAATGGTAACCAAATCATTCATCCTCTGAATTGATCCCTCTGCATGTATGCACTCCATTCTTGTCAGCAAGCAGCTGAATGACACAAGCCCCTTCTGTCTTGCATGTGGAAATATATAGCAATGGTAACCAAATCATTCATCCTCTGAATTGATCCTCTCTGCATGAATGCACTCCATTCATTGTCAGCAAGCAGCTGAATGACACAAGCCCCTTCTGTCTTGCATGTGGAAATATATAGCAATGGTAACCAAATCATTCATCCTCTGAATTGATCCTCTCTGCATGTATGCACTCCATTCATTGTCAGAAAGCAGCTGAATGACACAAGCCCCTTCTGTCTTGCATGTGGAAATATATAGCAATGGTAACCAAATCATTCATCCTCTGAATTGATCCTCTCTGCATGTATGCACTCCATTCATTGTCAGCAAGCAGCTGAATGACACAAGCCCCTTCTGTCTTGCATGTGGAAATATATAGCAATAGTATGCACTCCATACTTCTGATTGCTGCCAACCACTGCTGTACCATTTTGCAACATAGTTTAATGTGCCTGGTAAAACTTTAGTATAATTCATTTTTTGCACTGTGCTTAATACTTACTGCTGTGTATTCCTGTGACTGGAGCCTCTGTAGATGCTATCAGGTTGAAAGTGCTAGAACATATAGATGTTGCCAGGTCTAGTGCCTTTGATGATCTAACCACCCCCTGGTGTGCTGGCCCCAGCTGGCAAATTATCCCAAAGCAGCTCCCACAATCCACTTTCCTGACCCTGTAGTGTGGACTATATATTTAGGAGTAGTCTAAGGGGCGCATGCATTGTGGGGGCGCATGCATCCCAGAAGTTAAGCATCACAGAAGAAAAGCATCTTGAAAACGGCAGTTATTCATGGCAGTTAATCAGGGCTGGAATCAGGTACCCCACACTTTGCCTTATTTTTCATTATGTACTTTATCTATTTCCTCCTGTGTTCCCTTGCCATCCACATTCACCGCCCCATCCCCCCTTCATCACGACTCATACACATCAGCCCCTCTATCCTTCCCTCTCCCATGTACAGCTCCCATGCACTCCTCACCTTCCTGAAAAACCTCAGCCCATCTTGCCCAAACACATCACAGAAAAAACCTACTTACAATTCCAACAACTACCTCCTCTTTATCTTCCTACTCCTACTGATTTCAGGGGACATCTCCCCCAACCCTGGTCCACCATCCCCCAACCTCAATCCCTACCCTACCTCATACCGAAACCATAATAATCTTATTAATATTACTTGCACTCCCTCATCTCCTTCTTTCAATTGTGCCCTCTGGAATCCACGGTCTGCATGCAACAAGCTATCCTTCCTGCACAACTACTTTCTGAACCACTCTCTTAATCTGTTGGCCCTCACTGAAACCTGGATTCAGGATTCTGACACTGTCTCCCCTGCTGCCATTTCCTATGGTGGTTTACAGTTCTCCCATTCCCCGAGACCCACAAACAGACATGGTGGTGGAGTTGGCATACTCCTGTCCCCACAATGCACTTTCCAGGTCATCCCCCCAATTCCATCACTCTCATTCCCTTCTTTTGAGGTCCACACCATCAGGCTCTTCCATCCCCTCTCCCTCAGAGTAGCGGTCATATATCGGCCCCCAGGCTCACCCACCCAGTTCCTTGACCACTTCTCAGCCTGGCTGCCGCACTTCATGTCCTCAGAACTACCAACCCTTATCCTTGGAGACTTCAACATCCCCATTAACAGCCCTACTTCCACATCTGAATCTCAGCTTCTATCACTAACCACTTCTCTAGGCCTCTCACAGCTTTCAACCTCTGAGACACACAAGGATGGCAACACCCTTGACCTAGTCTTTGTCCGCCTCTGTTCAATCTCCCACCTAATAACTCACCGCTTCCACTCTCTGACCACAACATTCTCTCCTTCACGCTCACAAATCCTCCACCACCCCAGCGCACTCCTACCTACCACACATTCAGAAATCTACAACCATTAACCCTCAGACACTTTCAGACTCCCTACACTCATCGCTGTCCCCAATCTCCTCTTTTTCCTGTCCTGATCTGGCTGTTCATCAAAAAAACAAGTCCTCTTTGTTTGAAGAGGCAATTTGCATATTAAAATTTCCCAGAGGAGCATTGCACGGCGAATAAGCCTCCTTACCTCGACACGCCAGACTGGTATGTCACTCTCCACAAGGAGTAACCTTACCCCCCAGACCCCAGTCCAGAGCCTCTCATCTAGCCAAATCAGATTTTCCTACTTTGCACTGACGAGGACCAACAGTCCGAAACACCGTGTCTGCAAATGGAGAATCTGATTTGGCTTTTATCCTAAGTCATATTACAAGACTCGTTAAAGGGTTGATTGTGACTTGTAGGATCGCTACTTCCAATAGGTGGCGCTATAGAGTACAAGTCCTCTTTGTTTGAAGAGGCAATTTGCATATTAAAATTTCCCAGAGGAGCATTGCACGGCGAATAAGCCTCCTTACCTCGACACGCCAGAGCTGGTATGTCACTCTCCACAAGGAGTAACCTTACCCCCCAGACCCAGTCCAGAGCCTCTCATCTAGCCAAATCAGATTTTCCTACTTTGCACTGACGAGGACAACAGTCCGAAACACCTGTCTGCAAATGGAGAATCTGATTGGCTTTATCCTAAGTCAATACAAGACTCGTTAAAGGGTTGATTGTGACTTGTAGTCACTACTTCCAATAGGTGGCGCTATAGAGTACAAGTCCTCTTGTTTGAGAGGCAATTGCATATTAAAATTTCCCAGAGGAGCATTGCACGGGAATAAGCCTCCTTACCTCGACACGCCAAGCTGGTATGTCACTCTCCACAAGAGTAACCTTACCCCCAGACCCCATACTACAATGACATTCTTAAAGCACCTTGACCAGTAGCACCGCTCACCTCAGAACCTCCAAACACCAGTAAAAACCCTGGCTACATTGCAAACTCGACTTCTTGAGCGATGCTCTAGGAGTGCTGAACGCCTCTGGAGAAAAACCCGCACACCAGAAGACTTCATCCACTTTAAATTCATGTTAAGAACTTATAATGCTGCCCTTCACCTCGCCAAACAGACCTACTTCCCCACACTGATCTCCTCACTAGCCAACAACCCCAAGAAACTTTTTGACACTTTTCACTCCCTCCTCAGGCCAAAAGCACAAGACCCTATCACAGACATTTGTGCTGACGACCTGGCCTCCCACTTTATAGAAAAAATAGATACTATCCGTCAGGAAATCTGCTCTCAACCACCAAGTGCTGTGACTCCCATCCCACCCTGCATTTCCCTGGCTCACTTTCCACATTTGATCCCATCACAGAAGAAGAAGTCTCCAGACTCCTCTCTTCTCTCGTCCGACTACATGCACTACCGACCCCATCCCCTCACATCTCCTCCAGTCTCTCTCTCCAGTTGTCACAACTCACCTAACTACAATCTTTAATCTCTCACTCTCCTCTGGCATTTTCCCATCCTCCTTCAAACACTCCATTACTAAAGAAACCCGCTCTTGACCCTTCCTGCACAAACAACTACAGACCGGTCTCCAATCTCCCCTTCATCTCTAAACTTTTGGAGCGCCTAGTCTACTCCCGCCTCACCCGTTACCTCTCCACTTACTCCCTCCTAGACCCTTCACAGTCCGGCTTCCGCCCCCTACATTCGACTGAAACTGCACTCATCAAAGTGACCAATGACCTTCTTACAGCAAAACGTAACGGCGACCACTCTCTGCTCATTCTACTCGACCTTTCTGCAGCTTTTGACACTGTTGACCACTGTCTCCTACTGTCTAGGCTCCAGTCACTAGGTATTAAGGACACTGTTCTCTCCTGGTTCTCCTCCTATCTTTCTGACCGCTCCTTCAGTGTTTCGTTCTCTGGCTCCACGTCATCTCCTCTTCCTCTCACTGTCGGTGTACCCCAGGCTCAGTCCTTGGCCCCCTTCTCTTCTCTCTCTACACGGCCCCAATTGGACAGACCATCAGCAGATTTGGCTTTCAGTACCATCTTTATGCCGATGACACACAACTATACACGTCATCCCCCGACCTTACCCCCGCTGTTCTACAGAACACCACCGACTGTCTGTCCGCAGTCTCCAACATCATGTCCGCTCTCTATCTGAAACTTAACCTCTCCAAGCACTGAACTCCTTCTGCTCCCGCCGTCTACTAACCTCCCTAAATCTGACATTTCCCTCTCTGTGGGCGGCACCATAATAACACCCCGGCAGCAGGCTCGCTGTCTGGGTGTTATGTTTGACACCAATCTCTCCTTCACCTCCCATATAAAATCTCTTGCCCGCTCTTGCCGTCTACACCTAAAGAACATCTCTAGAATCCGCCCTTTTCTCACCATGGAAACAACAAAAACCCTCACTGTAGCATTGATCCACTCCCGCCTGGACTACTGCAACGCTCTATTACTTGGCCTCCCCATTACTCGACTATCCCCTCTCCAGTCCATCCTTAATGCAGCAGCCAGGGTCATCCATCTGGCTAATCGGTACTCGGACGCGTCCGCTCTTCGCCAGTCCTTACACTGGCTGCCCATTCATTATAGGATCCAATTCAAAGTACTGGTTCTCACCCACAAAGCTCTCCACAGTGCAGCACCCCCCTACATCTCCTCCCTCATTTCTATCTATCGGCCTAACCGACTGCTGCGCTCTGCAAACGACTTTCGACTAACCTCTGCACTAATCCGTACCTCCCACTCCCGACTCCAAGACTTCTCTCGCGCTGCGCCAATCCTCTGGAATGCTCTACCCCAAGAAATTAGGACTATCCACAATTTGCATGGTTTCAGGCGCTCCCTCAAAACACATTTGTTCAGAGTGGCCTATGACATTCAATAACCAAAGTCGTTCTATGTTTAAGTGTGTATGTGTAGCCCAGAAAAATATTTAGAGTTGAGAGTCCTCAGTGGTTGATACCTTTTAATGGCTAACTGAAAAGATGGTAACAAATTGCAAGCTTTCGAGACTACTCAGGTCTCTTCATCAGGCGTAGACTAATACAAAATCTGAAGAATCACATATTTATACACAAAGCAGCACAGAATTAAATTCTCCTTTTTGCATTTAGATAAGAAAAAAATATCGCTGTCCATTTGTGCGCGTTTCTTCAGAAGTGGTTTTAGTTCCATAAAGATGCGGTACAGTCTATGTGTAGCCCATTCACTATCTCCATCCATCCCTCACTCCCTCAAGATGGCTGGACCATCATTGTAAATGCACCATTGTATATACACACCTGTACTTTGTATCTCCCCCACCTCATTGTAGATTGTAAGCTCTCACGAGCAGGGTCGGCTTATTTTGCTTTAATTATTGTATTGTTAACGTTGTTACCTATGATTTGTGTTTTGAAACTGTTAAACTGTAAAGCGCTGCAGAATATGTTGGCGCTATATAAATAAAGATTATTATTATTATTATAACCCGCTGATCATAAGAGCTTACATTCTACAGGAGATAGAGGACCCTGCTGATCATAAGAGCTTACACTCTACAGGAGAGAGACAAAACCCCACTGACCATAAGAGCTTACACTCTACAGGAGAGAGAGGACCCCGCTGATCATAAGAGCGTAATTACACTCTACAGGACAGATAGAGGACTCCACTGACCATAAGAGCTTGCACTCTACAGGAAAGAGAGAGACTTACCCAGAGAGAGTAAGATGGAAAATGACTCTGATGTATAAACTGTGCTTGAGTGCCATTGATCTGTGATGGTCCAGGTACTAACAACCACTATACAAGGTGTGGTAATCGGTAAGTATTAATAGCTGCAGGGCATTATGGGGAGGCTGCGCGGCAATGCAAAATGACATTATCCCAACCTCTGATGCTTGAGAAGTCTGGGAAATTGTGCTGGGGAAGTTTTTTTGCTTTTTTTTTCCAGCCACAAATCAAATCACAAAATGTTTCAATTCATGCGAAATTACGAATTTCAGGAAATTCAACTTAAGTTCGATCCTACGCAAATTAATCCGCTCATCCCTAGTAGCCTCCATTCACCAAAGCCTAAAGTGGTTTTCTCCTCTTAAAAAATATATATCATTTAATGTGTCTGAAAAATGTTATATATTATAACTAAAATGTGTTGTTTCTAGAGATGAGCGGCTCTGTTGAGGTTTGAATTCGCTAAATCACGCATGTTTTGTCAAGAAATTAAATTTGCTGTCAATTTATTCTCTACAAATTGATTGTCTTGTTATTATGATCTGGGATCTAAAAGGACCCCAGTGCATAAAAAACACGAGATGTAATAAAAAAGCAAACCAATACTAGTGTTGAGCGATATGATACTGCAAATATCGGGTATCGGCCGATATTAGCTGTATCGGGCTTTCGATTCCAAGTACCGATATTTTCGTCATATCGGATACCGGAATCGGGATTGTCACTGTCACGTCTGTGTTCTCGGTCGGTCTGTCACGTCAGTGTCTGTCGGGTCTGTCAGGAGTCAGCGGCACTTACCTGGCAGAAGATCTCCGGGGTCACGGGCTGGACTGCTTCATGGCCGCCATCATCTTTCCCCGGCGGTCACATGCAGTTTCTCGCGATAACTGCAGTGACTGCTGGGTAATCCCGGCCGTTAAAGCAGTCAGTCCGATGACGTCACCGCCGGGGAAGCAGGTAATCAGCTGTGCTGCGTCGCGATGACAGGCTCTGCCTGTCATTGCGATGTAGCAGAGCTGGATCGTCGTGGGACTGTCGTTACTATGGACTGTGTCGGACAGGTGGTATACTGTTGGTTTGTTTTTTTTCTTTTTTTACAGGAGATCGATGGCGTCGCAGGAATGAGTGTATAATAAAATTAATGAAAACTGTGTTGTCTCTTTTATTTCATTAAAAGACGATTTACTTATCGGGCTTTCGTTAGTCTTTTTTTATACAATATAATTGGGATTATATGCATCGGTGTTTTGCACCGTCTCCTTATTAACCGGGCTATTGTCACCGTGCAATCAACGGTGACAGTATTACCCCTTTTCCCACTGCCACATGCGTACGCTGCAGTGGGGAAAAGGGTAAAGTGCCACGAATTGCCAGCATATCATTGTGTGCGCCAGAATGAGGGCTGGCTGTAGCGGCTGGATCTGTACAGCTGTTAAGGGCCAGAATCAGGGCTTGCAGTTTCTTTTTAATACCAGGCGCATGGCGTCTGCAGTTGACTGGTGGTTATAAAATAATAACGGGGTACCCTTAAGACTCGCGTTTTTTTTTTCGAGTATACCCATATTTTCTGTTTAACACCTCAATGTAACCGGGATTGCCTGTGCTCACGGTGAATACTTATTCCACTTGCCACGGTACCAGAATTGGATCCTTAACAGTGCACTTGAAATCTTATGCGCCAATGCGGTCTGGCTTCTTATCAGGCTGGTTAACCAAAATCATGGGGCCCTACAGCTTTTTTACAGGGGATCCACTTATTTGTTGTATATTCAGATCCACAGCATAAGCAGACTGCTGTGGCCTGGTATTATCAGTTGCAGGCAAGGTCTCCAGCTGAAAAACACTTGGGTCTGCCGTTTAACAAAGCCAGCCAATTCGAGGGGTCCCAGAATCCAAAAGGCCTGTCCTTTAGGCGCAGTCCATGTCTTCATAACTTGGCTGGTTATAACAAAAATAGGGGGGACCCCACGCCAATTTTTTTCGAGGGGATCCCCTATTTTTGTTAATCAGCCAAGATATGCAGACTGCTGTGGCCTGGTATTATCAGGCTGGCAAGGTCCATGGATCTTGGCTCCTTAACAGCCTGAAAATCCAGGCCTCAGCGGTCTGCTTCATCTGGCTGGTTAACAAAAATAGGGGGGACCCCACGCCATTTTTTATTCGAAGGGAACCCCTATTTTTGTTAATCAGTTCCCTCTGACGTCACTGATTGTGTCCCTGGCTGACCTGAAGTGAAAGTGGAAAGCAATCAATTAAGCTTTCCACTTCCTCTCCTGTCAGCCAGGAGAGGAACTCATTCATTTGGGGGTTTACTGTGAGGCTGCAGCATTAGCTGCGGTCCCTGCAGTAAACATTAACCCTTTCTGAAGGATTACACCGTGGGACCTGACTGTGCATGGGATAGGTAAGAATAATTTTGCTTTTTTATTTTATTTTTATTACAGGAAATGGTTTTTGCAGTCAAATAAAAGATGGTCAAAAACATGTGTCTTTATTTCATTAAAATGATTTTTAATTAAAGTGTGTGTGTTTTATTTTTATTTCATGCAATAGGATTAATAATTGATAGTTGTCTAATTGACAGCTCTCAATTATTAACCTGGCTTAAGGTCACCTTTCAATTGCAAGGTGGCTTTAACCCCATATTAACCCATTCGCCACCGCTACAGGGCAATGGGAATAGACGGGCAAAGTGCCAGAAAGGGCGAATCTAATTATAGATTTGTCTTTTCTGGGGTGTCTGGGGGCAGATGTTAGTAGCCAGGTGGGGCCAAAAATAATGGTCCCTCTCTGGGCTATTATTATCTGCCCCCATTCGCTGGCTTTGTCTGTCTGGTTGCGAAAATAGGGCGGGAGCCCACGCATTTTTTTTAAACAATTTTACACCTCATATATATATATATACATGTCATTGAATTTGTGACATGTATATATATATTTATATTTATAGTTCATACACTTCTACATAGTATAATAGCCGCTAATTCAATTGCCGGCTTTTGTGAAAATGCAGAACCCGACATGAAATGACACTTTGTGTACATAGGGTTAACCATGTCTTTTCATGTCCTTTGCTATCTTATTTGCACAAACAATTACATCAGTCTATGTGTGCAAAATTTCACACCTGTAGGGGTTAATTAAAGGTGTAAATTCGTAGCAAAAAAGTCTGGTTTTTTTACAACGAATTTACACCTTTAATTAACCCTACAGGTGTGAAATTTTGCACACATAGACTGATGTAATTGTTTGTGCAAATCAGATTGCAAACGACATGAAAAGACATGGTTAACCCTATGTACACCAAGTGTCATTTCATGTCGGGTGCTTCTGTCTTTTCACAGAAGCCGGCTTTACCCGGCAATTGAATCAGAGGATATTTTACTATGTAGAAGTGTATAAACTATACATATATGTATATATATATATATATGTCACAATGACATGTATATATATATATATATATGTATTCTATGTGTGTATATTTAGTGTTTACAAGGAAATAAAGGTTTTTTTTAGTTGCGATATTTTGTTCCCATAGACTTACATGGGACTTCCGGTATCGGAATCGGATATCGCCGATATTTAGTGATATCGGCGATACCATTCCGATCCGATATTTTTAGATATCGAGCAGTATCGCTCAACACTAACCAATACTCATTTCACCACTCAATTCGGCTGCTCACTTTCCCCTTATGATCCTTGGTGCCTATTCTTATCCCTGCCACATGCTGAAGCCCCGCATATCATCACTCTTGGCCCGATCGTGCGAGGCGACCATACAACAAGCACTTTATGTCAAGGCCTGTAATGTCCCTGCACATGTGCAGTAATGTCCTGGGCTTAATAGTGTCTGGAAGTCCTAGTCTAGAATGAAGATGCCCATGGTTTTAGTGTATGTGGCAGTAAAAAGTACTAAGAACCGTCCAGGAGAATGCAACCAGTGAAGGTGACCAGAAAGGTGAGCACTGCAGTGAGCTGAGTATTTTTTTTTTTTTTAAGTTTTGCTGACTCTCTAAAGTTCAGGAAAAGACAACCACAAAAGGTGAATCACAAAACAATCCACATTCTGGAGAATACATGCTTTTGTAAAATTCAAGAAGAATTCAATTAAACTAAAATAAATTTACCCAACTCTAGTTGTTTTTACTTGTTTGTTGGGTAACATTGCAAGGTGTTTATTTAAGCAACATTGCAATGTACGGTATGTCTTATTAAAAATAATTTTTAATTTCATATTTTACTGCTCATTCCATAGGTTGCCGACCAACACTGAAATCTATCAGAAATGGCCTGTTTTTGGGGCAAGCTGTTTGCTGTTTCACTCCACCTGTACTCCATAGAAGGGGCAAAGGCAAAGTCATCTCTGCTAGGTGAATGGAAGAACACAAGTTTCGAACCACTGGTTTGACCATGCCGTTGGTCGGAAATGTCAATCTTCTGGAGCACACTGCTCCCCAGCGAGCAGGAAGCCAGGAGAAGTGGAGCAGTGCACTCTTGAAGAAGGAAGTTCAGACAACAATCTTACTGGAATTGTCCAGACTAAAGGTGTTGCTATCATGCTCCTGTCAGCGCCAGCGAACTGCCACGGCTGTGTTCCTGACAGTAATTTTATTTAGTTCATGAAAGTCGAGGCAGAGACGTAGGCCGCCATTTTTTTTCTTAACAAAGAAAAACCCCGCAGCTACCGGGGAAACTGAGGGTCTTATGTGCCCCTTACGGAGACTTTCAGAAATGTACTGTTTCATAGCAAGGCGCTCGGGGCCAGACAGATTGAACAGGCGAGCTTTAGGCAATTTGGCTCCAGGAATCAGATCGATGGCACAATCAAATAGCCTATGAGGGGGTAACGCCTCAGCCTCGCTCTCAGAGAACACGTCCTCAAAGTCTCTCAGGTACTCCGGAATACCCTCCAGACTAGTAGAAGACACAGAGACAGATTTAGCAATTTTCATACAACAAATAGATTTATGATAACAGTCAGCACACTTGGACCCCCACTTAACAATCTCCCCAGATTCCCAGTCTATCACTGGGTTATGGCACCGAAGCCACGGCATTCCCAGTACCAGCCCTGCGGGTAATTTGTCCATGACAAAACATTCAATTTCTTCCATGTGGGAAGAACCAATTCTCAACATAAACTTTTCAGACACAGAAATGATCCCAGTTCGGGTAAGAGGAGATGAGTCAATGGCCACGACTTTAAGTGGTGTAGGAAGCCTGACTGTCCCTATCTGGTGTTGGGAAACGACATCAGAGCTGATCAGGTTAAGTGATGAACCACTGTCCACCAGTGCTGTAGAGAAAAAACGGACGTTGTCTACCAACAGTTCAACCCTTAGAAAAACTTTAGGACATGAAGAAGAAAGTACCTGAAGGTCTGGGCAGCCTCCTCGACCACAACCCAGACCTAGTCATTTTCCCGTCACTTTAGAGGACGATGGGCACGAGGGACAATCCTTTTTCCAATGACCAGCCTCCCCGCAATAAAAACAGAGCTGTTTTTCCGGCGGCGTTTCCTCTCCATCTCCTTGACCGAAGTGACTCCAATCTCCATGTGTTCAGAAGCGACACCGGTCTCTTTGCTGCTGGAGAATAGGGATGTCTCGGAATGCATGACACCCCTAGCCCACAGCCTGCGGTCCATACGCACAGCCTGAGTAATGGCATCTTCCAATGTTTCAGGTGGTGGATGGAGGGCCAGAGTATCTTGGAGGCGTTCGGATAGGCCTCTGCAGAATAAGCCCCGAAGGGCGGCATCACTCCATGAGACCTCCGCTGCCCAGCGTTGGAACTCCGCACAAAACCACTCAGCCGAGCGTTTATCCTGGCACACACTCATGACATTATCTTCAGCCATACGTACTCTGTCAGGCTCATCATATATGCGGCCCAGGGCCTCAAAGAAGGCATCGACTGTCATTCTCTCGGGGGCGGTGGAAGACAAAGAGAAAGCCCAAGCTTGAGGAGCACCACGCAGTAGAGAAATAACAACCCCCACCCTCTGAAATTCATCCCCAGAGGAACAGGGCCTTAAAGAAAAAAAAGCTGACATCCTTCCTTGAAGGACCTAAACTCCTCTTTATCCCCTGAAAAGAAATCAGGCAATTTGACCGGAGATTCAGGGGATATCACGTCCCAACTCCCGGAACCTGGAGACCCTGTCACAACGGCCCCTGCACGGTGTCCATCAACTGCTGTTGGGTATGGACCATCGTGCACTGTTCCACATTGAGCTTTTGGAACATTTGGGTTAGATGCTTGACCTGATCGGCCAAACCCTGCAGGGGATCCATGCTGCAAATATGCTCAGAAGACCCATACAACTATCCCCAAGAAAAAAAAATGTGCGGTCGCTTATAATATAATGCTCCTGCCAGCGCCAGCGAACTGCCACGGCTGAGCAGGGTGACTCACCCACACTGTGGAAGGGCCCAGGGTCAGATGCCGCAGGGGAGGCTCAGGCAGAGGGGACCTGAGCAGCGTGGTGAGAGGGGACACTGAAGGTAGCAGTAAGCAAAAGGACCTGCGATCATGTGACCACAGGGGGCGGGGCTTAGCGTCCTGCTGCTGGAGATGAGTGCAGGACTTTACAGGGACCCTGGATTAGTAAAGAGGGAAACTCAGGTCAGACAAACGGGGGTCATACACGGAGAGGACGCCGCAGTACAGAAGGGGCGAGCAGAGAATAGTCACAACATAAGCCAGGAGTCATACACGGAGATAGCAATGCAGTACAGGAGGGATAAGCAGAGAATTGTCAGGACAAAGGCCAGGGGTCATACACAAGATAGCAACACAGTACAGGAGGGGCAGGCAGAACTCGTAACGGGAACAGAACCAAGTCAAAAGCAAGCAAGCATAAAGTAGCACAAGCACAAAGCACAGGGTCACACACACTCGGCCAAGGGTCAAAGTATAAGCGACAGGGAATGGCTCCACAATGAGGCTATAAGAAGCCTCCCAGAATCCCAAAATGAGGCCGTCCAGATTAACCTCTGAACTATCTAATCCGACAAACAAAGCAGCTCATGACAGTTGCACTGGTTACAATACTGACTAGGTGAACTATACTGAATATGTTTCCTATCAACTCATAAAGGAGAGATGCAGAAACTGAGCATCTTCAAAAGCATTCTTTTGTTGGAGTACTCTGTATGGGTGTGTGTGCATAAAACGGGCAGCACAGCAATTTCAGTTCGCACACCATGTTGTTATTTTTTATCTGTAGTGTAGCTGCAGCAGGATTAAAGAAGCATTCCTCCTCTTCCTCCTGCTCCTCCTCCTATCAAAGTTTATATCCTCTTAATATATTGCATTATCATATTATTGTCACGCTGTATAACAGATATATTTTATGACAGTAACATATATCTAGTGTGACAACATTCTATATTTCATATAATAGAAAATATCAACATGTATGCATAATATCTGCCAGCATTGTATTACATGACATCATATCCTATGTATTGTGGGTCTATGACTGTATACGTGTCACGCTGTCTCAGGATAGAGGTGGACCGGGGTCTATGCTGACCCTAAACTGGGGTCCTGACTAGTCCCTCTACCTGGAGTACTGTTAATGGTACAGAGGTCCAGGCCGCCAGCGTAACCCTGTCTCCTGTAGATCACCTGACCACTGTAATCTAGTCCTGAGAAGGACCCTGATTACCACCACAGGGAATGGGCAGGTCACAGCTTACAAACAGTATAAGACAAACGAGACAGACAAGGGGTAAAGTAAATACTGCCTTGCATACAAAAACTTCAACTACAGAGGGAACACAAAAAGTTAAGGAGATAAACAATAAGCGAGGAGAGGATAAACCACAACAGGCACTCTTAGCTTAAGTCTTCTCAGAAACGATCCTCTGCTGGTCTGAATGAATGCTTTCACCGACAACTCCTTAAGCAGAATGGCAGGTATTTGAAGGAAGCTAATTAGTGCCTAATACACAGCAGCCGGGCGAGGCTGGACCCAGTCTAAGCACAGAGAAAGGTAGAATTAACTCCCTCACTGCCAACAGACACAAAGTACCAACAACTCAGCTGCGAGAAGTCAGAATGTGAAATCGCGACAATCTTCGTGGCGATACACCCGTGACAATTATACAGCACTGTGCACTTACAATTGCTCATTTTGCCTTTCTACCCAAAAAATCTTCTTTTTTTTCCTATGTAAAAGCAGGAAGCCTCTTTTCCTTGCATTAATCATTCCCCTCTTCATCTCCTGACTCAGCTATTCCCTCCTCCCGCTGTCAGGGACTTTTGCAGTGATGACTCATGCAGGGAAAATTGACCTCCTGTTTCTACATAGAACTTAGAAGGATTCAGCTAGTCAGTTTCTATCTCGTGATGTCTTAGACCTAATGGAAAAGAGAAGAATTATCTGGGTAGAAAGGGAAAATGAGCAATTGTAAGTTCACAGTGCTATATAATATGATGCCTGCAATATATTAAGAGGATACAAATTTTGATGGGAGGAGGAGTTTCTTTAAACACTTACTACTAAATTCATCTTCAGAATTTTAGCTGGACACTCGAGGTTCCAGGAGCAGGAAAACTTGTCATTGGCCTAATTTTAGAGATCCTTCTAACAAAAAATGTATTTTGAAAAGAAGATTACCATCTATAAGTTTAACCTCTTTATGATATCCGCACGTACGTTGCAAGTTGGAAATGGGTATATGGAGTGGGCTTATGCAGGGAGCCCAACCTATACTCTGCAAGTTATGGCTGTGCATTACACCTTGGGCCTCCCACTAAGAATAACACGGGGAGCGATGCTTCTTCTATGATTGTTAACCTGTTAAATGCCACTGTCAATCTGACAGCGGCATTGAATACACACCGCCATGCATGCACACCATTTTCTCCGCCCAGTGACACTCCCGTAATATAATCGCTAGTTGCCAATGAGTTGTCCTGACAGTCGGGGCCAGATGATGACCCTTGTGTCGGTCATTATGGAGCTTTTTGAAACCCTCTGCCTGTGGCCAGGCTTCGAAATAGATTTTTTTGCTATGTGCAGTGATACTGTGGCATCTAATCGCATCTTCAAGTCCCCTAAGACAAAGATAAAGGTTCATAACCCCTTGAAAATAAATAAATATACAGTCCGATCTGTCACAATATAAAGACAATTGACCCAATTGATAAGCACAGTAAATGAAAAATAATTCAAGAACACCATAATAATTTTTGTTTTGTTGCCACAATTCAACAAAAAAGGCTAAAACAAGCGGTCAAAAATTTCCATCTATCTCTAAATGATGACCTTCAAAAAATAAGTCATCACACAGCTCTATTGGCTAAAAAAATAAAAAAAATATTACAGGTTTTGGAAACTGTTGACACAACTCAAAAATAATGTTTTTTGCAAACTTTTGATTTTTTTTTCACCACAAAAATAATTTAAAAAACTAGACATGTTGGTTATCACCATAATCGTATTGATGAGAAGAATCATATTACCAGGTAACAAAATGCACATCGTAAAACCAATTCCCCAAAAACAATGTTAGAATTGCGTTTTTTCTCAATTTCACCGTACTTGGAATTTTTTTCCCATTTTCCATTACATTATGTGGTAAAATGAATGGTGTCATTCGAAAATAGAAGTAGTCCCACAATAAACAATTTCTCATATGACTACATAGATGACAGAAAATTAAGAGTTATGGCTCTGTGAAGAAGGGGAGGAAAAAACGGAAACGCAAAAGCAAAATTTGGTCCCGTCGTGAAGGGGTTAAGAATAGCAAGATGATAGAATACATTGTTCCATAGCTACACCCAGAACATGTTTCTGAGAAAAGGGCAATTTGACAAAATATTTAATTTCCTAAATGAAAATACAATGCAGAACTGGAGATGCAATTAGAATAAGGGCTAATTACATTCAGAAATTAACATTTGCAAATGCGTATGCTTCAAACGGAGCTCAGCGAAGATAAAAGACACTAAAATCAGTCAAAGCAGAGCATGATTAATTAAATGCTTTAAACCTTATCATTTTCTAAAGACAGACAGACAAAGCAAATCTTGTGTCCGTGAACGATAAACAAAAGAAATTGTAAAACAGCAGAAAACAAAAAGTTCAAACCAAAGCGACATTAGATCTCAGCACAGGATGAAAAAGTGAAATTCTGCTGAAATACTTTGTCTACCAACATGATGAAAGTTTTCCTTGCAAAACAGTAACAGCAGAAATTATATGTTATTTCATTTCTGACTCTTAGATTAATGAAAATTCTTTGCATAAACATAAGGGGAAGTTAATAGTTATCATGAGTGGAACATTTTCAGCCGGTTTTAATTGTATCAGCATTTTCATTATTTGTGAAAAATTGTCAAATGTCTCCTTGAGGAAATGAATTTTATTTCTCCCATCTGCCTCCGGCTTTCAGTCGTAGAGGCACAGCCGATGCACTTTAGTCACTGCTCATTACATAGTGAGCTGCGACTGTAGCCATGCCCCGGCACTGACTGACAGCCAGCTGTGTGCTGATGCACTGTTGAGCCGGCTTTCAGTCATAGAGTAGCGGAGGGCGCGCTTTAGTTACTGCTCAGTACATAGTGAACTGCGACTGTAGCCACGCCCCGGCATTGACTGACAGCCAGCTGTGTACTGATGCACTGTTGAGCCGGCTTTCAGTCATAGAGTAGCGGAGGGCGCGTTTTAGTTACTGCTCAGTACATAGTGAGCTGCGACTGTAGCCATGCCCCAGCACTGACTGACAGCCGGCTGTGTACTGATGCACTGTTGAGCCGGCTTTCAGTCATAGAGTAGCGGAGGGCGCGCTTTAGTTACTGCTCAGTACATAGTGAGCTGCAACTGTAGCCACACTTCGGCACTGACTGACAGCCGGCTGTGTACTGATGCACTGTTGAGCAAGCTTTCAGTCATAGAGTAGCGGAGGGCGTGCTTTTGTCACTGCTCAGTACATAGTGAGCTGATACACTGTTGAGCCTGCTTTCAGTCAGTGCTGGAGGCGTGGCTACAGCCGCCCCTCACTGTGTACTAAGCGATGACTGAAGCCGCACCTCCATGACTGAAAGCCTGAGGCCGTCGGAAGGAATAAAGTTAATTTCCTCCTGTCAGATGTGCTTCCAGTGTGATGGCCACAGTGCTTCAAAAGGATACTAACCTGTAGACTAACCTCAAATCTGCAGTTTAATAGTGGTTTTTGACATGACAGGTTCCCTTTAAATAGGAGCTGTTCTGCAGCACACAGTAGAGGCTGCTACACAGTGAATGGAAATATGCAGTCCAACAGTGTTAAAGGTTTATATATGTCATGAGGATGGGCTTGTAACAGCTAATCAGGGGGAGTGACGGGTGTCAGACACCCAATGATCTGATATTGATGACCTATCCTAAGATATTCTGGACAGATGGATGCAAGACCCAGCAGTGGATATTGTAGATATACCATAAATGTCTGAGGTGCTACAGCACTGCTCTGTATAGCAAAAATCATGGTGTCCTATGAATGCCAGTTACAGGCTCATTTTCAAAAAAGTACCGTAATGACAGGCACCTGGGTCTTCATCAAACTCCCAACTGTCATGACAACCTATCGGCGCCCCTTGATCACGTCACGGGTGCACCGATTTGACTGTGTAATGACGTGCGCCTGGCTCATGTGCAGTCAATCTGACTGTGGCATTTGTCAGGTTGACATCAGAGACTGTTATAGGCAGATGATGGCTCGCATCAAAGTCAGGGACATGACTTTTGATGTAACTGTATATCATCAGTTGAGAAGGGGTTTAACAGATTGTGATAATAAATAAAATCTTTCAGCAGGCTTTTGCTGTATAATCTGAGAGCTGCATGACGTAGAGGCAGAGACCCTGATTACAGTGATGTATAACTTACTGGCTGTGTTTTGCTCTTTCAATAAAGTCAGTGTTTTATTATCAGGAGATTATCAGTAGAGGACAAGCTGCCTGATGCTTCTTAATCCAACTCCTCCCCATCACTGATTAGCAGCTTTCTGTAAATATACAATGTACACAGAAAGCTGCCAAACAGTGATGTGGGTGGGGTTATACACAGAAAACTTCCAATCATTGGGTGTGGGTCTGGTTATATACAGAAAGCTTCCAATCATTAGTGTGGGTGGGGTTATACACAGACAGCTTCCAATCAGTGGTGTGTGTGGGGTTATATACAGAAAGCTTCAATCATAGGGGTTTAACAGATGTGGATATACAAAATCAAATCTTTAGGGTGGGGTGTATACACAGACAGCTCCAATCAGGTGTGTGGGGATATATACAGAAGTTCCAATCATTACTGTGGTGGTGTTATACAAGACGCTTCAATCAGTGGTGTGTGTGGGTTATATACAGAAAGCATTCAAATCATTAGTGTGGGTTTGGGTTAATACCAGACGCTCCAATCATGTTAGAGTTTTGGGTTATATACAGAAAGCTTCCAAATCATTAGTGTGGGTGGGGTTATACACAGAACAGCTTCCAATCATGGGTGTGGGTCTGGTTATATACAGAAAGCTTCCAATCATTAGTGTGGGTGGGGTTATACACAGACAGCTTCCAATCAGTGGTGTGTGTGGGGTTATATACAGAAAGCTTCCAATCATTAGTGTGGGTGGGGTTATACACAGACAGCTTCCAATCAGTGGTGTGTGTGGGGTTATATACAGAAAGCTTCCAATCATTAGTGTGGGTGGGGTTATACACAGACAGCTTCCAATCAGTGGTGTGTGTGGGGTTATATACAGAAAGCTTCCAATCATTAGTGTGGGTGGGGTTATACACAGACAGCTTCCAATCAGTGGTGTGTGGGGGTTATATACAGAAAGCTTCCAATCATTAGTGTGGGTGGGGTTATACACAGACAGCTTCCAATCAGTGGTGTGTGTGGGGTTATATACAGAAAGCTTCCAATTATTAGTGTGGGTGGGGTTATACACAGACAGCTTCCAATCAGTGGTGTGTGGGGTTATATACAGAAAGCTTCCAATTATTAGTGTGGGTGGGGTTATACACAGACAGCTTCCAATCAGTGGTGTGTGTGGGGTTATATACAGAAATTTGCCAATCAGTGCTGTGGGCAGGGTTATTCACAGAAATTTGCCAATCAGTGCTGTGGGCAGGGTTATACACAGAAAGCTGCCAATCAGCGGTGTGGGTGGGAATATACACGGAAAGCTACCAATCAGTGGTGTGGGCGGGGTTGTAGATAGAAAGCTGCCAATCAGTGGTGTAGGTGGGATTATATACAGAAATCTGCCAATCAGTTGTGTGGGCGGGATTAGATGCAGAAATTTGCCAATCAGTGCTGTGGGTGGGGTTCTGCACAGCTGAGCATTCTGAGCTCTGCTTGATCTGCAGCAGATAAAACTGATTCTTTCACAACTGCTGCACCAAGTAAACTAAGTGATACATCGCTGGAGTCAGGGTCTTTGTCTCTACATCATGCTGCTCTTAAATTACATAGCAAATCCTGCTGATAGATTCCCTTTAAAATAAAACTTTGCAAATAATTAAAAAGAAATACATGCATCACAAAGCCCTGATTTAAACAATAGTCCATTTTCTGATGATAACCTCGCTTTAAGGGTATGCCACACTAAACAATATCGCTAACGGGATCGCTAAAAACGTCACTATTTAGCGATCCTGTTAGCGATGTTGTTCAGTGCGGCAGCTTCCAGCGACGAGCTTCCTGCTGTGATCTCGCTCGTCGCTGGAATCGTTCCGGACCCTATTTTCTCGTCGGCGCTCCCGCTGGGTAAGTATCTAATCGCTGTGTGGCACCTTTTCTTAGCGATTTAGCGGTACTTTTGTACCGCTAAAGTCGTTAAGAAGATCGCTAACGGCGATAGCGTCGTTAACTATATCGCTAAATGTGGCCGCATTTAGCGATATAGAAACAATCCTGCTAGCGATCGCATTAGTATGCGTCGTTATCGTGATCGCTAGCGGGATAGCTTAGTGTGGCAGTACCTTTAGCCTCCTCGTGCCGCAGATCATTAGTTATTATATTGTGTATTCCTGTCATACAGCTCATTATCACAGCTCTTTAAGTGCTACTAAGTGAGAGCTGCTTAATCCGACAGCATTAATAGGAATCCACAGACACTATTTATCCTCTATAGGTCTTGGCTTAGAATCCTGCATCAGCTTATTATGATTCTAGAGGAGACGGTGCCCGGGCAGTAACTGTCACTGGCATTGCATCACAGCGGTAACATTAACTTTTAATGTAGTCCGTGCTGTCACTGTGATCTACGAGCACCTGGCGAGTGAGGCGACACCTGATTTTATGTGGATAATTCAGATCAAGTCATATGCATCAGAAGCAGCTGTGGACAAGACTAGATATTAGGAAATGCAAATGTGAAATAACTTTTTAGTTTAAAAGGACATGACAGCGACAAAAAAAAGGATATTAGCGCACATGAGCATGCAACTCAATCCGTCATTAAACAGACTCACATTGCAATTTCATATCATGGAGTGATTCTGTCATTTCATCCTATCAAGAGCACATTGATGTATTGAATTAATACTAAAAGTTAACGTCTTTCAATATCTTTGATCAGTCATTTAATTTTTTTATCCTCAATTTCCCAGGAAACATTTACCACCACTTGGGGATTTAAAGTCCATTTATTATTTTAGTTTTCAAAATAACCTGTCATGTGTACATGAGGAATAATAATAATATGTCTAGCCATCATATGACTTGTACAATGTATTTTTACCAGTTTTTCCCTCTGTGGACTCCATTTCTAATTTTCTGTTCTCTCTGAGCTAGTGAGTGGAGACAAGCTGCTATGATGTTTCCCATAAACAACATACGGTAGGAAGCAGCTGCAGCATGAATCCAGCTCTAGGATGAGATGCAGTATTTCAGACCATTATATGACTGTAATCCTGCATTTTTTCATCAGTTTTTCCCTCTGCAGACTTCATATCTTGTTTTCTATTGTCCCTGAGCTAGTGAGTAGAGACTAGCTGTTATGATATCTCCCATACACAGCACGCAAAGAAAAAATAGGGATTTCTCTAGAGTCATGTGAGCATGAGGAAACACAATATTTCTATTTTATGACCTGTATTATGCATTTTTTCACCATTTTTGACTCTATGGACACTGTTACCAGTATTCTGCTGTCTCTGAGCTAGTGAGCGAAGACTAGCTGCTATGATGTCTACCATACACAGCACACATAAAAACATGAGGAATTCTTACTCCCCTGTCTTTATGCTGCACATGTCCAGAAGCAATAGCCATAATTATACAGGTTGAGGTTGGTGTTGAGCAAACATGCTCGGATTAGGTGTTATCTGAGCATGATTGGGTACTAACAGAATATCTTCGGCGTGCTCGAATATTATATTCAAGTTGTCGCGGCTGCATTTCTCGGGTTGTTCGACAGCCACAACACATGCAGTAATTGTCTAACAAACACACTCACTGCATGTGTTGCAGCTGTCGAAGATCTGCGAGACATGCAGCTGCGGGGACTCAAACATAATATTCGAGCACGCCGAAGATACCCTGTTAGCACCTGAGCATGCTCAGATAACACCTTATCCAAGCTCAACACTAACCTCAACCTGTACAATTATTGTTGTTGCTTCTGGACATGTGCTGGAATCAGGTTCTTTGCCCTACATCATGTTGCTCTCAGAGTAAGGCCGGGGTCACACTTGCGAGAAACTCGCACGAGTCTCGCACCTCAATAACTAGCACTGCCACCGGCACTCGGGACCGGAGTGTGCGGCTGCATGTATTTCTATGCAGCTGAATGCTCCGGTCTGAGTGCGGGCGGCAGTGCCGGGTATTGAGGTGTGAGTTTCTCACAAGTGTGACCCCCGCCTAAGTAGTAAAACCCTGAGGACAGATTCCCTTTAAGAAGCCAACGTGATGCACTTTAACAACATGTACAGTATCTTCCATATTCTAGGCTACATGGATCATTTCTAGTAATGTGATCATGTAACTGAGATTGCTCATTATCATTACAGCTTCCTAGGAATTTAATTATACTCAGTAGGAAACTCGTGATTCCATTATAATGTGGAGCTGTCTGCAGCAGTTTGGAATCATGCATACAATAAGGTGTCTGACCTACAGTAAATCAAAGTACAAATATGGTAATTCATCACCATTGATTTTGGTGGCACATTTTTGTAGCTCTGATCTTTCACATAATCTTCAGATATTATATTATGTCATGTTGAAGCCACTATGACACCAGTAATTAATAATGGCATAATGAAAGTAAAGAAAAACACTCTTTGTATCTTTTATTGTGCCAGTTACATGTACTCTACTGCATGCTACCTGTACTAAAGTGGCCTTAATGGTTTCTGTCACGAGTGTGTCACGCCAGCCTGGGAGATCAGGGGGTAGAAGATAACT
Source organism: Oophaga sylvatica (assembly GCA_033576555.1). Lineage (NCBI taxonomy): Eukaryota > Metazoa > Chordata > Amphibia > Anura > Dendrobatidae > Oophaga > Oophaga sylvatica. The sequence continues at coordinate 370,753,303 of JARQOD010000003.1, forward strand.
ATGTATTGTGAATTGCAGATCTTCCATTTTGGCTGTTCATGTCCCATATTGAATGGATTTGGTTTCCTTTGGTACTTGAGAGATTAACGACCCCTTTTTATGCTGGTCAGAAACTTGCAGTTCCATTTCAGCTGCTTCTGATCTGGTCATTACCTCTTCCTATAAAACCTGCCCAGACCCTCTCTGTCTTGCCAGTGAAAGCTCTGCTTCCTTGCTCTTTGGAGACGCTGTGCTGAATAGGAGTTTGTTGTTGCTACTGGAGATTTGCCTTCCTGTACTGTGTGCTAAATCTAAGTGTTTGGAGTGAAGTTGTTGTAGAAGTGTTCTGTTGTTTGCTGTAGTACGTGTCGATTTATCTCTTGGCCCCTCTTCCCGTTTAGTTTATTCCTCACTGTCCCTATCCTTCTGCCTATTGTTGGTTGCTTTTGTATCATAAAGGTTTTATGTTATCCCTGTTTTTTCTTGGTGTCTTGTTGACACATTATGTTTCTGTCCCATGCCTCATAGGGTGGGGGAGGGGACAGACCAGGGATTAACAAGAGCATAATAAGGTCAGAGACTCTGGCCTCTCTACCTACCCGTATTACATGTACTGTACTTAATGCTACCTATATTATATGCACTGTTCTGTTCAATACGTGTATTACATGTACTGTACTTAATGCTACCTATATTATATGCACTGTTCTGTTCAATACGTGTATTACATGTACTGTACTTAATGCTACCTATATTATATGTACTGTTCTGTTCACTACCTGTATTACATGTACTGTACTTAATGCTACCTATATTATATGCACTGTTCTGTTCAATACCTGTATTACATGTACTGTACTTAATGCTACCTATATTATATGTACTGTTCTGTTCACTACCTGTATTACATGTACTGTACTTAATGCTACCTATATTATATGTACTGTTCTGTTCACTACCTGTATTACATGTACTGTACTTAATGCTACCTATATTATATGCACTGTTCTGTTCAATACGTGTATTACATGTACTGTACTTAATGCTACCTATATTATATGCACTGTTCTGTTCAATACGTGTATTACATGTACTGTACTTAATGCTACCTATATTATATGTACTGTTCTGTTCAATACCTGTATTACATGTACTGTACTTAATGCTACCTATATTATATGCACTGTTCTGTTCAATACCTGTATTACATGTACTGTACTTAATGCTACCTATATTATATGTACTGTTCTGTTCACTACCTGTATTACATGTACTGTACTTAATGCTACCTATATTATATGTACTGTTCTGTTCACTACCTGTATTACATATTACATGTACTGTACTTAATGCTACCTATATTATATGTACTGTTCTGTTCACTACCTGTATTACATGTACTGTACTTAATGCTACCTATATTATATGTACTGTTCTGTTCACTACCTGTATTACATATTACATGTACTGTACTTAATGCTACCTTATTATATGTACTGTTCTGTTCACTACCTGTATTACATGTACTGTACTTAATGCTACCTGTATTATTGTACTGTTCTGTTCCCTACCTGTATTCCATGAACTGTACTTAAACAGTAACTTTCTTTTTAATCAGTCATTGCCACAATTCTCAATTCTGAGATAAAATCTGCATTCAGTGAAGACTTTTCTTTTACTGAGAGCAGATAACTGTTACTGATACACTTCTATGTACATGGAGAAAAGAGGAGCTAGAGACAGAGCTGCACCCTCCTCCTCTACCTACTATTCAATTCAATCCAATTCAATTCAAAGAAGCTTATTGGCAGGACTAAATACACATTAGTTTTGCCAAAGCAAGTGTACAAAGGGGAATAGGGATAGGGATGTTGGGTAGGGGCAGATCTGGGGTAGGGGCTATGGAAGTCCATGGCATAGAGAGGGGTGATGGGGGCACAGATCCGGGATGGGGGCTATAGAAGTCCATGGCATAGGGAGGGTGATGGGGCACAGATCCGGGTGGGGGCTATAGAAGTCCATGGCATAGGGAGGGGGATGGGGGCAGATCCGGGTGGGGGCTATAGAAGTCCATGGCATAGGGAGGGGTGATGGGGGCAGGTCCGGGGTGGGGGCTATAGAAGTCCATGGCATATCATAGTTCTCTTTCTCGCAGTCTATGACATTCGCTCACATACCGCTCTGCTATCTCCGCTACTCTCTCTTCTTCCCCCAGCAAGATATATGTTTTCTCTTCCTCCTTCATGGTGATGAAATCCGGGAAGAGATGTGAGAGTCTCCTGAAGTGAGTGTCCCTCACTGCTGAGTATTTGGAGCAGTCTACAAAGATTGCTATCTACTATCTACATAAGATTGCATCAGTAGTAGTGGTTATCTCCTATCTCTGTAATGGAAAAGTCTTTACTGAACACAGATTTTATCTCAGAATTGAGAATTTTGGTAATGACTGATCAATTCTGGCAGAGAAAGAAGCAGAGCTCTCTGATAAGATATATAATATGTTGCAATATATACTGTTCTTACCTGTATTACATGTACTGTTCTGCTCCCTTCTTGTATGTCATGCACTATTTAGCTTCCTATCTGCATTACATGTACTGTACTTAACTCTACGTATATTACATTTAACTTTCTGGTACCTACCAGTATGATATGTACTGTACTGATCTCTACCTGTATTACATGTACTGTTCTGTTCTCTACCTGTATGACATGTGCTGTTTTGCTCAGTACCTGCATTGCATGTATTGTTCTGTATTTTATCTGTTACATAAACTGTATTTTTCTTCTCCCTACTTGTATATCATGTACTTGACAGCTTCCTACCTGAACTACATGTACTGTACTGCTCTCTACTAATATTATATTGGCTTTACTGGTTTCTCTATGGACTACATGTTTGGTTCAGTTCTCTACCTTAAATACCTGTAGTTTTCTACTTGCTACCTGTATTACATTTATTTTACAGTCTAAATGTATTGCTCTGCTCTCCATCTGTATTACATGTTGTAGACTCTTCTTGTACTGTATTACTCTCTACCTGCACTACATGTACTGTTCTGGTCTCTACCTGTATTACATGTACTGTACTGCTCTTTATATTTATTACTTGTACTGTAGCTGCACTACAATATACTGTACTACTCCATATCTGTATTATATGTCCTGTATTACTCTATACTAGTACTTCATTGATTTTACTGGATTCTTTATGAACTACAGGTTAAGTTCTCTACCTACCATACATGTAGTTTTCTAGTATTAGTCCAGTTTCACACGCCCAGATATTTCGGGTATCGGTAAACATGGTACCGGAGATATCCGTGTCCATTTAAATACGTGGTATATCCGTGTAGCACACGAGTGGCACACATGTGCCGCATCAGGACCACACGGACAGCACGGACAGCTGCAGTAAGCACTGTCCCCTGCCTGTGGTGCTGAAGCTCCCTGTCATTATTCTCCCTGCTCTGCCGGCAACAGCGAGCAGGGAGAATAAATGAAAAACCCGACCTGGGTTCCCCCTTAGGTATTGAACCAACCCGGCAAAACTATTCAGCTGCGGGCTACTATTCTCATGCTGGAAAGGGGCCATGATTATGGGCCGCCCCCACCTAAAAACAGCAGCCTGCAGCTGCCCAGAAAAGGCGCATCTATTAGATGAGTCCATTCTGGAGCTTTGTCGGGTTCTTCCCACTTGCCCTGTAGTGGTGGCAAGTGGGGTTAATAAGGGGTTAATGTCACCTTTCTATTGTAAGGTGACATTAAGCCAGGCTTAGTAATGAAGCAGTGTCAATAAGACACCTATTCATTAGTAATTCTATAGTAAATAAAGGGTTAAATAAGCACACACACAATAAGAATAAAGTCTTTTAATGAAAGAATGCACTACACAGTTTTTAAATCTTTATTACACTCCCATTCCATTATCGAAGCCCTCGATCTCCTGTAAAAAATATAAAATAAAAATGCAGCAATATTCCACACCTGTTGGCCCTACAGTCAAGTCCCACGGCGTAAATCCATCTCGGGGGGTTAATCAGTTTACATCCGGAACGCTGCTAATGCAGCCACTTCGACTGTAAACTATTGGGGAATGAATGGGTGCAGCGCGCAGAGGCTCAGTGACTGGGGGTGACGTCACTGCTCGCTGACAGCTGAACTCCTGTATCCTCAGCACCGTCATCTTCCCATGGTGCTGAGGTCACAGGAGTTCAGCTGTCAGTGAGCACAGGCTCAGTGAAGTCACCCTCAGTCACTGAACCTGTGTGCGCTGCTTCCATTCATACCCCAGTAGTTAACAGTCAGAGCGGCTGCATTAGCAGTGCCCTGGCTGTAAACTGGTTAACCCCCCGAGATGGATTTACTCCGTGGGACTTGACTGTATGGTGGACAGGTATGTGATATTGTGGCTTTTTTAATTTATATTTTTTGGAGGAGTTCGAGGGCTTCAATAATGGAATGGGAGTGTAATAAAGATTTAAAAACTGTGTAGTGTATTATTTAATTAAATATGATATTAAGATATGAATTAAGCCAGAACGATGTATACAGACTGTGCCCTGTGATCTGCCACCATCGCACTCTAACCAGCATATCTATTTGCCAACTCTCCCTACAGGTACGTCACCCATCTTTCTACGCAGCTTTTTACACAGACTGTCCTTACCTCTGCTCGGAGTATCCACATGGTATGTCACCCAGCTTTCTACACAGCTTTTTACACAGACTGTCCTTACCTCTGCTCCCAGTATCCACATTGTACGTCACCCAGCTTTCTACACAGCTTTTTACACAGACTGTCCTTACCTCTGCTCCCAGTATCCACATTGTACGTCACCCAGCTTTCTACACAGCTTTTTACACAGATCCTCCTTACCTCTGCTCCCAGTATCCACATTGTACGTCACCCAGCTTTCTACTCAGCTTTTTACACAGACTGTCCTTACCTCTGCTCCTAGTATCCAGATGGTACGTCACCCAGATTTCTACACAGACTGTCCTTACCTCGCTCCTAGTATCCACATGGTATGTCTTTCAACTAACCCCTCCATTACCCCAGTGCTATTTATGACATTGTTTAGTTTGGCTTGATCATAAGCATCTGGTCCAGTCTTAATTGTCTGACCAAGATGAGCACAGACCACTCCTCTGTGCTTCACACCTGATCGCACTTTGTAGCACATATATTGCATAGCACAAGTCTGAAAAACACCTCAGAAAAAATTATTATTAGGGAATAAATCTATTCCAAACCAGAGAGAATACACAAAAAGAATCCCTAAAAAATACCTTTTAATTCATTGATTAAAACCATCATAAATAGACAAAAACCACACCATTAGGGGATCCAGGTATAATATACAAAATACACAAAATTTTTTTGTTAATTATATTATGAGGGGGGCAAAAAGGCTAGAATCACCTTAATAAGCCCTAATGATTCCCTTCCTGACTGCGGAGGTTGGCACCCTAGTTGTTGACGACATGGCGACCCCGCTCAATGTCGGTGCCCCTAATAAATAAACTGAATGACCCTAAAGCAAAAAAAAGGGATACACAGAAAAAACACACACTTACATATATAACCGAAAAATACCTAGGTGGAGAGACCTAATTGTCTCAGGATAAAGTGCTAGAACACTGTGTGCTTATCTCGAAGTATCCTACAATCAGGACTTATCTCGGAGAAGAAAAAGGAAATTGCAGCTAGGTTAAGGACTATCTCGTAGTCAAACAATGCTTATATGCTGCAAAATACCAAAAAATCAAGATACATACCCAGAGAGGAGAAAAAAAAACCTATACAGAGGGATAAGACATATCCTCCGGTGAATACCAAGTTAATAATTATGCACTTTATAGACTCAAATAAGAAATCTAGAAATCCCTCCAAGGATATATGAAAACAATAGCACACTATGTCAGATATGTTAAAGGGGCTGGATATAATAATCCAACCCTTAAACAAACATGTATTGCAATATGTAAGGGATACTTAACAAACCCCCAATTCAAGGAGGCTGATATTGATTACCTCCTACATATACTCATACTATAATGTATATTATAAATCCCCACAGAGCTGTATATCAACAAGAGTCATGCCTATTTATGCGCTTTAGACACTCAGAAATGGAGATCCCACTGGGGAAATAAATCAGCAATAATACCACATAAGAGATATATTATTAGGACTGTATGTAATACTCAATCCCTCAAACCAGCATAGATTGCAATATAACAGAAATACCCAGACCCAGTTCATGGAGGCTGATAGTTATTACCTCCCTACTAGACTCCAGGAAAAAAGGTGCATATAGTAAATCCCCATATATCTGTCAGACATATTGTGTGCAAAAATAAAGGACAATACTTATCTGCCAGAGATGAACAAGAAACCAGATGCATTTCCCCCTTCAGGTTATTGGTGGTTCATAAGGGATCAGAAGTTGGATTCTATTACCTCATGGCCGAGAGACCAATGCAGTGTGCGGCGCGCTCCATGCGCGTCCAGCGCCATTATTTAAAGATGAGTCCCGGTCACGTTACTGTTGCACAGCTTCTGAATCCACAGCTTTGCAGTAGAAAACTTCACAGAGCAGGCTGCATGGGATAACAAGCTTTTACTTGTCATTCCACGCTTTAGCTGCTTGCTTTAAACCATATATGCTTTTCTGTAGTTTACAAACTTTGTTTGGATTTCTTTCATCTTTGAATCCTGGAGGTTGTTCCATGTAAATGTCTTCTGTTAAATCTCCATTCAAAAAAGCTGTCTTTACATCCAGATGTCTTAAGGGCCCGTCTCACATAGCGATATCGCTACCGAGATCGGTGCTGAGTCACTAGTTTTGTGACGCAGCAGCGAGCTCACCAGCGATATCGCTGTGTGTGACATTCAGTGACGATCAGCCCCCCTGCTGGGTATCGCTGATCGTTGCTGAAATGTCTGGACATTTTTTGATCGCTGGTCTCCCGCTGACAGGCACGCATCGCTGCGTGTGACAGACGGGAGACCAGCGATCCGCTGGTAACCAAGGTACACAGCGGGTTGCCAGGCGCAGGGCTGTGCCTAGAAACCCGCTGTGTACCTTGGATACCAGCGCCCTGATGCAGGGAGCTGGTATCCAAGGTAAACAGCGGGTTTCCAGGCACCGCGCAGCGCTTGGAAACCCTCTGTGTACCTTGGATACCAGCTCCCTGCATCAGGGCGCTGGTATCCAACGTACACTGCGGGTAACTAAGCGATGTTACCCGCAGTGTCGCTGTCCCAGATCGCTGCCTGAGCTGCCTGTTTGGCAGCTCAGCAGCGATCATGTAGCGATACACCAGCGATCCTGACAAGTGCATATCATTGTCGGGATCGCTGGTGTATCGTTATGTGAGACCCAGCCTTTAGTTCCATCTGTTCCACTGCTGCAACTGTAAGTAAAGTTCTTATTGTAGTGTGTTTGACAACTGGAGCAAATGTTTCATCATAGTCTTCTCCATATTTTTGAGAATACCCTTTAGCTACGAGTCTTGCTCGATATCTTTCAGGTGTGCCATCTGTTTGGTATTTTACTTTAAAAATCCATTTACATCCTATGGCTTTTCTTCCTTCTGGCAAATCTGTTCGTGTCCATGTATTTGAATCATGCATGGTTTTAATTTCTGTTTCTGTTGCTTCTATCCAATTATTAGCTTCTTCTTCAGGAGGTTTAGATATGTCTTCCCAAGAGGTAGGTTCATAGATTTTTCTTATACTTGTCTTGTATGAGAGACGTTTTGGTGGTTTTCCTTTGTTCTCTCTTGTTGAACGTCTTGGTTCTGTGTCTGTTTGTAGTTGTGATTCTTCACTTTCAGTATTTTGTTCTTCATTAATTTCTACTTCTTTCTCATCAGATATTTCTTTAGTTATGTCACTATTGTTTTTCTTATTTCTTGTTTCAACTGAAATCATAATGTCTTCATTTAAATCTTCAATGAATGTCACACTGTTACTCACTGTAACTCTGTCTGTTTTGGGATCTAAGATTCTATATCCTTTGCAGTTTTCACTATATCCAACGAATATTCCTTCCATGGATTGAAGTTTGGAACATTTTTTTGTTGGAATGAATATAAAAACTTTACATCCAAAAACTTTTAAATGATTGACACTTGGTTTCATACCTTGCCACAGTTCATATGGAGATTTCTGGAAAACAGTCGGTTCTGTAGATATGTAGCTGTCATTGCTGCCTCACCCCAATATTTCTCTGGTAGATTAGAATCTGTCAGCATACATCTCATCATTTCTGTTAGAGTTCTGTTTTTCCTTTCTGCTACTCCATTTTGTTCAGGTGTGTATGGAAGTTTTCTGATGTTCTATTCCATTTTGTCTTAAGTAGTCTTCTATTCTGTGACCTGTAAATTCACCTCCATTATCACTTCTGATGACAATTGGCTTCCTTTGAAATTTGTTACTTGATCTTGTTACATAGTCTACAAGTTTATCAAAAACTTCACTTTTGTTATTAATTAAGTATGCGACTGTGTATCTTGAGTAGTCATCTATAAAAGTCAACATGTATCTATTGCCCCCTGATGTAGTCACTTTCATGGGTCCACATACATCAGTATGCACCAAATCAAGTGGTCTTTAGCTTTTCATCTCACTTTCTTTTGGAATAGATATCCTTGTGGCTTTGGATTTTATACAGTCATGGCCAAAAGTTTTGAATTTTTACAAAGTCTACTGCTTCACTTTTTCTAATGGCAATTTGCATATACTCCAGAATGTTATAAAGAGTGATCAGCTTAACAGCAATTACTTGCAAAGTCAATATTTGGCTAGAAAATGAACTTTATCCCCCAAAACACATTTCAACATCATTGCAGCCCTGCCTTAAAAGGACCAGCTAACCTCTTTTCAGTGATTCCTCCATTAACACAGGTGTGGGTGTTGATGAGGACATGGCTGGAGATCAATCTGTCATGATTAAGTAAGAATGATACCACTGGACACTTTAAAAGGAGGCTGGTGCTTGGCATCATTGTTTCTCTTCTGTTAACCATGGTTATCTCTAAAGAAACACGTGCAGTCATCATTGCAATGCACAAAAATGGCCTAACAGGGAAGAGTATCGCAGCTAGAAAGATTACACCTCAGTCAACAATCTATCGCATCATCAAGAACTTCAAGGAGAGAGGTTCCATTGTTGCCAAAAAGGCTCCAGGGCGCCCAAGAAAGACCAGCAAGCGCCAGGACCGTCTCTTAAAACTGTTTCAGCTGCGGGATCGGGCTACCAGCAGTGCAGAGCTTGCTCAGGAATGGCAGCAGGCAGGTGTGAGTGCATCTGCACGCACTGTGAGGCGGAGACTCTTGGAGCAAGGCCTGGTCTCAAGGAGGGCAGCAAAGAAGCCACTTCTCTCCAGAAAAAACATCATGGACAGACTGATATTCTGCAAAAGGTACAGGCAGTGGACTGCTGAGGACTGGGGTAAAGTTATTTTCTCTGATGAATCCCCTTTTCGATTGGGACATCAGGAAAATGCCTCATTCGGAGAAGACAAGGTGAGCGCTACCACCAGTCTTGTCTCATGCCAACTGTTAAGCATCCTGAAACCATTCATGTGTGGGGTTGCTTCTCAGCCAAGGGAATCGGCTCTCTCACAGTCTTGCCTAAAAACACAGCCATGAATAAAGAATGGTACCAGAATGTCCTCCAAGAGCAACGTCTCCCAACCCTCCAAGAGCAGTTTGGCGATCAACAATGCCTCTTCCAGCATGATGGCGAACCTTGCCATAAAGCAAAGGTGATAACTAAATGGCTCAGGGAACAAAACATAGAGATTTTGGGTCCATGGCCTGGAAACTCCCCAGATCTTAATCCCATTGAGAACTTGTGGTCAATCATCAAGTGACGGGTGGACAAACAAAAACCTAAAAATTCTGACAAAATGAAAGCATTGATTGTGCAAGAATGGACTGCTATCAGTCAGGATTTGGTCCAGAAGTTGATTGAGAGCATGCCAGGGAGAATTACAGAGGTCCTGAAGAAGAAGGGTCAACACTGCAAATATTGACTTGCTGCATTAACGCATTCTAACTGTCAATATAAGCTTATGTTACTCATATGTTTGCAATTATTATATTTCTGTCTGTGATAAAAACATCTGTCAAACACACATAAAAAAAACCAGAGGGCAGCAGATCATGTGAAAATATAATATTTGTGTCATTCTCAAAACTTTTGGCCATGACTGTACAACATTCACATCTTATGGTAATTGAGCAATCTGATATCTTTAAATCTTTTGTCAATTCTTTTCTCTGTAGTTCCCTTATACTGTCCGGGTGTCTATGTCCTAGACGTCTATGCCACATGTGAATACAGTTTTTGTGATCATATGTACATACCTTCATCTGTTCCTTTGGGTTGTCAATATGATATAATTGTACATCTGCCTTGACTTTGGTTATCATCTTGTTTCCTGCAATAATTGTACACTCATTATCTTTGAATTTTACTGTAAGTCCTTTTGCTGTGAAACGTTTCACAGATAATAATCCGCCTTCCAATTTTGGAACATACAACACATCCTGTACAAGTATCTTTGAATCTTGTCCGAACTTGTTTGAACAATTTAGCATACCTTGTCCAATACCTTCTGCGGTTATTTTGCTTCCATCTGCAAGGTAAATGGCTTCTTCTTATTTAAATCAAGATCAGTAAAGAAATTCTTGTCACTTGTCATATGACTCGTTGCTCCTGAATCAATAAACCAACCAAGTGATGATTTCTTGTCTGTTATTTTGAATGTGCCATTCCAATTATTCTCACACGAATCGGAAATTGTGTTTTTTACTTTCTGTGTATGCCTTTTATGTTGTAATTTTTGTTGTTCTGCTTTCCATATGGTACAGTCTTTCTTTAAATGACCTTTTTTCTTACATCTGAAGCATTCTCTTGTCTCTTTATTATAGGGTTTTTTAAATTCTGTAGCTTTAAGAGCGGTTTCACTGTCCTTATCTGTAGAAGAATCATTGATTTGTTCTTTTCTTCTCTGATATTCATCTATGAGTCTTGTTTTCACAAACTCTAATGTAATGTCTGTTTCTGGTCTCGTCTCAAGAGCATTTATCAAGGCTGTATACGAATCTGGTAAACTGCACAACAATATAGCTGCTATATGACTTTCTTTAATATCTTGACCAATAGATCTTAGCTGTGATATCACTTCCATAATAAGAATATATGCTTCTGTCGAGGTAAAATATAATTTTTCTACTTTAATACTTTCATATTATGTATATATTTCTATTTTTGTACCTTATATGATGTTTATAAGCTAGCTTCCATTTTGTGTATTCAAACAATAAGCTTTCCTTGCTACGTGGCATATAAGCTTTCCTTACTACGTGGCATTTAGCTAAAGACCCATCTCTGGAATATGTAACTGGATCCTGAATTCCAAGAGGATTGCATCAGCCAGAAGTTACATCATTCGGGAGCTGAGCTGAGCTGAAGGAACGGTGGAACCAATCCAGATGTTAGAATACTATACATATCCATATATGGCTATACTGTTTCTCTTTAGGTGCCCCTCACTCCACCCTGATATGCATACTATATAACTTTGTGCTTGTAATAATAAAGATCAGAATTTGCTGAGAAAGCTGCGTCATAGTAGTCTCTGGAGCATGTATTGAGTATGAAGCAGTCTGTTGTTCTGATTCATTCTCTGATGGTCGACCCTTGCTCATAGCCTGAATCTGGAGTGACTGGAGGACGAGTGGTCTGTCTCTATGACCCCGACAATTGGCGCCTAACAACGTGGGGAGTGGATCGCCGCCCGTCCGGACCCGTCCTGAGGACTTTGCGGTGGTGCCCACGGTGACTGAGTGCGAGGACTGCAGCCTCCATTGAACACGGTAAGTTGGGATCATATACTTTATATGCGTCCTACTTGCCTGTGTCATCAGTCATTGTTGGCTCTTGCTGTATTGTCTATTTGGGTCTGGGTGGGTGACCGGTTGAGTGGTGAGACCGAAGGCGATCCCACGCCACGAACCAGCAAGTGAGACCGAGTGACGTCGCATGTCTGCACGTGCTTGTGTCAATACCACGTTCCTCCTCCTCCGGTCACTGTACCCTTATGTAGATAATTGCCTCCCGTGACTGTTAGAATAAAGTTGGGACAAATTTTAGATTTTTGAAGTGTTGAGTGGGGTAAAAGAGCACACTGATAGTCTAGTTAGTGACAGATTGAGGAAGGGCTCTCTGTCTTACCAGTGACAAATTGAGGAGGACTCTTTGTCCAACACGGGACGCCTCATTAGGAGAAGCCCCAGTGTCAGCATATAGAGGGGGACTCTGTGCTGTGTAAAGTGTCACGGTGAACTGTGCTGTAAAGTCACCATCCACAGTTAGGGAAGGGACAGATTAGAGGAGGACTCTTTGTCTTGTCAGTGTATTGAGGGGGACTCTGCATTGACGGGTGGTGACCTGCAAGTGACGCCGGTGGTCTGAGTCGCGACAGACCATTGCACTTTGTTAAATCATGATGCGTATGTTTAAATCTGAGAGACCTCACAAGTTAGAGGGTGGTGCTGTGGGAGTCTGTGAGTTAGTGAAGTCACGGGAGGGCAAGAAGGCTGTTACAAATGTGAAAAGGTTATATAAGATGATGGATTTGCCTACTACGGGCAGACTTCAGCCTTCAGCGTGGAAGGATTATGTAGCACAGAAGAAGGGAGAGTTATGTGATGAGAGACTTCTACATCAAGCACAGGCACATCTCAGAGTAGCAAATGATTTGAAAATTGAGGGCTGGAAGGAAGTAGATGGTGTAGGAGGTTCAGAAGGTGCTGAGCCTTTGTTCGGATATGTGAAATGCTCTGCATATGATCTTGTTGAAGTAACTAAAATGGCTGCTGTACCCCTCATGCCCGTCACGGTTCTAAGGCCCCAACCCCCGCCCTATAATGGCACCGATCTCAGAACAAAGGGAGGTTGGACTTGTCATGCGTGTGGTGAACAGAATCCACCCTGGGCGGAGACCTGCCGTGTCTGTGGGGCGGGCCGCCCCTGGTGTAATGCCCAGCCCAATGCCCCCCCCATTCCCAACAGTGGGAAGCCCCCAGACAACGCCCCTTCCCACAATTTCACCCAGCAGCCATCTTGGGACCCAGCCCAGCAAACCATCTTGGGACACCCAGCAGCCATCTTGGGACACCCAGCGGCCATCTTGAGACACCCAGACACACCCAGTCAGGCCTATATCCCTTGCTGACACCATCCGGGGCCTACTATCAGCCACCGCCCGCATCTGTGCAGGCCGCAGCTCCCAATATGGCACCAGATGTAACACCGTTGTTCCCTTTCACTCACCCCAATCCGGCCATAGCTGCAATGCATGAATCTTCAGCCTTCCAGACAGTGATCAGAAGCCGCCGCCGTGACATTACAGGATTCAATGAAGGGGAGGAGGATCAGGAAATAGGGGAAGGGTGGGCCCCTCAACAGCCATCACCACCCCCAGTGCCACCAGCACTCCTCTCCCTTTATCTCTCCCCCACCATCATTGTCAACCCCTGGCCCTAGGGCCCACTCCACCCCCTACTCCAGGGTTGAGGCAACTCCCTCTCTTTCACACATCCCCAGAGAGGATAGTCGCTCTGTAAGATTCATGGAAACCCCGATCAGGCCCCCAGCTCCCGGTGTACCCGAAAACTGGTATCCCTGCTACTCACAGAATTACACAGACCACAACGGGAATCCAGTGACATTGTCCATAGGGTACGGTGATATCCTGACACATCAGGTTGGCGCTATAGTTAGTCCTGCCAACTCGAACTGCTCCAACAAGGGGGGCCTGGCTCTGCTAATAGCCCAAGCTGGTGGTCCCATCGTCACTACAGAATGCATGGCTCATTTACACACTCATGGTCCCCTGCTACCTGGTCAGACTCTGACTACCCATGCAGGAGACCTTCCTGTTGATGTCATCATCCATGCAGTAGGTCCAGTCCATGATCCCCTAAACCCAGATGAGTCACGGGCCACCCTTCGGGCCACTATACATTCAGTACTCCATCATGCTGGCAGGTTAAGCGCAGGAGACATGCCCAGGCGCACCCTATCATTACCACTCATTTCCTCGGGTACCTATGGGTACCCTCTTGGCCCCTGCATGCAGGAACATGTCTCAGCCCTGAAGGATGGACTCCGTACCATAGACCATGAGCTGGATTCCGTCAGAATTGTCTGCCTCCGAAGCCCTGCTGTTCAGAAGGCAATGCCCATAGCTATCCAACTGATGACTTCGGCCATGCCTAATCTACCTCAGGGCCCTGGGTTAACTACACCCTTGATGCCCTCAACCCAAGCTGGGGGCCAACCAAGTCCATGTCAGACACCGGAAGCCCCTGTCAAAATCGTCCCTGGACCTCTGGGAGAAATCAGGTATCAGCCATTTACACCAACACAAATTGATTCCTTGGTCTCCAAGCTCCCGGATCCGGACAAGTATCCTATGGACTACGCACGGCGTATGGAACGAACCAGGGGTATCTATGGAGCCACCTGGGCCGACCTGTCCGGCATCACCTCCCTCAGAACGTTTGAGCCCTTCCTATCCACTATGGAAAAGGCTATGGATCCTACCAAGGTCGGGTCACTCACCACCTATGAATCAGGCATTGAATATTGCAAACAATTGACTTCCTGGGCCCAAGATAGACTGACTGACCAGACAGGGTCAGTACAAGATGTCCAGCAAGAGCCTGATGAGTCAGTAGAGAAATACTCTGCTCGCCTGCTTTTGCATTTCGAAGACCTGGGCTTTAATATGAATATCAAGACTCAGAAGAAACTTCTAGTGGAATCGTTCATTCAAGGTCTACAGGACAAATTGAGAGAGGAAGTGCTTAAAGTACGCCCTGACATTTTATCCTCCTCCTTTGATGATGTAGTAACTGTTGTCAAGGCCTTCCATAAATCATTGCAGAAACGGGAAAAAGAAGCAGCAGATGGAAAGGAGGACACCAAACTTAAAGTAAAGAGTAAACCAGTGCCGTCCATGGTCTACCAAGCTCAAGAAAATTACCCACCTCCCAATAATCAGTCAGGCATAAAATGGGTGCTAGTGGAAGGAAGTGGAGGAGGTCCCCCACCCCCACCAAGAAGACAAGAACATGAGCGCGATAGAAGATCCGACCAACGAAACCGAAGACCAGCTCGTGACCCCGAAGGACGTGTGCTGTGCTGGGAGTGTGGCAGCCCAGATCATATCCTCAGAGACTGTCCACGCCGTGGGAATCACAGGAATGGTCCTAGCTCTAGAGACAGCTACGATAATAGACTTCAAGATTATAATGAGAGGCCACCCCCACGCTACTGACGGGGAGGCCAACCAGTGTCCACCTTCCCAGCTGCCCATCCATCTGCAGCTTGTGGGACAGTCACCTTACAGGTGGACAATCAACCCTTGAAGTTCTTAGTGGACACTGGGGCGGCCACTTCTGTCATCTCTTCTGCACACCTTCCTTCATCAGTATCTCTGTCTTCTGAAACCCTCACATGTGTTGGAGTAGAAGGTCAACAGACTGCTTCCCCCCTCACTACCCAGTGTCTGCAGGACCCTTCACCGGAGTATTGACCAAATTTCTGGTCTCTGAAACCTGCCCTGTCAACTTATTGGGTGCAGATCTCCTGGAAAGGATGAAGGCCACCATCACTTTTGGAGAACAAGGTATGGAACTCTGCTTACAAGACCCCAATTCCCAGCAAGGGGCAGAAGACAGATGTGTTCTAAAGGCCTTTCCTCTGATGATGATGACTGTACAACCTGAGACACCTGGAGCCACAGCAAACATACCTGTTTGGCTATCTGGATCCCTCTCAATTTCCTGACAGCCTGTGGTCAGAGGGACCCGAAGATGTTGGACTTTTATGGGTACCTCCAGTTAAGGTACATCTCAAGCCTGGATATAAATATCCACGTTTGCCCCAGTACCCTCTCAAAGCCGCACAAGAATATAGCCTGGGTGCTCAAATTTCTTCTCTTCTGAAGTCTGGAGTTCTGATAAGATGTGTTCACCCTGTAACACACCTCTGTTCCCAGTCAAGAAGAAGACCGCTCCAGGAGAACCTCCAAGATACCGGCTGGTACAGGACCTCAGAGCAGTGAATGCTGCCACCATCCTAGAGACTCCTGTGGTACCTAACCCAAACACTTTGTTGTCCAACGTACCTCCAACAGCCACAATGTTCACTGTAATTGACTTGGCAAATGCCTTCTTCAGTGTGCCTCTGCACGAAGACTCCAGGTTTCTTTTTGCCTTCACTTTCCAAGGGGGACAGTTAACATGGACAAGAACCCCACAAGGAGGTCAGAATTCTCCTAACCAGTTCACACAATCAATGAAGACTGTTTTGGAGCCCTGGATACAGGAAAACCCTCAAGTAACTTTGTTACAGTATGTGGATGATCTACTGCTTTGTGGTACGGAAGAAACCATATTGCCTGCCTCAACATCATTGCTGCTGTTCCTCTGCTCAGCCAATTGTAAAGTGTCGAAGAACAAAGTTCAATGGTGTCAGATTAAGGTTGTCTTTCTTGGACATTGCATTTCACAAGGAGCCCGCCATCTTACTGAAGAAAGAAAGCAAGCAATAAGGGAAATTTCTTACCCTGAAACCTACTCTGCTATGCAGACCTTTCTTGGGCTTATCACCTACTGCAGACAGTGGATTCCTGAAGCCTCCAGACTCATGCAACCATTGTATGACAGTCTCAAGAATGGAGGACCAGATTGGCGAAATGCCCCGGATCCAGATGTCTATGAACAGCAGAAACAGTGCTTCTACAAATTGAAGGAGAGTGTCATCTCTGCTCCTGCCTTAGGCATCCCGGATTACACTCAACCCTTCCACCTCTTCGTGTCCGAATCCGGGGGACATGCATCTGGCGTTTTGGCTCAACACCATAATGACAAATACCGGCCTTTGGGCTATTACTCGGCACGTCTGGACCCAGTTGCAAGGACTTCACCCACGTGTCTCAAGGAGGTCCATGCTGCTTATACCCTTCTGGACAAGTCTGCTGATGTTGTCCTTGGACATGATCTGGTCATTCAAGCTGGCCATGACCTTTCTGCTGTCCTCCAACAGACTTCACCCAGACACCTTACTCATCAAAGGCACCTCAGACTCCAGTGTTCCCTGCTGTTACCTTCAAATGTCTCCTTCCAAAAGTGCACCATTATCAATCCTGCCACTTTGCTTCCACCTTCTGAGGGGGAGAGGAAGATGAATATGCCAATATGCTACCCCATGACTGTTTGAAAATTTTGGAACAAGACACTTCTGCACCTGAAAATATGGTGTCCCGTCCGCTGGCTGACCCAAAATGGAGATTATGGACGGATGGCTCACGGTTTGCTGATGCTCAAGGCAAGTTCCACACAGGATATGCTGTTACAACGGAAACAGAGGTCCTTATGGCTGAAGCCCTACCACCTTCCATGTCTGCACAAGAAGCAGAACTTGTGGCCCTGATAGAGGCCTGTCATCTAGCCACTGGAACCACTGTCAATGTGTACACAGATTCAAGGTACGTACATGGAATTGCTAATGACTTTGGGCTCCTATGGAGAAATAGGGGATTCATCACAGCCGCTGGAACACCGGTGAAACATGCTCTCTGGATTAAAGCTTTGATTGAAGCCTTGAAAGAACCTACTCAGATCGCTGTCATTAAGGTCAGGGCTCATGGCAGAATAAGCTCAAGAGAAGCAAGAGGAAACCACCTGGCAGACCAAGCAGCCAAGGCAGCAGCAATGGAGAATGTGTCACCAAAGTGGCAGGAAAAACAGGAGAAGCAAGAAGACACGAGAAAATTTAATGGAAATTCGCAGATGATGGCTATCACCAGAGCAATGGCCAAAGAGACCAACTCTGAAGCTATCCAGGAGTATCGAGAATCGTCCTTGGAAAGGCCAAGAGACAAGAAGAAAAGGAAGCCAACAACGTTGGAAGAATCCTCATTAGATGAAAATTCCAAACCCTTCGGACCACTTGAAGCCAAATTGTGGCAAGAACAGAAACAAACCTCCATTGAATAAATAAAGCAATGGAAAGCAGCGGGAGCCCTGAGATCAGGAGCATCTCTCCCCTTTTACAGAGTGCATGGAAAAACTTGTCTGCCCAGGCGTATGTATCCAGCAGTGGCTGCGTGGGCGCATGGACCCACACACAGAGGAAAAAACCAAGCTCTGGCATGCATCAACAAGTTGTATTTTGCACCTGGAATATCATCTGCCGTGGCTGCATACTCGAAGTCCTGCTCTGTTTGCGCCACCTGCAATCCAACGGCCACTGAACGAGTCCCTCTCCAACATTTAGCCAAACCAGACTACCCTTGGCAAAGAATACAAGTTGACCATATCCAGATGCCAAAAGCAGGAAAATATGAATATGTCCTTGTGGCTGTGGACATGTTCTCTGCCTGGCCGGAAGCCTATCCGGTCACCAACATGACTGCCAAAACCACGGCCAAGAAACTGATCACCGAGATTGCCTGCAGATTTGGAATCCCTGAAGTGATAGAGTCAGATCAAGGCCCAGCTTTCACTGCAATGTCTACAGGGAGCTGTGGACCATGCTAGGAACAGACTTGGGCCTACACACTCCATACCATCCAGCCAGCTCAGGCAAAGTGGAGAGAATGAACTCCACAATCAAAACCCAACTTCTGAAAATGACCCAAGACCATCCCCTTCCCTGGCCTGACTTGCTTCCCATAGTGCTGTATCACATTAGACACACACCCCAGGCCAAACACGGGTTGACCCCCCATGAGATTCTGTTTGGGGCCCCTCCCAAGATAGGAGACATTAGGCCCCAAGAGCTATCTGAAACTAATGATAAAGTGGTAAAATTTGTGATTGCTTTGTCTAAAGAGTTGACTAACACCCATTCTATAGTGTCTGCTTCTCTCCCAGAATCCACAGGTGACACGGTGCACAACTTCTCGCCTGGTGACCTGGTGTATGTGAAAAAGTTTGTGAGGAAAGACTGCCTCCAACCCAGATTCGAGGGTCCTTACACCGTGATCCTGACCACTCCTACAGCACTGAAGCTTGAGGGCAAGAGCACCTGGATTCACGCCTCTCACTGCAAGAGAGACAAGACAAGTCTGTAAAGAATGAAAGCTACTTTCTATATCCTTTTGGCATGTGTACTGCCAACTTTCAGTTGGACAGCAACGACGTTCTGGGTAGACATGACTAACCCAGTACAGACGTGGTCATTCGATTTTTGTGATATATCCCCCAGGGATTGTGTAAAAGGAATAATGACAAAATTCCGGCAGGACCAAATTACTGATTATGGGGTATTCTATTTATGTGTAACCCGCCCTGGGAATGAGAATTGTTATTACTGGTCTGATGTAGGTTGGAACACGGGTGCAGTGGACTGGGGATATAAGCCAAAGGAAGCCCAAGACAGGAAAGATAAGAATGGGAAGTCCCTACTCACTCGATTAACTCTAAGCACTGGACCGTTAGGCAGATACGAGTCCGCTTGTATGTGGCATAAGCGGTGTTTCCCCATATACTTAAATTTGGAAAATCCCCAGCCAGGAGACTTGGGAAAGTATGTTTTGGGTCTTCATGAAGGGGCCATCAACCCAACACTAGTGATAATAGTATTCAAAGATATAAAAACAAGGCCTACTCAAGCCCCTGCCATCACAAATCCGCTCCGGGGTGGGGAAGTGTTGCAACAAGTACTCAATGAGGTAATTTCTATCCCAGAACTTAAATGGGAAGATGTCTTCTCCATAGAAACCCAAGTAAACCCCCGCAAAAATCTATGGCTAGAATGGGTCAGATATAATGTTAGAGCCCAAAATATATCAATAGGATGTGTTGCCTGTGCTGCTGCAAATACTCATCTATATGCTCATGCTTTCCCTGCTGACCACAATGCCACAATCTGTCTATTGGGGTTATTGAAAGGAGTTAATGACACCTCCTGTCCTGATTATATTCCCCTTGTCAGTCTAAAAACCAAATTGCAAACCCCTCGGGATGTCATAGTAAATAAGGATAACTATACCTGCTACTCTCCTGACAACTCTACTGGCCCCCCTTAGGGGTATTTGAAGACGGGTTCTGCCAGACCAATAAGATATAGATGCTAACCTATTGACTAATCATTCCAGATACATGTATGATATTTATTGGTTCTGTGGGGACGGAAGACTGAGATCTCAGTTGCCAGGTATATGGAGTGGTCAGTGTACATTGGTAAAGCTAGCCATGCAATTCAAAATCTTACCCTGGGACCCAGAAATAGCCCCTGAACTAACTAGGAAGAAGAGAAGTTTAGATCAGCTGCATACCAGCTATGCTGACGACCCCAAGGTCTATATAGATTCCATAGGTGTCCCTAGGGGGCTCCCTGACGAGTACAAAGCCCAGAACCAGATTACTGCAGGTTTCCTCTCCCTCATTCCCACCATACAGATCAACAGAAATGTGGACTGGATAAACTATGTCTATTACACTGAGCAAAGGTTCATCAACTATAGTAGAGACGCTTTCCAAGGTATAGTTGAGGAACTGGGCCCCAACACAAGAATGACTCTTCAAAATAGACTGGCTATTGATATGATCCTAGCCGAAAAAGGTGGAGTCTGTGGGATGATAGGGGAAGAATGTTGTACTTATATTCCTCAGAATTCTGGAGTCAATGGTAAAACTATAGTGGCCCTTACAAAGATTAAAAATCTGGCTCAGGAAGTAAAGGCCAATGCAGGAGTAGATACCTCTTTCTTCTCAGGGTGGCTTGGAGGACTCAAAGGATTTTTCCAACAAGCCTGTCTAGTGGTAGCAGGGCTTTTGGTGTTGGGATTGATAATTCTATGTTGTGTGATACCCTTGTACAGAAAAGCTGTGACCAATGCAACCGCCTCCTCAGGTACTTTCTTTCATCAGGAAGTTATGTCCCTGCTATATGATGACACTGATAGGGGTGATATGGAAAAATATACCCGCAGGATGAACCTGATAAAATCCCCTATGACAAAATACAAATAGAAATGAGAGATTTAGTTTAGGGACAGATGGGAGAACTCCATGTGTATGTTAGAGTAGGGCCCTGAGCGTGTGGGGGCATTCCACAAGGGAATGATCCTAAGACGACGGGGTGAAGAAGTCCAACCCATCTCCCTCCCCCAACACATGGACAGTCTCAAAGGTCACCCCTGCAAGGGAAAGCTTAGTGTTTAGGGGGGATTGTCGAGGTAAAATATAATTTTTCTACTTTAATACTTTCATATTATGTATATATTTCTATTTTTGTACCTTATATGACGTTTATAAGCTAGCTTCCATTTTGTGTATTCAAACAATAAGCTTTCCTTGCTACGTGGCATATAAGCTTTCCTTACTACGTGGCATTTAGCTAAAGACCCATCTCTGGAATATGTAACTGGATCCTGAATTCCAAGAGGATTGCATCAGCCAGAAGTTACATCATTCGGGAGCTGAGCTGAGCTGAAGGAACGGTGGAACCAATCCAGATGTTAGAATACTATACATATCCATATATGGCTATACTGTTTCTCTTTAGGTGCCCCTCACTCCACCCTGATATGCATACTATATAACTTTGTGCTTGTAATAATAAAGATCAGAATTTGCTGAGAAAGCTGCGTCATAGTAGTCTCTGGAGCATGTATTGAGTATGAAGCAGTCTGTTGTTCTGATTCATTCTCTGATGGTCGACCCTTGCTCATAGCCTGAATCTGGAGTGACTGGAGGACGAGTGGTCTGTCTCTATGACCCCGACACTTCTGCATGTCACTGTCTGCACTTAGTCTCATACTGTAAAGCTTTCTTAATAAAAATAATTTGTGATTTAAGCTGGATCTTTCATACAGTTTTCTTAATGCTTCCCACATTCCTTTTGCTGTTTCTTCATTTCTTATATGTATTAATTGAGCATCATCCACTAATAAGCTAATGGTGGCTCTCGCTTGTCTATTTTTCTTATCCCATGTCTGATTATCCTGATCAGGTCTATCTGTAGTGATTAATTCCCATAAATCATCTTTAGACAATAACATCTCTACTTTGAACTTCCATAGCTGATAGTTCTCATCATTCAGTTTAGCTACTGTGAGTTTTAGCTCTGTGCTACTTGTCATTTTTAACTTATCTTACTTGTTTGGAGAGACTTGCACTGAAGAATTCTTCTGCGTTCACCAGGGTCTTGCTGTGAGTTCCAGTGTCCTGGGTATCTGGTATTCTTGGTGCATGGGATCTGTGGTGCCTGGATTCTCTGGGTATGTTGTATCTGGGCACGCTGTATCCGGGCCCATAACCTGTTGCACAGCTTCTGAATCCACACCTTTGCAGTAGAAAACTTCACAGAGCAGGCTGCATGGGATAACAAGCTTTTACTTGTAACAACATGAGGTAAAGGAAGAATGCACAGTCATTTTAGCATTGCATCAGGAAACAGGAACAAAATGAAAGTGAAACTACAAGTGAGACTATTTCTTATACAATACATTAAACAGAAGGAAACGTTACACAACATCGCCATCTATTGTCAGGTCAGCATAAAGTCCTCCTTTACCTTATAATAAGTCCTAATCTGTTGAATATGCCAACAGTTACAACATGGAGTCCAAATGGAACGCAGTTTGTGCTCCACAGACTGGAAATACGTTATCAAGGAGGAGAGAGCTCTCGGAAGTGCAAAGACACGTAAAGTAAACATCCGGTTACCAGTCACATGACAACATAAGATCATAGTGGAGCACACTTTACGTTCCTCGACACGGAAATAAAGAAACTCTCAAGATCACATCTCATTACCTGTGCACTTGACTCGATCCCATCCCACTTCATCCCAAACCTCACCGCAGTCTTCATCCCAACCCTAACTCATCTCTTCAACCTATCACTAACAACTGGTGTTTCAAGCATTAAACATGACTCAATCACACCTATCCTCAAAAAGCCCTCTCTTGACCCATCCTCTGTATCTAGCTATCACCCTATATCACTTCTCCCCTATGCCTCAAAACTACTGGAACAACATGTCCATCTTGAACTGTCCTCCTACCTGTCTTCTTGCTCCTTCCTTGACCACCTACAATCTGGCTTCAGGCCACACCACTCCACTGAAACTGCCCTAACTAAGGTCACCAATGACCTATTAACTGCCAAGGCCAAGCGACACTACTCTGTCCTCCTCTGGGACCTGTCCTCTGCCTTTGACACAGTGGACCATTCCCTATTACTACAGACCCTCTCATCTCTTGGTATCACAGACTTGGCCCTATCTTGGATCGCGTCATACCTAACAGACCGGACATTCAGCATCTCCCACTCGCACACTACCTCCTCACCACGCCCACTATCCATCGGAGTCCCACAAGGTTCAGTCCTAGGGCCCCTGCTCTTCTCCATTTACACCTTCGGCCTCAGACAGCTCATAAAATCTCATGGCTTTGAATATCACCTCTAT
The DNA here is from genome assembly GCA_033576555.1 of Oophaga sylvatica. Lineage (NCBI taxonomy): Eukaryota > Metazoa > Chordata > Amphibia > Anura > Dendrobatidae > Oophaga > Oophaga sylvatica. Next base: position 370,776,801 of record JARQOD010000003.1, read on the forward strand.
GCTGATGACACACAGATCTACATCTCTGGACCAGATATCACCTCCCAACTAAACAGAATCCTTCAATGTCTGTCCGCTATTTCATCCTTCTTCTCCACTAGATTCCTAAAACTTAATATGCACAAAACAGAATTCATCATCTTTCCCCCATCTCACACAACCCCTCCAATGGACATATCCATTAAAGGAAACCACTGCCCACTCTCTCCAGTCCTAGAAGCTCGCTGCCTCGTGGTTATCCTTGACACTGATCTCTATTTTAAACTGCATATCCAAGCCCTTTCCACTTCCTGCCGACTTCAGCTCAAAAATATTTCACGGATCCATACATTCCTCAACCAAGAATCGGCAACAACCCTAGTCCATACCCTCATCATCTCCCACCTCGACTACTGCAACCTCCTGCTCTGTGGCCTCCCCTCTAACACTCTCGCACCCCTCCAATCTATTCTAAACTCTGCTGCCTGACTAATCCACCTGTTCCCCCGCTATTCCCCAGCCTCTCTCCTCTGTCAATCCCTGCACTGGCTCCCCATTACACAAAGACTCCAGTTCAAAACACTAATCATGACATGCAAAGCCATCCACAACCTGTGTCCTTCATACATCTGTGACCTCGTCTCCCGGTACTTACCTGAACGCAACCTCCGATCCTCACAAGATCTCCTTCTCTCTTCCCCTCTTATCTCCTCTTCCCACAATCGCATACAAGATTTCTCCCGCGCATCCCCCCTACTCTGGAACTCTCTACCACAACAAATCAGACTCTCACCTACCATGGAAACCTTCAAAAATAACCTGAAGACCTTCCTCTTCCGAAAAGCCTACAACCTGCAGTAACCACCAATCCACCAAACCACTGCACGACCAGCTCTACCCTCGCCTACTGTATCCTCACCCATCCCTTGTAGATTGTGAGCCCTCGCGGGCAGGGTCCACGCTCATCCTGTACCAGTCGAAACTTGTATTGTTTAAGATTACTGTACTTGTATTTATTATGTATACCCCACCTCACATGTAAAGCGCCATGGAATAAATGGCACTATAATAATAAATAATAATAATAATAATTAAAAGACTTTATTTTTATTGTGTGTGTGCTTATTTAACCCTTTATTTACTATAGGATTACTAATGAATAGGTGTCTTATTAACACCTCTTCATTACTAAGGGCCCCGTCACATATAGCGACACATCAGCGATCCCGACAATGATATGCACTTGTCAGGATTGCTGGTGTGTCGCTACATGATCACTGCTGAGCTGCCAAACAGGCAGCTCAGGCAGAGATCAGGACAGCGACCCTGCGGTTAACGTCGCTTAGTTACCCGCAGTGTACGTTGTATACCAGCCCGCTGGAGCAGGGAGCTGGAAACCAAGGTACACATTGGGTTTCCAGGCACTGCGCGACACCTGAAAACCCGATGTGTACGTTGGTTACCAGTCCCCTGCAGCAGCGCGCTGGTATCCAACATACACATCGGGTTTCCAGGCGCCGCTCGGTGCCTGGAAACCCGATGTGCACCTTGGTTACCAGCTAATCGCTGTCTCCTGCCTGCCATACGCAGTGATGCGTGCTGGCCAGCAGGAGACAAACGATCAAAAAAATGTCCAGGACATTCAGCGACGATCAGCGATACCCAGCAAGGGGGCTGATCGTTGCTGAATGTTACACACAGCGATATCGCTGGGGAGATCGCTATTGCATCACAAAACTAGTGACTCAGCAGCGATCTCGCTAGCGAGATCAGTGTGTGACGGGGGCTTAAGCCTGGCTTAATGTCGCCTTACAATAGAAAGGTGACATTAAGCCCTTTTTAACCCCACTTGCCACCACTACAGGGCAAGTGGGAAGAACCCGATAAAGCTCCAGAATAGGTGCATCTAATAGATGCGCCTTTTCTGGGCAGCTACGGGCTTCTGTTTTCAGGCTGGGGGGGCCCATAATCATGGCCCCTTACCAGCCTGAGAATAGCAGCCCGCAGCTGTATAGTTTTGCCGGGTTGGTTCAAAACCGAAGGGGGCAACAGGTCGGTTTTTCATTTATTCTCCCTGCTCGCTGTTGCCGGCAGAGCAGGGAGAATAATGACAGGGAGCTTCAGCACCACATGCAGGGGACAGCACTAACTGTAGCTGTCTATGCCGTCCGTGCACATGGAGGACTGTGTGAACAGTTCTCCGTGTGAAACGTGTGCGGGTCCTTTTGCGTCCATGCTGCCGGAGAAAAACGGACATGTCAGCGTGTTTTGCACACGGGCACACAGTCCGTGAAAACATGCTGACATGTGCATAGACCCATTCATTTTAATGGGTCTATGCATGTCAGTGTCTGTAAGGTTCTATGTATATATTCCTGAAACTCAGTTTGTTCGTTAGCCATTTTACTTTCTGTCTTGCTGCAGCTATCTTGCCCTCAGTCAAAATGGAGTTTCCAGCTTGCATGTTCCCGACCCTGATTCTCTCCTTTGCTTCTTAAGCAGCCACAGCTGAGCAATCAGTGCTTCAGAATCTAGCCTGCAGTGAACCTGTGACTTGACTCCTGTAAGCCTTGGACCTTGTACTCCAGCTATTCCTACTGAGGAACTCTGAAGCACTTGTGGACTCTGAACCCTGCTCTTTGAAAGACCCACGTTTGCATGGACTTACGGTAACAGAGAAGAAGATCCTGAATCTGTATTGGAGAGTGATTGCTGAGCTTGGATTACTCTGGCCTGCTGTGTCTCCTGTTTCTGTGTCTGCAAACTGTGTGACTATTTCTGCCAACTTGTATGAAGTAATACAGGACTTTTCTATATCAAACCTGTGACTCCTGTGTTTTCATCGCACCCAAGCACAAGACGCTATATGAACTGTACTACATACATTACAAGATTCTGAAGCCAAAACGTTAGTGTCTGCTGGGTCTGGAAGGCTGTGTCTGCTGTACTGTGGATATCAGACGTCCGGTTGTACTTTCTGTGATGACAGTGGTTGTGACTTCTCACAACCATTCCAGGTGAGCAATTCCCTTAAGTTTTTTCTTTTTGCAGTGTTACCACAGGTAAACACTATTGTTTTTTTTGTTTTTTTTTCCTTTCTTTTCTCTTTTTTGTCTGCTGTAACTCTGGATATCAGATGTCTGGTTGAAACTTTCTGTGATGATAGTGGTTGTGACTTCTCACAACCATTCCAGGTGAGCAGTTCCCTTAATTTTTTTTTCTCTCTGCAGTGTTGCCACAGGTGAACACTATTGTTTTTTTTTCTCTCCTCTTCTTCCAGTAATCCTGTCTTAAAAGATCTGGAAAATGGAGGCCCGCATAAAGGAACTTTGCGGAGTGACTGATAATATCCTTGCAGATTTGCAGAATATAAAGACCCGTTTTACAAATCTACAGGACCTCAATAATCACAATTTGCAAGTGGTTGGACAGACTACCCAGGATTTGCGAGCCAGGATTGAGATTCTAGAGGGGCGAGTCCAGGCTCCTGCCGTAGCCCCGAGTGCTGGGATTCCCAAGTTGCCCCCTTTTCGTTTTGGCGGTGAACGTGAGAAATTCAGGGGATTTATTAATCAATGCAATCTTTTTTTTCTGCACATGCTTCACAATTTCCCACTGAACGATCTAAGGTGCTTACTATAATTATGTTGCTTACCAACAAGGCTTTAATGTGGGCAAACCCTCTGATTGAGACTGAGGATGATTGTTTGAATCACCTTGATGATTTTATTTCAGCCATGGGGCAGGTGTTTGATGACCCCAATCGAGGTGCAACAGCTGAAGCAGCCATGTTAGCTTTGCGCCAAGGTAAGCACTCGTAGCTGAATATGCCTTGGATTTCAGGAGATGGGCCCTTGATACTACCTGGGACAGTTCCGCCAAAAAATCTATTTTTCGAAAGGGGTTATCTCCACTGATTAAGGATGAACTTGCTCGTGCCGACCCTCCCACTGCGTTAGGTGACTTTATTAACTACTGCATCCGTATTGATACTCGTCTGACTGAACGCAGGCAAGAGAGATGGTTCGAAAGCAATCGTACTAACCTTTTCCTACCTTCCTCTCCAGCTAAGGAACCTTTGAGTAGGATTACACGGGAACCTGAACCTGAACCCATGCAGGTAGACTCTTTACAACGACGGGTTAGTGATGCACGCAAGGAACATCGTTTTAAGGAGAATCTATGTTTCTATTGTGGTAAGTCAGGGCACTTCATTATAAACTGCCCCAGCCGTTCTCGTAAGACTACTGCAGCACTCATTCATTGTGAGTGTTGCGAGAGGGGATCTGTCAGGTCCGAGCCTCAGGCTCCAGAGAGATCTGCAGCAACAGATCTTGATTTCTCGGACTTAAACTCCGTTACCTCTGAGGACGTTGACTGTGTAAACGCTGCCATTTTTCAAGTTTCCTCAGCGGTGTCCCAGCTGAGTTGTAAGAAAAACAATTCTCATTGCTTTCTTTCCATCAAACTCTGGGTTGACTCAGCTTGGGTGTCTAGCTCTGCTATGATCGACTCAGGGGCAAGTGGACATTTTATGGATGTCTCCTTTGCTCTGAAACAGGGAATACGTTCAGTGAAGAAGGCTACTCCAGTACAGATGGAAACTGTGGATGGCTCCCTGCTGACCTCTGGACCAGTGGATCAGGAAACAGAGCCTTTGAGGGTTCTTATGGGTAAAGATCATCAAGAGAAACTGTCCTTTATGCTTATCTCTTCACCCCACTTTCCCATTATTCTAGGGCTACCATGGCTGCAGGCTCAGAATCCTACCATTAACTGGGAGACCAAGGAATTACACTTTCCAGAGAAACAGATGAGTCCAAAAGTTTCAGCTTGCTCTGTTCCTAAAGGAATCATGTCAGTCCCTGAACTACCAGCTGTATACCAGGACTATGTGGATTTATGTGACAAGAAGAACGCTGACAAGCTTCCTCCTCAACGTCCATATGATTGTCCAATTGAATTATTGCCTGGAGCAGAGATGCCTTTTGGTAAGATCTACCCCTGGCGGGGCCCGAGCTAAAGGCTTTAAAGGATTACATAGATGAAAATCTAGCCAAGGGCTTCATACGCCCCTCTTCATCTCCTGCAGGTGCACCCATCTTCTTTGTAAAGAAGAAAGATGGATCTCTGAGACCATGCGTAGACTATAGGGAACTCAATAAGGTTACTATTAGAAACCGTTATCCATTGCCTTTAATCCCTGAGTTATTGGAGAGAGTGCGACATGCCAAAATTTTTTCTAAACTAGATCTTCGTGGGGTCTATAACTTAGTCCGTATTAGACCTGGGGATGAATGGAAGACTGCATTCAGGTCACGCTATGGACACTTTGAATATATAGTTATGCCTTTTGGTCTGAGTACCGCCCCAGCCACTTTCCAACACTTGGTGAATGACATCTTCAGGGATCTCCTAGATACATTCGTGGTAATTTATTTGGATGATATTCTAATTTTTTCTAACTCCACAGAGGAACATCATGGACATGTGAGAATGGTCTTGGAACGTCTAAGACAAAATCATCTTTACATCAAACTTGAAAAGTGTGAATTCCATAGGACCGAAATTCAATTTCTGGGGTATGTACTGTCTACACAAGGAATTAGTATGGATGGAAGCAAAACCCAAGCCATCAAGGATTGGCCAAGTCCTAGAAATGTGAAGGAGGTACAGCGCTTCATCGGGTTTGCCAACTTCTATAGACGTTTCATTAGAAATTTCTCTGAGGTAGTGTCACCTATCACTCAACTTACCTGGAAAGAGTCTAGGTTTTCCTGGACTCCCCAAGCCCAGGAAGCATTTTCCCGTCTAAAAGATAAATTTACCACTGCACCTATCCTAGTACATCCCAACCCCGAGCTTGCCTTCATAATAGAGGTGGATGCTTCAGACTGTGCCGTTGGAGCTATACTCTCTCAGAGAACAGGTGAGAAGAATGTCTTGCATCCCTGTGCCTTCTTTTCCCAGCAGTTGTCTTCGGCTGAGAGGAACTACGATGTGGGCAATAGAGAGTTGTTGGCCATTATTGCCGCCTTCAAAGAATGGAGACACCTTCTTCAGGAGGCTGCACAGCAAATAGTCGTCCTGACAGACCATCGTAACCTTGAGTTTATCAGGTCGGCTAAGTGCCTGACTCCTCGCCAGGCTCGCTGGAATCTTTTCTTAAACCAATTTAATTTTATCATCTCTTATAGACCAGGATCGCGCAATGGAAAGGCTGATGCACTCTCTAGGATTTACTCAGCAGAGACACGTCCAATTACTCCTCCTAAGACTATTCTTCCTGACTCTAGATTCCTAGGAGTAATTCATAATCAAGACCTACTTAAGGACATCAAGGAAGCATACCATGCGGATTCCTTTTTGGCACAACCCCCAAGGGACGTAAGTCTTGTCTTTAAGAATGGTGTGTGGATTCAGGGACAACGTTGTATATTCCTGAAACAGTCAGATTAAGAGTATTGCAAGTCATTCACGATTCCAAGATAGCTGGGCATAGAGGAATTCTAAAGACACAGGAATTTCTTTCTCGTTTCTTTTGGTGGCCCACTTGCAGGAAGGATGTTTTGAATTATGTCACTTCATGTGAGGTCTGTGCAAGATGCAAAACACCTCGCTCCTCACCAACTGGTCTGTTACAGCCTCTTCCCACCCCGTCCCGCCCGTGGGGATCCATTTCTATGGACTTCATTGTGGAGTTACCAACCTCTCAGGGGAAGAACACCATTCTAGTGGTGGTTGACCGTCTAACAAAGGCAGCTCATTTTATCCCTTGTGTCGGCTTACCCACTGCAAAACAGACATCAGATTTGATGATTAAAGATGTGTTTCGCTTACATGGAGTACCGGATGAGGTTATTTCGGATCGAGGGGTGCAATTCACTTCTAGGTTTTGGCAAAATTTCTGTGCAGCATTGGACATGAAAGTAAACCTTTCTTCTGCTTTTCATCCCCAGACTAATGGACAGACCGAACGAACCAATCAAACCCTGGAGCAGTATCTCCGCTGCTTTATCTGCCACCTACAGGATGATTGGGTGGATCTACTTCCATTAGCTGAGTTCTCGTATAACAACTCTCAGAGTGCCTCCACTAAACAGTCTCCTTTTTACTCTAATCTAGGTTATCATCCTAACATTCTACCACGATTTCCCATAGAAACGCCTTTACCAGCAGTGGCTGAAAGAATCACGTCTTTACAGAAGAATATGGATCTTCTAAAGGAAAATCTGGAATCGGCTCAAGAAAGGTACAAGAAAGCAGCAGATAAATTTCGTAAACCTGCACCAGCTTTCAAGGTAGGAGACTTGGTCTGGCTGTCAACCAGAAATCTTAAGTTAAGGATTCCATCGTCTAAGTTGGGACATAAGTACATTGGACCCTATAAAATCAGTAAAATTATAAGTGCCGTTGCTTGTCGTCTTCAACTGCCCAGAACTATGAGAATCCACCCTGTCTTTCATGTATCCCTACTAAAGGCTGCGACACCCAATACGTTTCCTGGATGTTCCTCTCCTTGCCCTGACCCAGTGCTAGTCGATGGTCAGGAAGAATTTGTGGTGGAAAGGATTTTAGATTCCAGGTTGTATAGAAATCAGTTACAATATCTGATTAAATGGCAGGGCTACCCAGTGGAGGACAACTCATGGGAACCGGTCAATAAGTTAATGCTCCTCGCTTGCTCCGTCAGTTTCATCAGAGGTACCCTCACAAGCCTGGTCTGAGGTCATCCGGAGGTTGTCCTTAAGGGGGGAGTAATGTAAGGTTCTATGTATATATTCCTGAAACTCAGTTTGTTCGTTAGCCATTTTACTTTCTGTCTTGCTGCAGCTATCTTGCCCTCAGTCAAAATGGAGTTTCCAGCTTGCATGTTCCCGCCCTGATTCTCTCCTTTGCTTCTTAAGCAGCCACAGCTGAGCAATCAGTGCTTCAGAATCTAGCCTGCAGTGAACCTGTGACTTGACTCCTGTAAGCCTTGGACCTTGTACTCCAGCTATTCCTACTGAGGAACTCTGAAGCACTTGTGGACTCTGAACCCTGCTCTTTGAAAGACCCACGTTTGCATGGACTTACGGTAACAGAGAAGAAGATCCTGAATCTGTATTGGAGAGTGATTGCTGAGCTTGGATTACTCTGGCCTGCTGTGTCTCCTGTTTCTGTGTCTGCAAACTGTGTGACTATTTCTGCCAACTTGTATGAAGTAATACAGGACTTTTCTATATCAAACCTGTGACTCCTGTGTTTTCATCGCACCCAAGCACAAGACGCTATATGAACTGTACTACATACATTACAGTGTCTCCGGTACGTGAGAAAATTGTCACTACATGTACCGGAGCCACTGACATGTGAAAGAGGCCTTACAGTTACTATACTGCTCTCTACCTGTAGTGAGTGTATTGTTCTGCTTCGTACCTGAATCATATATTTTGCTCTGGACTTCACAATGTCTGGACTACTCTACCTGCACTACATGTACTGTTCTGGTGTTTACCATTATTACATGTATTGTGCTGCTGTCTATCTCTATTACTTTTACTATACTGCTCTCTACCTGAACTATAATGTATTCTACAACTCCCTATTTGTATTACATGCACTAAATTGCTTTCTACCTGTACTACATGTACTGTATTGTTCTCTCCCTGTACTACAAATGCTGTACTGCTTTCTACCTGTACAAAATGTACTGCTCCTACCTATACTACTTGTACTGTACTGCTTTGTATCTGTACTACATCTACTGATCTGTTTTCTTCCTGCACTATATGTGCTTATACAGATCACCTCACATACTGAATGTACTGTTCTGTTTTCTATCTGTACTTTATATAGTGTACTGCTCTTTTCGTGCACTAGAGAGAATTATCTCTACCTACTCGTATAACACATGCTTTCTGTCATTACTTGGGCTAAGTCTACTGTATTGGTCTCTATTTGTACTATTCTGCTATCTGCCTGTACTATATGTACTGTACCGCTCTCAGCCTATACTACAGAACAAACATTGAACTGCAATCCATCTGTACTGGTATAATTTTTAGTTGTAATACTACATGTACCATGGTACGCTCTATTCTCTAGCTTCCAGTAGCTCAGCAAATATATTTTTTTTATATTAGTTGATTGTTGATTTTTCTTTAATCCTATGTTTTTCTTTTAATTGGGTGTCTTGGAACCTATTAACATTTTCCTATACTTGTGGTCTCAAGTTACAATAATTTTTTGGACTAGTTAAAATTCCAGATTTTAGATTTGGCTAAAATACTATAACCAATGGTTATACAATACATTTCCAGTTTGGAACATTGGGTCAGAAAGTTATGAAGACATTCTCTCTGGTACTGATAAAAAAAAAATATTCTGTGTCTGCCATAACTGCTTTAACTGCTTTAATATTTATCATTAGTTCCATAACATTTTTGTCCTTCTTACCTCTGCAAAATCCTTCCACGTGCAGACCGTTAATTGATAATGTTTTTCAGACTCTTGGGCATTGTTGAAAGTAGCATATCAAAGGAGAGAATACTAAAAAGGTCAAGTTGTGGCCACGTGTAATCAAAATTGATGGAACAAATTGTCTATTAGAGCTGAATATGTAATTTCCCTGACAGAGCTGCTAACAAAAATACGACGTGGCATGAAATTAGTCCGTCTGATCAACACAAACTCTGCGACAATTATAGGACGGTGCCAAAATAAATCTCTCGTCCTCCCTCTGACAAGGTTATGGTGAACATTGAATGAGTCAGTCTTTAAGGACATTTCTTGGGACAGAATAACTAGAATTTTATTTGTTTCAAGCCACAACTCCATGTATTCTTATATTATGTTTCTTTAGCATTTTAATGATATTACATTTTTTTGCCCTCTTTTATCCTGTCGAATAGTTTTATTCTAGCATAAATTTGCTCAACCACATTTTTATTTCATAAATGCATCTATAAAAAAAATGCAGACCTACAGTATGTTTCTTCATGGTAAAAGATTGCCGTCACACTCTGACACATCTGTCACTTAAAGAAGCACTCCCATTCTCTAAAAATATTGCAGTCATCATATTATACAGCACTGTGTACTTACAATTAATTACTAATTTTCCCTTTCTACCCAGTTAATTCTTCTGTTTTCCATTTATGACATCATGCGATTAAAAACAAACTAACTGAATCCTTCTAAGCTTTATTTAGAAACAGGAAGTCTCTTTTCCCTGCGTGAGTCATCATTGGAACTACAATTTTACATCACTGCAAAGTCCTGGACATGAGGGAGTAGGGAGCAGCTGGTTCAGGAATTGAAGAAGAGATGGAACTGGGCTGCCAGGTGACTTTTCAGTGATGTAGAACTGTAGTTCTGTTATGGTAAATATACTTTGCTTTGATTATCCCTTACACAGTTTTGTGAGTTTGTATTTTATTTTTAAAGGGTTATTTATAAAATCAATAACACAGGGTGTTGTCTGTGATATAGAGGTGTCTGCGTTAAGCTTTCCTTTCTTTATAAAAGTATAGTAAACTGGACAGAGCGAGTTTCAAGGAATTCAGCAGAATCCATAATTTACGACTTTGTTATTCCCAATTTACATATTTATTTTCTTAGGCAATTTACTTCTTAGCAATTCCCCTTTCTTCTGGGGGTGTGATAAAATACTTGTTGCTGTGTGTTATTTTCTTATCTCCGATGCATCCTGTTTATTATATTTGAACCAATAATGACAGATTGGCGATCATTTACATCTCAACCCAAATTAGCTTTTCTTGGAAGGTGTTACCACGAAAATTCTAATGATGACTTATGCAGGGAAAATAGATTTGCTATTTCTACATAGAGCTTAGAAGGATTCATCTAGCCTATTTTAAATCATGTGATGTCATAGACATAATGGAAAAGAGAATTAACCAGGTGCAGGGAAAAAAAACATTGTAAGTACACAGTGCCATTTAATATGATGACTGCAAAATATTAAGAGGATAAAAGCCTTGATGTGAGGGCTTCTTTGAATGTACAGTTATATGAAAAAGTTTGGGCACCCCTATTAATCTTAAGCTTAATGTTTTATAAATATTGGTGTTTTTGCAACAGCTATTTCAGTTTGATATATCTAATAACTATTGGACACAGTAATGTTTCTGCCTTGAAATGAGGTTTATTGTACTAGCAGAACATGTGCAATCTGCATTCAAACAAAATTTGACAGGTGCATAAGTATGGCCAACCTTATCATTTTCTTGTTTTAAATACTCCTACCTACTTTTTACTGACTTACTAAAGCACTTTTTTTGGTTTTGTAACCTCATTGAGCGTTGAACTTCATAGCCAGGTGTATGCAATCATGAGAAAAGCTACTTAAAGTGGCCACTTGGAAGTTGTTCTCCTGTTTGAATCTCCTCTGAAGAGTGGAATCATGGGCTCCTCAAAACAACTGTCAAATAATCTGAAAACAAAGATTATTCAACATAGTTGTTCAGGGGAAGGATACAAAAAGCTCTCTCAGAGATTTAACCTGTCAGTTTCCACTGTGAGGAACATAGTAAGGAAATGGAAGAACACAGGGACAGTGTAAGGTTCTATGTATATATTCCTGAAACTCAGTTTGTTCGTCAGCCATTTTACTTTCTGTCTTGCTGCAGCTATCTTGCCCTCAGTCAAAATGGAGTTTCCAGCTTGCATGTTCCCGCCCTGATTCTCTCCTTTGCTTCTTAAGCAGCCACAGCTGAGCAATCAGTGCTTCAGAATCTAGCCTGCAGTGAACCTGTGACTTGACTCCTGTAAGCCTTGGACCTTGTACTCCAGCTATTCCTACTGAGGAACTCTGAAGCACTTGTGGACTCTGAACCCTGCTCTTTGAAAGACCCACGTTTGCATGGACTTACGGTAACAGAGAAGAAGATCCTGAATCTGTATTGGAGAGTGATTGCTGAGCTTGGATTACTCTGGCCTGCTGTGTCTCCTGTTTCTGTGTCTGCAAACTGTGTGACTATTTCTGCCAACTTGTATGAAGTAATACAGGACTTTTCTATATCAAACCTGTGACTCCTGTGTTTTCATCGCACCCAAGCACAAGACGCTATATGAACTGTACTACATACATTACAAGATTCTGAAGCCAAAACGTTAGTGTCTGCTGGGTCTGGAAGGCTGTGTCTGCTGTACTGTGGATATCAGACGTCCGGTTGTACTTTCTGTGATGACAGTGGTTGTGACTTCTCACAACCATTCCAGGTGAGCAATTCCCTTAAGTTTTTTCTTTTTGCAGTGTTACCACAGGTAAACACTATTGTTTTTTTTTTTTTTTCCTTTCTTTTCTCTTTTTTGTCTGCTGTAACTCTGGATATCAGATGTCTGGTTGAAACTTTCTGTGATGATAGTGGTTGTGACTTCTCACAACCATTCCAGGTGAGCAGTTCCCTTAATTTTTTTTTCTCTCTCTGCAGTGTTGCCACAGGTGAACACTATTGTTTTTTTTTCTCTCCTCTTCTTCCAGTAATCCTGTCTTAAAAGATCTGGAAAATGGAGGCCCGCATAAAGGAACTTTGCGGAGTGACTGATAATATCCTTGCAGATTTGCAGAATATAAAGACCCGTTTTACAAATCTACAGGACCTCAATAATCACAATTTGCAAGTGGTTGGACAGACTACCCAGGATTTGCGAGCCAGGATTGAGGTTCTAGAGGGGCGAGTCCAGGCTCCTGCCGTAGCCCCGAGTGCTGGGATTCCCAAGTTGCCCCCTTTTCGTTTTGGCGGTGAACGTGAGAAATTCAGGGGATTTATTAATCAATGCAATCTTTTTTTTTCTGCACATGCTTCATAATTTCCACTGAACGATCTAAGGTGCTTACTATAATTATGTTGCTTACCAACAAGGCTTTAATGTGGGCAAACCCTCTGATTGAGACTGAGGATGATTGTTTGAATCACCTTGATGATTTTATTTCAGCCATGGGGCAGGTGTTTGATGACCCCAATCGAGGTGCAACAGCTGAAGCAGCCATGTTAGCTTTGCGCCAAGGTAAGCACTCGGTAGCTGAATATGCCTTGGATTTCAGGAGATGGGCCCTTGATACCACCTGGGACAGTTCCGCCAAAAAATCTATTTTTCGAAAGGGGTTATCTCCACTGATTAAGGATGAACTTGCTCGTGCCGACCCTCCCACTGCGTTAGGTGACTTTATTAACTACTGCATCCGTATTGATACTCGTCTGACTGAACGCAGGCAAGAGAGATGGCTCGAAAGCAATCGTACTAACCTTTTCCTACCTTCCTCTCCAGCTAAGGAACCTTTGAGTAGGATTACACGGGAACCTGAACCTGAACCCATGCAGGTAGACTCTTTACAACGACGGGTTAGTGATGCACGCAAGGAACATCGTTTTAAGGAGAATCTATGTTTCTATTGTGGTAAGTCAGGGCACTTCATTATAAACTGCCCCAGCCGTTCTCGTAAGACTACTGCAGCACTCATTCATTGTGAGTGTTGCGAGAGGGGATCTGTCAGGTCCGAGCCTCAGGCTCCAGAGAGATCTGCAGCAACAGATCTTGATTTCTCGGACTTAAACTCCGTTACCTCTGAGGACGTTGACTGTGTAAACGCTGCCATTTTTCAAGTTTCCTCAGCGGTGTCCCAGCTGAGTTGTAAGAAAAACAATTCTCATTGCTTTCTTTCCATCAAACTCTGGGTTGACTCAGCTTGGGTGTCTAGCTCTGCTATGATCGACTCAGGGGCAAGTGGAAATTTTATGGATGTCTCCTTTGCTCTGAAACAGGGAATACGTTCAGTGAAGAAGGCTACTCCAGTACAAATGGAAACTGTGGATGGCTCCCTGCTGACCTCTGGACCAGTGGATCAGGAAACAGAGCCTTTGAGGGTTCTTATGGGTAAAGATCATCAAGAGAAACTGTCCTTTATGCTTATCTCTTCTCCCCACTTTCCCATTATTCTAGGGCTACCATGGCTGCAGGCTCAGAATCCTACCATTAACTGGGAGACCAAGGAATTACACTTTCCAGAGAAACAGATGAGTCCAAAAGTTTCAGCTTGCTCTGTTCCTAAAGGAATCATGTCAGTCCCTGAACTACCAGCTGTATACCAGGACTATGTGGATTTATGTGACAAGAAGAACGCTGACCAGCTTCCTCCTCACCGTCCATATGATTGTCCAATTGAATTATTGCCTGGAGCAGAGATACCTTTTGGTAAGATCTACCCCTGGCGGGGCCCGAGCTAAAGGCTTTAAAGGATTACATAGATGAAAATCTAGCCAAGGGCTTCATACGCCCCTCTTCATCTCCTGCAGGTGCACCCATCTTCTTTGTAAAGAAGAAAGATGGATCTCTGAGACCATGCGTAGACTATAGGGAACTCAATAAGGTTACTATTAGAAACCGTTATCCATTGCCTTTAATCCCTGAGTTATTGGAGAGAGTGCGACATGCCAAAATTTTTTCTAAACTAGATCTTCGTGGGGCCTATAACTTAGTCCGTATTAGACCTGGGGATGAATGGAAGACTGCATTCAGGTCACGCTATGGACACTTTGAATATCTAGTTATGCCTTTTGGTCTGAGTACCGCCCCAGCCACTTTCCAACACTTGGTGAATGACATCTTCAGGGATCTCCTAGATACATTCGTGGTAATTTATTTGGATGATATTCTAATTTTTTCTAACTCCACAGAGGAACATCATGGACATGTGAGAATGGTCTTGGAACGTCTAAGACAAAATCATCTTTACATCAAACTTGAAAAGTGTGAATTCAATAGGACCGAAATTCAATTTCTGGGGTATGTACTGTCTACACAAGGAATTAGTATGGATGGAAGCAAAACCCAAGCCATCAAGGATTGGCCAAGTCCTAGAAATGTGAAGGAGGTACAGCGCTTCATCGGGTTTGCCAACTTCTATAGACGTTTCATTAGAAATTTCTCTGAGGTAGTGTCACCTATCTCTCAACTTACCCGGAAAGAGTCTAGGTTTTCCTGGACTCCCCAAGCCCAGGAAGCATTTTCCCGTCTAAAAGATAAATTTACCACTGCACCTATCCTAGTACATCCCAACCCCGAGCTTGCCTTCATAATAGAGGTGGATGCTTCAGACTGTGCCGTTGGAGCTATACTCTCTCAGAGAACAGGTGAGAAGAATGTCTTGCATCCCTGTGCCTTCTTTTCCCAGCAGTTGTCTTCGGCTGAGAGGAACTACGATGTGGGCAATAGAGAGTTGTTGGCCATTATTGCCGCCTTCAAAGAATGGAGACACCTTCTTCAGGGAGCTGCACAGCAAATAGTCGTCCTGACAGACCATCGTAACCTTGAGTTTATCAGGTCGGCTAAGTGCCTGACTCCTCGCCAGGCTCGCTGGAATCTTTTCTTAAACCAATTTAATTTTATCATCTCTTATAGACCAGGATCGCGCAATGGAAAGGCTGATGCACTCTCTAGGATTTACTCAGCAGAGACACGTCCAATTACTCCTCCTAAGACTATTCTTCCTGACTCTAGATTCCTAGGAGTAATTCATAATCAAGACCTACTTAAGGACATCAAGGAAGCATACCATGCGGATTCCTTTTTGGCACAACCCCCAAGGGACGTAAGTCTTGTCTTTAAGAATGGTGTGTGGATTCAGGGACAACGTCTGTATATTCCTGAAACAGTCAGATTAAGAGTATTGCAACTCATTCACGATTCCAAGATAGCTGGGCATAGAGGAATTCTAAAGACACAGGAATTTCTTTCTCGTTTCTTTTGGTGGCCCACTTGCAGGAAGGTGTTTGAATTATGTCACTTCATGTGAGGTCTGTGCAAGATGCAAAACACCTCGCTCCTCACCAACTGGTCTGTTACAGCCTCTTCCCACCCCGTCCCGCCCGTGGGGATCCATTTCTATGGACTTCATTGTGGAGTTACCAACCTCTCAGGGGAAGAACACCATTCTAGTGGTGGTTGACCGTCTAACAAAGGCAGCTCATTTTATCCCTTGTGTCGGCTTACCCACTGCAAAACAGACATCAGATTTGATGATTAAAGATGTGTTTCGCTTACATGGAGTACGGATGAGGTTATTTCGGATCGAGGGGTGCAATTCACTTCTAGGTTTTGGCAAAATTTCTGTGCAGCATTGGACATTAAAGTAAACCTTTCTTCTGCTTTTCATCCCCAGACTAATGGACAGACCGAACGAACCAATCAAACCCTGGAGCAGTATCTCCGCTGCTTTATCTGCCACCTACAGGATGATTGGGTGGATCTACTTCCATTAGCTGAGTTCTCGTATAACAACTGTCAGAGTGCCTCCACTAAACAGTCTCCTTTTTACTCTAATCTAGGTTATCATCCTAACATTCTACCACGATTTCCCATAGAAACGCCTTTACCAGCAGTGGCTGAAAGAATCACGTCTTTACAGAAGAATATGGATCTTCTAAAGGAAAATCTGGAATCGGCTCAAGAAAGGTACAAGAAAGCAGCAGATAAATTTCGTAAACCTACACCAGCTTTCAAGGTAGGAGACTTGGTCTGGCTGTCAACCAGAAATCTTAAGTTAAGGATTCCATCGTCTAAGTTGGGACATAAGTACATTGGACCCTATAAAATCAGTAAAATTATAAGTGCCGTTGCTTGTCGTCTTCAACTGCCCCGAACTATGAGAATCCACCCTGTCTTTCATGTATCCCTACTAAAGGCTGCGACACCCAATACGTTTCCTGGACATTCCTCTCCTTGCCCTGACCCAGTGCTAGTCGATGGTCAGGAAGAATTTGTGGTGGAAAGGATTTTAGATTCCAGGTTGTATAGAAATCAGTTACAATATCTGATTAAATGGCAGGGCTACCCAGTGGAAGACAACTCATGGGAACCGGTCAATAACGTTAATGCTCCTCGCTTGCTCCGTCAGTTTCATCAGAGGTACCCACACAAGCCTGGTCTGAGGTCATCCGGAGGTTGTCCTTAAGGGGGGAGTAATGTAAGGTTCTATGTATATATTCCTGAAACTCAGTTTGTTCGTCAGCCATTTTACTTTCTGTCTTGCTGCAGCTATCTTGCCCTCAGTCAAAATGGAGTTTCCAGCTTGCATGTTCCCGCCCTGATTCTCTCCTTTGCTTCTTAAGCAGCCACAGCTGAGCAATCAGTGCTTCAGAATCTAGCCTGCAGTGAACCTGTGACTTGACTCCTGTAAGCCTTGGACCTTGTACTCCAGCTATTCCTACTGAGGAACTCTGAAGCACTTGTGGACTCTGAACCCTGCTCTTTGAAAGACCCACGTTTGCATGGACTTACGGTAACAGAGAAGAAGATCCTGAATCTGTATTGGAGAGTGATTGCTGAGCTTGGATTACTCTGGCCTGCTGTGTCTCCTGTTTCTGTGTCTGCAAACTGTGTGACTATTTCTGCCAACTTGTATGAAGTAATACAGGACTTTTCTATATCAAACCTGTGACTCCTGTGTTTTCATCGCACCCAAGCACAAGACGCTATATGAACTGTACTACATACATTACAGACAGTTCTTGTTAAGGCCATGAAGTGGCAGGCCAAGAAAAACATCAGAAAGGCAGAGAAGAAGAATGGTGAGATCAGTCAAGGACAATCCTCAGACCACCTCCAGAGAGCTGCAGCATCAACTTGCTGCAGATGGTGTCACTGTGCATCGGTCAACTATACAACACACTTTGCACAAAGAGAAGCTGTATGGGAGAGTGATGCGAAAGATGCCATTTCTGCAAGCACGCCACAAACAGAGTCGGCTGAGGTATGCAAAAGCACATGGGAGAAGCCAATTTCTTTTTGGAAGAAGGTCCTGTGGACTGATGAAGCCAAGATTGAGTTGTTTGGTCATACAAAAAGGCGTTATGCATGGCGTCAAAAAAACCAGCATTCCAAGAAAAACACTTGCTACCCACAGTAAAATTTGGTGGAGGTTCCATCATGCTTTGGGGCTGTGTGGCCAATTCCGGCAGCGGGAATCTTGTTAAAGTTGAGGGACGCATG
The DNA here is from genome assembly GCA_033576555.1 of Oophaga sylvatica. Lineage (NCBI taxonomy): Eukaryota > Metazoa > Chordata > Amphibia > Anura > Dendrobatidae > Oophaga > Oophaga sylvatica. The sequence goes on from JARQOD010000003.1 coordinate 370,794,774, forward strand.
GATTCCACTCAGTATCAGCAGATTCTTGACAATAATGTTCAAGAATCAGTGACAAAGTTGAAGTTACGCAGGGGATGGATCTTTCAGCAAGACAATGATCCAAAACACCGCTCCAAATCTACTCAGGCATTCATGCAGAGGAACAATTACAATGTTCTGGAATGGCCATCCCAGTCCCCAGACCTGAATATCATTGAACATCTGTGGGATCATTTGAAGAGGGCTGTCCATGCTTGGCGACCATCAAACTTAACTGAACTGGAATTGTTTTGTAAAGGGGAATGGTCAAAAACACCTTCATCCAGGATCCAGGAACTCATTAAGAGCTACAGGAAGCGACTAGAGGCTGTTATTTTTGCAAAAGGAGGATCTACTAAATATTAATGTCATTTTTCTAGTGAGGTGCCCATAATTATGCACCTGTCAAAGTTTGTTTGAATGCAGATTGCACATTTTCTGTTAGTACAATAAACCTCATTTCAAGGCAGAAAAAATACTGTGTCCAATAGTTATTAGATATATCAAACTGAAATAGCTGTTGCAAAAACACCAATTTTTATAAAACATTAAGCTTAAGATTAATAGGGGTGCCCAAACTTTTTCATATAACTGTATTTCTTGATTATATGATCCATTTAAGACCCTAAAACAATAGTTAACATACAACTGTATCAATATCTTGAATTAAGTAAATCTCCGGTCTTCCAGACGGAGCGAATGCTGCATAGGCTAAACACAAAACGAGGTGGATAAGTGAGATTCAGTTATCTCTTTTTATGCTGTGGGATCTTTTTGGCTTCTTCAGTTACTTCGTTACTCATGTGGTGAGGTCATGTGGGATGTGATGAATGTCATTGACGTGAGTCATGACCTGTGATAACGTGGGGTTTCATTAGCAATAGCTTCCACTGGATTTCCAAAAGGCAGAAGAATAAAGAAACAGAGCCAATTGGAAGAAGGAAGAGCCAGTGGCCAGACTAGTGACTAGGGAAGACGAAGAAAGAGGTAAGTCTAAAACTATTGTTTTTGTAACCATTTCCTGGCCCTTAGAATCAGTAGAAGCTGGCACAAACTGTTCCCCCCCCAAAAAAAAAAATCATATTTGTTGGAATCTGAAATTTTGGGTAATTTTATAGTGAATTTGATTTACTTAGAGTCAATTGTCTAATCTCTAACTATATCTAATGAAAACTAGGGTAATTTTTTGCTAATAAGTGTGATTTTCCAGTATTGATCACACTGCTTCCTGCAGTGATCTTGTGCCAAAGATCATTCACGTAACGGCTGCAGTCAATCATTGGAATCCGTTATGATACCGACATTTGTGGCATATAAATTATGAGGTGATCGATTGGCTCGACCTCCGAAAAGTGTTGTGATACTACTATATTTGACATGTAAATTATGAATTGAGCGATTGGCTGGACCACCGAAAAGGCACTGTCGGAGCCACAGAAGATTGAAGAGACAACTGTAAGCATATTTTCATTTATTCTCTACACTAAGTTTTTACAAAACCCAAATCCCCTTTTGGTTGACCATGTGCAGAAAGAGTGAGGTGTGTGGCAGAGAAGAGAAATCAGCGATCCCCTTACTATTCCACCTCTCCAGCTATGTGAACAATGTCTTTTGTACTTTGAAGAAAATCACACGATCTAGCCGCACACCATTTACTTCAATAATTTAATAACGGCAAAACATCTAAAAAGAAAACCATTTACCATTGCCTGAACGCATTCAACAATGTATATTCTGCAAAACCAACTTTGATAAAATAATGAAAGAATTCCAAGTGTTATCTCTGGAGAGCTACAACTCCAGTAGTGAGAGCAATTATTCTATAAAAGGTTACATTAACAAGAAATGTATAATTTAAGCCTCCACTACAAGAACCTCTTTATTAACCGCTAACATGTGTTTCTGCAAGATAATCTGAAATGGCAGTTGTAAGGATTTAGAAAGAAAAATGTTTCACTGTATCAGAGAAAAGTGACATTTTGTATTTTTAATGTATTTAAATATTTTATTACAAAGCAGATCAGGAGAATTCAAGCCGAGTTACTGTTTTGCTTTCCACACTAGTTACTGTTTGCAGTCTGTGTATGTTAAAAGAAAGAAAAGCAGGTGTATAGGAGAGTTCTGGGAGGAAGGGGATTGGAAGTGGATGTAACAAGGGGACACAAGGGGGGTAATTGTGGCCAAGTTACTTAAAGGCACAGTACACAGAGTCCACTGAGCAAATAGTCAGCGAGCTTCCCCCGACCCGTGTACATAAATGAACAGGACTGACACAGTTCTTCCCCACAAGTTACCTTCTTTTCCTTGGGTCTGAGCAGTCCAGGAAATAAATGGTCCAGGAATTCAGCAGCTCTCCAACAAGGAAAATAACTTTTATTGAACAAGGATGAAAAGAGGACAAAAAAGACGATTTTAACACTGGCTTCCTGCTCTCTCCGTGTCTCTTGCTACTGCCTTACACACAACGGCCATAGTGGGCGAAGTTCGCAGAAATCCTATTGCTGGAATCTGGGTGCCTGAGACCCCTTCAGCTAAGGCCCTTACAAAGTCCTGAGGGCCTGTGTTGTAGTCCTTAATCCTGGTGCTCAGTCTTTGGTCCGGGGCAACAGATCTCTCCAGTCCGGGGGTCTGGTAGTGCCCCTCCTGTAGTAAATGTCTACCCTAGACCTTTAAAGTACTCAGGCTTTCTGAGGAATCACTATTTCTTGCCCTAACTTTAACACATTTAAAGGGAAACATCAATACATTACATTATAACAAAAATATAGTATAACGACACATACAACATACAGATGCATGCTTTATGCACATGAAGTGCACGGTGGGTCACACGGAAGGAGGAGAGGGGGCAGCTGAGGGGACCTGTCACCTCCTTACAGTTGACATAGTCCAGTGTTTTGGCTGTAGTGATGCACTGATCAGGTGTGTAGTAGCCAAGAGAACTGGTAATCAGAGATTCCTGGATTTCAGAGAAGTGGACACATGAGAGAAGAACCAGGAGAAAACGGAAATATCCATATTTGTACAATTTCTATAAGTTCTATGCTCCTGTATAGTTAGTTTCCGAAAGGAAAAAGACAAGTCAGCAAGGACAAACAGGGCAGAGAAACCTGATTGTATTCAGAAAGCACTCGGTGTACCGACCACACGACTATTACGGTCAGACTATGCTGCTACGTTAAAGGGAACCTCTCACCAGGCTTTCCCATTATAAAGTAAAGCCACCACCTTTAAAGTCTCTTTTGCAGCACTCTAGTATGCTGTCTGCATGTCCACAATCCACTGTGCAATGCACAAGAGCCTTTTTATTATACTGCCAGACAGCCAGTCCAGTCCAGTCCAGTCCGATGGATGTATCTGGTCTTAATCCATGTGTTTCCCTTCTTCTTTACCATCACCATCCTCCTTCCCTGCATCATGTGGATGATGTGTCCTACATCATCCACACAGTGTCCCCTATCGCGCATACTGCGCAGGCGCACTTCTCTCAGCACTGCCGAGGGCAAAGCAAAGTGCTGTAATGCACATGTGCCAGGAAAGCCAAAGAGCGCATGCTCCCAGACAGTCAGTCCAGTCCAGTTCAATGGGCATCTCTGGTTTTGATCCAGCGCCTCCTCTTTTCTTTATGATCACCGTCCATCTTCCCTGCATCATATGATGTGTCCTACGTCATCCACACAGTGTCTCCCATCACGCGTACTGTGCAGGCACACTTCTCTCTGCACTGAGGAGGGCAAAGCAAAGTGATGTAATGCGCATGCGCTGGGAAAGGGCAAACAGCGCAGATGATCCGTAGGTAAAGCAGGTGCATGCGCTCTGTGGTGCCTTGGTCTACTCTCGCATGGGCAGAGAGAAATACTGCTGCACAGCAGTACTGATTAAGAGACACTGTAGTTTGTCCTGATAAAGAAGCGCGTCACTTTGAAACGCGTTGACAAACCGCATTTCCACGTATCTTGTCTCCTGCTCATCACTGGACTGCTAGCAGAGCAGGTTTAATTCAGTTTTTTCCAGCTTCACTGGGAATTTAGCTTGTGAGCCCCAATTTGGACAGTGATGATGATGATGTCTGTAAAGAGCTGTGGAATTAATGGCGCTATATAAGCAGGTTACAAAATATGCTAAATAAATTGTTGGTTGATTATAGAAACTGGTCAAATTTGCCAACAATTATCCTATAGATAACTAAAGATTTTATAATAATATATTTACACAGACAATAAAATGCATGGCATGTACCAGAACTGCTCCTCACTGGTAAATCACCATGAACTATATTTTCAATAGACTTAGAGTTTGTGCATATAATAAGGAGCACCTGGTGCTTATACTACATTGAGGAATATATCACGCTGCGATGCTTAGTATCAGTTCCATACATGGTTTTCTTTAGTGTTCATCCTTAAGGGCATCATTAAATAACACAACCGTGAGCAGGAAAACACACAAAGCCTTATTTATGAGTACAGAAACAATACGTGAAAACTATATACCAATTATAAACTATATATTATTATTATTATAGATTTTTATAGCGCCATTTATTCCATGGCGCTTTACATGTGAAGAGGGGCAAATATAGACAAGTACAGTAAACATGAGCAATACAAGGCACACACAAGTACAGAAGGAGAGACGACTCTAGGAGAGGGTAGAGCTGGTTGTGCGGCGGTTCAGTAGACTGATGATCACTGCTGGTTGTAGGCTTGTCGGAAGAGGTGGGTCTTCAGGTTCTTTTTGAAGGTTTCCATGGTAGGCGCGAGTCTGATGTGTTGGGGTAGAGAGTTCCAGAGTATGGGAGAGGCACGGGAGAAGCTTTGTATGTGGTTGTGGGAAGAAGAGATAAGAGGGGAGTAGAGGAGGAGATCTTGAGAGGATCGAAGGTTGCATGTGGGTATGTACCGGGAGACCATGTCACAGATGTATGGAGGAGACAGATTGTGGATGGCTTTGTAGGTCATGGTTAGGGTTTTGAACTGGAGCCTCTGGACGATAGGAAGCCAATGAAGGGCTTGGCAGAGAGGAGAGGCTGGGGAATAATGGGGAGACAGGTGGATTAGTCGGGCAGCAGAGTGCAGGATGGATTGGAGTGGTGCCAGAGTGCTAGAGGGAAGGCCAGAGAGTAGGAGGTTGCAGTAGTCGAGGCGGGAGATGATGAGGGCATGCACTAGTGTTTTTATACTTTCATGGTCAAGGAATGCACGGATCCGGGAAATATTTTTGAGTTTGAGACGGCAGGAGGAGATATATGATGATCTGCATGAAAGGCAGCATCACTGAATGAGAGAGAACAGCACCTTTAGTGGAACCATATATAGAGGTTTCTTGGTGCTCAAAGAAGGAGATTCTGAACATCCTCCCCACCCTGGATGTCTGACACTCATGATTGTAGCTGAGGAGAGGTCAAATATTAATTTGAGCCTTAACAATTTCCAGTATTCACATCTACATATACACATTTTACTCCATCCGTTCCTTCCGCTCTTGAACAGTTTTCAATGAAAGATCAACTGGCCACCTTAAAAAGTATCTGGACAGAGAAGCTCCATTATGTCCTCTCCTGGTTCCATCCCGTACCTTCATCCAGCAATTACAGTGGATATAAAAAGTCTGCACATCCCTATTGAAATGCCAGGTTTTTTTCATGTAAAAAAAAATCAGAAATCCTACCAAGAATAATAATCTCAGAGCTTTTTCTATCTAAATATGGATGATAATCTGTGCAATTCAATTGAAAACTGAAATCTTTCCAGGTGGAAATGAAAAGTAAAGTATTAAAATAAAATGGCTACATAAATATACACACCCTTACACTAATATTTTGTTGAAGCATCCTTTCAATTTCTGACAGTGTTCAGTCTTTTTGGGTAGGAGTCAATCAGCCTAGCACATCTAGAATTGACAATCTTGCCTACTCTTTGTAGTAGCTCCAAATCTGTCAATTGCAAGGGCATACAGCATGCAGCATCTTCTTCAGGTCATCCACAGATTGTAACTTGAATTTAGGTCTGGGCTTGGTCTGGACCATTCCAAAACGTTGACCGTCTTCTGGTGAAGCCATTCATTTGATTCACTTGTTGATTAGGGTAATTGTGCTGAAAAGTAGTGTTGAGCGATACGATACTGCAAATATCGAGTATCGGCCGATATTAGCTGTATCGGGCTTTCGATTCCGAGTACCGATATTTTCGTCATATCGGATACCGGAATCGGATTTGTCACTGTCACTGTGAGTGTCCGTCGGTCGGGTCTGTCAGGAGTCAGCGGCACTTACCTGGCAGAAGATCTCCGGCGGTCATGTCCTGGACTGCTTGATGGCCGCCATTATCTTCTCCCTGGCGGTCACATGCAGTTTTTCGCGATAACTGCAGTGACTGCAGGGTAATCCCGGCCGTAAACCAGTCCGATGACGTCACCGCCGGGGAAGCAGGTAATCAGCTGTGTTGCGCCGGGATGACAGGCTCTGCCTGTCATTCTGATGTAGCAGAGCTGGATCGTCGAGGGACACTCGTTACTATGGACTGCGTCGGACAGGTGGTATACTGCTGGTTTTTTTTTTCATTTTTTTACAGGAGATCGATGGCGTCGCAGGATGAGACTGTAATAAAAGTAATGAAAACTGTGTTGTGTTTTTTATTAAATTAAAAATTTTTTTTATGAACATTCACCCGTCGGGTACATCAACAATTTAACTATTTACATACAGGGACCCTGTCCGGGTTATTTATAATTCTTTGGCAGGGATGTTCCAGGTACCACCTGGTACTCTTCTGATGCTTGCCAAACATCCGAGACACCAAGGACCACCAGGACCTGATGACGTCGTGTGGCCTGTACAGTCAAGTCGTGACCCGCTATCTGTGTCTGTGTGGCCACCTCTTTCATCTCCCTCCGGGTCTGGAGCCCTATGTCCCGGACTGAACGAACCCCAGGGGGCCTAACAGGCGCCGGGTATGGGCCAGCTATAGTTATCATGTCCATAGCTGGGGCTGCTGAGGAGACCACTGAGGGAGGCTGGGGAGATTTGCGGCGTGGGGTGAGCACTTGTGCAGAGGCCTGGATGTGGGAGGCTGAAGGCTCCGAGGGTCTCACAGGTTCCTGACACTCTGGGGAGTAGGGGTCGCACCTGGTAACATTTAGGGCGTACCATCCATTGTAACCCCAGTGTCGGGTGTAAGTCACCAAGTCTCCTGGCAACAGGTCCCTCCCCGGGTGTCCTTCTGGGAGGTGAGTCTCCACGTCCCGCCGGGTCACAAACACTTCTAAATAAAGTCCAGGCTCCTGGATGAAGCCCCAACCACCTTTCAATTTAAAGCTCCGTACTGCACCCTTACGCCGCGGCTCCCACAGGGTTCCTTTATCTTTTCTCATCTGGTCCTTATCTGCCTGGTCCTTCTCCAGGTTACGTTGCCGAAGCTTTTGGGATTCTCGCTGCTCCCTTTGTCGCTCTGCTTCCCGCTCCCAACGTCTCCACTCTTCCTCCTGACGCCGGTTGGAATTCTCCTCCACCAGCATCTCCATGTCTCCACCATCAAACTGCAGCTTACGATGTCCGGTTTGCGGCAGCTCTCCTGGCGCCCGACAGTCCTGGCGGCGCTCACCTGCGGAGGAAGCAGCCGGCTCTGGAACAGATGACAGTCGGGGCTCCGGTACAGACAGGTAGACCTCTGGTGCCTGTGCGGCCTCCTCCATGAGGACGGGTGTCGCTTCTTCTGTCTCAGCGACGGGGGCAGACAGCGGGATCTGGGGTGCTGCCGGTGCAGAGTTTTTTGCAGGAACGGGTGCCTCCACTGTGACAACGTCAACCGGATCACATTGCAAGGGCTGGGATGCCCGCACGGACTCCTCTACTAGAACGGGTGCCTCACCTTCCGGTACAGACACTTCAGGTAAGAGGGATTGGCGCCACTCCAAGTTTAGTTTTAGGGCACGCCAGCTGGCTTCCATCCTGGCGACCTCCTCCCGGTGCCGGGCCAGGCCTCTTAGGGTATCCTCCGCTTCTTGCAGCGTAGGAGGGTTTCCAGGCCGGGTGCCCAACGGTGGTTCCGTGGCGATCGGGTCGCTTCCGTGGGGGGAGAGCTCTGACTGCTCCATCCCTTCACACTTCTGCTCGTGTCCATTAGCCATCTCTGCCAAGTCACATGTGTCATTAGCATCTGGAGAGGGCCCCTCTTTTGTAGGGAGGCGGGACCTTCGAGTTACTTTCCGCATACTGAGGAGGATGAGGAGGCGGAACTGAAGAGCTGTGGGGCACGATCTTACATTGCAGTACCATTTAGAGTGGTCGGCCATCGTTTTCGCGCCACTGAGTGAGTGTACACCCACGAAGAGCACACCCTTCTTCTTCACCAGTGCCTCGTCGTGACTAGTGTTGAGCGATACGATAATGCAAATATCGGCTATCGGCCGATATTAGCTCTATCGGCCTTTCGATAATTCGTTTCGATATTTTCGTCATATCGAATACCGGAATCGGATTTGTCACTGTCATTGTCTGTGTCCGTCGGTCGGGTCTGTCACTGTCAGTGTCCGTCGGTCGGGTCTGTCAGGAGTCAGCGGCACTTACCTGGCAGAAGACTCTCGGCGGTCACGGCCTGGACTGCTTCATGGCCGCCATCCTCTTCTCCAGTTTCTCGCGATAACTGCAGTGACTGCTGGGTAATCCCGGCCGTAAAGCAGTCAGTCCGATGACGTCACCGCCGGGGAAGCAGGTAATCAGCTGTGCTGCGCCGGGATGACAGGCTCTGCCTGTCATTGCGATGTAGCAGAGCTGGATCGTCGTGGGACTGTCGTTATGGACTGCGTCGGACAGGTGGTATACTGTTGGTTTGTTTTTTTTCTTTTTTTACAGGAGATCGATGGCGTCGCAGGAATGAGAGTATAATAAAATTAATGAAAACTGTGTTGTCTCTTTTATTTCATTAAAATACTTTTTTCTTGCTTTGTCTTTTTATTATGCATTTAATAACTTTGGGATTAATAATGGATCGGTGTCTTATTGACGCCTCTCCATTATTAACCGGGCTTATTGTCACCGTGCAATCAACAGTGACATTAACCCCTTATTACCCCGCTTGCCACCGCTACAGGGCAAGTGGGAAGAGCCGGGTAAAGTGCCACAATTGGCACATCTTTTGATGCGCCAAATGTGGGGCTGCTGTAGCCTGGTATTATCAGGCTGTTGAGGGCCAAAATCCATGGGCCTTGACAGTCTTTTAATACCACGCCGCAGCAGTCTGCATTTTACTTGGCTGGTTAACAAAAATAGGGGGACCCCTACGCCGTTTTTTTTTTCGAGGGGATCCCCTATTTTTGTTAACCAGCCAAGCTAAGCAGACTGCTGTGGCCTGGTATTATCAGGCTTGCAAGGTCCATGGATATTGGATCCTTACCAGCCTGAAAAACCAGGCCTCAGCGGTCTGCTTCATCTGGCTGGTTAACAAAAATAGGGGGGACCCCACGCCAATTTTTTTCGAGGGGATCCCCTATTTTTGTTAATCAGCCAAGATATGCAGACTGCTGTGGCCTGGTATTATCAGGCTGGCAAGGTCCATGGATCTTGGCTCCTTAACAGCCTGAAAATCCAGGCCTCAGCGGTCTGCTTCATCTGGCTGGTTAACAAAAATAGGGGGGACCCCACGCCAATTTTTTTTCAAGGGGATCCCCTATTTTTGTTAACCAGTTCCCTCTGACGTCACTGATTGTGTCCCTGGCTGACCTGAAGTGAAAGTGGAAAGCAATCAATTAAGCTTTCCACTTCCTCTCCTGTCAGCCAGGAGAGGAACTCATTCATTTGGGGGTTTACTGTGAGGCTGCAGCATTAGCTGCGGTCCCTGCAGTAAACATTAACCCTTTCTGAAGGATTACACCGTGGGACCTGACTGTACATCGGATTGGTAAGAATAATTTTGCTTTATTATTTTATTTTTATTACAGGAAATGGTTTTAGCAGGAAAATAAAATATGGTCAAAAACTGTGTGATTATTTCATTAAACTTCTTTTTTATTAAAGTGTGTGTGTTTGATTTTTCTTTCATACAATAGGATTAATAATTGATAGTTGTCTAATTGACAGCTCTCAATTATTAACCTGGCTTAAAGTGACCTTTCAATTGCAAGGTCATTTTAACCCCCTTATTAACCCATTCGCCACCGCTACAGGGCAATGGGAATAGACGGGCAAAGTGCCAGAAAGGGCAAATCTAATTAGAGATTTGCCCTTTCTGGGGTGTCTGGGGGCAGATGTTAGTAGCCGGGGGGGGGCCAAAAATAATGGTCCCTCTCTGGGCTATTATTATCTGCCCCCACTCACTGGCTTTGTCTGTCTGGTTGCGAAAATAGGGCGGGAGCCCACGCATTTTTTTTCAGCAATTTTACACCTCATATATATATATACATGTCATTAAATTTGTGACACATATATATATATATATATTTATATTTATAGTTCATACACTTCTACATAGTATAATAGCCGCTAATTCAATTGCCGGCTTTTGTGAAAATGCAGAACCCGACATGAAATGACACTTGGTTTACATAGAGTTAACCATGTCTTTTCATGTAGTTTGATATCTGATTTGCACAAACAATTACATCAGTCTATGTGTGCAAAATTTCACACCTGTAGGGGTTAATTAAAGGTGTAAATTCGTAGCAAAAAAGTCAGTTTTTTTTACAACGAATTTACACCTTTAATTAACCCCTACAGGTGTGAAATTTTGCACACATAGACTGATGTAATTGTTTGTGCAAATCAGATATCAAACTACATGAAAAGACATGGTTAACTCTATGTAAACCAAGTGTCATTTCATGTCGGGTGCTTCTGTCTTTTCACAGAAGCCGGCTTTACCCGACAATTGAATCAGAGGATATTTTACTATGTAGAAGTGTATAAACTATACATATATGTATATATATATATGTCACAATGACATGTATATATATATATATATATGTATTCTATGTGTGTATATTTAGTGTTTACAAGGAAATAAAGGTTTTTTTTAGTTGCGATATTTTGTTCCCATAGACTTACATTGGACTTCCGCAATCGGAATCGGATATCGACGATATTTAGTGCTATCGGCGATACAATTTCGATACAATATTTTTAGATATCGAGCAATATCGCTCAACACTAGTCGTGACGCAGATATGGCGGAAAAATGGCAAATACATTCTCTGATGATTTTAGCAATTCTCAAGCACAAAACCAGTTCAATTCAGGCACACAGGACTCGCTTATAGCGAGCTACAGAATCCTGTTCGTGACGCCCAAGTTGAGTCGCACAGAGCCAGAGGTTTTGGGGGTACTCGGCACCGAGCCCTTCGACTTCTATGGGGTATGTTACGGCTTTACCCGGCAATTGAATCAGAGTCTATTTTACTATGTAGAAGTGTATAAACTATAAATATATGTATTATATATATATATATGTCACAATGACATGTATATATATATATATATGTATTCTATGTGTGTATATTTTGTGTTTACAACGAAAGAAAGGGTTTTTTTTTGTTGCGATATTTTGTTCCCATAGACTTACATGGGACTTCCGGTATCGGAATCGGATATCGACGATATTTAGTGATATCGGCGATACCATTCCGATACGATATTTTTAGATATCGAGCAGTATCGCTCAACACTACTGAAAAGTGAAATTGTTCTTCATCTAAAGCATTTTAGCAGAGGCCTGAAGGTTTTGTTGCACAATTGATTAATGTTCAGAAATGTCCATAATTCCCTCCACCTTGACTAAAATCCTAGTTTCAGCTGCTGAAACACCCCAAAGAACAATACTGTCTCCACCATGGTTCACTGTGGGTATGATGTTATATTCTTGATGCACAGTGGGTTTTTTTGTACTAAACATACCTTTTTGAATTATGGCCAAAAATTCAACATTGGTCACAGTAGACATAGCATGTTTCCCACATGCCTTTGGCAGGCTTTTAGAAAAAAAGCCGGGCTTGGATATTTTTCTTTGTAAGAAACGGTTTCTGTCTTGCCACAAGCTAGATATATGAAGACTATGGAAGACTGCTTTAACATGCAATACACAACCAATACCTGTCAGAAATTCCAACAGTTCCGTTGATGTTGCTATATGCGTCTTGGCAACCTCCCAGACCAATTTTCTTCTTGTTTTTTATTTAATTATTGAGGGATGTTTAGTTCTAGGTAATGTCTTTGTTGTGCCATATTTAAGCCACTTCTTGATGACATCTTCAAAGTGTCTATGGTATATCTAATGCCTTGTAAAAAAAATGTGTGACCTTCTCCTGACTGATAATTTTCACCATTCAGATACCTTTGTTGTGTTCTAAGCAGTTGTGAATCATGGCTTTTACTGAAAAATGTAAAATGTCAGGAAAATCCTACTGGAACACCTAAACTTTATTTGAGGTTAGTCAGAATCACTGTAAATGATGACTACTGACTACTATTTAATAGTTTAAATGTGATTGGCTAATTCTGAGCACAGCCACATCCCCATTTGTAAGAGTTTTTTCACACTTATGCAACCACATTATTTTAATTTTGTTATTTTTGTTTCCCCCTTCAAAATTATTTCAGTTTGTTTCTCACTTGGATTTCTACAGATTATAGATGACATTAAAGGTGGATAAAGTTCTGACATGATTCTTCTTTGTATCATTTTTTACATGATTAAAACCTGACATTTAGGGGTTTGTAGACTTTTTATATCCACTGTAATTGCTGGATGAAGGTAAAGTATGGAGCCAGAAGAGGAGCGAATGGAACTGCTCTGCTCCAGAAGTTTAATAAGGCGGCCATTTGACCCTTCACTGAAAATTGTACAAGAGTGGAAGGAATGGACATTTTACATCCATTGTATCATAAAGGGATTGTCCCATAGAAATATATATCTCCTATTCCCAGGATAGATGAAAAATGTATGATGCTTAGTATTCTGGCAGCTGAGACACCAACCGATCCAGAGAATGGGGGTCCAAAGACCATTTGTGCATAGAGTGGTAATGAGCATGAGCGCCCACTGCTAAATTCACAGACAGTAGGAGCAGTGGTTGCACATGCTCACTATCGCTCCATTCACATCAGGTACTTTGGGCCCATAGGTCTCAGCAGCTGGGCACACTTTAAGAATGCATTTTTATCAATCATTTAAGGTGGTGATATGAATTGTTTATAGGATATATAGCAATAACCTCAGCACCAACTATGAGAAACAAAGATGGGTTTGCTGCAAATGTGATTTATTTTGATCCGGCACCGATGATACATCAGATATTATCCAATGTTTCGACCAGCTTGTGGTCTTTATCAGGGACACTTGTATGAATAGTGGCGGTGTGCCTGTATATGGAGCCAGATGCCTGTATATGGAGCCAGACACACATCTGGCTCCATATAATTTGTGTACAGCAGTGTTTTTTCTAACAGAATTATTTCCATAGCATATTTTCTTCTTACACCTAATCAATTTCAAAATAATAATTTTTCAACTGTGAAAATCTCAATTTGAACATTCAAAGCAAAGACTTTCCAGAAGTCCTATGTAATATTAAAGAATGCAAATCAATATCTTGAAAGATAAAAACACATCAAATATTACAATTTCTGGACTTAGAAGACTTTACTTTTCCGGAGTTTGAGCAGCAGCATCAAAACCATGTAATTGCAAACTGAAATCCTATTTGTGACCTCCCTACGTTGAGATCACCACTAGCACAGTGAGAAAAAGTCTCACGGAGCAGATGTGACTTCACCGGGAGAATTTCACTGCGGTGAATTTGAACTGCGGTGAACTTGCCTCTGAACCATTACACTTTTTCTCACTGTGCTAGCTGTGATCTCACAAGAGGGCGGTCACTTTAGTTCATTGGCCCGGCTGGGAACGCAGCCTCAGTGACCTGCGGTAACCTCGATGAGATCACCGCTGCTCACTGATGAAGCACTCGCAGCTCATTCTCCCAGTGGTTCTCAGCCTGGACGGTAGCATCTGGGCACCGTCCAGGTTGAAATCTATTAATCCCCAGACATGGATTATGGTGTGGGAAAGAATGTTGGACAAGTGAGGGATATTGTTGTTTTTTATTTTTGTTTTATTACAGTAGACAAGAGATTCAATGGAATGGGCATTAGGAGAGTATAACTATGTTTGTTGTTTTTAAATAAGAAAGGAAAAGTGTTTTTTGTTTTAATGTAAAAAAAGATTTTATTCTTGCTGTGTGTGTATTTTCAGGATTAGTAATGGATAGATTTGTAATAGACACCTCTTCATTACTAATCCCTGGGCTTGATGTCACCGGACAATACAAAGGTGACTTATTTATGCATTGACTTTGAACTCCACAAATATGAACCCCACTTGCCACCGCTACAGTGCAAGTTGGGAAACCTGGGCAAAGCGCATCTAATAGATGTGGCTTTTCTGAGTCGGTTGCGGTCTGCTATTTTTATGCTGGGGGCCAAAATTCATGGCCCCTTACCAGCCTCAGAATACCAGCCCCCATCTGCCTGCTTTAGCAATGCTGGTTGTCAAGAATGGGGGGAACCTAATGCTGTTTTTTTTAGATAATTTATTTAAATAATTAAAAAAAATGTGAGGGGACCCCTCTATTCTTGATAACCAACCTTGCTCACGCTGATAGCTGAGGGTTGCAGCCCCCAGCTGTCAGTTTTTTCCTGTCTGGTTATCAAAAATACAGGGGAGCCCATGACATTTTTTTTTAAATATTTATTTAGATTGCAGACACGGCTGATAAATGCTCCCATCAGCCGCAGTCTGCTTTCACTGTTATTAGCGGCAGCAGGCGTAGGCAGACAGTAGCAGTAGTCCCATCATTCCATGCCAGTGACTGAAGGTAAACTTTATACCTGCGACCACAGCTGCGGGCTCACGCTGTCATTTGACAGTGTGGGAACCGTGGCTCTCTGACCAGGAGTAATGATTTTACCACCGATCAGAAGCAGTGTTTTCCACACTGTAATGCATATGACAGAGTGGCAAATACCGGATGTTAGGGGCCCCCATTCAAGTGGACAAAACCAGCCCCCCATACAGAATTATTCACATAAATAAACAAATGTCCTGCTGGTCAATATCAAGACCATCCCATTCTAGAAGAAAAACAGTACACATTGTTTGGTGTGGAAGTGGAGTATCAACGGATCTGTGACCGATGACCCGGCATGTCACTCTCCATAAGGAGAAAAGTTACCCCTTAGATCCCAGTCTTAGCCTCTCACCCAGCCAAATCAGATCTGACACTTTGATCTGATGAGGGGCAATACCCCAAAACTCTGTGTCTGCAAATTGAGATTTTTATTTAGCTTTTATCTAAGTCATATTGCAAGGCTTTTTAAAGCGAACCTGTCAGCAGGATTTCCCTAAGTAAACTACAGGCATTGTCAGGTTGGCACTGCTACACGGATTAAAATAATAACTGGGGTGTAGAAATCCGTCTTGTGGTTCTTGTGTAAACAGTGTAAGAAGTGTTCAGTAATGATATGCCCATGCTCCGGGTCGGGACTGTAGGCAGAGTCTACCGATAAACAAAGGTAAGACCTGGCCACAGGCAGCTTGGAGCAATGGAGAGATAGTAAGGGTGAGCCGTCGACGAGTGGGGACGCCATTGCGCAGGTGCTAGGGTGCCAACCTCTGCATTAGGTAGAGGACTAAATAGAATAGGGTACCCTAGGGCATATTAGCCCCCTCTCCACAAAAGTCAGTCACCTCTTTTTTTCTGTCTTCTCCTATATAACACTCGATCTCCGGGGCGCCTGTGTCTGTATGTATGAGTTCTCCACATACATCTACATATTTCCACCCCATTATGTGATATAGTTAAAGAATATGGATGGAGTTATGTTATCTTTCTGGGTGTTGGTTCGTCCAAATAAGGCCCCTACAGATGTCCTGCCTTATAAGTCGTGCCATAATTAGGAACCTATACATACATGATAAGATGGTCCCTCGTAAATTTACGAGCATTGCCATATAGCATCCTGTAATGCCTATTAAGATGGTGTAATATTCAGGACTCTGTAAATGGGCATTGCTAGAGGATAGAGAGGTCCGTACCTTGGGGTGGAGTTACAACTCAGCGATCTGATGAGTAGATACATAGGGACGCCATCTCAATGGGGTGCGCATGCACAGTAAATCGTGCTCGCGTTCCATTGCGGTCCATCAACCGCAGTCCCATAATGACTTGCAGGTTCAAAGGCCGGAAATGACATTTCTGTGAACCTGAAGTTGTTACCAGGGCGTGCAATATAAGGGCAAATAAGGGCAAGCGATACAGAGCAGCCTCACTATAATGGCAAATTGATTCAGCGTCACAGTCGCATACATCCTAAGGTACTCCCCTAATGAGTGGTGACAAAATGCGTTGGGAGAAGGGAGGTAAAAAGGGTATGGAGTAAACTACCGATTACGAGGAGGGAATTTAGCAGTCGGTTATTCACACCTCTCCCCAAAATCGGGTAAGACCTTTCCTTATATTTTGAAACTGTTGCATTGATCTAAAATGGTTATGTGTAAGAAGGTCTATAATATGGGCATAAATATGTATGAAATTGATATGTGATTCATTATTAACCAGTTACTGTCCAGAGACTCTCCTCTTTACTGATGTTTTGCCATACCATAAATGTCTTTTTCATGTGCTGCATAGTGACCAGAGAGGACATAGGCTGCAATCCCAATTAAGGGTTTACCAGAGATATGCAGTCTGATCCTATGGGCTATCAAGAGCGTGCAATACTGATTGCGGTGGTGCAACCCCTTTTTTATGCAATTATTGCACAATGCTTCTAGAGGCACGAATGCATGAACTCACTGCGGAAGGTGTAATATGAATGGCAGTCATACCCGATTATTAGGTACACAGTGATACCGGTTCCTATTTTTCGTGCCTTAGTGAATTATACACACAACTTTGTTCAACATATTTATATCCACCCCAATATTATCTTGATTGGAGTATATTGACATAATTAGACAGTCTAAATACTGTTTGGTAAATCGCACAGTTACCCAACTACGCTAGTAAGGACTGAGGGTCTATTGGTTTCCATAGTGGCTATATTCATCTTGCTGTGTATTACCACTGAGTGTTTTTGTTTGTCTTTTCACATGCACCTTGATTATCTTTTGAATTTTAATGAATTATAATTAAGTACATTGGTTTTATTAAACATTCCGATATGCGAACCCCTACTTAATAAGATTGTAATTACCATCCACTGAATTATCATTATTTTAATCAGTGTAACAGCGCCAACTTGACAATGCCTGAAGCTTACTTAACAAACTCCTGCAGATAGGTTTGCTTTAACAAGCCTTGCAATATGACTTAAGATAAAACCAAATCAGAACCTCAATTTGCAGACACAGTGTTTCAGGGTATTGCCCCTCATCAGAGCAAGGCATGATATCTGATTTAGCTGGGTGAGAGGCTAAGTGAGAGGCTAAGACTAGGATCTAAGGGGTAAGCTTTCTCCTTATGGAGAGTGACATGCCGAGTCATCCGTCACAGATTCGGTATTACTCCACTTCCACACCAAAACATGTATACTGTTTTTTTTTCTGGAATTGGATGGTCTTGATATTGTCCAGCAGAACATTTGTCTATTTATTGTGAGCCCTCGCAGGCAGAGTCCTCTCTCCTTCTGTACTTGTGTGTGCCTTGCATTGCTCATGTTTACTGTACTTGTCTATGTTTGCCCCTTTTTCACATGTAAAGCGCCATGGAATAAATGGCGCTGTAATAATGAATAACAATAATAATAATAATTTATGTGAATAATCCTGTGTGGGGGGGCAGAGTTTTGTTGACTAGCCTGTATTTGTAAATTCTGGCAAAGAAACGGTTCAGAGCCCATCTATCTATAGAAAGATAGTGCATAAATCACAGTTGTATTATCTGTTGCCAGAGAAGTAATATATTACATTTTAATAGGCAGAGAAAGATAAATGTAAATGTCGTGATGATAAATAGAAGCACCATAAACCAGATAAGCGTTCCACAAACATGGCATTCATTTAAAGCTGAAACAAGCATGAAAAAAAATAATGTTTCTGCAGCACTGGAATCCGAGAAATGTGAATCTGATTGAGCTTTATTGTCAGACGCCTATAGCGTGGGTGTCAGGAATGACATACGAAGTCCATACCAGTCTTCTTGATATGCAACTTTGTCATGTAGAAAATAAAATACACATCAGCGCTCAGAGATTAAATAAAGAAGTGTAAAAATGGAAGTTTTTGTCGCTATGGTGAATGTAATTTCAGATAGCAAATGTTCTCAGACAGCTCGCTCCGTGTTAATAGATACTGAGATCAATTACTATTACCGAAGTCACATTTCCAGCATATACGAAGAGTATTTTCAATTCCAATCCATTTGGTATAAATCGTATTCTGCGCCTAATGCAGTAAGTAGTTGGGCTGTGATGGCTGACGGTGGGGAAACCTCTGCAATCACTTGGGTGTCCATCACAAGAATATAATGTATTTGTCTAAGCACCATGACTCTTGTCATGTAACCTTACAATATGAGAAATAAACAATCTGGAGAGTGTCTCAGCATTAGGTAATCCTGGCAAAGGAACAAAAATGAGCTTGTTTGCTGAATCAATCAACTACCACCCAAATAGCAGTCTTCCCATCAGACAGAGGCAAATCTGTAATGAAATCCATGAACAAATGAGTCTATAGTCTTTCTGGAATAGGCAATGGAGCCAATTCCCCAGCCAGCCAGCTATGACTGACTTTGGCGATTGCGCATACTTCACAAGCAGATTCAAAATCTTTAATATCCTTATGCATGGACGGCCACCAAGAAAGTCTAGCAATGGCTTGCCATGTGACAGTAACCTCAGGATGACCACTTAAAATGGAATCATGAAATTCCTGTAACACCCACAATCTTAGGTAAACAGTCACAAATAATTTGGACCCTGGGGAAGTGGAAGAAGCCAATGACTGGGCTTTATGAATTTCTTCTTCCAGCTCTGACGTTACCAAGGACACCACAATACCCTGAGGAATAATGGAGGATTGAGGTTCTGGATGAGAAATGGAATCTAGACTACGAGATAAAGCATTAGCTTTCACATTTTTAGATACTGGCCTGAATGTAATAGAAAAATTAAATCGAGAGAAAAACAAGGACCATTTGGCCTGTCTAGGAGTTAACCTTTTAGCCGATTCAATGTAAGCTAAATTCTTGTGAACCGTGATCACTGTAACTGGATGAACTGCCCCCTCCAAAAAATACCTCCATTCCTCAAAGGCCAATTTGACAGCAAGCAACTCCCGATTCCCAACATCATAATTTCTCTCCGCCGGTGAAAATTTTTTAGAAAGAAAAGCACATGGATGCAGGTTAGTAAGAGTTTTGGGCCCCTGTGATAAGATTGCCCCCGCTCCAATCTACGAAGCATCCACCTCCACAATAAACGGTTCTTGGAGATCAGGTTGGATCAGAATGGGTGCGGACATAAAACACTCTTTTTAATCTTTCAAAAGCCCTGATAGCACCCGGTAGCCAAACCTTGAGATTCGCCCCCTTACGTGTAAGGTCAGTAATTGGTTTAGCAATCTATGAAAACCCCTTGGTAAATTTTCTATAATAGTTGGCGAATCCCAGAAAATGCTCAAAGCCTTAAGATCACGAGATTGAACCCAATTAATTATGGCCTGCACCTTCCCAGGATCCATCTTAAACCCTTCTACTGACAAGATAAACCCTGAGAAAGAGATTTTCTGAACAGAAAAAAACACATTTCTCTAATTTAGCAAACAGAGAGTTCACCCTCAAGGTACTGCCACACTAAACAATCCCGCTAGCGATCACAATAACGACGCATACTAATGCGATCGCTAGCGGGATTGTTTCTATATCGCTAAGTGCGGCCACATTTAGCGATATAGTTAACGGCGCTATCGCCGTTAGCGATCTTCTTAACGACTTTAGCGGTACATAAGTACCGCTAAATCGCTAAGAAAAGGTGCCACACTAGCGATATATACTTACCCAGCGGGAGCGCCGACGAGAAAATAGGGTCCGGAACGATTCCAGCGACGAGCGAGATCACAGCAGGAAGCTCGTCGCTGGCAGCTGCCGCACTGAACAACATCGCTAACGGGATCGCTAAATAGTGACGTTTTTTAGCGATCCCGTTAGCGATATTGTTCAGTGTGGCATACCCTTCAGTCTCTGTCACACAAAACGGACATGTTCCTGGTGAGTGTCCAAGTCTGGCGAGAAAATTAGGAATTCATCCAGGTAAATTAGATCCAACATTCCAATGCAATCAGAGAAAATATCATTCAAAAAATTTGAAACACAGCAATTGCATTAGATAATACGAAAGGCATGACAAGGTTTTCAAACAGACTCTCAGACGTTAAAAACACCATTTTCCACTCAGCACCCTTCCAGATGCATGTCAAATTGTAAGCCCCTCTAAGATCAAGTTTAAAAAACACCTGCCCCAGAATCTGATTATATAGGTCGGGGATGAGTGGAATTGAGTATTTTTAACCGTGATCCTATTTAGTTCTCGGAAATCAAGGTAAGGACGGAGACCCCCAACTTTCTGTTTAACAAAGAAAAATCCAGCAGCTATAGGAGAGGAGGTAGGATGGATAAACTTTCGTTAACATATTCTTTTATGGTGGTCCATTCATGCCCCGATAAATTGTATGGGTGAGCTTTTGGTAACTTGATGCTAGGAATAAGATCATTAGCACAGTCATAGGGATGATGGGGAGGTAGTATCTCTGCCTCTTTTCCAAGAACACATCACCGAAGTCCTTCAGGTACCCCTGAAAACCCTCCAGACTAGCAGTGCATATTTGTACATTTTTTGAACATTTCTTGTAACAATTGGGGCTCTATTTCACAATCTCCTTCTGACACCAATCAATAACTGGATTGTGAATCTGCAACTATGGAAACTCCAGCACCAACCCAGCAGGCAAATTATCCAACACAAAACAGGAGATGGATTCAGAGTGGAGTGCGCCCACTTGGAGAGTGAAATCCACCATTGCTCTCTTGACCAAATTGTGAGCTAACGGTATCTTGTCAAGAGCGATGATGTGAATGGGTCTTTATAAACTTACTGTCTCTAACCCTAACTTCAGAACCAGTCCTGAATCAATAAAGTTAGCAGCAGACCCACAGTCAATAAACACCAACGCTGATAACACCTTGTTTTCGAAGGAAATCATCATATTTATCAGTACTTTATCAAAGGAAGAAAAAGGTACCTGGGAGTCTAGTGACCTCCTCGGCCATCACCCAGACCCAGACGTTCTCCCGATGGTTTGATAGCTTGAGGACAAGTTGGGCAATTCTTACGAAAATGTCCAGAGAGACCACAGTATAGACAAAGTCCGAGATCTCGTCTCTGTATTCTCTCCGCAATGCAAAGACTAGCGCCTCTAACCACAGGGTAAATGGAACTGCTCATGGGAAGTATAACATGCGACCTGCTGTTCTCACGGATTCGGAGGTCCATTTGTATGGCCTGAGTCATGGCCTCCATAAGAGAACAAGGGGCGTCATGGAGAACCAGAGCATCCTTGAGAGTCTCAGAAAGGCCTCTTTAGAACTGGCACCTGAGAGCAGCATTGTTTCATAGAGCTTCGGTGGACCACTGTCGAAACTCAGTACAGTAGTCCTCAGCTGTGCGACCCCCTTGTGCCAGGTTAATGATCTTAGCCTCAGCGACCTGGATTCTGTAGGATTTATCATATATCAGACCTAAACTGTCAAAAATGGCATCAACAGAAAACCGTTCTGGGCTTGTGGGGACAAAAAAATGCCTAGGTCTGAGGACCCCCTCGCAGTGTTGACATGATTATTTCCACCCACTGGAACTCCTCCCTGACAACCGGGGGCGCAGGATAAAAAATAACTTACAGCTCTGCCTGAATCCCTGAATACCCTAAACTGGTCTCTCTATCTCAAAAATTTATATGGGAGGGATGTCACTGGTTCAGGAGAGACCAACTGTACATCAGAGGTTACTGACGTCAAAGCCACTGCCAGCAGTGGGGGCTATGGGGTGTCATCATCAAGTTATTTATCTGATCGTGCAACTGATATTGTGATGACTCCAGACTCTGGCAATCTTTCGCCAGATCCTGAGTCATCTGCATCAAATTCGTCACCTAGTCACAAAGCGTGTGAACAGGATCCATACTGGTGAAAAGAAAAATGTATCGGCCAGACGTAATGTGATGCTAGTCACTTCTCAAGGCCAAGGCGTGAGTCAGAGTGGTCAAGGAGTCCAAGGTCAGAAGCCAGGTGGGTATGTCATAAACAGAGGGAAGAGACAAAAGTGTAGTCAGGTAACATTCCAAGATCAGAGTGCCGGGAGGATAACGGATCAGAGCTGAAGGGGTTAAACAGGTGGATGGTCAGAATAAAGTCCAAGGTCAGGCAACAGATCAATCATACAGAACTCATGGCACAGGAAAGCACAAACCTCACAAACTGAATGTACATCTGGCAGAGTTCTGGGAGACACAGCTCAATTAAGAAGCATGGCAATAAACTGGAACTAGCTTGGCCCGTGCAAAATTTTATCACATTGGTAGTCGGAGGTGCAGAAAATTCAGAAAAAGTAAGCTGGTCATATGTAAATGTATTTCATGATATGATGAACACAGACAAGTATTTATATATATAGATTGGTAATACAATAAATTGGTTTGATAAGTAGAGGCCAAAAATGTCTTCTGCTTGAGGTGCCACCTGCAGGTCAATGTTTCTTTCTGCAGGTTTATGAAAATGAATGTTTAAACTGTATTTAGTGATAAAATCGTGAATGTGTGGTTTGTTTGGCTCTTTTCTTGCTGAAGGGGGCAAGTTTACCTTTCAAATGGTGCATCATTTGTGTGTGTGGGGCGAAGTAATCAGCGAAAAAACAATGCATGTTTACAAATGTGTTTGCATATGTGACTCACCATTTGTGTGTGTGGGGCAAAGTAATCACCAAAAAGCAGTGCATGTTTACAAATGTGTTTGCATATGTGACTCCCCTGCAGTAAAGTGTGCAATCCTCCAATGTGCCTGAAATAGGCTGGGCAAGCACTTGAGCAAGCTAGAAAGACCCCAAGGCAAATGTTTGAATTTCTTTGTGATGTCTGTAAGCAGCTTTGTGGTAGTGTGCTTTGGGGTATTGTGCTGCCACCTGCAGGTCCTTTCAAATGGTGTATCATTTGTTTGTGTGGGTGGAGTATGAACGGAGCAAGTGTGCAATTCAATAGGCAGTGCATGTTTACAAATGTGTTTGCATATGTGACTCACCTGCAGTGAAGTGTGCAAATGTAGCAACCCTACCGGCATCAATTCATGGCTTCCCATCCCCCCACACACCAACTTACTCACTGCTCCAGGCCATGCTATGAATTCTGTCTGCTTCCAGCTCCATACTATGTGCCTCTTGCTTCCTACCTACTCTCTACATGCTTCCTGGCTGCGTGCATAGGGGAGCAGCGCCGGCACTCTCAGGTTCTTATGGAATCAGTGTGCACCTGCCTATTGTGTCCCTGGCCAATTACCAAGGGGCCTTTGGTATTTAAGGCAGCTCCACCCGGTGGTAACTGCCTGAGCAACTCCTTTACTCAGTTAGTGTCTTACTGCTGAGTTGCCAGGTCCTGTCCTGTGTTTCGCCTTCTCTGGAGGCTTGATTCCTAGCTTTGCCTTGCACCTGTCTGTCTGCTTTCCAGGAGGCAGAATATCCTGGTCTCTGTGTCCTTTTTCCTAGCTTTGTCTTGTACCTGTTTGTCTGCCCTCCAAGAGGAAGTATATCCTGGCCTCTGTGTCTTTGTTCCTGTGCCTTGTCTCGATCCTTTTCCTGCCTATACTCTGTCCTATACCTGTGTCTGTTGTAACCAAGGCTGAGGCCTGTCCTGACCTGCTCTGCATACCCTTGTGTTTACTCCTTCTGTCTTGCCTACTGCTGCAGAACATCTTGCTGCAGCTCCTCTCCGCATACCTTGCGGTTCCGCTTTGCTTTGCTCCTGCTGCTGAAGAACCTTTTGCTGCAGTTCCTCTCTGCATACGTTGCGGTTCCGCTTTGCTTCGCTCCTGCTGCTGCAGAACCTCTTGCTGCAGTTCCTCTCCGCATACCTTGCGGTTCCGATTTGCTCTGCTCCTGCTGCTGCAGAACCTCTTGCTGTAGCTCCTCTCTGCATACCTTGTGGTTCCGCTTTGCTCTGCTCCTGCTGCTGAACCACTTTCTGCCTCTGCTCCGCACTTCCGCAGTTCTGCTTTGTTCTGCTTCTGCTGCTGCTGAACCTCTTGCTGCCAACTGCAGCTCCTCGACACAGCCTTGCGGTTTTCTCCAGTGTTAACATGTCCAAACCTGTTCCTTCATTCCCATCTATATTTCCATCCTTCCTGTACCACTACCTGCACCTCCAGTGTGTACAGGTTCAAACCTGTTCCTTCATACACCACTCCATCCTGCCAGTACCTGCATCTCCAGTGTAAACAGGTTCAAACCTGTTCCTTCATAGATCACGCCTTCCTGCCAGTACCAGTATCTGCATCTCCTGTGTGAACAGGTCTCTACCTATTCCATACACCTCTCCTTCCTGCTCGTGTCCCTGTGTCTCAGCTGTGCCCACCTGAGAGTGTCCCAGCCATGCCTACCTGTTATGAATGTGCTGGAGATGGTTTCTGAGCAGAGGCTCCCTCTGGTGGTTGCAGACAGTACTGAACCTTAAAGCGAGGAATGGCAATCTGGGATCACGAACTGGACTGATATAAGCGACTTAATCCTAGACAGGCCAGGTGGGCCTTGTTTTTCACACGTTTTAAGTTTGTGGTTTCTTTTCTTCCTGGCACTAAGAATGTTAAGGCGGATGCCCTCTCGAGGAGTTTCTTTGCGGACTCTCCTGAGTTATCTGATCCTGCTGTTATTTTGAAAGAGGGTGTAGTACTTTCCGCCATCTCGCCCAATTTGAGACTGGCTCTGGAAGGTTGTCAGGAGGATAAACCTGAGCGCTGCCCTATTGGGAAATTGTTTGTCCCAGACCAGTGGAAGAAGAGTGTGATGTCTGAGATTCATTGTTCCGCGTTGGCTGGTCATCCCGGGATTTTTAGTACCAGAGACTTGGTGAGTCGGTCCTTTTGGTGGCCTACTTTGTCTCGTGACGTCAGGGAATTTGTGCAGTCCTGTGGGACTTGCTCTCGTTCCAAGCCTTGCTCTCGCTCTAGTGGTTTGTTAATGTCATTACCTGTGCCCTAGAGGCCATGGACCCATATCTCTATGGATTTTATTTCCAACCTCCCTGTTTCTCAGAAAATGACCGTTATCTGGGTAATCTGTGATAGGTTTTCCAAGATGATACATCTTGTGCCATTACGTAAGTTACCTTCCTCCTCCGAATTGGTGCCTTTGTTCCTTCAGTACGTGGTTCGGTTACATGGCATTCCGGAGAACATTGTGTCTGACAGAGGAGTCCAGTTTGTTTCCAGATTTTGGAGGACATTTTGTTCTAAACTTGGTGTTCAATTATCTTTCTCCTCTGCATTTCATCCTCAGACCAATGGACAAACCGAGAGAACAAACCAGACCTTGGAGACTTATTTGAGATGTTTTGTGTCTGCTGATCAAGATGACTGGGTCTCTTTTTTGCCTTTGGCTGAGTTTGCTCTTAATAATAGGGCTAGATCTGCCACCTTGATGTCTCCATTTTTCTGCAATTCTGGGTTTCACCCGCGATTTTCTTCTGTCTGTCTGGGTGTTGACTCTGTTGTGGAGCGTATGCAGCAGATTTGGGACCAGGTAGCGGAGAGGTTGTCTCTCTCTCAGGAGAAGGCCCAGCGGTTTGCCAACCAGCTTAGGACTGATGGTCCTCGGTTTAAAGTGGGGGACTTGGTTTGGTTGTCCTCAAGAAATATCCCTATGAGGGTTGCATCTCCAAAGTTTAAGTCTAGGTTCATTGGACCTTATAAGATCATGGAGATTCTTAATCCTGTTTCCTTCCGTTTGCTTCTTCCAGGGACATTTAAGATCCATAACGTGTTCCACAAGTCCTTATTGAAGAGGTTTGTCGAGCCAGTGGTTCCTATGGCTGCGCCTCCTGACCCTGTTTTGGTTGAGGGCAATCTGGAGTATGTGTTGAGAAAATAATGAATTCTCGATTTTCTAGACAGAAACTCCAGTTGGTTAAGTGGAGAGGTTATAGTCAGGAGGACAATTCTTGGGTGTTTGCTTCAGACATCCATGCTAGGAGACTGATCCATGCCTACCACCGAGCTCATCCTGATCGGCCTGGTTGCACAAGTGAGGGTTCGGTGACCTCTCCTCAAGGGGAGGTACTGTTATGAATGTGCTGGAGATGGTTTCTGAGCAGAGGCTCCCTCTGGTGGTTGCAGACAGTACTGAACCTTACAGCGAGGAATGGCAATCTGGGATCACGGACTGGACTGATATAAGGGAGGTTCCCTCCCATGATGGTTGCCGGTGACCAATTGTTCTTGTCTCAATTGTGGTTCCTGGTTCATTTGGAAGTTTGCTGGAGTCTTGCATGCATCTTCTGATTTCAGATAAGATATTTTCTGCTTTTCTTTTTGTGCTTGCTTTTTGCATAATTTTCTGCACTTTTGTGGAGGTCAGCTGGGTCCCCTCCTGGGGCCTTTGCTCCTCTCAGTTTATCTGTAGCCACTGTTATTTGTTCATTTGCTTTTTCCTGTTTTTTCAGTGGCTGCGGCTTAGTTTTGTTACACCAGAGATCTGATTTAGGTGGTGGAGATCGTGTGATCTCAGGTGTTACTGCAATCAGAAGAGTTGGTATTTTTTAGGGTTTTTTTTTGGATTGCAGTCAGAATTCTTTCCTGTACTTTTCTGTCTAGACAGATTGGGCCCCAGCGTTTGCTCATTCTATTTTCTGTCTGTGTCCGTGCTTCTTGTCTAACCACCATTACATGTTGGGGGGCTTCCTATTTTCTTTGGGGATCTGCTCCAGGGCAGATAGCTTTCATCTTTATGCCTTTAGGTGTAGTTATCTCTCAGGCTGTGACGAGGCGTCTAGGATGAACGTAGGAACGCTCCACGGCTACCTCTAGTTGTGTGGTTAGTTCAGGTTACTGCAATCCAATAGGTTCCAGCCTCTCTAGTTTATTGCCATTTTTGCTTTTTCTCCTCAGCTACCTAAACACAACACCTACCTGCCTATGTCTCAGCCATGACCGCCTGTCAGAGTACCAGCCGTGCCTGTCGTGCTCACCTGCCTGTCTGTCAGTCGCACCTGTCCTAGTGTCTTGTTCCCCAATGCCTGGAGTGTCACCTGGCAGCTACCTGCTGCACAAGCCTGACCTCACCATCAGAGGCTCCAGAGAAGACCAAGATAGCTGCATTAGTTACGCCCCTTCCAGGGTAGTCTGGTTTGTGGCACAGTGGGTCCACAACCCCTTTGCTCGCGCCAATCTGCCAAGGCGAGAGTGTGATAGCAATCCTCCAATTTGGATGAAATAGGCTGGCCAAGCAGTTCGGCAAGCTGGAAAGCCCCAAGGCAAATGTTTGGATTTGTTTGTGATGTCTGTAAGCAGCTTTGTGGTAGTGTGCTTTGGGGTAGTGTGGTGCCACCTGCAGGTCATTTTTCCTTACTGCAGGTTTATGAAAATTAATGTTTAAACTGTATTTTGTGATCAAATCGTGGATGTGTGGATTGTTTGGCTATTTTCTTGCTGAAGGGGGCAAGTTTACCTTTCAAATGGTGAATGATTTGTGTGTGTGGGTGCAGTATGAAGGGAGATACAAAGTAATCACCAAAAATCAGTGTTTAGAAATAATAGAATAGATAATGAACACATGGAGACAGCCGATGCCTCACCGTCTCAGGTTGGATAGCTGAGCTGTCAATCAACACATTGACAGCTCAACACACCCCTATACTAGATTGGACGGGTGGAACCATGACACAAGGTCACAATGCCATTATCTGTTGCATGCTTGCACAGAACCCTCTCAAGCTTCATCAGAGATGGAAGTCCATTGTCAGAGTGAAAGACACGGGAATATCAGCATTTGTGGCAGAGATGAGTAGATATGACAAGGACCAGATGGGAGATAGGAGTTGGAGAGATGAGCGATAAGGTAAGTCTCAGGATTTTTTATATTTTTTATAACTTTATTTATTATTCTTTGGATTCTGGCAAGAGACCGATGCATTACAAGGTACATTAAATTTGTGTAGAAAAACTTTGAATCGAATTTCTCTTCAAAATCCGAGCGAACGGGCAAATTCTAATTTTGCCCAATCAGCTCACTTCTAAGTACTAGGGAAAAAAATTATCTGGTAGTGCTTCTTTAAACATTTTGCTTATTTTTAAATATTTTGAAAATTTTTATAGGTCTTTAGAACCTATAGAGGTTTAGAACCAATTGAACCTGCAATCGTTCAATTTAATTTACGATGCACTGCAATACTTTTATATTGCAAAGTAATTTCCCGTCTGTATTTTCCTATTAAGCCACACCTGTGACTAGTCCAAAAAGGGAGAACATGCCAAACATTTTTGCCTCATTAGG
Organism: Oophaga sylvatica; assembly: GCA_033576555.1. Taxonomy (NCBI): domain Eukaryota; kingdom Metazoa; phylum Chordata; class Amphibia; order Anura; family Dendrobatidae; genus Oophaga; species Oophaga sylvatica. The sequence goes on from JARQOD010000003.1 coordinate 370,823,359, forward strand.
CTCGTGGCTGCCGCGACAATCCAATCACACGCTGGGATCATAACAACATGTTTAACTTCAATCTGGGCAATGTCAGTTTGGTGACTGCTGCACAACACAGTTGGCATCTCCCATGTATACAGTAAGCTTATCACCTAAGCCAGATGTATACAGTTATCATGTGATGTATACTTACATCATATATGAGGAATGGGTTATTGACATGTTGTTTCACAATGGTAGGAATTGCATGACCTGACCTGACTTACAATTCTCTGGTGAGATAATTAGTTAAGCTGAGATTCATGTGAATGAACTCTCCCTTCATCTAGTATGGGAATTCATACAGCAGGCCATCTGTGGAATGAAATCATGACAATATCAAAAGACATTTAGACGTCTTACCATTTTAAATCCATAAATTCTAGGAAATAAATGTTTAATCACATAAACATGCCAAAGGTCAAGCACATCAGTTTATTAGAACTGCTTGAAATCTTCTCCAAAGCATTTTGAGATTATTGGTGTGAATGTGTAGTTAAACTAAAGCATACCAGTCATTTCAAAATATTTAGACTTGAGAGTGGTAACAAATTGCAAGCTTTCGAGACTACTCAGGTCTCTTCATCAGGCAAAGACTAATACAACATCTGAAGAATCACATATTTATACACAACACAGCACAGAAATAATGCAATAAGATAAGACAAGTGACGTGAAGCAGAATTGTCATTATGGCAGAGGGATGAACATAAATATTGGAACAGTTCATAGATAAGGAGTGTGAAAGTTTTACTGCCCTCTGATTGGGGTCTGGTATTGTCTTTTGATGCCCCTAGAAGGTCAGAGAAGCAGATTCCTTAATTGATGTAGAAAGACATGAAACCTTGGGATATATTCATGCCAGCACTAAGAGTGTCAAAGGTCATCATGAGCTTATGTGTATAAATATGTGATTCTTCAGATGTTGTATTAGTCTTTGCCTGATGAAGAGACCTGAGTAGTCTCGAAAGCTTGCAATTTGTTACCATCTTTTCAGTTAGCCATTAAAAGGTATCAACCACTGAGGACTCTCAAGTCTAAATATTTTTCTATTTACTGGCTAACATGGTACGAAGATACACAGTCATTTCAAGTAACTTTTACAAATAAGCTGCCATTTGTGTTCAGTGCAAAAATAATAACACTATTTCTGTCCATTTTATTACTTAATTCAGGCATTTTTCCACAGGTTTCCCCTCTGTTGGTTCTACCTGTAATATTTGGTTGCCTCTGAGCTAGTGGGTGGAATCTAGCTGTTATTATGTCTCCCATGCACAGCACACACAGATATTAGTGTTCTCCTATGCCTATGTAACAGAAGCATCAACACACCTGAGCAGTGTAGCTGTGAATCCAGCACTGAAGTGAGATAAATCATTTGCTCAAAGATACAATCTTCCTCAACTTCTACCCTTAGACTCCAGTGTCCATAGACTTCAATAGGAAACTGTAATTTGATCCCCCAAATTGCTAGCAATCTATCTTGCTTTGACCAAGAGGAATTTAAGATATCTTTCATAGCTAAAGGGTAATAAGGTCAGCATGGATCAGAGTTTGGCTGCCTGACTGCAGCCAAGTTTTCTGAAACATCCTGGCACCATAGCCAGAGATTAAACTAACCAGGCTTCCATTTCTTCTATGACGTTTCAGATAAAAACATACCTGGCTATAATTATGCAGCCATGCTCTGATTCCTGCTTAATCGAATGACAGGTTCCCTTTAATGATGAATTCAGGATCTGGAGGAGAAGAAGTGGCTCTTAAGTGGAGAAAGAAATATACTTAGAAACTCTCAACTAATTCTAGCACCCATCTTCTTCTACCTAGGCTTCATGACAAATCCATAATGATGTTGCATTCCTACCATCTCCAGGAAACAAATATAACAATTCAGAACCCTTATTACTTTCAAAGCAGCATAAAAAACACCACCAAGCAGTGTCTACACTAACCAAATACCATCATAGCAGCAAATGTAATATGCCATAGCAGTAAAATATACCTCAATGCAGCACAAAATACCTTGACAGGAGTGAAGAACAAGTACCACGGTGTCTTCCCACCATTAAGCTGCGACAACTGATGTAGATGCGACGGCTTACTCACCTTCCGTCTCTACTGAGAAGGGGGAAGTGCTGGATATGAAGTCAAGAAGGCCAATGGCTGTGGGAGTTGTGAGAATCACCTCTTAACTGACAGCATCTACAACTCTTTTTTTATCAGAACCAGAATGGCGCTGTTTAGGCTCATGTAGTGAGGTGGATCTTCTAAGCCTCAGGTCCAGATATGCACATGGATCCCGGGTGTTGGTGCAGCAAGCAAGAAGGCACCATGGAAGTGAAGAGTTGGCACACTCAGAAATCTTGGAAGCAGTAGGAAGGATGCAGTGGAACCAAACAGTAATGGAAGGAAGTTAAAGGATGGTGCACACAGGAGGTGGAGCACAACAAACAAAAGTCTTGAGACTCAATCCTAAAACACAGGTGTATGTCCTAATGGGCCTTACATGGGATTAGGGATATGATGTCAATGAGCCATGACAGGAAGCCTAAAAGCTCGACATGGAGCACAATATAAGGCAGCGGACCAAGGTGAAGGAAGCAGAGCCCGAGAAATACAGTGTAACAGGTGCAATGTCACATGTGAACAATGCCACAATGATGGTGTTATGCCAGGCTGACAAATCAAAATACTCCCATCAAGCAACCACAAATTATGGATATGGCTGATAAATCGGGTTATGCAAATCGATTCACAGCTGCTATACCCAGCACCTGTCTTGTACACTTCCTCCTTTTCTCCTCTAGTTCTACCATTGGCTTTCTGCAAGTTGCTCTGCCTCCATAGCATTGGTATGACACCTCTCATGAAACCCAATATCTCTAGACTGGAATTTCCCGGGCTTGGCAATTGCCAGTCACACTACCCCAATAGCCAAAAATAATTTTTTCCTTATACTTTTATAAGTCTTGGTTTATACACTGAGCTCAATAAAAAAAAATCAATGCAAAGGCATACTGTACATTCAAGCTTGTTATGCCTCTGAAGACATTTTTCCAATTAGCATAATTGCCAGAACTAATATTGCAAAACTGATATGAAATATTCGTAAGTCAGAGTCGTCATTCATCATTTGTTATAGTTCGTCCTTTCGAGAGAAAATATTTTACGCTTTGATGGAACATGCATTATTACATCCAACCTAACAATATAATGCATCATTGTGTGGTAACTTCTTAAAAGTAATTGGTTAATATGGACGGATATTTGCTATCTGTGCCAAATATTTCCCAAAGTGTCTTGGATTGCGACCGTTGCTGAACAATACTCATAAACACCTTCAGTATGTCCAGGCAATGGACCAAAATGTCATTAGTGAATATTAGACTTCAGACTCAGTGGTCAGTTATGCAGAAAGAGCACTCATAGGAAACCAGTTTGGAAGCTAATTACCGTTGTGCTCGCTCCCCATCCTGCTTGTTATTTTGTTTCAAGGTCGCTTAAAATATGTCAGCAAAATAAATGTATCCTCTGACATTTAAATGAAATAGAAACCCGCTAATCAAAAGTACCTTCCAAGCAAATACTTCAAAAATCCATATGAAAATCTCCCAGGTCATAATTTATTTATTCTGATAAAACCATAGTTACATAGTTACATAGTTATTAAGGTTGAAGGAAGACTTTAAGTCCATCTAGTTCAACCCATATCCTATCCTAACCTGCCCTAACATGTTGATCCAGAGGAAGGCAAAAAAAAACCAAGTGGCAAACAGTAAGCTTCACATTGGGGGAAAAAAATTCCTTCCCGACTCCACATACGGCAATCAGACTAGCTCCCTGGATCAACGCAGTATCTAGGAAACTAGTGAATATAGCCTGTAATATTATACTTTTCAAGAAAGGCATTGCAAGACAAAATTAAAATCAGCTTGTAACAATTATTGACAAGAAAAATTATATTTGCGTGAAAATCCAACTTGGAGAAATGTATTTATAATATAATAAGGAAAAATAATTAGAATTACAAAGACGTAGGAAATAATAGGCTATGATTTCGTGTGTGCCGCTGCCGCCATCCCTGTACTTATACAGCAGATGTTGTTGAGTTCTCTACCTGGTAATTTCGATTAATTACTCCTCTAGGGTTATGCCAAAATACAAGAAAAAGACGTGTGTTACCTATATTTGCTATTATGGTATGGTTTGAGTGTTGTAGCAACTTGTAACTTTCCTTCCACAACATATTTTCGAAAAAATAAATCAAACATTTATATTGTACTATTATTAGGGGCCATGCTTGCTGCACATACACTATTTTTTGCTCATTCTCAGGACTTGTTTTAGACAAAATGTAGCCCGGGAGAAAAATTTAAAGTGGGACCCGAATGCTAATATTTTCGACCCTCACACAGAAACTTTAGGATCAATTAATTTCAGACCATTAAATCAATGACGTCTCACTATATACAAGTTTGGCGCTTGATTTCCAGCCTCTTTATACAGACTGATGAAGAATGATGGTGACAGAACACATATTCTTGATGAGTCCCGTGCACCACTTGGTGCAACCCTCCACAAGGTTGTAGTAATACAGAGAAATCCAGGAACCGGGGCACCAGACGTCCACCTGCATATCTCTCGTTTTCTATTACTTGATAAAGGCCCTGTGCTGCTGAAACGTGATTTTTTCCCGCACTAATAAAGTTATCAAAAGGTGGAAGTCAAGTGCCCTGGGTTCCTGGATTTCTTTAGTGGTGAGAGGACAATCACTAATACAGATTGAAATATCCCCATATACAGTATCATGTTAGCACGTATTTCCTGTTTACACTGGGCAATGTGCTGCCATGAACAATAATTCTTGTTTTGGCATAAATGATCCAATCACCTGATGAATGAGCATTTTGCTTGTTAAACGTGGATGTTCCATACACAGTGTGTTACACACATTCCATGCTCTGCACATACTGTGTGTTAGGCCAAGGTCCCACTTGCAGGAAACTCGCACGAGTCTGGCACCTCAATACCCGGCACTGCCACCGGCACTCGGGACCGGAGTGTGCGGCCGCCTCTATTTCTATGCAGTCGAACGCTCCGGTCCGAGTGCTGGTGGCAGTGCTGGGTATTGAGGTGCCAGACTCGTGCGAGTTTCTTGCAAGTGGGACCTCGGCCTAACACACAAACTATGTACGTATACTATGTTACATACTCTGAATGTTATATACACTCCGTATCCTCCATATACATACATATTACACACTCAGCATGTTAAATACATATACAGCAAATTACACACAAACTGCATGTTAGAAAACACACTCCATGCTAGACACACAGACACCGTATGTCACACACGCACACGCACACATGTGACCATGATGTTACCAAAGGTCCTTTTGCACTTTAAACATTGGAAACTGCACTGATATTGCAGCACTGGTATTATCAGTGCAGTTTCTGCTTTCTAAAATCAGGGAGCCAAAGATTGACTAGCCTACTGAACCTGAAGTTATGTAGGATATATCTGGAGGCCCACTGGAGATTGAGACTATTAGCAATTATCCATTTCTCCCCACCAACTCTATTCCATCTGGTCCCTCAGAAAGGAAATTTTGCATGAGTGTATGGTGTTTGTGCTGCCCAATCATGAAATCAAACATCAATTACACAGTTTCCCATGGTCATTCTGAGAGGCTAATCACTGGGGCTGGCCAGCAGACCAATATATGAGTTCAGTGGCCAATAAGAACACTAGGTATTCAATTAAAATCTCAACTCCTCCTACACAGTTTATATTGGATTAATCACCATTGCAGACTCTGCACATTCTCATGTTTACTCTGTTTATAAACCCATTGGATTCACTTCTATATTTGACCCAGAAATTCATGATCATTTTCTCTGTTTGAAGTCTCTGTCTGACGTCTTGGGCTTCAAATTATCAATCCTCTGACTACACACTATTCGTCATCTCTATGACTCTAAATCTGTAGTTCATGTCTCTTTCCTCACCTAGAACCACTGGCTTTCAGCCACTCTGTGGATGCAACCCAGGGTCCCTTGCAATGAAGGCAAGATAAAAGTGGGATAAGGGAGCCGAGGAGACATTTGGACCTGGTGAGCTTAGTGGTGTTGTGAATATGCTGGAGGCGGCTACTGAGCTGGGGCTCCCTCCAGTGGTTGCTGAGGGTAATGAACTGATTACTGAATGGCCTTCAGCTGGCACTGAATGGTAGGATATAAGTGCCCTGAGTTCCCAGCAGCCTTGCCGGTTATCAATTGTTCCTTCTGGTCTTGCTTGAAGCACTGCTAGTTTCCTGCTCTCCTTCAGATAAGTGTTTGTTGTTTTTTTTCCTCTGTTTTATTTTCTCTGTTGGTTTGCTGCCTGCAGTGGACTGCAGCCTGTCCCCTTTTGGGGGTCTGGCGCTGCAATTGTGATCCGTTTGTGTCTGCACTTTTGCTTTGCTCTTTTGTTACTTTTTATTTGCTGAATAGCGTTTTGTTACACCAGAGATCTGATTTAGGTGGATGAGGTAGTGTGATCTCAGGTTTTTTGGCAATCAGAAGTGTTGGTATTTTTGTTAGGGTTTTGTTGGATTGCAGTCAGAATTCTTTCCTGTACTTTTCTTTCTAGACAGCTTGGGCCCCAGCGTTTGCTCATTCTATTTTCTGTCTGTATCAGTGCTTTCTTCTTGTCTAACCACCATTACATGTTTGGGGGCTTCCTATTTTCTTTGGGGATCGGCTCCGGGGCAGATAGCTTTCATCTTTCTACCTTTAGGTGTAGTTACTGTATCTCTCAGGCTGTGACGAGGCGTCTAGGATCACCGTAGGAACGCTCCACGGCTACCTCTAGTTGTGTGGTTAGTTCAGGTTACTGCAATCCAATAGGTTCCAGCCTCTCTGGTGTATTTCCGCTTTTGCTATTTTTTGCTATTTCTCCTCAGTTACCGAAACATAACAAGTGGCTTGTGAAAGGTCTGTCCATAGACACTCTTTTGAGTGGACACTTACTTTAATGTTTTCTAGATCTGTATATTTTTGGTTTGCCTTTAATGGCGTTGTCTAATTCTTTAAATTAATATCAGATTGGTGATTTGTACAACACATGACATCAAAGTGATCAGCTGTTCCCGCAGCGACTACATCTGATCAATGAAACAGCACAACTCAGTCAACTGTATAGTGGCCAGAGAGGAATTCTATAGATTCAACCATATTCATTTGAAAAGGGGCGGATGTGCAATACCCAGCGGAGGCCACTATACAGTTGACAGAGCTGTGCTTGTTCAGCACCGCAACTAATCACGTCTCTCCTATGACGGCTCCAGCACCAGCTGATTGGCATCTGCACTGCTCTGTAATTGATGACCTTTGCTGAGGATAGCCCATCAATATAAAAGTATTGGAAACTCATTTAATGTTATTTTCTACATTTAGGTTTTTTTTCTTTTTTTTTTTTTTAGCCCTTTAACATTTCACACAAAAGTCTCCATTGGAGCTATTAATACAAAGTGATGGGATTGCTTTATATTTTATTTCAGATTGATTGTATGAAAAATATATAGCAAAGATGGACATATTTTAAACTTTTCAGCCCGTTGTCATAGTTTCATCCTCTATATTTTGTTAGCATGTCCCTTGTGTTCGTAAGGAAAAAAAAATGCAAGAATGAAACAATGGAAACTTTTAAAATGCGAACAATGTTCCTTGTCCTTGTTTTCTGTCTCTAGTAGTGTTGAGCGATACGATACTGCAAATATCGGGTATCGGCCGATATTAGCTGTATCGGGCTTTCGATTCCTGATATTTTCGTCATATCGGATACCGGAATCGGATTTGTCACTGTCACTGTCAGTGTCCGTCGGTCGGGTCTGTGGGTGTCCGTCGGTCGGGTCTGTCAGTGTCCGTTGGTCGGGTCTGTCAGGAGTCAGCGGCACTTACCTGGCAGAAGATCTCCGGCGGTCACGGCCTGGACTGCTTCATGGCCGCCATCATCTTCCCGGCGGTCACATGCAGTTTCTCGCGATAACTGCAGTGACTGCTGGTATCCCGGCCGTAAAGCAGTCAGTCCGATGACGTCACGCCGGGAAGCAGGTAATCAGCTGTGCTGCGTTGCGATGACAGGCTCTGCCTGTCATTGCGATGTAGCAGAGCTGGATCGTCGTGGGACTGTCGTTACTATGGACTGCGTCGGACAGGTGGTATACTGTTGGTTTGTTTTTTTTTCTTTTTTTACAGGAGATCGATGGCGTCGCAGGAATGAGTGTATAATAAAATTAATGAAAACTGTGTTGTCTCTTTTATTTCATTAAAAGACTTTTTTCTTGCTTTGTCTTTTTTTTATACATTTAATAACTTTGGGATTAATAATGGATCGGTGTCTTATTGACACCTCTCCATTATTAACCGGGCTTATTGTCACCGTGCAATCAACGGTGACATTAACCCCTTATTACCCCACTTGCCACCGCTACAGGGCAGTGGGAAGAGCCGGGTAAAGTGCCACAATTGGCACATCTTTTGATGCGCCAAATGTGGGGTTGCTGTAGCCTGGTATTATCAGGCTGTTGAGGGCCAAAATCCATGGGCCTTGACAGTCTTTTAATACCAGGCCGCAGCAGTCTGCATTTTACTTGGCTGGTTAACAAAAATAGGGGGACCCCTACGCCGTTTTTTTTTCGAGGGGATCCCTATTTTTGTTAACCAGCCAAGCTAAGCAGACTGCTGTGGCCTGGTATTATCAGGCTTGCAAGGTCCATGGATATTGGATCCTTACCAGCCTGAAAAACCAGGCCTCAGCGGTCTGCTTCATCTGGCTGGTTAACAAAAATAGGGGGAAACCCACGCCAATTTTTTTCGAGGGGATCCCCTATTGTTGTTAATCAGCCAAGATATGCAGACTGCTGTGGCCTGGTATTATCAGGCTGGCAAGGTCCATGGATCTTGGCTCCTTAACAGCCTGAAAATCCAGGCCTCAGCGGTCTGCTTCATCTGGCTGGTTAACAAAAATAGGGGGGACCCCACGCCATTTTTTTTTCGAAGGGAACCCCTATTTTTGTTAATCAGTTCCCTCTGACGTCACTGATGGTGTCCCTGGCTGACCTGAAGTGAAAGTGGAAAGCAATCAATTAAGCTTTCCACTTCCTCTCCTGTCAGCCAGGAGAGGAGCTCATTCATTTGGGGGTTTACTGTGAGGCTGCAGCATTAGCTGCGGTCCCTGCAGTAAACATTAACCCTTCCTGAAGGATTACACCGTGGGACCTGACTGTGCATGGGATAGGTAAGAATAATTTTGCTTTATTATTTTATTTTTATTCCAGGAAATGGTTTTAGCAGGTAAATTAAATATGGTCAAAAACTGTGTGATTATTTCATTAAACTTCTTTTTTATTAAAGTGTGTGTGTTTGATTTTTCTTTCATACAATAGGATTAATAATTGATAGTTGTCTAATTGACAGCTCTCAATTATTAACCTGGCTTAAAGTGACCTTTCAATTGCAAGGTCATTTTAACCCCTTATTAACCCATTCGCCACCGCTACAGGGCAATGGGAATAGACGGGCAAAGTGCCAGAAAGGGCAAATCTAATTAGAGATTTGCCCTTTCTGGGGTGTCTGGGGGCAGATGTTAGTAGCCGGGGGGGGGGCAAAAATAATGGTCCCTCTCTGGGCTATTATTATCTGCCCCCACTCACTGGCTTTGTCTGTCTGGTTGCGAAAATAGGGCGGGAGCCCACGCATTTTTTTTCAGCAATTTTACACCTCATATATATATATACACATGTCATTGAGTTTGTGACACATATATATATATATTTATAGTTCATACACTTCTACATAGTATAATAGCCGCTAATTCAATTGACGGCTTTTGTGAAAATGCAGAACCCGACATGAAATGACACTTGGTGTACATAGGGTTAACCATGTCTTTTCATGTCCTTTGCTATCTGATTTGCACAAACAATTACATCAGTCTATGTGTGCAAAATTTCACACCTGTAGGGGTTAATTAAAGGTGTAAATTCGTAGCAAAAAAGTCCGTTTTTTTTACAACGAATTTACACCTTTAATTAACCCCTACAGGTGTGAAATTTTGCACACATAGACTGATGTAATTGTTTGTGCAAATCAGATTGCAAACGACATGAAAAGACATGGTTAACCCTATGTACACCAAGTGTCATTTCATGTCGGGTGCTTCTGTCTTTTCACAGAAGCCGGCTTTACCCGGCAATTGAATCAGAGGATATTTTACTATGTAGAAGTGTATAAACTATACATATATGTATATATATATGTCGCAATGACATGTATATATATATATATATATATATATATATATATATATGTATTCTATGTGTGTATATTTAGTGTTTACAAGGAAATAAAGGTTTTTTTTAGTTGCGATATTTTGTTCCCATAGACTTACATTGGACTTCCGGTATCGGAATCGGATATCGGCGATATTTAGTGATATCGGCGATGCCATTCCGATCCGATATTTTTAGATATCGAGCAGTATCGCTCAACACTAGTCTCTAGCAAATGGAAGGATTAATCATCATTTCTGCCTTTGGGCAAAGTGTGGAATATTATTGTTACCAAGAATCCAGAATTGCTACACTTGGGGTATGAACACATAATGTAAAGTTATAAAACTTCACTCAATACCAATGCTGAGACACAGCAGTTATTCTTCCTATTGCTTGATACATTTTGCAATTTTTTGCAGAAATAGAAAAGATAATAAAATGTTTTGTGATTTATTGATCTCAAATGGATTCCGATGTTTCTAAAAAAAAAAATAGTGTTGCAAAAAAGTCAAGTAAAGAAGATCTGACCACAAGATGGAGTGTGGAATAAATAATTGTTTATACTGTTCTAATGACTTTCTGTGATTGCAGAGATCTAATTGTGACTCAGTAACATCTGGGCGAAGAATTCAGTTGTGGCTCACATGCAGACATTTCATATACCAGTTTTGATTCAAAAGATTAGGGTAAGTCGCCCAAAGTTTATTAAAATGTTCCCACTCCTTAATTAATTTTGTGCACCTGTTGGCAATCTGTGTGACTTTTGTGGCTATTTGCTATAATTACCTAATGTAGATGTTAGCTACATATTTACACCCATTTTCTGTAGGACATTACAGTAGACTTGGTTTGCAGTCTCACAATTTTTGCAAACTCCTGCACATGTTAAAACAGATACAGGGATGATGCATTTTGTACCAATTTTGCCACTTTTAAATAAAAAGGGCGTACAGCTATGATAAATGCCGCCATGGAGTTCACAAAGCAAGCTAATGTTGTTTTGCGGTAAAGCAAGATTCTGTTGTAAACAAAAAGTTATCCATCTATATATATTTTGAAGATATTCTAATGACAAATCGTCTATTTTGAAATTTTATATACAGAGAGTTCGGAAAGTATTCAGACCCCTTTAAATTTTTCACTCTTTGTTTCATTGCAGCCATGTTGTAAATGCAAAAAAGTTCATTTTTTTCTCTTTAATGTACACTCTTGCACCCCTTCTTGACTGAAAAAACAGAAATGTAGAAATTTTTGAAAATTTATTAAAAAAGAAAAACTGAAATATCATATGGTCATAAGTATTCAGACCCTTTGCTCAGTATTGAGTAGAAGCACCCTTTTGAGCTAGTACAGCCATGAGTCTTCTTGGGAATGATGCAACAAGTTTTTCACACCAGGATTTGAGGATCCTCTGCCATTCTTCCTTGCAGATCCTCTCCAGTTCCATCAGGTTGGATGGTGAACGTTGGTGGACAGCCATTTTCAGGTCTCTCCTGAGATGCTCAATTGGGTTTAGGTCAGGGCTCTGGCTGTGTCAGTCAAGAATGGTCACAAAGTTGTTCTGAAGCCACTCCTTTGTTATTTTAGCTGTGTGCTTAGGGTCATTGTCTTGTTGGAAGGTGAACCTTCGGCCAAGTCTGAGGTCCAGAGCACTCTGGAAGAGGTTTTCATCCAAGATATCTCTGTACTTGGCCGCATTCATGTTTCCTTCAATTGCAACCAGTTGCCCTGTCCAAGCAGCTGAAAAACACCCCCATAGGACGATGCTGCCACCACCATGTTTCACTGTTGGGATTGTATTGGGCAGGTGATGAGCAGTGTCTGGTTTTCTCCACATATACCGCTTATAATTATCACAAAAAAGTTCTATCTTTGTCCCATCAGACCAGAGAATCTTATTTCTCAAAGTCTGGGCATCCTTCATGTGTTTTTAGCAAACTCTATGCAGGCTTTTATATGTCTTGCACTGAGGAGAGGCTTTCGTTGGACCACTCTGCCATAAAAGCCCAACTGGTGGAGGGCTGCAGTGATAGTTGACTTTGTGGAATCTGCATCTGTGGAGCTCAGTCGCAGTGATCTTGGGGTTCTTTTTTTTTCTCTCTCACCAATGCTCTTCTCCCACGATTGCTCAGATTGGCTGGACGGCCAGGTCTAGGAAGACTTTTGGTGGTCCCAAACTTCTTCCATTTAAGGATTATGGAGGCCACTGTGCTCTTAGGAACCTTGAGTATTACATAAATGTTTTTGTAACCTTGGCTAGATGTGTGCCTTGCCACAATTCTGTCTCTGAGCTCCTTGGCCAGTTCCTTTGACCTCATGATTCTCATTTGGTTTGACATGCACTGTGAGCTGTGAGATCTTATATAGACAAGTGTGTGCCTTTACAAATCAAGTCCTATCTGTTTAATTTAACACAGAGCTGGACTCCAATGAAGGAGTAGAACCATCTCAAGGAGGATCACAAGGAAATGGACCGCATGTGACGTAAATATGAGTGTCTGAGCAAAGGGTCTGAATACTTATGACCATGTGATATTTCAGTTTTTCATTTTTAATAAATTTGCAAAAATTTCTACTTTTCTGTTTTTTATCAGTCAAGATGGAGTGCAGAGTGTACATTAATGAGAAAAAAATGAACTTTTTTGCATTTACCAAATGGCTGCAATGAAACAAAGAGTGAAAAATTTAAAGGGGTCTGAATACTTTCCGAACCCACTGTATAATAGATCAGGATCCACCATTCACAATAGGTGATATCACAGCTCACCTCCTCCTCCTGTACAATGACTGATAACACCTCTATAAAAAGTAGATAACACAGAATCCACCATTCACAATAGGTGATGTCACAGCTCACCTCCTTCTGTTCAATGACTGATAACACCTCTATGTACAGTAGATAACACGAGATCCACTATTCACAATATTTCATGTCACAGCTCACCTCCTCCTCCTGTACAATGACTGATAACACCTCTATATACAGTAGATAACACAGGATCCACCATTCACAATAGGTGATGTCACAGCTCACCTCCTCCTCCTGTACAATGACTGATAACACCTCTGTATACAGTAGATAACACAGAATCCACCATTCACAATAGGTGATGTCACAGCTCACCTCCTTCTGTTCAATGACTGATAACACCTCTATGTACAGTAGATAACACAAGATCCACTATTCACAATATTTCATGTCACAGCTCACCTCCTCCTCCTGTACAATGACTGATAACACCTCTATATACAGTACATAACACAGGATCCACCATTCACAATAGGAGATGTCACAGCTCACCTCCTCCTCCTGTACAATGACTGATAACACCTCTGTATACAGTAGATAACACAGGATCCACCATTCACAATAGGTGATGTCACATCTCACCTCCTCCTCCTGTACAATGACTGATAACCCCTCTATATGCAGTAGATAACACGGGATCCACCATTCACAATAGGTGATGTCACAGCTCACCTCCTCCTCCTGTACAATGACTGATAACACCTCTGTATACAGTAGATAACACAGGATCCACCATTCACAATAGGTGATGTCACAGCTCACCCTCCTCTCCTGTACAATGACTGATAACACCTCTGTATACAGTAGATAACACAGGATCCACCATTCACAATAGGTGATGTCACAGCTCACCTCCTCCTCCTGTACAATGACTGATAACACCTCTGTATACAGTAGATAACACAGGATCCACCATTCACAATAGGTGATGTCACAGCTCACCTCCTCCTCCTGTACAATGACTGATAACCCCTCTATATGCAGTAGATAACACAGGATCCACCATTCACAATAGGTGATGTCACAGCTCACCTCCTCCTCCTGTACAATGACTGATAACACCTCTGTATACAGTAGATAACACAGGATCCACCATTCACAATAGGTGATGTCACAGCTCACCTTCTCCTCCTGTACAATGACTGATAACACCTCTGTATACAGTAGATAACACAGGATCCACCATTCACAATAGGTGATGTCACATCTCACCTCCTCCTCCTGTACAATGACTGATAACCCCTCTATATGCAGTAGATAACACAGGATCCACCATTCACAATAGGTGATGTCACAGCTCACCTCCTCCTCCTGTACAATGACTGATAACACCTCTGTATACAGTAGATAACACAGGATCCACCATTCACAATAGGTGATGTCACAGCTCACCTCCTCCTCCTGTACAATGACTGATAACACCTCTGTATACAGTAGATAACACAGGATCCACCATTCACAATAGGTGATGTCACAGCTCACCTCCTTCTGTTCAATGACTGATAACACCTCTATGTACAGTAGATAACACAAGATCCACTATTCACAATATTTCATGTCACAGCTCACCTCCTCCTCCTGTACAATGACTGATAACACCTCTATATACAGTAGATAACACAGGATCCACCATTCACAATAGGTGATGTCACAGCTCACCTCCTCCTCCTGTACAATGACTGATAACACCTCTGTATACAGTAGATAACACAGAATCCACCATTCACAATAGGTGATGTCACAGCTCACCTCCTCCTCCTGTACAATGACTGATAACACCTCTGTATACAGTAGATAACACAGGATCCACCATTCACAATAGGTGATGTCACAGCTCACCTCCTCCTCCTGTACAATGACTGATAACCCCTCTTATGCAGTAGATAACACAGGATCCACCATTCACAATAGGTGATGTCACAGCTCACCTCCTCCTCCTGTACAATGACTGATATACAGTAGATAACACAGGATCCACCATTCACAATAGGTGATGTCACAGCTCACCTCCTCCTCCTGTACAATGATGATAACACTCTATATACAGCAGATAACACAGTATCCACCATTCACAATAGGTGATATCACAGCTCACCTCCTCCTGTACAATGACTGATAACACCTCTGTATACAGTAGATAACACAGGATCCACCATTCACAATAGGTGATGTCACAGCTCACCTCCTCCTCTGTACAATGGCTGATAACACCTCTATATACAGTAGATAATACAGGATCCACCATTCACAATAGGTGATGTCACAGCTCACCTCCTCCTGTACAATGACTGATAACACCTCTATATACAGTAGATAACACAAGTCCACCATTCACAATAGGTGATATCACAGCTCACCTCCTCCTCTGTACAATGACTGATAACACCTCTGTATACAGTAGATAACACAGGATCCACCATTCACAATAGGTGATGTCACAGCTCACCTCCTCCTCCTGTACAATGGCTGATAACACCTCTATATACAGTAGATAATACAGGATCCACCATTCACAATAGGTGATGTCACAGCTCACCTCCTCCTCCTGTAAATGACTGATAACACCTCTATATACAGTAGATAACACAGGATCTACCATTCACAATAGGTGATGTCACAGCTCACCTCCTCCTCATGTACAATGATAAAATAATCTCACGTCAACAGCTCACCTGTCCCGCTACCATAGTTCCCCATCCGGTCTTCTATGCAGCCTTCTCCGACAGAGTATGATGTGTTCTTTGGCTTTTCTGGTAAATTCACTCAGCTCCTGGGCTTCCACCAAGGGGAAGACATATCACTTGTGCAACTGGGGCTCAGGGGGTTATGGAGTCTATTTCCACCTCCAAAGTAAGAGGAAACGATGACCTATTGGACTGAAATTTGTAACAGCGGGACAGGTAATGTCCATGGAGAGTATTATTTTCTCCTTTTTTTCCAATCAATTAGCCACCATTCCACCTTTATTTTTAGATTGTCTCTTCAGTTCTTAAATTCTATCTTCCTACAAAGCTGATATTTCAATAAATTCTCCCGACGAGGAAATAAATGCAGTAATGATTGTTTTATTTTCCTCTTAACCATGCTTTCACCTTGCCTCCCTTTAACTTTTAATGTGTTGTTGTGAGGTGATCAATATGAGGCGACGCTGTCCAGAGCTTCAACAGGCTAGACGAGGAACGGTAATTATAAGGACCTGTCATATCAAATCCTCTGTGTATCTAACACGAGATAGGAAAAAATGAGTCCGGGTGAGTCTGTCGCTGTTATTTATGTGACATACGCTCCATTTGGACCAGACTGTGGCAGAAAGAGTGCAATGTAAGATCGATAAACCAGTCTTTAGCGGCACCGTTCCTATTGCCTCCCTGATTACGGGCTGCAGCGTAATGTGCATGATTCAGACACAATACGGGAATTATATCTTTTTATTAAAGTCTTACATCTTAGGAATGCAGAATGGGGTATTGTCAGCACATTATTCATCTAATGTCAGTAAATTCTATAATCTCTAGTCTCCATAGCGCTAATGAGATAAACACTGAGACTCTTATCACTAGGCAGATTGCAAACCCTAATTACATTGATTTACATTTAACGTGCAGTAAATATGAGAAAGCAGATTACAGGTTTACCTTGGCCAAGATACAAGTACGGATTTTCTGCTTTGTATGTTGCGCATGTACCCAAAGCTGTATTTTATATACATGTCCTGAGATTAAAGGTGTAAAATACTTTTTACACCTCTAATGGACCCTTTTTTATAGTAGGTAACCCAGATGATTGGCTTCAACAATCAAAATCATGGTTTTTGTTTGTTTGTTTGCTTTTTTAGAGTAAGTTTATGGTGTTCCTATTATTTCAGATGATTTTACAGAATAAACAGTGTAACACTATTTCTGCCCATTATACGATTATACGATTTGTATCCTGCATTTTTCACCAGTTTTCCCATTTGCATTCCCGTTCTGCAGACTCTAGCTCTAATTTTCAGTAGTTTCTGAGCTAGTGGGAGGAGACTAGCTTCTCTGTTATCTCTCATACACAACACAGACAGAAATATTGGATTCCTGCCCTCTTGGGCAGGAGGATGTTATAATGTAGTTCTTAGCAGTGTAGCTGTGAATCCAGCAAAACACCAGATCTATCTTTCTTCATCTCTAATTATCAGATGTCTCTGAACTTCTGTGTGGAGAACAGCTGCTATGAAGTTTCCTATACACAGAACATACATTGGGCATTACAATTTACTTGTCTCTATATAACACGTTTATTAAGAAGTGAGACAGCAGTATAAATCGGACTGGAATGAATGGATTGGCAGACAAATTTTCCAGCCCAAGTGTGACATCTTCACATATTTCTATTCAGCTGTCACGCTCAGGTCAGGAGCCCCGCGGACATTCTAATCATTGCGGTCCGATCTTGGTCCCATTTGTACGGCTGTCTGACTGCACCCTTAGAAGGAACAGCAGCATGAAGGGAATTTACTTCAGTACTGAGTAGTGTAGCTGTGAATCCAGCACATGGGTGAGATAAACAGTTTTTAAAAAGCGTCTTTGTGCCCCTATTTCTGTCCAGGTTCTACCTCCTCTTTCCCCTTCTTCGTCTTTAGACTCCTAAGAACAGGAACTGTAATATGATTTCTATGTAAGCTAGTAATAACCTGTCTTAATTGATGAATTTAGCATAATCTAACACTGGAATGAGGTGTAACACATGGTGGAAAGCTGCATTTGTATGAGTCTGTGTCTTTACCTTATTCTGTTCCTTCCTCTCCTCTCCATAGATAGCTGTAACCTGAACCCGCAGTGAGCTGACAGCCTGTTTAGTTTTGATCAAGATGGATTTTATTTGTTTTTCAGAGAAAAATTGGAGTTTAGGAGGTGGGAGACGAGTAGAAGTGTCTCATGAGTGGAGAAAGAGGCATATTAAGGAACCGAGCAGTGTGGCTATGAATCCAGCACATTTGTGAAAAAAAGATTTCTTAAAAAACTTCTGTTTTTGTGAACCTCAAGCTCTTCCTCTTTCCTTCCCCTCCCCCCCTTAGGCTTCTAAGAACAAGAACTGTAATCTGTAATATGATCCGTATGTCTTCACTGACGGATTTAGCATTGCATGTAAAATAAATTATCAGAAAACTAATAAATAGGTGAACAGGCATTTTATAAAGTGTCAATTTTGCTATTGATTTATGAAAAAATAAAGAAAAGAAATGATGGATACTTTTTACATGAGCTTAACTTTGGGCATAACATAAAAATCTTGTAAATGGATAGGCCATAAATGCATCATCAGTAAGGTTCCATGGCCCATTGATCACCATTATGAGCTTTATTAAAAGTTGTGTCCCTTAATTATGGTAGCCAGCACTGCAGCAAATGTGTAGGTGTCCAGTACTCAAGTGAATGAGGCTGGGCATGGTAGTACTGCAGTGTGGGAAAGCCACAGCCATGTTGGTTCTGCTGTGCCAGTTTCTGTAATTGCATTAAAATGATCTTACTCATGCTGATCAGTGGCAGTGAACGGGGTAGGATCCCACAAATCATATGATGATGGCCTTACTTATAGGTATAGCCCATCAAGGTGCTCAACTGGAATCTTCACCTCTTGTTATATTTCACTATAAGGGCTATACGAGGTATTTTAAGCTCCAATATACATTAGACTTTGTTCGGCACACTTGCTGATATTGACAGGTTGTTGGCAGAGATGTCAATTGAGCATATCCAATTTTAGACTGCTGTTCACTTTATTCTCTTGGAAATGAGCTGCCGACCTAAGTGTCAGTTGGTGGCTTTCTCATAGAGAACACTAGTGTCGCCGGCTGGCCGGCCTGTGTGTGGAAGAGATGGCGGATGATGATCATGGCTGAAGCATTGTTCGACTGACTCCATCTAATGTGTACAGGGGGAGGTTAGGTGCACAGTCAATTTATTAATTTTTTTTTGCAATATAGCTCAGATTGTCCTATTTTAATCCCTTCACGACATATGACGTATATTTGCGTCATATCTCATGTCCTGTAGACTGTGAGCCCTCGCGGGCAGGGTCCTCTCTCCTTCAGTACTTGTGTGTTTATTGTACCTGTCTATATTTTCCCTTTTCATATTTAAAGCGCCATGCAATGGCGCTATATAAATGTATAATAATAATAATGTCCCTTGAAGGCTCACATGCAATAGTGGGTTAAAACAAAAGTAAAGAATATTTTGCAACACAAAAGCTACAAAAGGCTAATGAGCAAATTTTATTTTTTAAACTGAATTGCAAAAAATTATGTTAAGCCCAAAAGACATATATTTAAAGAAGCACACCTCCTCCTCCTCTTCTTCCTCCCATCAAAGTTTTTATCCTCTTAATATATTGCAGTTATCATATTATACAGCACTGTGTACTTACAATTGCTCATTTTGCCTTTTTACCCAGATAATTCTTCTCTTTTCCATTAGGTCTATGACATCACATGATTAAACACAGAATAGCGGAATCCTTCAAAGCTCTATGTTGAAAAAAGAGGCCAATTTTCCCTGCATGATTCAAGAGTTAAGGTACTGCCACACTACACAATCCCGCTAGCGATCTCGTTAGCGTCGCATACTAATGAGATCGCTAGCGGGATTGTTTCTATATCGCTAGTAGCTACCTATTTTAGCGATGTCGTTAGGACGCTATCGCGGTTAGCGATCTCCTTAACGACTTTAGCGGTACAAAAGTACCGCTAAATCGCTAAAAAAGGTGCCACACTCAGCGATTAGATACTTACCAGTGGGGCGCCAGCTACGAAAATAGGGTCCGGAACGATTCCAGCGACGAGCGAGATCACAGCAGGAAGCTCGTCGCTGGCAGATGCCGCACACAACAACATCGCTAACGGGATCGCTAAATAGTGACGTTTTTTAGCGATCCCGTTAGCGATGTTGTTTAGTGTGGCATACCCTTTACTGAAAAAGTTCCTGACAGGAGGAGGAAAGAGTACCTGGGTCAGTAAGTGAAGAGGCTGATGACTCATGCAGGGAAAAGAGACTTCCTGCTTCTACATAGAGCAGAGAAAGGAGAAGAATTAGCTGGGTAGAAAGGCAAAATGAGCAATTGTTAGTAGTGTTGAGCGATACGATAATGTAAATATCGGCTATCGGCCGATATTAGCTCTATCGGCCTTTCGATAATTCGTTTCGATATTTTCGTCTTATCGAATACCGGAATCGGATTTGTCACTGTCACTGTGAGTGTCCGTCGGTCGGGTCTGTCAGGAGTCAGCGGCACTTACCTGGCAGAAGATCTCCGGCGGTCACGGCCTGGACTGCTTCATGGCCGCCATCATCTTTCCCCGGCGGTCACATGCAGTTTCTCGCGATAACTGCAGTGACTGCTGGGTAATCCCGGCCGTAAAGCAGTCAGTCCGATGACGTCACCGCCGGGGAAGCAGGTAATCAGCTGTGCTGCGCCGGGATGACAGGCTCTGCCTGTCATTCTGATGTAGCAGAGCTGGATCGTCGTGGGACACTCGTTACTATGGACTGCGTCGGTCAGGTGGTATACTTTTTTTTTTTTTTTTCATTTTTTTACAGGAGATCGATGGCGTCGCAGGATGACACTGTAATAAAAGTAATGAAAACTGTGTTTTGTTTTTTTTTATTAAATTAAAAAACTTTTTTATGAACATTCACCCGTCCGGGTACATAAACAATTTAACTATTTACATACAGTGACCCTGTCCGGGTTATTTATAATTCTTTGGCAGGGGTGTTCCAGGTACCACCTGGTACTCTTCTGATGCTTGCCAAACATCCGAGGCACCAAGGACCACCAGGACCTGATGACGTCTGTGGCCTGTACAGTCAAGTCGTGACCCGCTATCTGGGTCTGTGTGGCCACCTCTTTCATCTCCCTCCGGGTCTGGAGCCCTATGTCACGGACTGTATGAACCCAGGGGGCCTAACAGGCGCCGGGTACGGGCCAACTATACTTATCATGTCCATAGCTGGGGCTGCTGAGGAGACCACTGAGGGAGGCTGGGGAGATTTACGGCGTGGGGTGGGCACTTTTGCAGAGGCCTGGATGTGGGAGGCTGAAGGCTCCGAGGGTCTCACAGGTTCCTGACACTCTGGGGAGTAGGGGTCGCACCTGGTAACATTTAGGGCGTACCATCCATTGTAACCCCAGTGTCGGGTGTAAGTCACCAAGTCTCCTGGCAACAGGTCCCTCCCCAGGTGTCCTTCTGGGAGGTGAGCCTCCACGTCCCGCCGGTTCACAAAAACTTCTAAATAAAGTCCAGGCTCCTGGATGAAGCCCCAACCACCTTTCAATTTAAAGCTCCGTACTGCACCCTTACGCCGCGGCTCCCTCAGGGTTCCTTTATCTTTTCTCATCCGGTCCTTATCTGCCCGGTCCTTCTCCAGCTGACGTTGGCGAAGTTTTTGGGATTCTCACTGCTCCCTTTGTCGCTCTGCTTCCTTCTCCCAACGTCTCCACTCTTCCTCCTGACGCCGGTTGAAATTCTCCTCCACCAGCAGCTCCATGTCTCCACCATCAAACTGCAGCTTACAGTGTCCGGTTTGCGGCAGCTCTCCTGGCGCCCCCCAGTCCTGGCGGCGCTCACCTGCGGAGGAAGCAGCCGACTCTGGAACAGATGACAGTCGGGGCTCCGGTACAGGCAGGTAGTGCTCTGGTGCCTGCGCGGCCTCCTCCATGAGGACGGGTGTCGCTTCTTCTGTCTCAGCGACGGGGGCAGACAGCGGGATCTGGGGTGCTGCCGGTGCAGCGTTTTTTGCACGAACGGGTGCCTCCACTGCGACAACGTCAACCGGATCACATTGCAAGGGCTGGGATGCCCGCACGGACTCCTCTACAAGAACGGGTGCCTCCACTGCGACAACGTCAACCGGATCACATTGCAAGGGCTGGGATGCCCGCACGGACTCCTCTACTAGAACGGGTGCCTCCACTGCGACAACGTCAACCGGATCACATTGCAAGGGCTGGGATGCCCGCACGGACTCCTCTACTAGAACGGGTGCCTCACCTTCCGGTACAGACACTTCAGGTAAGAGGGATTGGCGCCACTCCAAGTTTAGTTTTAGGGCACGCCAGCTGGCTTCCATCCTGGCGACCTCCTCCCGGTGCCGGGCCAGGCCTCTTAGGGTATCCTCCGCTTCTTGCAGCGTAGGAGGGTTTCCAGGCCGGGTGCCCAACGGTGGTTCCGTGGCGATCGGGTCGCTTCCGTGGGGGGAGAGCTCTGACTGCTCCATCCCTTCACACTTCTGCTCGTGTCCATTAGCCATCTCTGCCAAGTCACATGTGTCATTAGCATCTGGAGAGGGCCCCTCTTTTGTAGTGAGGCGGGACCTTCGTGTTAGTTTCCGCACACTGAGGAGGATGAGGAGGCGGAACTCAAGAGCTGTGGGGCACGATCTTACATTGCAGTACCATTTAGAGCCATCGTTTTCGCGTCACTGAGTGAGTGTGTACACCCATGAAGAGCACGCCCTTCTTCTTCACCAGTGCCTCGTCGTGACGCAGATATGGCGGAAAAATGGCAAATACATTCTCTGATGATTTCAGCAATTCTCAAGCACAAAACCAGTTCAATTCAGGCACACAGGACTCGCTTATAGCGAGCTACAGAATCCTATTTGTGACGCCCAAGTTGAGTCGCACAGAGCCAGAGGTTTTTGGGGTACTCGGCACCGAGCCCATCGACTTCTATGGGGTATTTCACGGCTTTACCCGGCAATTGAATCAGAGTCTATTTTACTATGTAGAAGTGTATAAACTATAAATATATGTATATATATATGTCACAATGACATGTATATATATATGTATTCTATGTGTGTATATTTAGTGTTTACAAGGAAATAAAGGTTTTTTTTAGTTGCGATATTTTGTTCCCATAGACTTACATTGGACTTCCGGTATCGAAATCGGATATCGACGATATTTAGTGCTATCGGCGATACAATTTCGATACGATATTTTTAGATATCGAGCACTATCGCTCAACACTAATTGTTAGTACTTAGTGCTATATAATATGATGATTGCAATATATTAAGAGGACAACAAAATTGATGGGAGTGCTTATTTAAGTAAAAGAATATTTGCACCTCAATAACTTTTAAGTTGTATACCCTTTGGTCCCAGTTTTACATCATTATACTGTCGATACATCAACTATTGAACGGTTTAATCTCATGCTCAATCACAGTTATTTAATATAAGAAACTAGAGAAAAATATGACCATCTTTGTGCCAGACAACGGAGGCTAAATGTAAGGTAATTAAAAGGTGTTACATGCACCCTTACCGTGCCTAGAGGTATTAAATGCTTGTAGAAAATGTTATATTGCTTTCACGGTTCCCATGGCATTTACCTGCTATTTGCTAAAAGCCGTTTTTCCTGTTTTTGTGATATTAAGTATATTTGATTCCTGCTCAGTATGCAAAGTTCACATGCACATTTCAGAGTCAGCTGTGACATTAGCACAGACGGGGTCCACACCAGGCTGAAGCTTCCAATCATGCAGGTTAAGTTTTGCAATGTTGACAGTTCCAAATATGTGAGATTGGCATTGGGAATCCATAAAACTTCTTAAAAGGGTGGTTCGTAGCTAATATTGATTTTCATCTTAAATGTCTATTTTTTCTTTAATAATATAATAGTATTCCTAATATGGTTAACTTAAAAAGTCTCTACTCTTCCCTCTCTAATCTAATTGCTTTATTATATATATATATATATATATATATATATATATATATATATATATATATATATCTACCCGTTCTATGCCCGGGTGGCAAGCATTTTTATTGGTATATGGTCTCCCATCCTGGTATGTGCTGCCCCCCTCCTGTCCTGGTATGCATGGCAGCCCTCATCCCTATCCTGGTATGCATGGTCCCCTCCCCCACCCAATCCTGGTACGCATGGCACCCCATTCCTCATCCTGGTATGCAAAGTCCCCTCACCCCCCAATCCTGGTATGCATGGTACCCCCTCATCCCTATCCTGGTATGCATGGTACCTGCTCATCCATATCCTGGTATTCATGGTTCCCTCACCCCCCAATCCTGGTATGCATTGTCCCTCACCCCCCAATCCTGGTATGCATGATCCCCTCCCCCCAATCCTTTAATGCATGGTCCCCTCACCCCTCAATCCTGGTATGCATGGTCCCCTCACCGCCCAATCCTGGTATGCATGGTCCCCTCCCCCAATCCTGGAATGCATGGTCCCCTCACCCCCAAATCCCGGTATGCATGGTGCCCTCACCCCTCAATCCTGGTATGCATGGTCCCCCCTCATCCCTATCATAGGATGTATGGTACCCCCTCACCCCCAATCCTGGTATGCATGATCCCCTCCCCCAATCCTGGAATGAATGGTCCCCTCACCCCCCAATTGCAGTATGCATGGTGCCCTCACCGCCCAATCCTGGTATGCATGGTCCCCTCCCCCAATCCTGGAATGCATGGTCCCCTCACCCCCAAATCCCGGTATGCATGGTGCCCTCACCCCCCAATCCTGGAATGCATGGTCCCCCCTCATCCCTATCGTAGGATGTATGGTACCCCCTCACCCCCAATCCTGGAATGCATGGTCCCCTCATCCCCAATCCTGGTATGCAGGGTCCTCTCATCCCCAATCTTGGTATGCATGGTACCCCTCATCCCCAATCCTGGTATGCATGGTACCCCTCACCCCCCCTATCCTGGTATGCATGTTCCCCTCATCCCCAATCCTGGTATGCATGATACCCCTCATCCCCAATCCTGGTATGCATGGTACGCCCTCACCCCCAATCCTGACATGCATGGTTCCCTCATCCCCAATCCTGTTATGCATGGTACCCCACACACCACTATCCTGGTATGCATGGTACCCCTCATTCCCCAATCCTGGTATGCATGGTCCCCTCACCCCCAATCCTGGTATGCATGGTCCCCTCACCCCCAATCCTGATGTGCATGGTCCCCTCACCCCCAATCCTAATATGCAAGGTTCTCTCACCCCCCTATCCTGGTATGCATGGTCTCCTCACTCCCCAATCTTGGAATGCATGGTCCCCTCACCCTCCAATCCTAGTATGCATGGTCACTTCACCCCAATCCTGGTATGCATGGTTCCCTCACTCCCAAATCCTGGTATGCATGGTCCCCTCACCCCCCAATCCTGGTATGCATGGTCCTCTCACCCCCAATCCTGGTATGCATGGTCCCCTCACTCCCCAATCCTGGTATGCATGATCCCCTCACCCCCAATCCCAGTATGCATGGTCCCCCTCATCCCTATCGTAGGATGTATGGTACCCCCTCATCCCCAATCCTCGTCCCCCAATCCTGGTATGCATGGTCCTCTCACCCCCCTTTCCTGGTATGCATGGTCCCCTCATCCCCAATCCTGGTATGCATGGTTCTCTCACCCCCCTATCCTGGTATGCATGGTCCACTCACCCCAATACTGATATGTATGGTCCCCTGACCCCCAATCCTGATGTGCATGGTTCCCTCACCCCTCTATCCTAGAATGCATGGTCCTCTCACCCTCAATTCTGGAATGCATGGTCCCCTCACCCCCCAATCCTGGTGTGCATGGTCCCCTCATCCCCCAATCCTGGAATGCATGGTCCCCTCACCCCCAATCCTGGCATGCATGGTCCCCTCACCCCCAATCCTGGAATGCATGGTCCCCTCACACCCCAATCCTGGTATGCATGCTACCCCTCACCACCAAATCCTGGTATGCATAATACTCTCACCCCCCAATCCTGGTATGCATGGTCTTCTCACCCCCCCCAATCCTGGTATGCATGCTACCTCTCACCCCCTATTCTGATATGCATGGTCCCCTCACCCCCTATCCTCGTATGCATGCTACCTCTCATCTCCCTATCCTGATATGTATGGTCCCCCTCACCCCTATTAAACTGCACACACACAAACAAAACATTTATACTCACCTTTCTTTACTGTGCTCCAGCGCCATATTGCTGAAGACACACTGCAAATGTGTCTTCACGAAAATGGTCTCCGGAGAGAAGAGAAGCTCCGCAGCAATGCTCCTCCTGGTCAGGTAAGTATAGCGCCGGAGATCGCAGTATGCATTCAGTGTCTATGTGTACCGCGATCTCCGGTGCCATACACAATCCTCACCACTGGATGCCATCTTCTGTCTGGAGCCAGGTGCGTCGTGCTTGCGCAGTCTATAAAGGCTTCAGACAGAGTGACGCTCCCAGCGTTATATTATAGATTTCACCTATTTCCATTTTGATGACTCTTTGAAAATACTCAGTGCATGCTGGCATACTCAAACAGGATGTCATCAGTGGGCACAGGCTGTGGTCACTGGCACAGCCTCTGTCCCCACTCTGAAACAAAGTGTCTTCAGTGACGTTCATTTCAGAGGCTGATTTTATCCATGCTGTACGGATCATGCGTTGGTTGTCAATTCTGATGTATTCTCAGTATTACTTGCACATTGTAAGGAGATAACCCACAGAGCAAGAAAAACAGAGAAAAGCCCGCCCCACAAAGTGACATCATTTTCTTGGGGTGTTTGATCTCTACTTTACCTGCCCACCAGCTTATCTCCTTAAAAAAGCTTACAGACAGTGAGCCCTGTTGCCATCTCTTCACTTTTCATTAGAGCCTGCAAGGGAGCACACTGTCACTGTGTGAGAAATATTGCACAGTAAGAAGGCAGCTCATAATGAGCATAATATCGTAACTGATGGATGCTCAGTAGAGCAGGGACTAGCCCAGCCTCTGAAACGGAGGTCACTGATGACGCTTGATTTCAGGGTTGGGACAGAGGCTGGAACAGTGACGGCAGTTTCTGCCCCATGATGACATCTTGTTTGATTATCCCAACATGCATTGGGGATTCTCAAGGGAGGCGTCATCAAAACGGAAACAGGTGAAAATAAAATAAAGCAGTTAGATTAGAGAGGGAAAGGCAGAGACTTTTTTATTAAACCATATTAGAAAAACTATTATTATTAAAACAGAGAGACATTTAGGATGAAAATATACATTATACAGTAGTGCCTGAGCACCACATGAATGGATAATGTTATTTTTACAACACATGCATTAAAAAAAGGCAAAAAGATAGCGGACTTTCCATCTTTTGTGAATACTTGTATTTGGTAATCTACTCTTGGTGTTCAAATATCATACTTCATTCATGCCATTGTAATTGACACAATTATTTCACATGTGCTCTGGATACTATTCGCGTATACGTCTCTTGTCACGTCAAATAAAATGTAGCAAAACTAAGAACACTATTACATATATTCATCGACAGACGGTCCTTCACCAGGTTCAGTGGAGATCAAATTGGATTTATTTTTCTATTTTCCAGAATTCTAAGTAAGATTCAAAGGATGGATGAAACATATAAAGCATCAAGCAGAACATGACTTTACAGGAGAACAGATCACTATTCTTACATGTGCAGAACAAGATGTGTCATCCGGAAAAATAACATTCTGCCGGGGTGACCAGCTCTTCCATCAGATCGAGCAGTATGAGTTTTATCCTTTCGAAGGTTGAGACAATAAAAAGAAGTTCAGTTTTATGATCAAGAACATCATTTTTAGAAAGATTATATATTAACGTATCCATTATTTTTGGATCGAGTACATGTGAGGAACAGAATGTGCCATCATTAGAGCTATTTAAATGTTTAAAAATTCAAATTTCTACAAATTTGTCTCCAAAATTTGATTTATGGCAGGTTGTCCAATTGTCCTGAAATTATGTTGTTCAACCCCTTCTGAATCCATATCACAAAATCATAAAATGTTAGAGTTGGGAGGGACCTCCAGGGTCATCGTGTTCAACCCCCTGCTCAATGCAGGATTCACTTAACCATCTCAGACAGATGTCTGTCCAGCCTCTGTTTGAAGACTTCCATTGAAGGAGAACTCATTAACTCTAGTGGCAGCCTGTTTCACTCATTAATCACCCTCACTGTCAAAAAGTTTTTTCTAATATCTAATCTGTATCTTCTCCCTTTCAGTTTCATTCCATTGCTTCTCGTGCTTCCATGTGCAAATGAGAATAAGGATGATCCCTCTACAGTATTACAGCGCTTCAGATATTTGTAGACAGCTATTAAGTCTCCTCTAAGCTTTCCTTATTGCAAGCTAAACATTCCCAGATCCTTTAACCTTTCCTCATAGGCCATAGTTTGCAGTCCGCTCACAATGCTATGGCTCCCCCAAGTAAATAATAGCACTTATAATTGCTTATGAGTTGGCACCGGCTTTCCCAGGGCTGACTTGACATTGCCATGTCATGCAATCCCTGGGACCAATCAGTGCTGGCTTCATTCTCCATTCCTTGGACAAACTGAAACATCCAAATTGAAGAGCAGCAGCAAATACGACCATATGAGGGGAGAGTGAAGCCCGTGCTGATTGGCTGCAGGAATTGCATGAAATAATGTCATGTCAGCCGTGGGAGAGATGGTGCCAACACTGCTGGAACGACGCCTGCAGCGGAGTGAGTATAGGTGTTATTATTTTACTGGGGGAAAACATAGGGATTCAGAAGGGGCTATATGAGTAGTGGACAACCCTTTAATGTGTTCAACAGGCCTCAGTAGTTTAGAAGTGAGTGAAAAAGAGAGCTCTGGTTCATGATAATGCAGCAGTCCCCATATTGACATATGACCTCTTTCTTTTTATTTGCCACCATCATTATGTAAAATTGTAGACTTTTTATATAACTGAAAATAGCTGGAAGAGCAACGGTAAGTGTGAAAAAGGCACTGTCAAAATAGGTGAAGTTGACAGGTCTGGACTGTAGAGGAGAAACCAGAAACTATTTACAGGAACAAAGATGTCAGAGTTTGGAGCCTGCGCTCTGGGACATTCTAAGCCCGAATATTCAACTCTTTGCAGGCATTCAGCTGCAGCAAGCGTCAAACTGGGATTTCACCTGTTAGAGGTATCTCTGGCTACATCTCAGTTGAGAATTACTATTGCATTGTAAACACAGAGCTAATGGCTAAAGGTACTGCCACACTTAGTGATCTGGTTAGCGATCTCAATAACAACGCAAGCTAACGAGATCGTTGGTGTGATCGCTTTTAGGTCGCTAGTAGCTGCCAAACAGGAGATCTCATAAACAACTCATCAGCGGTCAGCGATCTCTTTAACGACTTTGGCGGTCGTTAGGATCTATTAGCATGTACTGAGCGCTTCTGATTCATAGGAATTTCCAGCATCACTCCTGCTCTCTGCGTCCTGCTAACCTGCTTTGCAACTTCTGCGATCCTCTCTGTGACGCAAAAGAGAACTTACAGATATTGCGATCCACTCCGTGACGCTAAAAACAGTCATATGCGTCACAAACGAGGTCGCTCGTCGTTCGCAAAAGGTGCCAAACACAGCGATATAGGCTCACCAGAGGACGCC
The DNA here is from genome assembly GCA_033576555.1 of Oophaga sylvatica. NCBI lineage: Eukaryota > Metazoa > Chordata > Amphibia > Anura > Dendrobatidae > Oophaga > Oophaga sylvatica. The sequence continues at coordinate 370,852,944 of JARQOD010000003.1, forward strand.
AACGATCAAAAAACGGTCCAGAACCTAGTGAACAATCAGCGACATCACAGCAGGGGCCACATCGTTGCTACATGCCACACACAGCGAGGTCGCTAACGAGATCGCTAACGAGATCGCTAAATAGTGACGTTTTAGTGATCTCGTTAGCGATCTCGTTAGTGATCTCGTTTAGTGTGGCATACCCTTAATGAGCATCCAGAGAGTTCCCGCATGGCTGCAAGGTATTTTGGTGGAAGCCCATGCAGTTTGTGACTCTGCTACAATGTCTTAAATGGTGACTGTCATTTTTGGCCAATTCGCATAACTCAAATCACTGATTATTCAGATTTGTAAGAACCTGCAAATTTCAGGAAAATCGACACAAATTTATTTCACATCAAACTGATTCGATCATCTACAATCATACATGAAATGCAACATTTCATAACTCCCTCTATTGGCGTTCTCAGTCCTTTTATCAGACTGTGCAGTATATTATATCAGGCTGAAACATTGGAGTTAAGGTTCAGTTTTACACTCAAAAGCATTATTTTTGTTGGACTGTATTTCATCTCCCAAGCTCTAATGTTATACTTTTGGCTGCTGCTCTCCCCTATCGCTGCCTTGACCCTGAGTCACATGCATGCACCAACTCCCATCTTCATAAAGAACTTTGATTTCAGTCAGTGTCCAGGTGTCCTAAGCTTTATAAGGGTCTTCCTCACTTCACTAAGGGCCAATTGGTTCCTTCTCTGCCAATGTGTGGTTCAACATTTATAATCTAGCTAATTTAAGCAATCTTATCAGGTAGACTCATGACCTGCGGTGGGCTCCCTGGGGGCTTAAACCTCCTTTCAGGGGGTTAAACGTGAAGAAAGCTTAATTCCTTAGACTTCCTTTCCTGAGAAGGTTTTTTACTTTACCAAACATAAAGTAGAATAGTGACAATTGTTCTGCCTTCCTCCATATATTGTACTGTGTGGATTCCAGATACAGCTAAACCCTCGTCCACGCCTCCAGTAAACAGACTGTATGGATTCTTAAGTCTATATTTATTGGGGTGATGATGTGAACTTGATAACAGTGAACGATGACAATGGACAATAATGATGATATGGACGATATGATATGCAATATGAATGATATGGAGCGGGGTAAAAACTACAAGAAAATGACAGCGTACCAGTACTTGGCACATTGAAGTATGATACAGGATGTAATAACATGAATAACAGGGACATTATAGAGATAGCACATAACACAGCATAACACAGATATACAGTTATCATGGCTATCTAGAGCTAGTTCAGGCTGCAAGAATTGTGCTACTTATACAGACATGCATCTATCTGCATACAGAGAAAACAGCAATATGATACAAAGCAGAACATGCCTAACTATACAGAATGCTACAACTGTTCTAACACAAACACGTAGGTACATTTGACCCTCACTAGAATCCGCTTGAAAGAGCAGTGATTTGTAAGGAGAGCCAGGAACACGTGTGTGTAAAACTCAGAGATCCAGGGAAAAATGGCTCCAAGTTCTTTAGCCTGGGAAAACTAAAGGGGCGGTTCTAATCAGAACAAGATGTTAAAGAGAGAGGCTCCTTAATCCAGAAACAGGAAATTAGGGGCAACTATTGACATCTAACGGTCATAATAACTGGTACCGCACTATGAAAATACTTGCTGCACATAAATGGGCAGAACAACAGTGTTTTGGCCTGTGTATGCTATTGTCGCTTTTTTAAACTCAAGGTTACGCCATTTGGTGTTTGCTATTCAAAACAAAACTATTCCCGTCAATGAACAAGAGTCCAGTTTTCTTTAAGGAATTTAAGACTGGAGAAGTGAGACAACATCATTTATGTTGGACTTTTTCAGTTTACCTATCACTACATTTTTATTATGAATTTTAAAGAGATTATCCAGGACTATTTTATTATTTTACCATGGGCCAAAAAACTAACAGATAGTTGCTAACAGAGGCAACTACCTGCCTGTTCTACCAGACGCTGGCTCAATTTAGTTGCTCCATGTCAACAGAGCAACTCTTCTTCCGGGGCATAACTGCCAACACCATGCTGATTAACAGCCAGCTCCCACAGATAGCAGTGGGGAGCCAGCTGTAGATCAGCATGACATTCGCATGACATCTGTGGGCTATGCATCTGCGGGATCCTGGGCTAGTTAATTTAATAAGGAGCCTAAAGGTAGCTTCTAGTGATAGAACCTGACTACAAGGAGACTTTTTGTAGTTAGGATCCACTAGTTAACCATCAGATTTTGTACACCAGAATCAAATAACAAAAGAGTAAAACAGGAAAAACAGGAACCTAGTAACAAATATATAGACAAAGTAGTATATACTGCACATACAGTGTCAGTATAGATCCAAACATTTGATACCTTCAAATACCTTCAAGTATTTCTAAGAATATTTTTTTAGACATATTTTAATTTTAAACCTAGACTTGAAAATATTGTACTTTGAAAAGTGCGTACGAGAATATTTTTGACAGGTGCAATAGAATCACTTTGGAGGTTAAATGAGACTATAATGCTGAGGTTTTAGGTTTTCAGATCCACCAACGCACAGTATTTATTGCCACAGTTATAGTTGTTTGACAAGACGTAGAGATGTTGCAGACCTATAAAAATTATTGTTGATCATTAAACTTTCGTTTGGTGCTCTTATAGCTCATAAGCAATTTGCCTGAGTGCTTTCACACTGCTTTCAGGCACACGTTCAGTGACTCCGTCAGGGCTTACATCAGAACCCCCCACTAAACAATATTTGGCTCTATGCGCCAACGGGGCCAGAGACTATAATGGTGCCAGAAGAATGAACATGTGCTCTGATGTGCATGATTTTTGGGTGTGTATGCCTACTGGAGGTGGACATCCATTATTTTTAGTTATTTTTAGGCTGGGGGGAGCAACAGCGTTCTAACCGGAGGTGATGATCTTACAACCGATCAGAGGCAGACAAACTACCCCTGAGGAAGACACTTTGTGTCGATACTCATAGGGTTCCGCTCCCACCATGGATGATATCTTGTGTGCATAGGGGAATGCACTCTGAATAAGTGCTAAGTATTGTTAACAGCTGTTCTTTGAATTGCTCTCTTGCCAGTATAATATCCATGTTTGGGATCCTCAATGGCCATATCACAGGCCATTGTTGGTATTTGATTCTTGTATGCCCAAATTGGTTCCTCTTTTAAATGTTTTTAAGTTGTTTATTCTCCCATTTGTCGTTCTTAATGTTGTACTAAATGTATTGAGTACTTATATGCATCAATGTTTCATGTAAGCATTAGATGCATAGGTAATTATTAGGACAAAATATGATCAGTGTGGTGGTCACTAATTCTCTCAGTTTCGCACTATTCCTATCAAAAAAGTGACATTTTTAAAACAGGGGATAATTACCCATTGTAGTGATCCATCCTGCTGTGACCTCGGCCATGTACCCCAACGCGCGTTTCGCATCTAAATGTCGCTTGGTCAGGGGCATGACGCATAACAGAGAGTCTTAGTGACCACCACACTGATCATATTTTGTCTGAATGGCTTAAGAAAAACAAAATTAAGACTTTGGAGTGGCCTAGTCAAAGTACTGACCTTAATCCAATTGAGATGCTGTGGCATGACCTTACAAAGGCGGTTCATGCTCGAAAACCGTCCATTGTTGCTGTATTACAACTATTCTGCAAAGATGGGTGGGCCAAAATTCCTTCAGAGCGTTGTAAAAGACTCATTGCCAGTTATCGCAAACGCTTGATTGCAGTTGTTGCTGTTAAGGGTGGCTCAACTAGTTATTAGGTTTAGGAGGGCAATCACTTTTTCACGCAGGGCCCTATAGGTTTGGATTTCTTTTTCTTTTAATAATAAAGACCTTCATTTATAAATTGCATTTTGTGATTACTTGTGTTATCTTTGTCTAATATTTACATTTGTTTGGTGATCTGAAACATTTAAGTGTTACAAACATGCAAAAGAATAGGAAATCAGGAAGGGGGCAAACACTTTTTCACACGACTGTATATATTGAAAAATTTGTGATACCATTATAAAAACAGTGCCCCTCAACATGTTCAAAACTGCTGTCAGGTAGTTTATTAACGCATCATGTGCTTTTTAGGAATTAACACAAAGTGAACTGATCGGAATGAAAAATTAAATTTTTGGTACTTTAATCCACTAAAATGATTTACCACTAAAATCTGAGCAGGCCACTACAGCTGATAGACTCTAAAACCATTATTTGACAGTGAATTACCACGTTAACCTTTAGTACCACACAGTCAGGGGTCCAATGGGGTTAAAAAGGAGCCGCCATGCTCTGTTAACCATCTAGATGCCGTTGTCACTATTGACAGCGGCATCTAAGGGGTTAAACAGCCATGGGTAGATGCCAACACCGATCATGACTGATGCAGTAGGGTGTCAGCTATAGTGCACAGCTGACTGCTGCTGCATTTTCACCTGCCAGTGGAGGCTATTCACATATCTCAGATCAATAAAAAGATGTATTGGTGGTCACTAAGGGGTTAAGGTGTAACATTTTCAGAATTCTATTAAATTTAGAGTATTCCAATTATTATGAAATATATTTGAATTGATTCTCCAGGTACATGACAAGCAGCTTTGTTCTTTTCTAATTCATATACTTCGTAATTATAGTATTTGACGGCGGACTTTTACAAGGAAATTCTACTTTCACGAACGAAAACTATTGTCATGTAAGTAGTCCTTGAAGGAAATTAGATTTCAATTATGTGAGCATTTTTTATGAACAATCTTGAGTTACTGAAACTGTTTCTTTATCTTCTTGTAACAGAAGAAAAGAAAAAATACTCATAACGACGTCTCCATCATCAGTTTATGATCCTCAAGACGGGAGTAGTGATATGAATAATAGTCTGCAGTGTTTAGCTCCATCCTCCTGATGCCCCCATTAGACAGGATGCATAGTGACTTGCAAAAGTATTCACTGCCTTTGATGTTTTACCTGTAATTAATATAAATATTTTGGAGGGGTTTGTACAATTTCATTTTCATAACACGCCTATCACTCTGAAGGTGCAAATATATTTTCCACTTTTATGCAAGCAATAATGAAAAGGAATCTGTCACCAAGTTTTTACTATCCCATCTGATAGCAACATGATGTAGGAGCAGAGTCCCTGATTCCAGTGATGTATCACTTAATTTACTGGTGCTGCAGTTTTAATTAAAAGCACTTTTATCTGCTGCAAATCTAGCAGTTTTCTAAATGCTGTGCTCTGCATAACCCCGCCCACACTACTGATTGGCCATTTTATGTGCACACACTGTGAAATTGGGAGAAAGCTGCCAATCAGTGATGGGGGCATGGTTGAACTACCTGGCAGCAGGTTTACTAGTCCTCTAGTGATAATATCCTGCTGATAAAACAATAATTTTCTAAAAATAAATAAATTAAGCAAGCGATACATCATTGGAATCAGGGTTTCTGCCCCTTTGTTATGTTGCTCCTAGATTAGATAGCAAAAGAGCTTGTCACAGGTTCCTTTTAAGAACAAAACAGCATAAGTATTGAACCCTTAAAAGTCAATAAAGTGCGGAGTCCACTTTTTTTGCAATTACAGGAGCAATTCTTTTGGGGTTTATCTCTATTAGCTTGACACATCTAGATTTATGCCCATCATTCCAGGCTAAATAAACTTCTTCACGTGAGAGAGTGGACTAATGGGCAAATTTGGAAGCTTATTAGAGACACATCAAGATAAATTATTAATTACAACCTAATTAACATTACCACTAATTAATAATTCCCATATTATTCAAATGTAAAATACATTTTTAATACTCTACTTTGGACTATTATTGATCATTAAATAAATGATTAAAAAGGTATCAAAATCCAAAAATTAACTAAATCTAAAACTGCCTAAATTGAAAACTCAGATCTAATTTCACAAGAGCAGAACATGCTTAGAACATCATGTACATTAAACAATATACAAGACCAACGTCTCAGAACAAAGAAATGAAAACGGCTCATCCTCTAATCTCCTCTGCAATACACCTGTCACTATGCATTGAGTATAAATACACTGTGAAGGATATATTATCATCTGGGGCTTCTCTCGAAATTTTGACATGACTGTACCCTATAAATATTAGAGAAGAGTTGAGGAAGAAAATAATGAAAATGATATGGTTGTCCCAAATGGACAGTTTTTAGGTTTATGACCCATCAAGCCAACAGCTGTTTTATGGTGACGTATATTAAAATTGGAAACGTGTATTCACCCCAAAACTCCTCTTGTTATAGCAACTGATTGCATATTCATCAAATGAGCCATGCAATGAACTAATCACGGGAGAGACTATTGTTAGAGAAGATTCCTATTCTTTGTCCAGTTAAGGCATATTGATGTCATAAGAGGGTTATACGCTCTAGATCAGTGTCCGCAAACTCCAGTCCTCAAAAGTCACCAACAGATACTATTTTCAGGATTTCCTCAGTATTTAGAGAACCTCTGTCAGTTTTTGATGCCTTGATAATATTTCCATCACCTCTAGAATGCTAAGGAAATCACAAAAACATGATCTGTTGGTGACTTTTGAGGACTGGAGTTGGAGACCTTGCTCTAGATCTTCTTCTACATGACAGGGTCAGTAGATAATGCAAAGTGTGACCCCCTACACTGGAAAACACAACTCGGCTATGTATAACTACAGGCACTGAACGAAGGTCCATGGAGCAGGTGATAATGGAAGATCTTTAGATAATTGGGACCTGAAGTGATCATGAGCAACTTGATCATGAGCTTCTACTACAAGTCCCTTATTAAATATTTTGCACACAGAGGAGCAGCTGCCATTCATTCCTGGATATCTTTGTGCAAGAGTCATATAAAGCCCATCAATAATGTCATTGCTCATGTTATTGCTCTTGTGCCCATCATGTTATTGCTCATGTTATTGCTCATGTGCCTATCAGAGCATTTTCTGAAAAGTCACACAAAATTACAATCAGGGTTTAAGCCCTCCAAATTGCCAAGATATATATTCAATATACTGAGAAAAGGAAAAAGAATAAAAAGGCTGTATGATGCTTGACAGGAAGCTGAATATTGGAGGTTCAATGACAGCCAATGGTGGTTACAATAATCAAGATATAGATACATCCAATAATTTTTTATGATCTGCTTTCTTGGTGATGCTATCAAACACCAGTGGGTTGAGCTGTGCATTTCCACGAGGACGGTGGATGTCAGGCAATACCGGGTGTTGTACAGAAACACTTGCTCAGTCAACAAAGTGGAGCGTCAGCACAGAGAGACTCTAGGCAAATTTAACTTTTAATAAATAATCCTAAAATCATGGGGATAATCCCTTAAACACACAAGATATATATAGATAGATATGATAGATAGATAGATATAAGATAGATATATATATAAAAAATAGTACAGACCAAAAGTTTGGAAACATCTTCTCATTCAAAGATTTTTCTGTATTTCCATGACTATGAAAATTGTAGAATCACACTGAAGGCATCAAAACTATGAATTAACACATGTGGAATTATACATTACACTTTACAAAAAAGTGTGAAACAACTGAAAATATGTCTTATATTCTAGGTTCTTCAAAGTAGCCACCTTTTGCTTTGATTACTGCTTTGCACGCAGAAAAGGTGAACGGATGGACTCTACATGCCTGGTTCCCATCGTGAAGCATGGAGGAGGTGGTGTGATGGTGTGGGGGTGCTTTGCTGGTGACACTGTTGGGGATTTATTCAAAATTGAAGCGGTGAGCGGTCCAGCTCACTCCAAACCATCTCGATTGGGTTCAGGTCTGGTGACTGTGGAGGCCAGGTCATCTGGCGTAGCACCCCAACACTCTCCTTCTTGGTCAAATAGCCCTTACACAGTCTGTAGGTGTGTTTGGGGTCATTGTCCTGTTGAAAAATAAATGATGGTCCAACTAAACGCAAACTGGATGGAATAGCATGCTGCTGCAAGATGCTGTGGTAGCCATGCTGGTTCACTATGCCTTCAGTTTTATATAAATCCCCACAGTGTCACCAGCAAAGCACCCCCACACATCATACCACCTCCTCCATGCTTCACGGTGGGAACCAGGCATGTAGAATCCATCCGTTCACCTTTTCTGCGTGCAAAGCAGTAATCAAAGCAAAAGGTGGCTACTTTGAAGAATTAGAATATAAGACATATTTTCAGTTGTTTCACACTTTTTTGTAAAGTGTAATGAATAATTCCACATGTGTTAATTCATAGTTTTGATGCCTTCAGTGTGAATGTACAATTTTCATAGTCATGAAAATACAGAAAAATCATTGAATGAGAAGTTGTGTCCAAACTTTTGGTCTGTACTGTATATATAAACCAAATTGAAAATTGACACATAGGATTGTATAAGTACGCAGCAGATATCATATGGTACCGAAAAGTAAAATGCCATATATTTACCAAGCCAGTAATAAATAATAAGATCTCACCCGAATCAGACAAGAGGACATTGTTGTCCATTGGCATTGGGTAAAGCAAGCAGAAAAAATCCTGTCTAACCATGTCGTGCCCAATGTGGTGAGTGACTTCTGCCCTTACAAGGGCCATCAAAGAGTAATACTGGTCCTAATGATGAAAACCCCCAAAAATACAAAATCCATCCTCAGTCAATAAAGTGCAAAGTTGATTACTGATATGTACAATCACAATACGTTTCAAAGCTGTATAACATAAAAGTCCTTACTCTCAACAAGAGTTACCGTATTTTTCGGACTATAAGACGCACCGGACTATAAGACGCAGCCAGGTTTTAGAGGTGGAAAATAGGGAAAAATATATTTGAAGCAAAAAATGTGGTAAAATATTTAATAACATACTATTATATGTGGTGTTATTATATATAATAGTATGTTATTATGTTGGAAGCTACGGGTAGGAGATGGTGCTGCGGGACCAGTGTGGTGTCTGTAAACTACTATGTGAAGACGCTGGAGGGTGAGTATAAGGCCGGGGTCACACATGCGAGAAACTCGCACGATTTCGTGTGAGTCTCTCACATGAACACCCGGCACTGCCGCCGGCACTCAGATGGGATCGTGCGGCTGCATAGAAATACATGCTGCATAGAAATAGAGACAGATGATAGAGACAGAGTTGATAGAGATAGATGATAGAGACAGATGATAGAGACAGAGATGATAGAGATGATAGAGACAGAGATGATAGAGATGATAGAGACAGATGATAGAGACAGAGATGATAGAGACAGATGATAGAGACAGATGATAGAGACAGAGATGATAGAGACAGAGATGATAGAGACAGATGATAGAGACAGAGATGATAGAGACAGAGATGATAGAGACAGATGATAGAGACAGATGATAGAGACAGAGATGATAGAGACAGAGATGATAGAGACAGAGATGATAGAGATGATAGAGACAGATGATAGAGACAGAGATGATAGAGACAGAGATGATAGAGACAGAGATGATAGAGACAGATGAAAGAGACAGAGATGATAGAGACAGAGATTATAGAGACAGATGATAGAGACAGATGATAGAGACAGAGATGATAGAGACAAAGATGATAGAGACAGAGATGATAGAGACAGATGATAGAGACAGAGATGATAGAGACAGAGATGATAGAGACAGAGATGATAGAGACAGATGATAGGGACAGAGATGATAGAGACAGAGATGATAGAGACAGAGATGATAGAGATGATAGAGACAGAGATGATAGAGACAGAGATGATAGAGACAGAGATGATAGAGACAGATGATAGAGACAGAGATGATAGAGACAGAGATGATAGACACAGAGATGATAGAGACAGAGATGATAGAGACAGAGATGATAGAGACAGATGATAGAGACAGAGATGATAGAGACAGAGATGATAGACAGATGATAGAGACAGATGATAGAGACAGAGATGATAGAGACAGATGATAGAGACAGAGATGATATAGACAGAGTTGATAGAAATGTGACACGTATGCGTTTCATGTGCGCATGATGCGCTGCACAAAAAAACGCAAGTGTGAAAGTAGCCTAACCTTTTAATTAATTCTCAGTTGTACAGTGTGTCTGAAGGACCTGTGATGACATCATGAAGAGGCAGGGCTTTGGTCATGTGATGCTCCAGCCCACCCTCTTCATGACCTCATCACAGGTCCTTCACAGGAGCATTCAGCCTCCCATCAGCACAGCCCCAGGCTGTTAGGTATGCCAGCTGCTCTTGCTGCCTCCTTCTCCTTCAGACACCGATCTGCCCAGCTGCTGCAGGAATCAGGCGCTGGGGAAACTGTGTGGATCTGTGATCTGCTGCTCCCCATTACTGCTCAGCTGATAGGTAGGTGGGGAAGCGGCTGATTAATATTCACTGCACTTAAGTAGGGACCAGGGGTTTCCCCAGCACTTGTTTCCTGCAGCAGAGGGGATATTTTCTTGCCTCCTGCTGATCCCACTCCACCGCTGCCCCCTGCCCCCCTCCCCACATGTTACATTCCGACCATAAGACGCACCCACACTTTCCTCCCAAATTTGGAGGAAAAAAAGTGCGTCTTATGGTCCAAAAAATACGGTAGTTTGAAAACCATATCAACTGTGGAAGTGTGTCTGGGAAACACCCGGTGACATCCACCGTCCTCCTGGAAAGATGCAGTTCAGCCCTCTGGTGTCAGACTGTAGCACTGAGCACACCTACACCAGAGTAATGTATCACTGTAACCTCAAATAAACAAGACAGACTAGTTCACCCTTTCCGAAGTCAATCCAGTGGAGGAAAATCTGGAAGTGCGTCACTGCATGGCGTTCAAATAAATAATTCCAAACAGAGGGATGAAATCCCACTTCCAGAGTAAATTCAAATATCAGATTTTTATTTGTAATCCATTAAAAAAGAAAGAAGGTGTACATATTTTGCTGATCCTAAAAAAAACATGTTTTGAATGCTATAGCGCTCTTAGGTCTAAGAAGGCTACAGAGGGTCCTCACCACAACTTTTTTGCAAAGTATATAAACTTTCTTCCATTTTTAATGGATTAGAAATAAAGATCTGATGTTTTAATATACTCTGAAGCTGCATTTCATCCCTATCTTAGGATCTGATTACTGAAACCTACATCTCCCACATCATCCCCAGGTGATGCCCTATGTGCCTGGGCGCTTCTTTTTATTTAATTCACAGAATGATGGTATAAATGACTCCCAGGACTGGCGGGAGGCCGGAAGGGTTCAGGTTTGTCTTTAAATTCTCATGGTATAGGGACATCGATGGGAAAAATTCCCCATTGACCCAATAATGATTATGGATTTATTTACAACTACATATAAATCACCTCTTATGACTAAGGACACCTTAGTGTGCCTGAAACGCGTTAGGCTTTGTTTTGAATAATTTTTTAAACGCTTATTCAATAAATAATAGTTTTTATCATCTGGATGGTTGTGCCGTATCAAATCCTCCCTTTTTCCTATACTTCGTCCACTCACCAGCAGAATCGGCAGTGTCCAAGGGATTTCCAACACAAAAACTAGGTAGCGATACATAGCATGGGCATCTCCCAAATGAATTTTGCAAAAATCATGTTTTTTTTCTCAAATTCTCATGAACATGCACCGCCCATCTTGGGATATGTTGTGCCAAAAAGAAAGGCAACGAACAACATATCTGTATGAACTGCACCCAGGAAAGAGAATTTTTGCAAATTTAGGTCAGGTGAATGTGAAGCTAATATTTGTATAACCTGTGAAGCATTCTTCTAGAAATTGTTTTTTTTAAGGAATCCTATTTATAAGATTATAATAGAATGCGAATACAATAATGTGTTATTGGAAAACACAGGGAAAAATGTAATTTTGTGTTATGTTTTAAATAATACAGTATAGACGTCACACAGAATAATAATTTCAGAAAATAAAAGCCTGGGGATATAAATTGTCTTAGGCGAGTGGCATACCCAGCAAACACTATATTTCGTGTTTATAATAAATATGATCCTCGGGCTGTAATATACTCTCACTGCGTAGCAAAGAGCATAAACTAGCACGATGCAAAAATAAATAGATCTGCTATCAGGAGACTCACAATTTGCATCACCACCATCATAATCGCAGGATTATCATATGATTAATATAATTAAGAAATTATCATTACCTTGGTCAGTAACTAGAGTTAAGCTTTGGATTGGAACCAATGTAATGATGACACTGAGGAATTCAATAACTTCCACTTTTCTAACACCTGCTGATCTTGGTAACATGGACCAATGCCAGACACTATAGTTCTTCTTTTTATTAGAAGGATGTCAGTGTCTCTACCAATAAGATATATGTAAAACCTTGGAAGGATATTTTTCAAATGTTTCATGGTAAAATATACTAGTTTAGATATACAAGCGTTATAATTTTTCTTTCATGAAGCAATAATACATATGATAAAAAAGAAACTTTGTAATATATCTTATCAGAGTAATTCACTTCTTTAACTGATCTTTAACTCATAGATCAAATTTGTACCCAGTGAAGACAGATTTTCCCATTACTGAAATAGGAGATGACAGTCGGTGCCTTCAAAATGTTATGGATAAGGAAATTAGAGTTTAAAAGCAGACACAGACAATCTACTGAAACCAGTTACAGTTCTCCACAGAATTTTATGAGCACCAACTGTCATCTCCTATCTCAGTAATGGGAAAAGCTGTATTCACTGAAAACACATTTTACTCATGAAATGAGAATTTTGAGAATAAATGATCAGTCCAGGAGGAGAAAGAAGTGGATTTCTCTACTCAGATATATGATATAGTTTGTTTTTTCATGTTTACAATTTATTTGTGAAAAAATATAAGAAAATGACTGTTACTCTTTAAGACAAATGTGTCACTTCAGGGGACATTACAAAATAAGCTATCATTATATCCTGGATTTTTCCCAAGTTTTACCTAATGCATGCTTTATCTTTAATTTTCAGCTTTCTCTGAGCTAGTGGGAGGACACCAGCTGCTATTATGTCTCCCATATACAGCACACACAGACATGAGGGATTCTTGATCCCCTACATTCATGCAGCACATGTTCAGAAGTAACAACATGGAGAAAATTTTCCACCAGTACCGGGCCGTATAGCTGTGAATCCAGCACATCGTTGAAATAATCACTTCTTACAAAGTGTCTTTCTACCTCTGTATCGCTCCAGCTACGCCTTCTTCACCCTCCATAAATTTCTAAAAAAGGAACTGTAATATGATACCTATAGAAGCTAATAATAACCTGTCTATACTTACAGATTTAGAAGTACCAAACATTATAGCTGTGAATCCATATCCAGGATTAGGTTTAACACTTGCTGGAAAGGTGCAATACTATCAGTCTGTGTCTGCACATTCTTCTGTTTCTCCCTCTCCTCTAGAACGACAGCTGTAATCTGATCTCTCAGTGAGCTGACAATTTAGTTTTAGTTTTTATCAAGGTGGATTTTATTTTTCAGAGTGGGGATTAGTTCAGCAGGTGGGAGAGCAGTAGAAGTGGCTCTTGAGTGGAGAAAGAAACATATTTCTCAGAAGGTTTGTTGGAAGGTTTCTTACATTTGCTTGTACTATTGATATCTAGTGACTTGTTTTATGAGAAACTCACATGGTTTTCAGACCATATGATTATTTTTTAAAACTGCAAAGTTTCCTACTGTTTACAGGTTCACTAATGTCCCCCCCAGCCATGATTTCAAAGTAAAGGGATAATCTCAATATGTTGATGTTTTGTGGTAATGAAGAGATGATGTCACGGTAATAAATATTTAATGAAAGGTGTATGGAGATGGTGCTCTGGTGGAGCTAATCTACTGAGAGCTTGTCCTAAGAAGGATTTACACAGAAAGAAGAAAGGAGTGGAAATAGGATTAAAATAAGTGGGAACCCAACAAAAAAGGGAAGAAATGAAAAATGGCCATGAAGTGAGGCACTAATAGAGTGTCAGAGAGGAAAGAATGAGTTGACAGATCTTGAAAAATCTATAGAAAGTAGCCACTATTACATTTAGACATTAGATCATTTAAGACTTTAAGGGAGATTTACACTGCATATGGACTTCAGAGGAGTAGGTATAGGGAGTCAAGTAGAAAGTGGTCAGAAAGATAGTGGATCAGGCAAATGTAGATCTAACGTTCTTGAAGTTTAGTGATGAACGGGAGATTAGGGTCTGGTCTGTCATTAGCAGAGCAGGATGAGATTTAGTTAGTGACAGCATGTTTGAAAGGAGAAAAAATATGTTACCAGAAGAAACAGTGATTTTAAAGGGGTTTTTCAAAAATTGCAAGTCATTTCCTAAAAATTGCTGATCTCTTGATGTTTGATAACCGGAAACCCCATTGATCCCAAGAATGGGTCTGTGGAACTCTGAGACAGAACTTTGCAAAGCCCCATCTTGAATGGAGCAGAAGTGATTATGATTGACCTCCGTTCTATTCATGTTAGAAATAGGAGGGTGCTGTACTTAGCTTTCTCCAGCAATCTCGTCAACAATGAATGGAACAGGGATGAAACATAACCGCTTCCACTAGCTGTGTGTTTATGTTTGGGACCTGCTCAGTGCTTGTTAACACAGGACATGACTATGATGCATGGTAAGGTTTAAATATTAGATGTTAGGACCATCTCGAACTTGGGTATACCTTGACATTGGTGGGATGGCTTTTACACTTTTTTTTAATCAAAAACAGTGTTTACTAATGTTATTTTTATGCACTATTACTTTTACTTAGTTACTTACAGCAGGATATTTGGAGGTATCCAGAGTCCCATTCTCAACAAGGCTGTGAGACCCAATGGTCAAACTCTCAAGAGTCACATATTAATGCCATAACCCATGGATGTGTGATGACACAGTATTTAATCTTAAATATCAGATGTCTATTTTCACTAAGCCAGGAGGCATAAATTGTTATCTTGATGTTGACTCTTCTTGTAGGTTGAATTGATATTTGTAAATTGTTGAATGGTTGTTATTTACCTCTTATATCAGCTACTACAGTTTAATGTACTGTTATCTTTGGAAAAAGAGATGCAGGGTCATTGAACAATGATATTTGCTGACATGTTGCACATTACACAAGGCTGTGTAGTTTGTTGACTTGCAAACATTGAAGGATATACTAAATAATCAAACAATGGGAGTTAATCTCATCACCCCTTCCCCTTGACCTGTGAATAATGGCTAGAAGAACAGTTGAGAACTATAAAAAGGTATGCCTCTTTAACAATATATATCCAGACATCCAAATATCCAAGAGATCCAGAGACTCTTTACAAAAACACAGCCAAATCACTCTACAGGATAGCTGCCAGATCATGGCTCCATCACGAGGGACACAGATTTGACATTCTACAGGATGCCAGCTTAGGGGACCATAGCCCCTGTTGAAAGAATACAGATCTGCTCCATTGACCAGCACTGAACCCATGGATACATTTAGTGAAGTCAGGATTTAGACCCACCTGTTACATGAGCCTCATGATTACATTTGGGAAAGCCAGAATTGGAACTCACTGGTCATATAGCTCCAAGAAGATGTTCAGAGAAGTCAGGTTGTGACCCTACTGTCACATGGCCTTGCACGTCAATGGATTGTTAGCTTCCTAAGCTTGTCGCTACTTCCTCTCTGTCCATGCCACAGGTGAGGATAGTCAGCCCTGGAAGCTCTGAAGTCACATCTGCTCATATCCTGGTGAGTCAGTGGAAGGGTGAGACTCTGTCATTTTGCACCATCTTGGGTATTTTGCTGGGACTGTTCTATTTGTTATTTGCCTGTTTTGTAGTTCAATAAAGTATTGCCGCACTGTTTCACCCTCACCTTGTGTTGTCTGAATATTATTACACCGATGGTAAAAGGAGAGCGGGTGTTTGGTGGGATGATCCCTGGTACGTGCAGCTTCGGCTAGCAGATCAGGGCACCCGCTGTCTCCACAATAGGGTATAATTTGCAATATTGAGAAAACCCTAAAAGTATGTTAGGTGAGTAGTCATGGCAAGGGAGAGGGTTGTGGGGGTAAAGGATATGGATCAGTAACACAGGTCTAGAAAAAGATAGGAGCCTTGAGACTTCTTAGGTCTAAGGCACAAAGTGCCAGACGGAAGATCAATGCTTCTTGGAGACAGTGAGATAATTTCTAGCTAAATCTTGTCAAATTTACTTTGAAAAAAGTAAAAAAAGGAAATATACCTTCAGCTAAGAGATTGACAATAGTCTGCACTATTCTAATGATGTTGGAAGTGAAATGTATTAGTCATTTTTTGATTATCTGGTAGTAATGGATAGGGGAGATGGAGTAGGTTTATTTGATACGGTGACGGGCAGAGATAACTTTTAAGTTTGAACATGTAATCAAGAAAATCAGTAGTAATAGGTGAGTTTCACGGATATGCATCAAACCTAGAGTGTCATAGTCTATAACTAAACTTTTGGTCATGGTCTGCAAACAAGCGGGCATGGTCATGGTCTATAACAAGAGGCTTGGTAATTGTCTGCAACGAGAAGCATTGCCATGGACTCTAACAAGAGGCATGGTCATGGTCTGCAATGAGAGGGGTAGGAGTGTCGGGGGCTCTGCTTCATGCAGTTTTCATTTTAGAGCCTATTATTCCTTTAAGGACAAGAGAATCAGGATGAACAGTTTTTATGCCCAATTCCAGAGTGATTAATATGGTATTAGGTTACATGGATGTGATTATACCAACAAAGGAAAGCAATTACAATTTTGAAGACAACCAGCATAATATTGTGTTGTGCACTAAAATAATTACTTCTTCTCAGTAATTACTCCACTCTTCTATACATTTTTTACATTCGATAAATGAATCCCAATGAAGCAATATTTCAGCGCTCACAGATAACAAAGGTTAGATGACTGGTTTCCATAGTAACATTTGACGATTTGTTGACGTTGACCCTCTTTAATGTTTCTGATTAATAAATGATGGGTATTAGTGAGTTAATTAGATCCTGTATGAATAAAGGTCAAAAAAGTGAGAGCAGAGTAGGGTCACATTAATTAACAACATGAACCGTTTGTGGAGTATTATGGATGCCTCACTGTACTGTGGATAATTGGAAGCGATATAACTGTGCGCTGGGGAAAGACCAAAGATGTTATTAAACAGTACGTCACCTCTCATGTACTGAAAATATACAAGGTTTTCATGAACTATGACCATATTATCCTCTTATTTCTCTAATGAGCAATAAAAACCTAATGTTGCAAATATAACCAGATAAATTGCCAAATATTGTAACGTTTCACATCATATTGAAAAAAATTGCAAATTTCATTATTTATAGGATGGGTGATATTGAATAAGTGCTGAAGTCAAACGCGTGGAAGGTAGAATGTTACAACTTTTTAATATATTAGTTAAGATTTCTTTAAGATCTCATTCAGACTGCTATTTTTCATGGATGGACCATGTACCCATTATATTTTACGGGGCTGTTCACATTTCTGTATTTTTTGTGGACCCTATGTCTGCTAAAAAGTCATGGAGAAAGTCTGTTTTGATTCGAACCACTGATCAATGTAACACATACACGTCAACGGGTCTTTGAAAATTACGAATGATGCCATCCGTGTGCCAGTGTGCTGTCCGTTTTTAACAATGTAATGGATTTTTTTGGGGGGGTACATAACAAAACAACTTCTGAAAAATTAATGATAAAAAAGACACACTAACCCAACACTGATGAAAATCTGATCCAAAACAGTGATGAAAATCAGTTCAGATGTAAAAATGAGACCTAAAAGAAGACATGCGTATCACCAGAATCTGCTCCCTCTGGAGATACCACCCGCCAATCTCTACTGGACCAGAAGCAATGGCATCCCAGTCACACCAGTCACTTGACCCTACAGTTAATAACCCCACTGTGGTCAGGTCACTGGTGGTTGTAACGTCATTGCTAATGGTCCAACTGTTAGAGCAGCAGTGCAGGAGTGAGGAGCGGATCGGTGGTAAGTCTTCATTTTTAAGATAACAGTCATCACTTGTGTTTCCCATGTTTGTAATATGATAACCACAGCTCTACACCAGGGTGTGCACCAAGTGTTAGACCTATTTATCACCATATTTTTGCAATTTTTGTAAAAAAACAAACGGAACTGTTGCAAGCATATGCAAATTAAAGCAAAAAGATCAGCTTTAAAAAAAAAGTTGCATTCATTTGAATCCTTTTGAAAAATAAAAATGATTACTTTTAATGCATAGTGTCAGTAGATCAGGTTACATTATCTGGGATCAAAATATAGAAAAAAGGATGAAAGAGGGACACTATGTTTTCACTCTTCATCCAGTAACTGCAATGTTCTAAAAAGAGCATCAGTCTTTCATACATTTTTTTTTAATGTGGAAGAGCACAGAAGAATGTATTTTGCATGCTGTAAAAAAACATTAGTTCTCCATATGTATTAGATGGTTGTCAGCTGAATGATTGTTTGGCACATCCTTCTGCCAGCAGCAATCTCAGCTGGCTATTCCGTGCACAGGAGCTCTCGCTTTTTAGAGCGCTCCTGTGTTCTTTATGGGAGAACCACTGCCAGACAGTCCAAACTTGGATATGCCGGATCGATATCCCCCCCACCCCCCGATTGTACGTGCACATATTTAAAAGAAAACGTAGAAAAACCCTTAAGATTTGTGCACACGTTGCAGATTTGTTGCACATTTAAATCTGCAGCATGTCTATTCTTTCAGGCATTTTTGCTGCAGATTTCAACTATACTAATGAGATCAGGAAAAATCTGCGTCAAAAATGCATTAAAAACGTGCCAAAAATTATCCTATTTTCTGCTGTTTTTCCTGCCAATAGATGCAGAAATGGTGCAGAAATTTCCGAACCAAATACTTGACGTGTGCACATATCTTTAATCATGAGCTATAGAATCATAGAATGGTGGAGTTGGAAGGGACCTCCTGGGTCATCTGGTCCAACCCTCTGCTGAAAGCAGGATTCACTAAATCATCCCAGACAGATGTCTGTCCAGCCTCTATTTGAAAACTTACATTGAAGGAGAACTCATCACCACCTCTCGTGGCAGCCTGTCCCATTCATTGATCACTGTAACTGTCAAAAAGTTTTTTCTAATATCTAATCTGTATCTCATCCCATTCAGTTTCATCACATTTCTTCTATTCTTTCCTTGTGCAAATGAAAATAATGATAATCCCTCCACAATGTGACAGCCCTTGAGATATTTGTAGACAGCTATTAAGTCTCCTCTCATTCTTCTGTAACTGTTCCTCATAGGACATGGTTTGCAGACAGGTAACCATTCTGGTTGCTCTTCTCTGAACTTGCTCCAGTTTGTTGATGTCTTTTTTTAAAATGTGTGTAATATCCCTGCCAGCATCACTTCATGGCTTCCCATCTCCCATCTTACTCACCACTCCGGGCCATGCTGTGAGTTCTGTCCTCTGCTGGCTCCTTGCTGTGTACCTTGTGTCCTTGCTTGCTGCATACTTCCTGGCTGTATGCTTATGGCGGTGGCCCGGCACTTCCTGAGTCTTATAAAACAGTGTGCACCTTCCTAAGGTGTCCCCAGCCTATTACCAAGAGACATCAGGTACTTAAAGCATCCCCAACCATAGGGGGATGCCTGAGCAACAAAATCTTTTAGTCTGTCTTTGGCTACTGAGTTGCCAGGTCCTGTCCTGTTATTTCTCTTGTCTCTGCCTCCCAGGGGGCTGCATACCCTGTCCCTTTCCTGTATTCTGTGTCTCTCATTTCCACCTCCCAGGGGGCTGCATACCCTGGCCTGAATCCTTGATCCTATACCTGTACCCATACTTGACCCTGTCTGTACCGAGTCATATAACTGTATTTATTTGTATCCTTGTCTGTAGCCTTCCCTACCCTTCTGTGCGTATCCTTGTGTCTACTACTTTTGCTCTGCTCTAGGCTCCACACCCTGTGGCTTTGCTCTGCTTTTGACTCCGCAACCTGCGGCTTTGCTCTGCTCTTGGCTCCGCAACCTGAGGCTTTGCTTTGCTCTTGGCTTCGCAACCTGCTCTGTTCGCCGCAATTGGTGACTTTGCTCTGCTCGCCGCAACCTGCATTCTGCTTTGCTCTGCTTGCCACAACTTGCAGTTCTGCTTTGTTCTGCCAGGGTAGTCTGGTTTGTAGTAAAAACAAGAAATGTGGGCCTAATGAATCACCCAAATATAGATCTGTCTAATACAATATATTAAATAAAAAATAAAAGGTGAAACCACAAATCCTGAGAAATGAGATTGCAGACCACCCAAAGCAAAAGAACCACACTGCACACCGAGAATGGAAAGGAGAGGGAGAAGCCAAGTCGGAGATTACAGGATGAATATGTATATGTATAAGTAATAATCAGCAAACAAATTTGCAAAAAAGTATTATAGATTTTATTTAACAATGCTGTACAAAATATGAATATCAATATAAAAATAAAGATTAAAAGACCAGAACATCTAACGATACACCAATTGTAAATGAAGGCTCAAAATAATGACCCAGGAGTGTAAAAATAATAATAAAAAATCAAAATAATGTGATATATCCAATCCGTCACTAAAAAAATATATAATGTGAAAAATCAAATAATTATATGTATGTGTGCATCAGTGTTTACACAAATGAAATAATATATATGTGGAAGTTGCGCATAAATGAAGCAAAAAAAGTGCCAGTAATATAAATGCCATGCACATACTAATGAAATTCACCTAATGTACTTAACATGACATGTTACTAATGAAATTCACCTGATGTGCTAACATAACATGTGCTAGCATAACATGTGTGCAAACTACTAAACATATAAAACACCATATATCAGTGAAAACCATGCGAAACCACAGTGCTGTGAACCACAGAATGTGCAGAAGTGACCTGAAAAAACTACCTGGGAGCCTATTGGTGAAGCAGATGGTCTGGAAAACGCGCCCCGACGCGCGTTTCGGAACTATATTCCCCCTGACGAAGGAATATAGTTCCGAAACGCGCGTCGGGGCGTAGTAGTTTGCACACATGTTATGCTAGCACATGTTATGTTAGCACATCAGGTGAATTTCATTAGTAACATGTCATGTTAAGTACATTAGGTGAATTTCATTAGTATGTGCATGGCATTTATATTACTGGCACTTTTTTTGCTTCATTTATGCGCAACTTCCACATATATATTATTTCATTTGTGTAAACACTGATGCACACATACATATAATTATTTGATTTTTCACATTATATATTTTTTTAGTGACGGATTGGATATATCACATTATTTCGATTTTATATTATTATTTTTACACTCCTGGGTCATTATTTTGAGCCTTCATTTACAATTGGTGTATCGTTAGATGTTCTGGTCTTTTAATCTTTATTTTTATATTGATATTCATATTTTGTACAGCATTGTTAAATAAAATCTATAATACTTTTTTGCAAATTTGTTTGCTGATTATTACTTATACATATACATATTCATCCTGTAATCTCCGACTTGGCTCCTCCCTCTCCTTTCCATTCTCGGTGTGCAGTGTGGTTCTTTAGTCTGGTTTGTAGCACAGTGGGGCCACAATCCCACACTCGCTCCAACCAGTCAGAGCGTGAGTGTTACAATGTGGTGCCTAAAACTGGATACAGTATTCCAGATGAGGTCTGACCAAAGAGGAGTAGAGGGAGATAATGACTTCACGTGATTTAGACTGTATGATTCTGTTAATACATCCCAGAATTGTATTTGCCTTTTTGCTGCTGCATCACACTGTTGACTCATGTTAAGTCTGTGATCTATTAGTATTCCCAAGTCTTTTCACATGTGCTGTTGCTTAGCCCTATTCCTCCAATTCTATATATGCTGTTTTCATTTTCATTGCCCAGATGTAGGACTTTGCATTTTTACCTGTTAAAAACCATTCTATTAGTTGCTGCCAACTGCTCCAGTTTGTTCACATCTTTTTGAATCCTCTCTCTCTTCTTTTAGTATTAGCTATCCCTCCTAGCTTTGTGTTATCAGCTAATTTAATCAGTTTACCCTCAATTCCTTCATCTAAATCATTGATAAAGATATTGAACAATACAGGGCTCAGGACAGAACCCTGTGGTAACCTATTTGAGACTTTGTTCCAACTGGATGTGCAGCCATTTACGACAACTCTTTGGGTCCGATCACTAAGCCAATTATGAATCCACCTAACAGTTGTCTTGTCCATTCCATACTTAGTCATTTTTTCAATAAGAATGGTGTGAGATACTTTATCAAATGCTTTGTTGAAGTCAAGATATACTAAATATACAGCATTTCCTTGATCCACCCAGTCAGTGATTCTATCATAGAAGGAAATTAAGTTAATCTGACGAGACTTATTAGTTACAAACCCATGCTAACTCTGGTTAATCACTTCATTCTTATCCAGGTACCTGCATACATGTTTTTTAATCATTTGTTTAAAGATATTTCCTGGTATGGAAGTCAGATTCATCGGCCTATAGTTCCCTGGGTTCATCTTCTTCCCCTTTTTGAAGATAGGAACAACATTTGCTCTTCTCCAGTCTTCTGGGACTCCTGCTCTCCAAGAATTTTCAAAGATTATGGAGAGTGGTTAAAAAATTTCTTCTGCTATCTCCTTCAGTGCTCTGGGGTGTAATTCATCTGGACATGGAGACTTGAATTCATTTATGTTAGCTAAGTGTTCCTTGACCATCTCTCTATTTATGGATAGTGTGGATTCCTATATTCCTTCTATGGCCCATGAAAATCAGTGATGTTACATTTCCTTTCTGAGAGAAAATAGATGCAAAATAGGATTTTAAAAGTTTGGCCTTCTCAACATCCTTACTTACCATTTCATTTTCATCCTGTAAGAATCCTATAGCATCTTTGACTTTTATGTTTGACATATCGCCAAAATCCTTTTTTATTGCTTTTGACATCTCTTGCAAGCCTGAATTCATTGTCAGCTTTAGGTAATCTGCAGGTTCTGCAGACTGCATTATAATCTTCTTTAGATATGCCTCCCTCTTTCCATGTGATAAACGTTTCTTTCTTCCTTTTTAGCATGTGTTTAAGTTCTGTATTCGTCCAGCCTGGTTTCCTTAAATGCTTCCTATTCTTCCCTCTTTTCGGAATTGTTAATGATTGTGCTTTGAGAATCTAATTTTTCAAAATTTCCCATCCTTCCTGATATAGGAAAGATGTGTATCTTCGTACCGTGTTAGCCAGTAGATAGAAAAATATTTAGACTTGAGAGTCCTCAGTGGTTGATACCTTTTAACCCAGTTAGCCATTAAAAGGTATCAACCACTGAGGACTCTCAAGTCTAAATATTTTTCCATCCTTCCTGGACATTTTTGTCCTTAAGGATATCCAGCCAATGGATCCCTCCAATTCTCTTTCTGAGTACATTAAAATCTGCCTTTCTGAAATCTAACCTTGAAGTCTGAGTCTTCACAGGTCTTCTGCTTCTCGTTATCCAAAATTCTAAAATAGCATGGTCGCTACCTCCTCGGGTCCCAGTCACTCTTACCTCCTCAACCATTTCCTCCCTGTTTAAAAGGATTAGATCCAAGGTAACATATCCCCTTGTTTTATCCCTACCTTTTGGAAGATAAAGTTGTCAGCAAGAGAGGAAAAGAATTTGCTTAACCTTTTAGTTTAAAGGGAGCCTTTCATCATGATTTAATCTGTTAATGGATACCTGTAGAGAAAAAAATCCTTAAGGCACTGTCACACTTAGCGATCGCACTAGCGATCACGACAACGACCTGACCTGGTGAGATCGCTAGTGTGATCGCTTTGTGATCGTTAGTTAGATTCCAAACACAACTCATCAGCGATCTGTATAACGACCTCTGCGGTCGTTGGGAAAACCTAGTCCCACCTGCGATGCTGGTGAAGTCATTCATTAAGGGTGTCACACTCAGCGATTCAGGCTCACCAGCTGGACACCAACGACCAAAAAACGGCTCAGAACGTTCATAAGCGATCAACGACATCTCAGCAGGGGCCACATCGCTGCTACATGTCACACACAGCTAAGTCGCTAACAAGATCGCCACTGTGTCATGAAATCGGTGACGCATTAGTGATCTCGTTAGCGATCTCATTTAGTGTGACAGTACCTTTAGCCTCATTCTTGTTTCACTCACGTTAGAAGTTTTGTTTCAATAGCCTCTTTGTGCATCGGGGGGGACTGGTGGTAGGGTCTTCAGCTCTGACGTGGGCCCCTCTGTATTTATATGAGCCTCCTTTTTAAAATTTTGCACTAGCACCACCCTTGTTGAGATCGGCACTTCTGCACATTCATATCCCAGCATTCTCCAGCAAAATGGAGTCGGAGGCGACGCATGTTCAGATTAAGCTTCGGCGTTCTCCAGCAAAATGGGACCAGTGGCTGTGCATGTTCAATTTGGGATCTTGGCTCAATGTGAAGCCAAGATCTAGATCTCACATGTGCTGCTATTTTGCTGGAGACTGTTAAGTTCAACTGTGCATGCGCTGCCTCTGGCGCCATTTTGCTGGAGAACACTGGGACATGAATGTGCGCAGGCGATACCCCCGGCAAAGGGCAGCGCTTTTGCAAAATGTAAAAATGAGGCTAATATAAATGTGGAGGGGCCACGTCCGAGCAGAGGTCCCTACTCACAGTCCCGCCCCAATGCACGAAGAGGCTATTGCATCAAAACTTCTAAGGTGAATTAAACAAGAATCAGGCATTTTTTCTCTATAGGTATCCATTAAATCAGTATAACAGGAACATTATGGCCATACCTTTACTTTAACAGGTTAAATTGTGATGGCAGGTTCTCTTTAAGCATTATTCCATCCATAACATATAAGCATTATGGTTTCTTTTAAAAATGTGCACATTCTGCCATTTTTTTTAATCCCATATGATCAAAACCTAAGTTTTATCTACTTACCTCTGGTTCTGGAGAACTTCCCCTTTTGAACCCCTTATTGTGTGGATCTTGAGTGGTAAATTTCCCTTTATATACAATTATTCCATAGTGACCATCTACTAGACAAATTTTACCAGGGATATTTTCTGCAGAAGACCACAGAATATGTGCATTGCATTATGAATGTTGCCTGCTCCATTATCAAGTCCATGACCTACCAGTTCTTTCTTATGTTTAACATTGCCAAGTGCCTCATAATCTAATCTTTATCTGAAGTAATAACCTTGCATTGGCACCTGCTAATGTAACCTACAGTAATGGGAAAGTGATAAAATAAAAGCAATAGCGGCTGTGTAATTAGTATTCAGAAGTCAACTACAATGAATGTACTAGGTTAACAGTCAAGGGACCATTTAATAATTCTCTATTTTCATTTTTGTTTGGAACCAGATGGTGCTTGTACATTCAATAAATGTAATGGCATAAGACACCTATGTAAATTTTACAATTACCGACGATTACTTATGATGTTAAGTAGAATGAAAGGTTAAAATCAACATGAAGAAATCTAGATAGCATAAAACTAGTACAGGTGGGTCACAAAGAACAACCCAATATTCCCTTTTGTGTGGTTTGTACAGGATGAAGCTTATCGGACCTCATCTTTTATTTTACCATCGTAGTGTAAGAAATAAATATGGGCTATAGTCTTCTTCCTGGGGTCTTGTAATTTTCTGCGGAGGGCAGTAGTGTTGTGTGCGAGTGTGAGCAGGCATATTCAAAATGCTCAACTTTTCTGGATCTTTCCATTACAGAAAAAAGCAGAATACATTTTTTTTTATAGAAACCGGTGTAAAACAGGATTTTTAGCTGGTGCCCAGAAAAAATAGTCAACCATTTGTTCTGGCATCGATCATTCTTAGAGATGTCCAGGTAAGGATTATGAAAATCTCCAGGAAATGTATCTGCTTAAATTTTGTTCTTTGTGTTTAAGTATATTGTCATCATCCTTAACCTTGTGCAACCATAAAAACTGGAAGCATGGAATAGATCTTTTATTATGGTCAATATGGGCACTATTATAGTAGCAGGCCATTGTATTTGTAAAAATAGGTTTCGAAAGTACCATCCAAAATATGGACTTTTTTTTACAAAAATTGTCAAGGATGAATCCAAGACTTCTCTCTCGCAGCGTTCTTTGAGGATCTAAAAAATAGGGGACCTCACAATGTGTCCTATAATAGCAAAACAATATATTTGGAGCTGTATGTTTTTTTAAAGTAATATGTTTCAATATTACTTTTCAAAATATGGACTTCTACTTTCAAAATGGTAAATGATTATCATCAAACTGCTCTCCAGGACTGGTTTTGGAGAGTAGTTTGCCGATCATCCAGAAATATGTGAGACCTTCAGGAATTCTTGAGGAGTTAGTAAATCTCGCAGTTACTAGCTAATCCATGAGAAGTATTCCTGGAAGGAAGTCCCCAATGTCCAATTGTGTTTTTGAGAGTGTAAACTTGGATGTGAAGATCTGTGGCTTCAAAAAGAGGGAACTTGCCACATGTCACATCATCTCAACTACAGGAAATCCGGTCTGAAAAGTTGGCAAGTATGGTTAAATCAAAGTTTGTAATCGAGTGCTAATTCATTTATCGGTGTTGTAGAGTGATCATAACCAACCTGTGGATAATTCTTGTGCCATTTTAAGATGAAAGCAGCTGCTTTTTTTCTCAAATATAATCTGGTACATCCCTTTTAATTGTTACTGAATAGTAATGTACCTTAATCCTTGCCATCTGATTCTTTATTTCCTTGTTTTTGCAGATATGGTTTCCAGGACTCTTACTATTATTACTTGTCAAGTACTTGGGAGTATTCTTTATAAAATATGTTGTGCATTTTCTTTGCAATGGCAGGGAATATATAGCCAAGTCATGGTCTATGGCTACTGATATGTGCCCTGCTATCCAGAGCATAATACGTTATTGGAAACTGCAGCCCTAAGCTGACAACATGTTAAAAGTTGTTAAGGAGGTGAGGGAGCAGGAGCCTTATAGTCTGGCGATAAAGCTCTGAGCCTCCGATGGAACACGCTAGGGACGACTGGTAGATAATTTGTATAACACTTTATTACAGAATTTTTCAATGTCCAGTAGCAGAACTGTCGCTTCTTTTATGTATGTCTCTAAATTTAACATTTTTTTTCTAAAGATATATTTTATGTAATATAAAGTCCAGGGCAACATGCTTGTTTTAACCCCTTAGTGACAAAGCCAATTTGCAGCTTAATGACCGAGCCAATTTTTACAATTCTGACCACTGTCACTTTATGAGGTTATAACTCTGGAACGCTTTAACAAATCCTGCTGATTCTGAGATTGTTTCTTTCATGACATATTGTGCTTCACATTAGTGATAAAAAAAAATTTCTATGACTTGCGTTTATTTATGAAAAAAACGGAAATATCGCGAAAATTTTGAAAATTTCGCAATTTTCAAACTTTAAATTTTTATGCCCTTCAATCAGAGAGATATGTCACACAAATTTCTTAATAAATAACATTTCCCACATGTCTACTTTACATCAGCACAATTTTGGAAACAAAATTTTTTTTGTTACGAAGTTATAAGGGTTAAAAGTTGAACAGCGATTTCTCATTTTTACAACACCATTTTTTTTAGGGACCACATCACATTTGAAGTCACTTTGAGGGGTCTATATGATAGAAAATACCAAAAAGTGACACCATTCTAAAAACTGCACCCCTCAAGGTGCTCAAAACCACATTCAAGAAGTTTAACGCTTTACTTGCTTCACAGGAACTGAAGCAATGTGGAAGGAAAAAATTAACATTTAACTTTTTTTGAAAAAAATTTACTTCGGAACCAATTTTTTTTATTTTCACAAGTGTTAAAAGAGAAAATGAACCACAAAATTTATTGTCCAATTTCTCCTGAATACGCCGATACCCCATATGTGGGGGTAAACCACTTTTTGGGCGCACGTCAGAGGTCGGAAGGGAAGGAGCGCCGTTTGACTTTTTCAACAAAAAATTGGCTGGACGCCATGTCCCGTTTGGAGAGCCCCTGATGTGCCTAAACAGTGGAAACCCCCAAAAAGTGACCCCATTTTGGAAACTAGACCCCTTAAGGAACTTATCTAGATGTGTGGTGAGCACTTTGAACTTCCAAGTGCTTCACAGAAGTTTATAACATAGAGCTGTGAAAATAAAAAATCATTTTTTTCCTCAAAAATGATTTTTTAGCCAGCTATTTTTTATCTTCCCAAGGGTAACAGGAGAAATTAGAACCCCAAAATTGGTGTGCAATTTGCCCTGAGTACGCTTATACCCCTTATGTTGGGGTAAACCACTGTTTGGGCGCACTGCAGGGCTCGGAAGGGAGGGAGCACTATTTGACTTTATGAACGCCATGTCATGATTGGAGACCCCCTGATGTGCCTAAAGAGTGGAAACCCCTCAATTCTAGCTCCAACCCTAACCCCAACACACCCCTAACCCAAATCCCAACCCTAACTCTAATCCCAACCTAGCCCTAATCCTAACCCTAATCCCCACCCTAATTGTAACCCTAACCCTAATTGAAACCCTAACCCCAATCCTAACCCTAATCCTAACCCTAACCCTAACTATAACCCTAACCCTAATGGAAAAATGAAAATAAATATATTTTCTTTATTTTATTATATGTCCCTAACTAAGGGGATAATAAAGGGGGGTGTAATGTATGTGGTACAGTTCATATAGCGTCTTGTGCTTGGGTGCGATGAAAATACTTGAGACACAGGTTGATAAAGAAAGTCTTGTATTGCTTCATACAAATTGGCAAAAATAACACACAGGTTGCAAACACAGAAGCAGGAGACACAGCAGGCCAGAGTAATCTAAGTTCATAAATAACTCTCCACAACAGATTCAGATCTTCTTCTATGTTACCGCAAGTCCATGCAAACGTGAGGCTTTCAAGAGCAGAGTTCAGAGTCCACAAGTGCTTCAGAGTTTCTCAGTAGAAATGGCTGGAGTACAAGGTCCAAGGCTTCAGGAGTCAGAACACAGGTTCACTGCAGGCTAGATTCTGAAGCACTGATTGTTCAGGTGTGGCTGTTTAAGAAGCAAACGGAGAGAATCAGGGCGGGAACATGCAAGCTGGAAAACTCCATTTTAACTGAGGGCAAGATAGCTGCAGCAAAACAGAAAGCAAAATGGCCGACGAACAAACTGAGTTTCAGAAACAAATACACAGAACCTTACATTACTCCCCCCTTAGGGGCAACCTCCGGATGACCTCAGACCAGGCTTGTGTGGGTACCTCTGATGAAACTGACGGAGCAAGCGAGGAGCATTAACGTTATTGACCGGCTCCCATGAGTTGTCCTCCACTGGGTAGCCCTGCCATTTAATCAGATATTGTAACTGATTTCTATACAATCTGGAATCTAAAATCCTTTCCACCACAAATTCTTCCTGACCATCAACTAGCACTGGGTCAGGGCAAGGAGAAGAACGTCCAGGAAACGTATTGGGTGTTGCAGCCTTTAGTAGGGATACATGAAAGACAGGGTGGATTCTCATAGTTCTGGGCAATTGAAGACGACAAGCAACGGCACTTATAATCTTACTGATTTTATAGGGTCCAATGTACTTATGTCCCAACTTAGACGATGGAATCCTTAACTTAAGATTTCTGGTTGACAGCCAGACCAGGTCTCCTACCTTAAAAGCTGGTGCAGGTTTACGAAACTTATCTGCTGCCTTCTTGTACCTTTCCTGAGCCGATTCCAGATTCTCCTTTAGAAGATCCATATTCTTCTGTAAAGTCGTGACTCTTTCAGCCACTGCTGGCAAAGGCGTCTCTATGGGAAATCGTGGTAGAATGTTAGGATGATAACCTAAATTAGAGTAAAAAGGAGACTGTTTAGTGGAGGCACTCTGAGAGTTGTTGTAAGAGAACTCAGCTAATGGAAGAAGATCCACCCAATCATCCTGTAGGTGGCAGATAAAGCAGCGGAGATACTGCTCCAAGGTTTGATTGGTTCGTTCGGTTTGTCCATTAGTCTGGGGATGAAAAGCAGAAGAAAGGTTTACTTTAATGTCCAATGCTGCACAGAAATTTTGCCAAAACCTAGAAGTGAATTGCACCCCTCGATCCGAAATAACCTCATCCGGTACTCCATGTAAACGAAACACATCTTTAATCATCAAATCTGATGTCTGTTTTGCAGTGGGTAAGCCGACACAAGGGATAAAATGAGCTGCCTTTGTTAAACGGTCAACCACCACTAGAATAGTGTTCTTCCCTTGAGAGGTTGGTAATTCCACAATGAAGTCCATAGAAATGGATCCCCACGGGCGGGACGGGGTGGGAAGAGGCTGTAACAGACCAGTTGGTGAAGAGCGAGGTGTTTTGCATCTTGCACAAACCTCACACGAAGTGACATAGTCCAAAACATCCTTCCTACAAGTGGGCCACCAAAAGAAACGAGAAAGAAATTCCTGTGTCTTTAGAATTCCTCTATGCCCGGCTATTTTGGAAT
Organism: Oophaga sylvatica; assembly: GCA_033576555.1. Taxonomy (NCBI): domain Eukaryota; kingdom Metazoa; phylum Chordata; class Amphibia; order Anura; family Dendrobatidae; genus Oophaga; species Oophaga sylvatica. Next base: position 370,883,445 of record JARQOD010000003.1, read on the forward strand.
CGTGAATGAGTTGCAATACTCTCAATCTGACTGTTTCAGGTATATACAGACGTTGTCCCAGAATCCACACACCATTCTTAAAGACAAGACTTACGTCCCTTGGGGGTTGAGCCAAAAAAGAATCCGCATGGTATGCTTCCTTGATGTCTTTAATTAGGTCTTGATGATGAATCACTCCTAGGAATCTAGAGTCAGGAAGAATAGTCTTAGGAGGAGTAATTGGACGTGTCTCTGCTGAGTAAATCCTAGAGAGTGCATCAGCCTTTCCATTGCGCGATCCTGGTCTATAAGAAATAATAAAATTAAATTGGTTTAAGAAAAGATTCCAGCGAGCCTGGCGAGGAGTCAGGCACTTAGCCGACCTGATAAACTCAAGATTACGATGATCTGTCAGAACGACTATTTGCTGTGCAGCTCCTTGAAGAAGGTGTCTCCATTCTTTGAAGGCGGCAATAATGGCCAACAACTCTCTATTGCCCACATCGTAGTTCTTCTCAGCCGAAGACAACTGCTGGGAAAAGAAGGCACAGGGATGCAAGACATTCTTCTCACCTGTTCTCTGAGAGAGTATAGCTCCCACGGCACAGTCTGAAGCATCCACCTCTATTATGAAGGCAAGCTCTGGGTTGGGATGTACTAGGATAGGTGCAGTGGTAAATTTATCTTTTAGACGGGAAAATGCTTCCTGGGCTTGGGGAGTCCAGGAGAACTTAGACTCTTTCCGGGTAAGTTGGGTGATAGGTGACACTACCTCAGAGAAATTTCTAATGAAACGTCTATAGAAGTTTGCAAACCCGATGAAGCGCTGTACCTCCTTCACATTTCTAGGACTTGGCCAATCATTGATGGCTTGGGTTTTACTTCCATCCATACTAATTCCTTGTGTAGACAGTACATACCCCAGAAATTGAATTTCGGTCTTATGGAATTCACACTTTTCAAGCTTGATGTAAAGATGATTTTGTCTTAGACGTTCCAAGACCATTCTCACATGTCCATGATGTTCCTCTGTGGAGTTAGAAAAAATTAAAATATCATCCAAATAAATTACCACGAATGTATCTAGGAGATCCCTGAAGATGTCATTCACCAAGTGTTGGAAAGTGGCTGGGGCGGTACTCAGACCAAAAGGCATAACCAGATATTCAAAGTGTCCATAGCGTGACCTGAATGCAGTCTTCCATTCATCCCCAGGTCTAATACGGACTAAGTTATAGGCCCCACGAAGATCTAGTTTAGAAAAAATTTTGGCATGTCGCACTCTCTCCAATAACTCAGGGATTAAAGGCAATGGATAACGGTTTCTAATAGTAACCTTATTGAGTTCCCTATAGTCTACGCATGGTCTCAGGGATCCATCTTTCTTCTTTACAAAGAATATGGGTGCCCCTGCAGGAGATGAAGAGGGGCGTATGAAGCCCTTGGCTAGATTTTCGTCTATGTACTCTTTTAAAGCCTTCAACTCGGGCCCCGCCAGGGGGTAGATCTTACCAAAAGGTATCTCTGCTCCAGGCAATAATTCAATTGGACAATCATATGGACGGTGAGGAGGAAGCTGGTCAGCGTTCTTCTTGTCACATAAATCCACATAGTCCTGGTATACAGCTGGTAGTTCAGGGACTGACATGGTTCCTTTAGGAACAGAGCAAGCTGAAATTTTTTTGACTCATCTGTTTCTCTGGAAAGTGTAATTCCTTAGTCTCCCAGTTAATGGTAGGATTCTGAGCCTGCAGCCATGGTAGCCCTAGAATAATGGGAAAGTGAGGAGAAGAGATAAGCATAAAAGGACAGTTTCTCTTGATGATCTTTACCCATAAGAACCTTTAAAGGCTCTGTTTCCTGATCCACTGGTCCAGAGGTCAGCAGGGAGCCATCCACAGTTTCCATCTGTACTGGAGCAGCCTTCTTCACTGAACGTATTCCCTGTTTTAGAGCAAAGGAGACATCCATAAAATTTCCACTTGCACCTGAGTCGATCATAGCAGAGCTAGACACCCAGGCTGAGTCAACCCAGAGTTTGATGGAAAGAAAACAATGAGAATTGTTTTTCTTACAACTCAGCTGGGACACCGCTGAGGAAACTTGAAAGATGGCAGCATTTACACAGTCAACGTCCTCAGAGGTAACGGAGTTTAAGTCCGAGAAATCAAGATCTGTTGCTGCAGCTCTTTCTGGAGCCTGAGGCTCGGACCTGACAGATCCCCTCTCGCAACACTCACAATGAATGAGTGCTGCAGTAGTCTTGCGAGAACGGCTGGGACAGTTAATAATAAAGTGCCCTGACTTACCACAATAAAAACATAGATTCTCCTTAAAACGATGTTCCTTGCGTGCATCACTAACCCGTCGTAGTAAAGAGTCTACCTGCATGGGTTCAGGTTCAGGTTCCCGTGTAATCCTATTCAGAGGTTCCTTAGCTGGAGAGGAAGGTAGGAAAAGATTAGTACGATTGCTTTCGAACCATCTCTCTTGCCTGCGTTCAGTTAAACGAGTATCAATACGAATGCAGTAGTTAATAAAGTCACCTAACGCAGTGGGAGGGTCGGCACGAGCAAGTTCATCCTTAATCAGTGGGGATAACCCCTTTCGAAAAATAGATTTTTTGGCGGAATTGTCCCAGGTGGTATCAAGGGCCCATTTCCTGAAATCCAAGGCATATTCAGCTACCGAGTGCTTACCTTGGCGCAAAGCTAATATGGCTGCTTCAGCTGTTGCACCTCGATTGGGGTCATCAAACCCCTGCCCCATGGCTGAAATAAAATCATCAAGGTGATCCAACAATCATCCTCAGTCTCAATCAGAGGGTTTGCCCATATCAAAGCCTTGTTGGTAAGCAACATAATTATAGTAAGCACCTTAGATCGTTCAGTAGGAAATTGTGAAGCATGTGCAGAAAAAAAAAGATTACATTGATTAACAAATCCCCTGAATTTTTCACGTTCACCACCAAAACGAAAAGGGGGCAACTTGGGAATCCCAGAACTCGGGGCCACGGCAGGAGCCTGGACTCGCCCCTCCAGAACCTCAATCCTGGCTCGCAAATCCTGAGTAGTCTGTCCAACCACTTGCAAATTGTGATTATTTAGGTCCTGAAGATTTGTAAAGCGGGTCTTTATATTCTGCAATTCTGCAAGGATATTATCAGTCACTCCACAAAGTTCCTTTATGCGGGCCTCCATTTTCCAGATCTTTTAAGACAGGATACTGGAAGAAGAGGAGAGAAAAAAAAACAATAGTGTTCACCTGTGGCAACACTGAAGAAAGAAAAAACTTTAAGGGAACTGCTCACCTGGAATGGTTGTGAGAAGTCACAACCACTATCATCACAGAAAGCTTTCAACCAGACATCTGATATCCAGAGTTTCAGCAGACAAAAAGAAAGAAAAAAAAAAAAAAAAACAATAGTGTTTACCTGTGATAACACTGCAGAAAAAAAAAACTTAAGGGAATTGCTCACCTGGAATGGTTGTGAGAAGTCACAACCACTGTCATCACAGAAAGTACAACCGGACATCCGATATCCACAGTACAGCAGACAAGCCTTTCAGACCCAGCAGACACTAACGTTTGGCTTCAGAATCTTGTAATGTATGTGGTACAGTTCATATAGCGTCTTGTGCTTGGGTGCGATGAAAATACTTGAGACACAGGTTGATAAAGAAAGTCTTGTATTGCTTCATACAAATTGGCAAAAATAACACACAGGTTGCAAACACAGAAGCAGGAGACACAGCAGGCCAGAGTAATCTAAGTTCATAAATAACTCTCCACAACAGATTCAGATCTTCTTCTATGTTACCGCAAGTCCATGCAAACGTGAGGCTTTCAAGAGCAGAGTTCAGAGTCCACAAGTGCTTCAGAGTTTCTCAGTAGAAATGGCTGGAGTACAAGGTCCAAGGCTTCAGGAGTCAGAACACAGGTTCACTGCAGGCTAGATTCTGAAGCACTGATTGTTCAGGTGTGGCTGTTTAAGAAGCAAACGGAGAGAATCAGGGCGGGAACATGCAAGCTGGAAAACTCCATTTTAACTGAGGGCAAGATAGCTGCAGCAAAACAGAAAGCAAAATGGCCGACGAACAAACTGAGTTTCAGAAACAAATACACAGAACCTTACAGGGGGCTAATTTACTTTTTTTCTATTTTGATCACTGTGATAGCGTTCATCACAGTGATCAAAATGTCCTGCACTGAATGAATGAATGAATCTGCCGGCCGGCAGATTCGGTGGGCGCACTGCGCATGCGCCCGCCATTTTCTTTGTAGGAAGAAGACCAGGAGCTGCCGGAGCCATGGGAGGACGGGGACACCGGTAGTACCGAGGAATTGGGGGACCTTATTTCTTTCCCCTCTGATGTGCGATCACATCAGAGGAGAGAGAAATAAAATGCAGAATGTCTGTTTTTTTTGGAGAAAATCCGACTCGGCAGGCGAACTGCGAACTGCGCATGCGTCTGCCATTTTCCTTGCAAGGAAAAGACGCGGGGAGCTGCGGGAGTAATGGGAGGACGGGGGGACACCGGAGGTACGGGGACAGATTCTCTCCCCTCTGATGTGCGATCACATCAGGGGAGAGAGAAATTAATGGACAATCGCGCTTTTTTTTTTGCGGTCACTGTTATATGGTTAATAACGGCGATCGCAGAAGCGGGGTCGGTAAAAACTGACCCGAATCATGTTCTCTGGGGGAGACCCCGAAGAAAATCCGACTCTGGAGGGCGCTATATACTTTTTCCCACAGCACCGTTAATAACGGAGCTGTGGTTTAAGTACCCTTAACCACACCCGTTAAAAGGCGTATCGGCGGTCGTTAAGAGGTTTTATGATGACCAATCCAAGAATTCCCCAAAATAAGGGCACAGTGTAGCTGGTGAGCTATATGACATGAGTGCTATGTGCCACTCTGCCTTGGTCAGGATATTCAGATACAAGGTAAGGAACTTAATCTTTGTCCAAGATAAAGAGAAGCTAATGTATGTCTTTGATCCAGTATTAAGGATTGTCTCTCCATATGAACCATGAGGGTGAAAAAACATCACAACTTTTTAAGGTCATCATCAGGAATGAATTATTTTTTTGTGTGCAGCCATGCCCTTTTTTGAAAACACACCCTAGCCATGCCCCAAACACAACTTGATCATGCCCCTTCAAATGTCAAATAATGCGCCTTCAAAACCTCTCTATCTGCTTTCCTTGAGGTTTCAGAAGACTTTGGTGGCATATGAGAGTTTAGTCAAATCTAGTGATGAGCGAGTATGCGGCTTTCTCTGGTTTTCCCGAGCATGCTCGGGTGGTCTCCGAGTATTTGGAATTTAGAAGTGCTCGGAGATTTAGTTTAGGTCACTGCAGCTGCATGATTTGCGACTGCTAGACAGCCTGAATATATGTGGGGATTCCCTAACAAACAGGCAATCCCCACATGTATTAAGGCTGTCATGCAGCTGCAGCAACAGAAACTAAATCTCCGAGCACTTCAAAATACTCAGAGAACACCCAAGCATGCTTGGGAAAACCCGAGCAAAGAGAATACTCGCTCATCACTAGTCAAATCCTATGCAAATCTAGATTTTATAGGAGCCTTCCAGGCATTCCAGGAGAGTTAACAAATCCCAACCTATTAGTCAGACCAAAGAGCAACTTGGGACCAAATCATACATGCATTATGTCTTTTCCCATACATTTGAATGGTCATCCTGTAATTCTGGATTTGGGTTCCAGTGTATAAGAAGGACAGAGCTAAATGCAAGCAGAAAGAAGAGCGAACAAGGTTATTAAAGAAAATGGTGGAATGTAATAGCAAGACAGAATATCAAACTTGGGGTATTCAGTTTGGACAAACAAAGGCTTGGTGTGATCATATTACAATGTACAAATACATGATGTAAAGAGATATGTATAAAAATTATTTTACACCTAGGCCTGTAATGAGGACAAGGAGGAATCCTCTACGTCTAGAGGAAAGACGGTATATTCATCATCGTAGACTGTGGTTCTTTACTGTAAGAGCAGAGAGACTATGGATTATTTAGGCTAAGTGCACACGTTCAGGATTATTTGCATTTTTTTCAAGGGAAAAAACGCGTCAAAAACGCATGAATTAAGCATCCTGTCATTTAGAATGAATTCCGCAATTTTTGTGCACATGGTGCGTTTTTTCAGCGAAAAAACACATCGCGGAAAAAATAGCAACATGTTCATTAATTTCGCGGAATTCTAGCATTTTTCCCACTATATTATTGACCTAGAAAGTTCAGGGAAAAATCGCGGTAAAAACGCATCAAATCCGCACAAAAAACGCACCAAAAACGCGCAAAAAACGTAAGTTTTTACCACGAAAAAAGTCCATTTTTGCTCAGGAATATTTCTGCAAACATTCCTGAATGTGTGCACTTAGCCTAACTGTGTGCATTGTCAAACTCATGAACACATAATACTATTCAATAGAGGGATACTTAATAGTCTATGTTTGATTGAAAACTTGATATACCCAAATGTGCAGTAACAAGGTAGTGGATGTGAAGACTCTGTTAGATATATTAACATCCAGATGGAAATTTTCATAGTAAAATGCCAGCAGCATATGAGTTTCTAAGTTATATCAAAGGAAACGTGCAATGTTTGCAGCTCACAGTGGGGAACTAAAGAATAAATGCAATAAATAATTATGTGAACAGAGCACACAATCCGTAGTCTGCTGTACACGGTAAGAAGGCATTTTTCTTATATGTCCTTACAATTGAAACCACAAGTTTCCATACAATATATAAAAGACACATCTGCATGTTTTTCTAAATATCTGACATGAAATCAGATCAAATCTTTCACGTTTTAGGTCAATTAGGATTACCATAATTATTAATATTTGCCAAATGCCAGAGTAATGAGAGAGAATGTTTTAAGGCATTTTATTACATACCTCAAAGTCAAAAGTTTACATACACTAAGATTATTATGCATTTAACCCTTTCTGACCTCAGACGTACTATCCTGTCCATATGACCTGGGCCCCTATGATCATGGACGGGATAGTACGTCATGTGCAATCGGCCGCGCTCACGGGGGGAGCGTGGCCGATCGCGGCTGGGTGTTAGCGAATTCTCACAGCTGATGCCCAGCACTTTAACCCCCCGCAGTGTTCCAGAGCCGGCACAGGGGCTGATAGCCCCTCTGCCTTTGGATCAGAGACCCCGTGGTACGCCGCGGGGTCACGATCGCTGCTATGGAGACCCAATGCAGTCATGACGACATCCGGGTATCAAGAGCTGTGAAACTTCCTGTCATGAGCAGAGCATGTCAAGAAGTCTCACAGGTCAGTGTACAGAAGTTGCAGCGCTGACAACTTCTGTAGCATGCAGATGCTGCTTCATCTGCATGCTATAGAAGCGATCAGCCTGCACAAAATCATTGTCCCATAGTGGGACAAAGTGTAAAAGTAAGAAATAAATTTAAAAAAATGTTTTAAATGATTGTAAAAATATTAAAAATAATAAAAAATAAATATTTATTCTATCACTAAATAAATATTTGAATAAAAAAGTAAACAATAAAAGTACACATATTTGGTATAGCCACGTCCGTAACGACCCAACCTATAAAACTGTCCAACTAGTTAACCTCTTTAGTGAACACCATAGAAAAAAAAAGTAAGGCAAAAAACAATGCTTTATCATCTTACAGCCGAACAAAAAGTAGCATAACACGCGATCAAAAAGACCGATATAAATAAACATGGTACCGCTGAAAACAACATCTTGTCCCACAAAAAACGAGCCGCAATACAGCGTTATCAATGAAAAAATAAAAAAGTTATAGCTTTCAGAATGAAGTGATGCAAAAACAATTATTTTTTATATATAATCGTTTTTATTGTATAAAAGTGCCAAAACATAAAAAAAATTATATAAATGAGGTATCACTGTAATCATACTGACCCGAAGAATAAAACTGCTTTATCAATTTTACCACACGCGGAACGGTGTAAATGACCCCCAAAAGAAACGTTTGAAAATTTTCCATTTTTTCCATAAAAAACGCAAGTTATATCGAAGAAATTTTACCTCTAGTGAAGTACAATATGTCATGAAAAAACAATCTCAAAATCGCCAAGATCCGTTGAAGCGTTCCAGAGTTATAACCTCATAAAGGGACAGTGGTCAGAATTGTAAAAATTGTCCTGTCATTAACGTGCAAACCACCCTCGGGGTAAAGGGGTAAAGGGGGGTAAAGGGGTTAATCAATTCTTGACTGCCCATATGATGATGTCATGTGTTTGGAAGCTTCTGATAGGCTGTTTGGCTACATTTGAGTTAATTAGAGACACACCTGTGGATGTATTTTAATGCACACCTGAAAAACACTGCTTCTTTGTGTAGCATCATGGGAAAGTCTCAAGAAATCAGCGAAGATATTTGTCTTTTTATATAGTGTATGTAAATTTCTGGTTTCAACTGTATCCATAAATTTTTACTTGGAAATATCGCTTAGATGAACAAGACAAATACATGGATCAAAGTGAGTGAGAGGCAACTGGATCATTTTGATGGCACTTTTAGGTAATTTGCATCATATCAATAATTCTTAGGGATCATTAAAAAAGTGAAATTCGTGCAATAAAATATGCTTGTTTCTATATAGTTCAATCAGGGGTTAATTTATAGTTTAATATAGAAATAATGAGCTTTTAAACTCATTAATATTATTATTTTATTTTTTTTTGGAAATTCACTATGGACAGATTCTCTCAAATTCAGATTCACTCAGGAAATGGGAAAAAATGCTAAAATATTATATTCAACTGAAAAAGAAAAATGAAGATTGATCACTGATTGCAAACTAAGAGAAGAGCAGACGGGTAGCTGTGGCAGCAGGCCATGTAGGATAGGTGAGCATAATCTTTGACATTTTTTAACTTATTCCTGCTCCTAAACCTTTTCCCGGTGAATCCAAATTTTGGGAGAAATTAGTAGCAAATTTGATCAATTCATCTCTTCCAATAATTAAAAAATATTAAAGTTGTTAAATCAATAATATTTTCTATTGCAATATCATCATATTCTCTATATGTAGTGCATGTCTTTTCAAATGTTTTGTACAGAAACCTGCCAGAACATGGGGATGCCATGGCCTCACCATCAACGCAATTCCAAATTTTAAAGCATATCTCAATTTATCTTACAATTTGTTTATTGAAACCAGAAAAAATTAACCTCTTCATGACCATGTACCATAAGTATACTCAAAATGGGGGTATAGAGAGTGGTCTCAATAGCTATAAGTGGTGGGTCACAACTGTGTTATACAGCTGGAACCAAACTATGACTACAGAGATTGGAACTGGCTCCAACTGATGCAATTTAATCTCTTTAATTCAAGTCAATAAGTCAATAGCGACTATGGCAGCTAAGTGTTAAAGAGGTTCTTCACTACATTAACATGGAAGACCTATCCTTAAGGGTATGCCACACTAAGCGAGATCGCTAACGAGATCGCTAACGGATCACTACTGCATCACCATTTATGACACAGTAGCAATCTCGTTAGCGATCTCGTTAGCGACTTAGCTGTGTGTGACATGTAGCAGCGATGTGGCCCCTGCTGAGATGTCGTTGATCGCTTATAAACGTTCTGAGCCGTTTTTTGGTTGTTGGTGTCCCGCTGGTGAGCCTGAATCGCTGAGTGTGACACCCTTTATGAACGACTTCACCAGCATCGCAGGTGGGACTAGGTTTTCCCAACGACCGCAGAGGTTGTTATACAGATCGCTGATGAGATGTGTTTGGAATCACAGAGAGCTAATGAGTTGTGTTTGGAATCTCACAGCTAAGTCGCTAACGAGATCGCTACTGCGTCATAAATGCTGACGCAATAGTGATCTCGTTAGCGATCTCGCTAGCGATCTCGTTTAGTGTGGCATACCCTTTAGGATAGCTTATCAATGTCTTATCCATGGGATTATGATACTCATCACCCCTGCTGATTAGCCATTCCTGGTGTTGGCTGGAAGTACGCAGTTACAGAGCCACACAGCGCAGCTCCATTGATGGAAGAGTGGCTTTGGCCCCCTATTGATTTAAATGGGAGGTAGATGTGCAGTACACCATAGTGGTCATTCTACAGGAGATACAGCTTTGCTCTAAAGCTCCATAACTGGCCAGTTCAGGCCAACACCGGGAACAGCTGATCGGCGAAGGTGCTAGGTATCGCACCCCCACTTATCTGACATTGAGGACCTATCCTAAGGATTGGCCAATGTGTTAAAGTATTGGACAACCTATTTAACCCCATTCTGACCCTAGACGTACTACTCCATCCATGTGACCTGGGACTTAATGCCATGATCGCAGCGTTTCGGAGCCGGCACAGGGGCTGACAGCCCCTCTGCCTTTGGATCGGAGACCCCGTGGCATGCCAGAGCAGTGAAACTTCCTGACATGTGCAGTGCATGTAAGAAAGTCTCACAGGTTAGTGAACAGAAGTTGCAGCGCTGACAGCTTCTGTAACATGCAGATGCTGTTTCATCTGCATGCTATAGAAGCGATCAGCAAGCACAAAATGATTGTCCCATAGTGGAACAAAGTGTAAAAGTAAGAGTTAAATAAAAAAAATTAAATGATTGTTAAAATATTTAAAAAATAACAGTAAAAAATCAATATTTAATCTATCACCAAAAAAATGTTGAATAAAAACGAAATCTAAACAATAAAAAAACACATATTTGGTATTGCCATGTCCGTAATGACCCGACCTATAAGCAAAAAAAATGCCTCATCATCATACCGCTGAACAAAAAGTGGAATAACAAGTGATCAAAAAGATGGATATGAATAAACGTCATCTTGTCTCGCAAAAAACGAGCCACCTTACGGCATTATCAGCTAAAAAATAAAAAAGTTATAGCTGTCATAATAAAGTGATGTAAAAACAATAATTTTTTTCTATAAAATTGTTTTTATTATATAAAAGCGCCAAAACATAAAAAATTATAAATGAGGTATCGCTGTAATCGTGCTGACCCAAAGAATAAAACTGCCATATCAATTATATCACGCAGAATGGTGTAAATGCCCCCCCAAAAGAAATTCATGAATTCTGTTTCACAAAAATCAGAATGGAAAGTGCTAAGAAAAGTCATGCGTCATGGAAAAATTATAGCTCTCAAAATGTGGTGATGCAAAAACTATTTTTGCAATAAAAAGCGTCTTTTTGTGTGTGACAGCTGCCAAATATAAAAACCAGCTATAAAAACCCACTATAAATAGTAAATCAAACCCCCATTTATCACCCCCTTAGGGAAAAATAATAAAATAAAAAAATGTATTTATTTCCATTTTCCTTTTAGGGTTAGGGTTAGGGCTAAAGTTAGGGTTAGGGCTAAAGTTAGGGTTAGAGTTGGAGCTAAAGTTAGGGTTAGGGTTGGTACTAAAGTTAGGGTTAGGGTTGGGGCTAAAGTTAGGTTTAGGGTTAGGGTGGGGACTAAAGTTAGGGATAGACTTGGGGCTAAAGTTAGGTATAGGGTTAGGATTGGGGCTTAAGTTAGAGTTAGGGTTGGCGGTAAAGTTAGGGTTAGAATATGGATTACATTTACGGTTGGGATTAGGGTTAGGGTTGGGATTAAGGTTAGGGGTGTATTAGGGTTAGTTTTGTGGTTAGGGTTATGGTTAGGGTTGGAATTAGGGTTAGGGTGTGTTGGGTTTAGGGTTGGAGTTAGAATTGGGGTTTCCACTGTTTAGGCACATCAGGGGCTCTCCAAACGCAACATAGCGTCCAATCTCAATTCCAGTCAATTTTGCATTGAAAAGTCAAACGGTGCTACTTCCTTTCTGAGCTCTGTCATGCACCCAAACAGTGGGTTTACCTGCATATATTGAGTATCAGCATACTCAGGACAAATTGTACAACTTTTGAGGTACAATTTCTTCTATTACCCTTGGTAAAATAAAACAAAATGTATCTGAAGTAATTTTTTTGTGAAAAAAGTAAAATGTTCCTTTTTTTCAAACATTCCAAAAATTCCAGTGAAGCACCTGAAGGGTAAATAAACTTCTTGAATCTGGTTTTGAGCACCTTGAGCGGTGCACTGATCTAAAATTGTGCTGATCTAAAGTAGACATGTGGGAAATGTTATTTATTAACTTTTTTGTGCAATATGACTCTCTGCTTTAAGGGCATAAAATTAAAAGTTTGAAAATTGCGAAATTTTCTAAATTTTAGCCAAAATATCCATTTTTTTTCACTAATAAATGCAAGTTATATAGAAGAAATTTTACCACTAACGTGAAATACAATATGTCTCGAAAAAACAATCTCAGAATCGCCAAGATCCAATGAAGCGTTCCAGAGTTATAACCTCATAAAGAGACAGTGGTCAGAATTGTAAAAATTGGCCCAGTCATTAACGTGCAAACCACCCTTGAGGTTGTAATTCGAGAAGGCTGGTTAGTTATAATGGCAACTGATGCCTCTGTATCTTCCATGCATGTAGACCAATAATTCCCAATAGTAAATTATATGGAAATAAATGAATCAATTATATCTATGGCTGGAAAAAAAGTGGGGGAAAACAAAAGTAAAAAAATTGCCTGGCCATGAATGAATTCAAATTAGTACAAAATAAGTCAATTACACTGTTAGACCAGAACTTAAAATTTTCTGTCAATAATTTGTCAGTGATGAAATTGGAAGGAGCAGGCTTGAAATCAGTCAGTCAGCCAGCCCCCTTCATACACATGATTGACTCACAAGAATGAGTAGGAAACTTTCTCCAGGAGGAAAGTAGCCAGAAGCTGAGAACTGTATTAATATCCTGACATAGATCTAAGCACTGGGTCTTTGAGTAAGTTAGGCTTGCATTAAACATAGCTTCAATCTCTTCAAGGGTTGTCCTTTTGGGACTATCACCCATGGACCTAATGTTTAATAGGATAGCAAAGGAAATTGCTCTTCAGTTTGAAGATTCATCAATCAGTGTCCAATATCTCAGCTTCTTGGACCTCAGAGGGTATAGAGTATTGGAATAATATGCAATCAGAAATGAATTTTCAAGGGTCAGCCTGTAATATGCACAATTATTGCAACTTCTATCTAAATGTCTCTTTAGCTGCCAATTATTCTATATCTTTTGTCTAGATGTAATTAGCAGTTAAACTAAAGTTCAACAGAAATCATAATGACTTGAGTCGCATAGAGCGCTTCATGTCATAATTTATACCCTTGGAACGTTTTTTTAATACAATTTGATGAAGCGCTTTATTTTCTAATTTCACTTGCGCACTTTTGCATTGTATAGTGTAATAGACTTGTTAACTTCCAAATAATAAGCTCTAATTGAACAAACAGTGCTCGGTAATTGCACAAAAACAACGATATTACTGTCGTACAAGAAACAGCTCTAAAGTTAAAGCTCCATCTTTAATGACACCCTGTTTAGCATAATGACATCGCTGTATTGTGCAGAATGATGTCAGGGCTTTGGGAAAACAAGTTGAGTAGACTGCAATGGCAACAATGGAACAATGGATCTCACTAAGATGTGTTGATTTGTGTGTGGTGCAGTGTTGACTGACACTTTACTACATTTCTTTTAGTACTAACTCTACGAAGAATAAACAATGTTCTGTGCCATAAGCATAAAATAAATTAATAGTTATTGTAAAATTAAAACAAATCAATATATTTTCTGCACTGATCATTCTGTTACACACTTGTACCTGGTCTGGCTCTGCTCCATCTGCCCCAGTCCATTGAACTTTCTTGTGCTCCATGTCAGACTTTTCAGGTGGCCTGGCGTAATTCCATGTAATTAACTGCCTGGGACAATTCAAGGGTTTTTAAGACACACGCCCGGGCCTTGGTATTGAATCTAAGACTAGACTGATTTTTCTGCACTAATAAAGTTACCAAAAGGAGGATGTCTGGTGCCCTGACTCCTGGATTTCTTTGCCTAACTTAAGATGTATATCTTTGTACCGTGTTAGCCAGTAGATAGAAAAATATTTAGAATTGAGAGTCCTCAGTGGCTGATACCTTTTAATGGCTAACTGAAAAGATGGTAACAAATTGCAAGCTTTTGAGATTACTGAAGAGACCTGAGTAGTCTCGAAAGCTTGCAATTTGTTACCATCTTTTCAGTTAGCCATTAAAAGGTATCAACCACTGAGGACTCTCAATTCTAAATATTTTTCTGCCTAACTTAGTCTATCTTGATATATTATCTTTAGGTTCTGTAAGTTAGATACATCAGAAGATTTATTGGCGGTGACCTTTTGTCTTCTGACTCGGAGATGTTTGCTTCTTTGAGTCAGAATGTCTATTCAGTGCATTGATACCGGAGGTATAGGACTCAAATGTAGGACGCCTCAATGGCATTTCTATGCAAAAATAGTGTAAAAAATTTCAAAGGTCCTATTTCATGTCAAGAGAATTTAAAATACCATTACATTACTATTAGCTTGGACAAGTGACAGAATGGATCTAGGAATTATAAAGGTTTACATCAAAATTTGGTATGTCAAAGCAAAAAATGGAGATTTGTGCTACTGCCCAACATTTTTCCAATCTTCACTTTTTTAGTTTTGTTAATTGATTTTTAGCCTCGGTTTACTTTGCTGATATTAACGGACCCTCACATTGTCTTTGGCTTCTGCAACCTGTCTACTTTGAAGTTTCACTGCAGACTCTCAATGGATAGTGATACAAAAGTTTTTATTCAACAATTGGCGCACAGTGAAATACTTGGTGCAAGTTGCAGCAAATTGTAACACGATGTTTCGACCCTTTATGGGTCTTTATCATAGTGTCACTGTTTAGTTGAGAGAGTAAAGGGAATTCTTTCACTGGGAAGTCACAGGATATGTAAGAAAAAGCTGCTCTTTTGGTTGGGTATTCTGAGGCACTCCACTGCCAAAACGTCATGCATTAACTAACTTTGCATCACTATCCATTGAGAGCGCGGGTGGAAATGTCTAATGCCTAGGACTTGGAGTCACGCACCCCATTCCACAAGCACCTCACTGAATGACCAAGTGCATGCCAAAACTCTCCATCTCTACTTTGAGGTACCAACATATTGTGCATTTCGAGATGATGTGCTGCAAACCTCTAATTTGGTCATTTCAGTTACTGAAATCCATTCTTATCTAACCTCACTCATCAACAATGACTTTGTGCCCACAAAAATGGCAGTCAGAAAACTCTACAAACAAGCAGGAACATTTCTTCCTCACTTTAGCATTTAGTTTTATATGTTGGCCCAATTACTTAAAATCTCATCTCCCCAACCTAAGTTAAGAGCAAAGCAGTGTACTTAGAAAGACAATAATCAAATGCTAAAGCTGAAACTTCACAGGAGGACTTCTTTGCCTATCTAGACCACTCAGCCTAATCTACAGCCCAAGGTCAGTTCTAAACTTGGGACAGGACAGCTGGTGGTCTTGGAGCTACAGAATTGTGCTTTCAACTTGGCATGTATTGAGTTACATAGTAGGCTAATTACAAATGTTCATAAGGTAAACAGAAGTTGGCCTCTGCAAAAATTGGTCCAAAAAAAGGATAACTGGAGAACTAGTCATATATTTATGGTTGCTCAAGGCTCATTGATGCCAAGAGAATGTCAAAAGTGTGTCACATCCTCCTAAGAGATTTGGGGTTAGGCAATCATTACGTCTTGGGAATGGCAGGTCTTCCATTTAGGCTGTGTGTTTTGCTCCTCATATTAAATGTACTTTGTTTCCTTTGGCGATGAAGAAGTTAATGACTCTTTGTATGCTGGTTGGAGGCCTGCAGATGCATCTCACAGCTGCTCCTGACCTGCTCATTTTCTCCCCTATCCTTTTGATCTCTGCCTGTGAAAGTTTACTTCCTGGCTTGCTGGAGTTGGTGTGCTGAAGTTGGAGTTCATAGTTGCAGCTGGAGATTTTTGTGTGCTGTTTTTGGGTGTATGCGTTCTACATTATTCTGTTCCCATTTGGTTTGCATCTTTCTATCCTTACCTATATTCCTCTCTACCCTTGATGAGTGTTTTTGTTTGTAAGTTGCTCTTTGTTATCCCTGTTTGTCTTACGTGTTTATACACTAACATATCTGCCCCAGGCCTCCAATGGGAGGGGACAGGTTAGGGCAAATCAGGAGCATTGTGAGGTAGCTGACTTGGACCTCTCTACCGACAATAGTACCTCCGGGACAGGTATAGTTAAGGTCCCAGTTCCATGGACAGTTTGAGGCCCCCTTCTTTACTAAAGATTGTCACAGCATGACAGAGACACAAAGGCAAACATACCTAGTCCAATGTTACAGACCAGTTACTGTAGCACATATTGCTGATCAAAATCTGTCAGAATACACAGTGCATTATTGCCTGTGAGGGATTTTTTCACCACTGTACATTGCCAGAATTGCGTACATTCCCTTGACATTGCCTTTGACACCATCAGCCTAATACTTTTTGCAGATGAAGTATATACCTTCACGATACTTCCTAATGGCAGTAGCCTCTTTCAGAAGGCTAATGCCTCATGCCTCACTGCAACATTTATTCACAAATGGTTTGAGGAACACAATAATGTTCAAGGTGTTGACTTGGCCTCCAAATTCCCCAGTTCTCAATTCAATTGTGGAAGGTTATAGGAAAACAAGTCCAATCCCTGGGGTCTTACTTCATTCGACTAAAGGTTTTGGTCTCATTTATAACAAAACACTTTCAGAAGTCATGCCTCAATGAGTCAAAGATGTTTTGGCAGCACGATACAGACTTTTAGCATTTTTAATGTTATGGCCGATCAGGTTAAGAGTTTCATTTAGGCTAAGTGCACACGTTCAGGAATGTTTGCAGAATATTCCTGAGCAAAAACTGACATTTTTCGCGGTAAAAATGTGCATTTTTTGCGCGGATTTTGCACGTTTTTGGTGCGTTTTTGCACAGATTTGATGCATTTTTACCGCGATTTTCCCCTGAACTTTCTAGGTCAATAGTATAGCGGGAAAAACGCTATAATTCCGCAAAATTAATGAACATGTTGCTACTTTTTCCGCAATGCGCTTTTTTCGCGGAAAAAAAAACGCACCATGTGCACAAAAATTGTGGAATTCATTCTAAATGATAGGATGCTTAATTAATGCATTTTTGATGCGTTTTTGATGCGTTTTTCCCGCGAAAAAAGCGCAAATAATCCTGAACGTGTGCACTTAGCCTTAAAGTTCGCTGACAAATGGCAGGCATCTGAACTCAATAGGAAAAAAGCTTGACGCTTCCATTTAATATGCATTAACCATTTTATTCTTACAAAACTTATAATAAGGTATTTATTATAGATTTAGCAGTCCGAGCTCTCATACTTTTGTAAGCTGGCTTGGCTGCAGGTGGAGTGTTGTGAATCCGATGGAAGCCACTGGGCTTAAGCTGCCAAAATACAAAATGGGAATTAAAAAGATAAAACCGGAGAATTTGTGAGAAGCCAGACAGAATTTATTCAATTGTAATATAGAAAGGAATCATTGAAAACTGGAACATTGGAAAGATGCACAATAGATACAGAATTACTAAAAGGGCATTAGCAAAGCGGAAAATATTTACTATCCTTTTCAATTATCATACATCAACTCTCTGTGTATTTGTTGGATAATTGTGCTTTCACATCATGGTCTCTATAAAAGATATAGACTGAAATTAACATTTTTGTGTCCTCACAGTAAAATAAATTTGATAATTAAATAATGTACTTTATACATCTAATGCATTACTGAGAAATGTATTCCAAAGCCCTTCCAGGTATGTCTCATTCAATGTTCTGATGAGTTACTGTGCACGGGCAGCCAGCTCTCCTCCAAGTATACGAAACATGGGACTATTGTTTCTTGGATTGCTTGTTGTATTCTTTAGTCCGGTCCAGTGGCCAGGCAAATATTTTGTTGCTAGAGGCCCTGCAAACCGCTTCTTACTTAAGGCTGGAGTCACACACACCATCTAAAAAATCGGACCGTTTTAGACGGCCGATAATCGCACAAATATTTCCTGAACATTGATCCGTCTGTCATCCGATTTGAATGCGAGGATGTGATTTTGTCGCATCTGAGCGTACGTTTGACATCCGTCTTGCGAGATTTTGTCAGTGGCTAGCAAAGCCGACATATAATGGATCAAATGATAGTTTTTAAATCACAAAAGAAAAATTAGATATATACACATATAATATATTATATATATATATATATATATATATATATGTCATTGAGACATTTTTATACATATATTTATAGTTCATACACTTCTACATAGTATAATAGCCGCTAATTCAATTGCTGGTTTCTGTAAAATTACAGAACCTGACATGAAATGACACATGGTTTACATACAGTTAACCATGTAATTTCATGTAGTTTGATATATGGTTTTCACTAACAATTACATGAGTGTATGTGTGCAAAATTTCAAAAATGTAGGGGTTAATTAAATGTGTAAATTCGATGAAAAAAAATGCGTGGGCTCACGCCGTATTTTCTCCACCAGACAGGGAAAGCCAGCAAGTGTGGGCAGATAATAATAGCCTAGGGAGGATGCATTTATTTTGTGCCCCCCTGGCTACTAACATCTTCCCCCAGCCACCCTAGAAAAGGCACATCTATAATTAGATGCTCCTTTTCTGGCACTTAGCCCGTCTATTCCCATTGCCCTGTAGCGGTGGCTAATAGGTTAATAATGGGTTAAGGCCACCTTGCTACTGGAAGGTGACTTTAAGCTAGGTTAATAATTGAGAGTTGTCAATTAGACAACTCTCAATTATTAATCCTATTGTATGAAATGAAAAAAAAAACACACACACATGAATTAAAAATCATTTTAATTAAATAAATACACAGTTTTTGACCATATTTTATTGTACTGGTACTTCTTGCGAAGCCCTTGTTCTCCTGTAATAAAAAAATTAATAAAACAACCATATTCTTACCTATCAGGCACTCAGTCAGATCCCACGCTGTAATCCTTCACAAAGGGTTAACAGGTTTACTGCAGGGACCAGAGCTAATGCTGCCAGCCTTGCAGTAAACCCCCGAATGAATGAGCTCATCTCCCAGCTGACAGGAGAGGAAGTGATTAGCTGGAAAGCTTAATTGATTGTTTCCCAGGCTAATCAGCTCAGTTCAGTTCAGCCGGGGACTTCCTCTGATGTCACTGATGCTGTGCGGAGTCCCCGGCTGACCTGAACTGAGCTGATTAGCGTGGGAAACATTCAATTAAGCTTCCCAGCTAATCAGCTCATTTCCTGTCAGCCAGGAGAAGAGCTCATTCATTCGGGGTTTACTGCGAGGCTGGCAGCATTATCTCCGGTCCCCGCAGTAAACCTGTTAACCCTTTGTGAAGTATTACAGCGTGGGACCTGACTGAGTGCCGGATAGGTAAGAATATGGTTGTTTTATTATTTTTTTTTATTACAGGAGAACAAGGGCTTTGCAAGGAGTACCAGTACAATAAAATAGGAAAACGGCCTAGAAAAAATCGGATGCTGGGAGCTGCTATATAGATAAACATTGGCCCGAGTGCAATGCGATATTTCATTGCATTGCACTCATCCGTTTTTGTCGCCAGTGTGACCCCGGCCTAACTGTATCAACTGCTCCTTTTTTGTTTAGTTGGCCTGGCACGTTGGTGAATTGTTATGACGCTGGGACAAACCATCTAATCAAAACAGTAATTGTAGATGTTGGAAGGTAGGAGACGCTCTGCAAGACTTCAGTTTAGCCACCACAGAAATGCATGAGCTGACCACTGGACCACTGTCTTGTGAATTTATTTGTTCTTCTCTACCTGTGAGTAAATACAGTGCACCCACCGAGCATTGCTGTCATGTAATTCCAGCTACAATGCCTTCATAACATCCAGGAACCAGAAAAAAAAGACCCTTATAGAGCAAAAATTCAAATATTGAATTGACAGAATTAATTCAGAAGTGATTTGGAAACATTGATTCAGAAACATTTGTTAAAAAACGCAATTTATGTTTGAAATGCGTAGCTGTGTCTACACTCATGATAGAATCTATTAATAATTTTTAGTCCATTACAATTTTGCAAGCTTGGAAGGTGGATCATTTCCTCTCTTCATTTCTAAAAGTGGTTCCATGCAGATCCATGCCTCCTGGGACACCTAGCTGGGGTGAGCTGGTAATCCTTTTCTATTCAGAAACATTGGCAGCTACAATCAGGGACTTAACTATCACGGTGTTAGGGTTCGAGTTCCCGCTCCTGCACAAGGGGAGTCTCGAACCAGTGCCGCTGCGGTTTCCCATTCGTCTCCGGCCGCAGTGGAGCCTGCTCAGCAGAGACGTCGTTCCAGGCGTCTTGCCCACTCCACTACTGGGCAGTGACTTGCTGCTGCCTTTCCTGGATCTGCTATTGTAGCTAGTTCTGGAGCAGACGTCTTTGGGATAAAGTCCTGCATTTTCCCTTCTGAGCGTGCCCAGAGTGAGATCTCTCATTGGAGATCAGGGGTCACATGCTCAGGTACTGCAGCGGCTCCTATTGGCCCGCCAGGAAGGCCCTGTTACTACTATTCTTCTGAACAGGTTCTCATTGGTCCTTGTTCTGGAAGGTCCTGTGGCTGTTGCTATAAAAGGGTAGCATGGCTGGGCCGCCATGCGCTATTATCAACCATTGTATGCTATGCGCCAGTGTGGTCATGCGTGTGTGTGGTTAGGGACCCGGCTGAAATAAGCCACTAGAATACCGACTTAATCGGTGAGGAGTTTAGTGTGCTAGCTGGTCAGGGTCGGTGTCCTAGATGCCCTAGATTACCGGCATAACCGGTGAGGAGTTTGATTGCCGTATTCAGGGTCTGGCGTTCAGACGCCATAGATTGCGGGTGACTCCCGCGAGGACATTAGCGCATGACCACGTATTATGCTCGCTTAGCAATTAACCGTGTGCCTGAGAGTCTGACAGGACACGGTGTTTGTTCTCAGCGGCTCTGTGACGTAACAGGGTTCGCTCTCGACGCTAGACAGCGCCCTAGCGTTTTACTTTGCGGCTCACTGAAGCTAAGTGAGTTCGCACATATCGCCATATAGCACTGTGGCATCCCGTTAGCGGCTCTGTGAATTAACAGAGTCTGCACTTACTGCCACAACGCGCTACGGCGTTTATTTTAGCGACTCTGCGGGATAACAGAGTTCGCTACTTTCGTCATCTTACTAGCAGCAGGCTTTGCTTGCACGGTGGACCCCGGGCTGCGAACGCACCTCTCCACTCTATATATTTGGTGCGTTCCGCAGACCCTAACATAATATTAGCGCCAGGGTCTGGCTAGTAAAATGGCGGACGAACAGCGTCTATTGCAGTACATCCAGCAGCTGAAGGGTAGGTTGGAGGCTCTTGAGAGCACAACCTCAGCTGTGGATGTTACCGCAGTCGCTGTTCAGGCTGCTAGCGTGGCTGCAGCCAGTTTGTCCTCTGCCACCTCTGCCCCTACATTATCCCACCTCCCGCTTCCTGACAAGTTTGCCGGTGATAGCAAGCAATGTCGGGGATTCGTGAGTCAGTGCTCTATACATCTCGAGCTTCTGGATGCACGTTTTCCCACGGATCGGGCACAAGTGGGTTTTGTACTTTCTCTACTCTCGGGCAGAGCGTTGGAGTGGGCAACGCCGCTGTGGGAGCGCGATGATCGTGTGGTGCAGAGTGCTCCTCGTTTCTTGGAGGCTCTTAAAAAGGTCTTTTTAGGACCCCAGGTCACCCACGATACGGCGCTACAACTGCTGGCATTGACACAGGGTTCGTCTTTGGTCAGTCAGTTTTCCGTCCAGTTTCGGACTCTGGCTGCTGAGCTAGATTGGTCTGATAAAGTTCTTATTCCTATCTACTGGCGGGGACTGGCTGACCATGTTAAAGACGCTTTGGCTACCAGGGAGATTCCCGCCACACTGGAGAAGCTTATTTCCATATCTACCCGCATTGACCTCCGTTTTCACGAGCGAAGGTTGGAGCGGGCCCAGTGTTGGCAGAGGTTTCGGTTGGCTCCTACCTTTGCCAAACCTCTCGAATTCCCGATCTGGCGTCCGAACCTCAAAAGGCCACAGAAGTTCCTCATGCAGGACCTAAGTCTCGGTCCGTCCGAGTATCCGTGGTTTGTAACCATTGTCAGCAGACAGGACACTATGCCAACAGATGTCCACAGCGATCGGGAAGCGATCGCGTCTAGTGGCCCTGGGAGGAGGTTCACTAGAGACAGCGGCATTTTCCTCCAAGATAACATTTAAAGGGACAATCACTGTTGGTACTTCCATTCTCACCGCCGACCTTTGCGTGGACTCAGGAGCAGAGGGGAATTTCATGTCCTCTAGCTTTGCTCACCGTCATGCAATACCTCTGGTGGCGCTTGACAAATCAGTGACTGTTCGGGTAGTGAATGGGTCGTCATTGCCCTCACAAATTACACACCAGACTGTCCCACTTCATTGTCTGTATCTCCTTCCCATCAGGAATTTATTTCCCTACTCGTCCTTCCCGAGGGAATAGACGAGATCCTACTAGGTATACCTTGGCTCCGTTTCCACTCTCCACATATAGAGTGGACTTCGGGTAGGATACTGGGTTGGAGTGATGCATGTACAGGCAGATGTGTCAAAAGTTGCGTTCAGGTTGCCATTACTGAGTTACCCGCAGATCTTACTCCACTTCCCAAGCACTACTGGTCATATGCAGACGTGTTCTCCAAGAAGGCTGCGGAGACTCTTCCGCCTCATCGCCCCTATGACTGTCCTATCGACCTCTTGCCTGGCGCAGAACCTCCTCGGGGAAGGGTCTATCCCCTCTCTCTTCCTGAGACAGAGGCCATGTCGCAATATATTCAGGAGAACCTGGCAAGAGGGTTTATTAGGAAGTCGGTGTCACCGGCAGGGGCGGGATTTTTCTTTGTGCAGAAGAAAAACGGAGAATTGCGTCCGTGTATTGATTACAGGGGTCTTAACGCAATCACCGTTAAAAACAAGTACCCGTTGCCCCTGATCTCTGAGCTATTTGATAGGCTTCGGGGAGCAAGGGTATTCACTAAACTAGATCTGCGCGGTGCTTATAACCTGATTCGCATCCGTGAGGGGGACGAATGGAAGACGGCTTTTAATACCAGGGATGGGCATTACGAATATCTGGTGATGCCCTTTGGGCTCTGTAATGCTCCAGCCGTTTTCCAAGACTTTGTCAATGACATCTTCCGGGATATGCTCTCCACCTCGGTCGTAGTCTATCTGGATGATATACTCATCTTCTCTCCAGATATTGACTCCCACCGGAGGGATGTTGGCAGGGTCTTCGACCTCCTACGGGCAAATTTCCTTTACGCAAAGTTGGAGAAATGTGTGTTTGAGCAGGAGTCCTTACCTTTCCTGGGCTATATCATCTCCGCCCAGGGATTAGCTATGGATCCTGCCAAACTACAGGCGGTGATGGACTGGCAAGAACCCCACTCTCTAAAGGCGGTGCAGCGCTTTATGGGGTTCATTAATTACTACCGTCAGTTCATTCCCCACTTCTCAACTTTGGTAGCTCCCGTGGTTGCCCTTACCAAAAAGGGAGCTAATCCCAAATTGTGGTCTGAAGAGGTCTCCAAGGCCTTCACGTCTATTAAGTCTCATTTCGCTAGAGCTCCCATCCTACATCGCCCCGATGTTGATAAACCATTTATATTGGAGGTGGATGCCTCGTCCGTTGGTGCTGGAGCAGTCCTCTTCCAAAAGGATGCTCAAGGTCGGAAGCATCCATGCTTCTTTTTCTCCAAGACCTTCACACCAGCAGAGAGGAATTATTCCATCGGGGACAGGGAGTTGCTAGCAATGAAGTTGGCCTTCTCGGAGTGGAGACATCTGTTGGAGGGAGCTCGCTTTCCCTTCCAAGTCTTCACGGATCACAAAAACCTGGTATATCTTCAGACAGCCCAGCGGCTTAATTCTCGCCAAGCCAGATGGTCCTTGTTCTTCTCCCGGTTTCATTTCACACTGCATTTCCTCTCGGGAGAGAAGAACATTCGTGCCGACGCTCTCTCTCGCTCTGTGGTGTCCTCGGAGGAGGAGGTGGAGGAGCCTCGGCTTATCGTCCCCACAGAGAGCCTGAGAACAGTGGCCCCGGTTTCGCTAGAGTCTGTGCCCCCGGGCAAGACTTTTGTGCCTACTAATTTGCGACCGGAGGTACTCTCTTGGGCACATTCGTCCAGGGTGGGTGGACACTTTGGGGCAAAGAGGACATCTGAATTGCTGGCGAGGACATATTGGTGGCCGCATATGGTCCGTGATGTTGGGGACTATGTTCGAGCGTGTGTCTCCTGCGCCAAAAATAAGTCTCCACGACAACGGCCAGCTGGGTTACTTTACCCTTTGCCGGTGGCAGACAGGCCCTGGGAGATGGTTGGGATGGACTTTGTGGTGGGCTTGCCCAAGTCTCGGGGTTGCACCATCATTTGGGTAATCACCGACCATTTCTCTAAAATGGTGCATCTGGTGCCACTACCAGGTTACCTTCTGCACGGGCTCTGGCAGCGTTGTTTGTTAGGCACATCTTCCGTTTACACGGCATGCCGGACAAGATTGTCAGTGACCGAGGTCCCCAGTTTGCGTCTCGGTTCTGGAGAGAGCTTTGTCGTCTACTCAGTATTGAGTTAAATCTCTCTTCAGCGTACCATCCTGAGACGAATGGGTTGGTAGAGAGGGCCAACCAGACCTTGGTCACCTATCTACGACATTTTGTCTCGGCCAGGCAGGATGACTGGGCATCCTTACTGCCGTGGGCTGAGTTTGCATTAAACAATGCTGTGGCTGATTCCACCGGACAGACCCCATTCCTCCTGAACTACGGTCAGCATCCGCGGGTACCAGTGCCTATGCCCGTGTCTTCCGCCGATTCCAGGGTGGCAGACAGGGCTGTGGAGGCACGGGACATTTGGGACCGCACGCAGGATGCCATTCAGGCCTCCAAAGAGAGGATGAGGTCTTCGGCCGATGCCCATCGGCGCCCCGCTCCTACATTTGCTCCTGGGGATTTGGTGTGGCTCTCCGCCCGTAACATCAGGCTGCGAGTTGAGTCCACTAAGTTGGCACCCCGCTACCTGGGTCCTTTCAAGGTCCTCGAGCAGGTTAACCCTGTGGTATACCGTTTAGCTCTTCCACCACGCCTGGGTATCTCCGACACCTTTCACGTGTCCCTCCTGAAACCCGTGCTCATGTCCCGGTTTTCTGAGTCATCTGCCGGGACATCGGGTTCATCTGCGGATGACCATGAGGTGAACGCCATCGTGGGGTGTAAGGTGGTACGGGGCAAAAAGTTTTATTTGGTGGACTGGAGGGGCTATGGGCCTGAGGATAGGTCTTGGGAGCCTGCCGAGCATGTTCACGCTCCGCAGCTCATCGCTGCCTTTGAACGCAGCGAGGCCCAGAGAAGGGGGGGCCATGTTAGGGTTCGAGTTCCCGCTCCTGCACAAGGGGAGTCTCGAACCAGTGCCGCTGCGGTCTCCCATTCGTCTCCGGCCGCAGTGGAGCCTGCTCAGCAGAGACGTCGTTCCAGGCATCTTGCCCACTCCACTACTGGGCAGTGACTTGCTGCTGCCTTTCCTGGATCTGCTATTGTAGCTAGTTCTGGAGCAGACGTCTTTGGGATAAAGTCCTGCATTTTCCCTTCTGAGCGTGCCCAGAGTGAGATCTCTCATTGGAGATCAGGGGTCACATGCTCAGGTACTGCAGCGGCTCCTATTGGCCCGCCAGGAAGGCCCTGTTACTACTATTCTTCTGAACAGGTTCTCATTGGTCCTTGTTCCTGGAAGGTCCTGTGGCTGTTGCTATAAAAGGGTAGCATGGCTGGGCCGCCATGCGCTAATATCAACCATTGTATGCTATGCGCCAGTGTGGTCATGCGTGTGTGTGGTTAGGGACCCGGCTGAAATAAGCCACTAGAATACCGACTTAATCGGTGAGGAGTTTAGTGTGCTAGCTGGTCAGGGTCGGTGTCCTAGATGCCCTAGATTACCGGCATAACCGGTGAGGAGTTTGATTGCCGTATTCAGGGTCTGGCGTTCAGACGCCATAGATTGCGGGTGACTCCCGCGAGGACATTAGCGCATGACCACGTATTATGCTCGCTTAGCAATTAACCGTGTGCCTGAGAGTCTGACAGGACACGGTGTTTGTTCTCAGCGGCTCTGTGACGTAACAGGGTTCGCTCTCGACGCTAGACAGCGCCCTAGCGTTTTACTTTGCGGCTCACTGAAGCTAAGTGAGTTCGCACATATCGCCATATAGCACTGTGGCATCCCGTTAGCGGCTCTGTGAATTAACAGAGTCTGCACTTACTGCCACAACGCGCTACGGCGTTTATTTTAGCGACTCTGCGGGATAACAGAGTTCGCTACTTTCGTCATCTTACTAGCAGCAGGCTTTGCTTGCACGGTGGACCCCGGGCTGCGAACGCACCTCTCCACTCTATATATTTGGTGCGTTCCGCAGACCCTAACACACGGTCACAGAGGGTACAAATGCAACTGGGCTTGCGCAGGAGGGAGGATCGCTTACCCCAGCATCTACTACAACTGGAAGTGCATCTAAGGGTGCATATCCAGGTGAAGTATATTGCAGCACATGGACGTTCCGACTTCCTGCGTTCCAATACACGCCGCTAGCCATTCAGAGGCTGTCAGCTGATGCATCTCATGGCAATGACATCGAGAGTTTTTTTTTATTTTTTTAAATCTTATACTCTCCTCTCCTCAGCCTGTCTTCTTCTTGTCCCGATCAGCTCTCCTGTCTTGCCTCTTCTATCTTCCATCCAGCTGGGCCTTCCATTCCATCCACATTCCCTTCCATTCACAAGCTCCAACATCAGTGACATCCATGGTGCCCAATGGGGTTTCCTGAAAGGTAAGCCTCGTTGGTAGGGAGATACAAGATAGAAGAGCTGATTGGAGAACTAGCAGAAGCAAGACAGGTATGGAGAAGGTTGGGTTTTCAAGGAAAGGTAAGAGTATGGATTTTTTTTAATCCCTTCTTGACCAATTTAATTTGCTTCACATTTATTTGATGAAAATTGAATTTCCATCCTGAACTGAGTGAATCTGCTCGAATTTAATTCCAGGAGATTCGCTCATCTCTAGTCAGATTATATTGAATGTTTTACATTTACTATCAAGGTTGTAGTCAAAATTCTTGTATTTCACGGACCTAGTGGAATCCTTGACTCTATGAACTGTTATAAAAACAGACACAATTTAATATAAAGGAAACCAATTCGTTCATATAACAAATATTTCACTAAATACATAAGAGAATCATGGGCAAATACAAATATGTCACGTCAAACAATCTGGTAATTATGAACCACTGCTAGTCATGTTTACTACATGGGTTTGAGATGCCATCTACTGGCACTGCGGTATGTGATTTGTGCAATACATATTGATTGTCCTATGTTTGTATCCTACTACCACCATGACCTCAGGTCTTCTAAGCTCCACTCAATTACAAGGGATTGCTGAAATTCATTGAACGTGGAAAAGATTCAGGTTTTAGTGAATTTCTTTTTAAAAAAAGTGTCATCAAATCTTCTCAAAACCACCTAAAGCTTATCATATACTCAACTATATGTCTGACTTTTTCTATATCTACTAGAACTACTGATGGAGTCATTTTGACTCCTTTCGTTTTTTATTTCTCTTCTGTGACTACATTTTTCAGAATTCCGGCTTGAAACTCGGTGACTTTTCCTCAAATATGATGTGAAAAGAGATTTTGTGGGAATAAATAATTTTGGTGAAAAATTTGCGCGTTTTTTTCAAAATTTACCAAGAACTACTGAAGGGAGTCATTTTGACTCCCTACTATATTTTGAGGTCCTTTTGTCACTAAATGTTGCTATAAAGTTTTGTGCATAATTTTTTCACTCTGTCTTATTTACCCTGATGTTCATATAGATGTAGTTCAATTTACATGTCAACTTTTCACATTTTCCTTGTGTTTTACCTGCTTGTATTACTGTGTAATGCTGAACAAAATAGCTTGTTTACTCTAGGCTCTTATCTTATGCTAATTTTTGATTCATATATATTGACACATATAAAGAACTGTACGCTTGCAGAAGCATGCAGGAACAATAATTTCAGTTTACTCTATCTGATGAGGAGCTAGATGCATTCATTGCGATATTCTATGCTCGTGGAATATCTGGCACGAACCGTCACTCGATTAGCAGTATTTGGTGTAATGACTGGGGAATACCGTTTTGCAAAGCGACAATGTCTAGGGACCGCTTTATTGAAATTATGAGGTTTCTCAGATTTGATGAGAAATCTACTCGATCGGAGAGACTGCAAACGGACAAGTTTGCTCTATTTTCTACTATGTGGGACAGGTTTATTGAAAATTGTATTGCGTGTTACAAACCTGGCCCATACATAACGGTGGATGAGCAACTTTTCCCAAGCAAAACTAGGTGTCCATTCATGCAGTACATGCCTTCCAAACCAGATAAATATGGCCACAAATATTGGCTAGCTGTTGATAAGGAGAGCAAATATCTGGCAAATGGCTTCCCTTATCTAGGCAAAGATGACACACGCCGTGCTGAGGACCGTTTAGCTGACCATGTGGTAATGAAGTTATTGGACCCGTTTTTGAAAAAAGGTCGCAATGTTACAACCGATAATTATTTTACTTCAGTAAAATTAGCTAAACAGCTAAAAAGCAAAGGAACAACCATCGTGGGAACACTGAACAAGATAAGGCGAGAAGTGCCTAAAAGAATAAAATCCATGAAAGAGGAATTGTACAACACTAAAGTGTTTAGAAATGAAGACAATTTTACACTTACAGTATATCAAGGAAAGCCCAACAAAAATGTTGTCATTTTGAGTTCCGTCCATCCAGATGTTGTTGTTGCGTCTGATTCCGCTAAAAAAACTCCAGAAACGGTAAAGTTTTACAATGAAACAAAATATGGAGTAGATGTAGTGATCAGATGGCACGAAAATATACCACACGAACATGCACAAGGAGATGGCCTGTTCATGCATTTGAAAATGCCTTAGACTTTGCGGGTATAAATGCATGGATAATATTCAATGAGATAACCCACCAAAAAATGTCACGCAAGGCATTTTTGCAAACGCTTGTGAGAGAGTTGAGTGGTCCTTATGTCACAGATAGGGAAAAGGGTTCCACGTCCCAAGTTTCTACATGCTCAGAAGTGATGGTTCAAACAAAATTTTGCCAGATCAAAGAAAAGTGCAAGAAAAATAGATCTGTCGGCAATTGTAAGACTTGTGGTAAGTCTTTGTGTGGGCAATGTACTGCCATAAATCAAAGGCAATGCCTAAAATGCGAAACACCAAATGTTTAGAAGGTGAATTCTGCGCCATATTTTCATTTTTATGCTCCTCCACCTACATTTTCTCTGCTTTTTGTTCTTCAGTTGTTGTTTATATGTGTGCACTTGAATAAAAAAAAATGTTTGAAAAACGTCTATTATAATTATTGTTATTTTCTGTAGAAAAATAAGAAAAGCAGAAAAAAAACAATCAAAAGCATTACTGTTGGATCTCACAATAATAATACATTACAAAAAATATAATTATTAATAAATAACCACAAATGAAACTCTAAAAATAAACGAAAACAAGCAAGGAGTCAAAATGACTCCTTTCAGTAGTTCTAGGCGGGGTCACGAGTCCAGTAGTCCTAGTGTTAAAAGGAGTTTTTCAGCCCAAGTAGACAGTATAAACAGAGCACACAGCTTTGTAGGTGATATAACTGCCATAAAAATAGCATCTTTAGTTTTCCAATTACAGCCTCCATTCTGCTGAAAATGAAATTTAATCATATATTCTAATTAGAGTTCTCGATGCACCCTGGGTGTAGCCAAGAGGCTCAGTTCACGATTCTGCCTGCCTTCATTATTGATGCTTTCTGTGTAGGGAGTACTCGCTCCAAGCAAGCCAGTGCTGTCAATCACCAGTGAGGGAGCAAGGGCAGGCGAAACCAGTGGGCGGAACAGTGCAACTGAGCCCCTCGGTCAAATCAAGTGTACGTCGAATACTTTAATTACCGTATATATTCGAGTATAAGCCGACCCGAGTATAAGCCGACCCCCCTAATTTTGCCACAAAAAATTGGGAAAACGTATCGATTTGAGTATAAGCCTAGGGTGGAAAATGCAGCAGCTACTGGTAAATTTCAAAAATAAAAATAGATACCAATAAAAGTAAAATTAAAGTAGGTTAAATGTTTTTGAATAGCCATTTTGAATCAGGAGCCCTATATGCTGCTCCATAGATTATGCCCCATAAGCTGCCCCAAATATTATGCCCCATATATTATGCCCCATATGCTGCCCCATATATTATGACCAACAAGATGTTCCATAGATTATGCCCCATATGCTGCCCAAGTATTATGCCCCATATGCTGCCCATGTATTATGCCCCACAAGATGCTCCATAGATTGTGCCCCATATGCTGCCCCATGTATTATGCCCCATAAGATGCTCCATAGATTGTGCCCCATATGCTGCCCCATTATGCCCCATATATTGTGCCCCATATGCTGCCCATGTATTATGCCCCACAAGATGCTCCATAGATTATGCCCCCATATGCTGCTGCGAATAATAATAATAATAATAAAAAAAAGACATACCTCTCGTGGCTGGGGGCCAGGTGCTGGTGACCTGAGCAGGCGGGTACACCGACGCGCTAATGGGGATAGGTGCCAGTGTCACCGCTGGCTCAGGCCCTGGCACCTGCGATATCCACCTGTCTACGGTCCACCGCTGCACGCCGCTGTCTTCCGGGTCCTCTGTCAGTGAATGCTCAGGCAGAGGGCATGGCGCGCAATAACCACGTCATCGCGCCCTCTGACCTGAACATTACAGCCGTAACATTTCCCCCTCATTTTGTTAAAAATATTTTTTTTTTTAAATAAAATTGTGTTGTTTGCCATATCACTGCTTGCTCTTTGTCACTTTTGTCGCCGACAACATACACAGTGCTCTGTCAACACACAAATCACCGTATACACACACACTATGTTTTTTTTCCACCTCATAGCTCCATGAAACACAATCTATTTTTCTTTTTCTTTCTTGTGTCTGTCATGGAGCTATGAGGTGGCAAAACAACAGAGAGGACTTATAATCCTCCCCCCCCAAAAAAAGGTAAACAACACAACGGGTCAGGGATCTGCAATACTCACCTGCCCAGGTGTCAGTACTACTGCACTCAGGATGCTGTGTTTTTTGCATCCTGAGTGCAGTAGTTGTGACACATGGGCAGGTGAGTAAAGATATGAGGTGGATTTCATCCATCATCTCTTCAGTGTGCATTAATCTATTGGACTATAGATAATGCAGACTGAAGAGATGATGGAGCTCATGAGAACCAACCATAGCACTCACACATAGAACAGATGAAGTGTAAAGCATGGGGGACATCAACATAGTAAACACGTGTTGTACTAAATTTTTTTATTTAAAATAAAACATTTAAAATACATGTTAAAATTCAAAGGCCATAACATTAAATAAAATTTCAACATTAAACCATTGCATCTTGCCATGCCACACGTCCAATCTCAGAAAGAAAGTAGTCTGTGAATATATCTCTCATTTGGGCAACTTCCGTTGTTGTCCTCAGAGGGTGATGATGATAATCTGGCAATGGGTTAGCAACAGGTTCATCAAGTTCGAAGGTTGGTTGCTCTTTATCCATTATGTACTTGTGGAGAACCACACACGCCTTGACCACCTCATCGACTGTTTGAATTTTCAGATTAATTGCTGTCCCTAAAATGCGCCATTTCGAGACAAGAATACCAAAAGCACACTCAACAGTTCTTCGTGCCCTGATCAGTAGGTAATTAAAAATCCTTTTTGTGTGGTTCAAGTCCCGACAGGAGTAAGGGTTCAGTAGGTTTCCACACATCTGAAAGGCCTCATCCCCACCACAACAAATGGCATTGGCAGGCCTTGAGTGTTGGGAAGAGGTCGGGGGGAGGGGAAATTAAAAGTATTGCTATACAACCGTTGGCCCATGTCCGAGTTTTTAAAGGTCTGGGAGTCATTTCCAAGGCCAAAAGAACCAATGTCCACGGCAATAAATCTACAGTCTGCAGCTGCAATTGCTATCAGCACTATAGAAAAGTATTTTTTATAGTTAAAGTACTCAGATCCACTTCGAGCCGGTTTTGTAATCCTAATGTGTTTCCCATCCACTGCTCCCAAACAGTTGGGGAAATTACACATTTCCCAGAATTTTTCCGCAGTTTCCTGCCATATTTCTGTGGTGGGTAGGGGGATAAATTAAGGACGAAGAATGTCCCACAAAGCCTGGCAAGTGTCTGCAACATTCCCAGAAAGGGTGGAAAGGCCAATCTGGAACTGGAAATGGAGCGATGATAGACTCTCCTGTAGCCAGGAATCTGCCAGAGAAAGAAAAAAAATATTAGGAATAATATTAACGACAGGGGTTTTGCAAAAAAAAAAAGGACATTACAGAGCAATAATAATTATGATAGGCGTTTATTTTTAAATATTACATACCTTAGAGTCACCAGCAGACGTTCCTCAGCTGGAATAGCTCTACGGAGCTGGGTGTCCTGTCTGCTGATGGCTAATTCTACATGACCCAGCAAATCCTGGAAGCTCTCTTCAGACATCCTCGTATAATCAAAATATTTCTCTGGGTATTCACGGAGCTCACTGAATAAGGAGTGGTAGGCTCCCCAGCTCTCCCGGACTTCAAGAATGAGGTGTTGCCAAAAGCGCCGACACCATCTTCTTCTCCATCTTTCTCTTTTCCTTTCTTGCTCACAAGCAAAGGCAAAGGCAAGAAACAATTTGATATCCAAATCCAGTTTAAAATAGAAACTCTCCTTGCGAATTTCCATCTTGATGCAGGATACAGGATCAAAATCTGTGGATTTCAGCTCTACAAAGGTCTATAGAACGAAATCCCATGAGACACGCCCATAGGGCGTGGCTTGTGCCCCAGAAAATCTCCTGGAAAAATTTTTCAAAATGGGAAGCATGCGCATAAAAAATGCAAAAACGCATGCAAACGCATAAAAACGCAGTGTTTTTTTTAACGTCTTGCGTAAGATGATGTGGCTAAAAAACGCTGCGTTTTTATGCGTTTACATACGTTTTTACATGCGTTCATGGTTGCGGACTCAACCCCAAATGTGAACCTAGCCTTAGTATTTTTCTCTAATCCTTTAATTGCAGGAAATTTGGTACCTTCGGTCTTGCATCTAATAAACTCCAGAAGAATCTTATATAGAACGAAAAAGATGTAATTGGGTAAAACAAATAACTATTATAAGACAGATGTCAAAGGCATGTATAACTCTGTTTCCTAGCTGTAGGAGACCAGGTGGTCCTGTGCCTTGAGAGATGCGGGGTACTGGATGGGCACCAACAAGACACTCTGCTTTAGCTTTTGTATTCAGCTGCAGGGCTCGGTAAGTAAATAGCTCAAGGCCGAATACATTTAAAATTGTAAATACCCTATTAACGAAGATGAATAAAAGGCTGCAGAACGTAACACACATGGACCTTGAATGTTCACGTGCTAAAGAAATGAGCATAAGAGCACTTTGTTAGAGTTCTGCAATAAAAGGTTTCATTAACTAAAACCATTAAATCTCCGCAATAATGAATACATATTGTATAAGGACACATGTATATACTGCATCAGCACATTAGAAAGATAAAAGATAGAGTAAATAGATAATTAGATAAACAGAAAAACATTTATACAGTTAGGTCCAGAATTATTTGGAAAGTGACACAAGTTTTGGCATTTTAGTTGTTTATCAAAACTTATTCCAGATACAGTTATATAATCAATATGGGCTTAAAGTGCAGAGTCTCTGCTTTAATTTGAGGGAATTCACATCCTAATTGAAGTAAGGGTGTAATGCATGCAGGTGGCACTCGTGGTTCGTGGACCAACTGTGCCACAGGGCCGGGCTTGCCTAGGAGGGGTGTAGCTAAATGGTACCCCTTCTAGGCAGTCATCAGTACTGCCGCTGCTGACCCCAGGGGTCAGGTACACGGACATGGAAATGGACTTGGGCTCTGTTCACGCTACATTGGTTCTGGATCCTCAGGCAGAATGGACACTGACATGGAGACACACAGCGTTGGATTCAGAGACTGGTATAACAGTCCAGACGACACAAAGTACTGGGATAGGTACACGTTCAGACACCCAGGTATAGGGAACTGGTTCAGGTACCGCCAGAGCAGCTTCAGAGTTCAGATACCGCCGGAGCGGTTTCACAGTTTACATACTCCCAGAGCAGCTTCAGAGTTCAGATACCGCCGGAGCGGTTTCACAGTTTACATACTCCCAGAGCAGATTCAGAGTTCAGGAACCACTGGAGCGGTTTCACAGTTTATATACTCCCAGAGCAGCTTCAGAGTTCAGATACTGCCGGAGCGGTTTCACAGTTTACATACTCCCAGAGCAGTTTCAGAGTTCAGATACCGCCGGAGCGGTTTCACAGTTTACATACCGCCAGAGCAGCTTCAGAGTTCAGATACCGCCGGAGCGGTTTCACAGTTTACATACTCCCAGAGCAGATTCAGAGTTCAGGAACCACTGGAGCGGTTTCACAGTTTACACACTCCCAGAGCAGATTCAGAGTTCAGGAACCACTGGAGCGGTTTCAGAGTTTAGGTACTGTCGGTGCACCTTCAGATTTAGAGTTCAGGTGCCACCCGTCCAATTACAGATTTGGAAACTGCCTGATGCGGTTTTAGGTTAAGGATTCAGGTACAGGCTCTGGCCCCACACAGACCAAGGGTTTGGGTTCAGGACCTGGCCGCACAAGGACCAGTGGTTTGGAAATTGGCTACACAAGGATCAGGATTTCATGGACTGGACATCTCAACTCACTAGTAGCACACCAACTCACTAATGAAAGAACATTGTTTTCAGCTCGTCCCTATTGGGGAGAATGCTTTTTATACAAGATGCCTCCCAGCGTTTGGTGATGTCCATGGCTTCCAGACTTCTGGCAGTTATTGCTGCAAATGATTCTCTACAAAGTATTAAAAATGAACATTTTATTTATGATAAAGTTAATTTTTCCAATTACTTTTGAGCCCCTGAAATGAGGAGGTTTTGTAGAAAAATGGTTGCAATTAGTAAACGTTTCACAGGATATTTTCACTGCAAAAGTCTCTGGCAGGGAGAGGAGCGGAGCAGCTGGGTCAGGATTTGAAGAGGGGAATTATAAATGCAGGCATGAGAGACTTCATGTCTCTTCAAAGCAAAACCAAAGGAAAAAGCAATGTGTGCATATACCCTAATGAAAATAAATAAGTAAAAAAGCAAGTGCATTAAATAATTAACACAGGGTACTTAGTAAACACTTAGTTAAAACCTACCTAGTGTGAATAGTGGCAGAGAGTCTCTAGGTTTTGCTTGCTTTTATGGCCAGTGTTACCATGCTTTTACATCATGCATGTCATTCAAGTCTACTTCCATGGGCGTACCCACCGTGGGGCAGGGGGGGGCCGTTGCCCCCCCCTAGGAGCAGGGGCGCGCCGTGCCAAGATGAGGCCATCGCATCAGCCGGCCCTTTAAAAGGTGCTTCTGGGCTGGCTGCGACTCACATACTAGACTGTATGGGCTCTTTCCAGCGGTGTGACATCGTTCCGGGGGCGTGTTCTGCAAAGCCAGGAAGCCAGGAAGAGAAGCCGGTGTGCTTGCTGCAGGAGGGAAATCTGAGGTCAGTCAGAGTCCTCAGTGACATAGGAGGATTTATTAATTAATGGGTTGATGTCTCCTTATCTACAGTAATATATACCTGACAGGAGCCTGTACAGTCTATATCTACAGTCTGTAGATATAGACTGTATGGGCTCCTGTCAGGTATATATTACTGTAGATATAGACTGTACGGGCTCCTGTCAGGTATATATTACTGTAGATATAGACTGTACGGGCTCCTGTCAGGTATATATTACATCTACAATAATATATACCTGACAGGAGCCCATACAGTCTATATCTACAGTAATATATACCTGACAGGAGCCTGTACAGTCTATATCTACAATAATATATACCTGACAGGAGCCCATACAGTCTATATCTACAGTAATATATACCTGACAGGAGCCCGTACAGTCTATATCTACAATAATATATACCTGACAGGAACCTGTACAGTCTATATCTACAGTAATATATACCTGACAGGAGCCTGTACAGTCTATATCTACAGTAATATATACCTGACAGGAGCCCGTACAGTCTATATCTACAGTAATATATACCTGACAGGAGCCCGTACAGTCTATATCTACAATAATATATACCTGACAGGAGCCTGTACAGTCTATATCTACAGTAATATATACCTGACAGGAGCCCGTACAGTCTATATCTACTGTAATATATACCTGACAGGAGCCTGTACAGTCTATATCTACAGTAATATATACCTGACAGGAGCCCGTACAGTCTGTATCTACAATAATATATACCTGACAGGAGCCCGTACAGTCTATATCTACAGTAATATATACCTGACAGGAGCCCGTACAGTCTGTATCTACAGTAATATATACCTGACAGGAGCCTGTACAGTCTATATCTACAGTAATATATACCTGACAGGAGCCTGTACAGTCTATATCTACAATATAATATACCTGACAGGAGCCTGTACAGTCTATATCTACAGTAATATATACCTGACAGGAGCCCGTACAGTCTATATCTACTGTAATATATACCTGACAGGAGCCCGTACAGTCTATATCTACAGTAATATATACCTGACAGGAGCCCGTACAGTCTGTATCTACAATAATATATACCTGACAGGAGCCCGTACAGTCTATATCTACAGTAATATATACCTGACAGGAGCCCGTACAGTCTATATCTACAGTAATATATACCTGACAGGAGCCTGTACAGTCTATATCTACAGTAATATATACCTGACAGGAGCCTGTACAGTCTATATCTACAATAATATATACCTGACAGGAGCCCGTACAGTCTATATCTACAGTAATATATACCTGACAGGAGCCCGTACAGTCTATATCTACAGTAATATATACCTGACAGGAGCCCGTACAGTCTATATCTACAGTAATATATACCTGACAGGAGCCCATACAGTCTATATCTACAATAATATATACCTGACAGGAGCCCATACAGTCTATATCTACAGTAATATATACCTGACAGGAGCCCGTACAGTCTATATCTACTGTAATATATACCTGACAGGAGCCCGTACAGTCTATATCTTCAGTAATATACTGTATATCTGACATACAGAGGCTGGGCTGGGGCTGATGTATATACAGGTGCTGGTCTGGGGCACATTATTAAAAGAAGGAGACAATGATGGGGCATATTACTACAAGAAGGGGACAATGATGGGGCATATTTCAGGGTGGAATCTACTTGCATTCCATGCTTAAATCTATCTATCTATCTATTTATCTATCTATCTATCTATCTATCTATCTATCTATCTATCTATCTATCTATCTATCTATAAAGAAGAAAATTAGAGCAGCACAAAGAAAGAGTCCTGGTGCAGAGCCCCCCAGGCAAATACCAAACATCAATTATAGAAATCCAGACAAATTGGAGGCAGCACACCGTTTGTAGTGAATAAAAAGCTGTTTAATAAGACCAAAAGGCGACGTTTTGGTCCAAACAACAGAACCTTTCTCAAGGCTTGAGAAAGGTTTGTGTTGTTTGGACCGAAATGTCGCCTTTTGACCTTATTAAATAGCTTTTTTTTTCACTACAAACTATGTGCTGCCTCCAATTTGTCTGGTTTTCTATCTATCTATCTATCTATCTATCTATCTATCTATCTATCTATCTATCTATCTATCTATCTATCTATCTATCTATCTATCATTCATTTTTTTTCCCCAAAGATCAATCCAATTGCTGTGTTTAGAAAGGGCAGTGTGAATGGCTCAGTGTCAGTGTGTGATAAACACGCATGAGCTTGAAGTCCCCCTGCTGAACAGAAGAGAAGACTGCAAAGGTAAGCCTAAAATCAATAAATTGTTTACATAATAGGATTGATCATGGTGGTATTTCTCCTTGTATGTGATATTATTGGTCTTGGTATAAGGAATTATGTTGTGTATGGCGTTCATTTTCGTTTTATTCACATTTTTTGTTCTTATATTTTACAACCTGAACGACCATGGCTTGCCCCCCCCTAGTTTTGATCCTGGGTACGCCCATGTCTACTTCAGTTCAGTTTTTTTGCTTTTCTTTAGTATTTTTGTATTCAGTACAAATAGGGTGTGGCCTCCTTTCTACTCAGCTGTGTAGTTCATATATAGTCCCTCTTAAGCTGGGTGTCCGTTTGGGACCCAGAGACGCTCTAACACTTTTCACACTAGGTAGGTTTTAACGTTAGAGAGTGTAGTTACTGTCTCAAATGGGTACAACCTTGCCATGGTGGGACAGCTTTATACTTTTTTAACCAAAACAGTGTTTACTAAGTACCCTATGTTAATTATTTAATGCACTTGCTTTTTTACTTATTTATTTTCATTAGGGTATATACACACATTGTTTTTTCCATTGGTTTTCCTTGCTTTTATGGCCAGTGTGAACATGCTTTTACATCATGCATGTCATTCAAGTCTACTTCAGTTCAGTTTTTTTGTTTTTCTCTAATGTTTCTTTATAAGGCAGAAAAAAAGAGAAAAATTATTAGGGTAGAAAGGCAAAATGAGCAATTGTAAGTATACTGTTCTGTATAATATGAAGAATGCAATGTATTTAGAGGATAAAAAGTTTGATGGGAGGAGTGCTTCCTTAATGATAGTCTAAGGAATGTTCTGCCAAACAGAATGCACTTTGGCAAATCATCATGATCCGCTGCTGGCCACTCACTTTGCAATTGTCAACCAATAGCATTTCAGATGTGTTCAATGGGAAACAAGTCCGGAGACTCTGAAAGCCATAGTAGCACATTTAGGCTATGCAGGCTGCTCACTATAATATGAGCCACAGGAGGCATGGCATTGTGGTGTCGAAAAATGGTTCTCGGACTTGTAAAAGAAATGGACCACTGGTTCCACAACAAACTTAATGTAGCAATAAGATGTTAATGCACCTGGAATGAAGACTAGAGGGGTCTGGCTAATACATTATGCACTTCCACACCAAAATCCTGGGAGTAGGACTGGTACAGATGCTTCCTTGTGAAGGCCTATTCAAGGCATTGCCAAATGGTCTCTTGACCAATTACGGTTATCAGTGTGTCCAAGACAAAAACAGAACTCATCGCTGAAGAGGATAGACCTCCATTCCAGCCTCAGTTGCCATCTTGTTTTGCATTATCAAACCCAAGTGCATAAGAATTAAAATAGAAAGGAAACCACCATAGGCAGGAGAAGACAGAAACTAGCAGACAATAGGTAATAATAATGCAAAATTTCATTTATAATAAACAATTATAATGCACAGACATTCAAAAAACCTTAAATGAGATGTATAATAAAAATCCGTCAGGCGGACTCACACATTGCCACTGGGTCTCCAGGTACTGTTCTCTCCAGCGTTACTTATGTGCTTTGCACGGGATTCACTTTTGCAACATTGTTTGACTATAGGGAGCAGCGCTATTAATATAGTATCACTTATGGCCAGTATTTATTCAATGCACTTTATTCTATGCACTTTATATGTCACAATGGGAGGCATATAGCCAAAGCGTTGTATACTTTGATGTGTAGTAATTTTTTAATTTTTTTTATTTTTTATCTTGGTATTTTCTGATAGATGTGTACACCTTATTTGCAGTTTATTATTTTATATACACATTGTTGGTGATTTGGTAGCATGTTTTTTGCACTGAAGTATACTTTTCACATATTTTTCTGGTATATTGGTTTGATTACTTTACAAGTGCGTTGGCATCCTGATACGAGTTTATGTATATTGTCATGTGATTTACTACATCCCAGCACCTGGTTATGTATATGAGTACCCCAGTATATTAGGCGATTTTTTTGTGGTCATTCTATTTTAATTTTATATTTATTTTTATTATACAGCTCATTTAAGGTTTTTTGAATGTCTGTGAATTATAATTGTTTATTATAAATAAAATTTTGCATTATTATTACCTATTGTCTGCTAGTTTCTGTCTTCTCCTGCCTATGGTGGTTTCCTTTCTATTTTAATTCTTATGCACTTGGGTGTTTGGTAGTTCTTCCGGATGGTTTACCATCCACACTTGTAAGTGGTTACATCAGTTGGGTGTGTCACATTATTATTAGGTTCATTGTGATACTTATTTGTAATAATTGTATGTACATACACCGTGTTGATTCCACTTCTGTTAATTTTTTTTTGCATTATGACAGCATTTGAGAGTGGTGAAAAGAGGATGGGGGGCTGCACGGAGGACTGGACAAGGGGCTGCATGGACAACTGGACGAGGGGCTGCATGGAAGACCAGATGAGGGGCTGCATGTAGGACCAGACGAGGGGCTGCACGGAGGATTTGATGAGGGGCTGCATGGAGTACCAGAAGAGCGGTTGCATGGAGTACCAGAAGAGCGGTTGCATGGAGGACTAGATGAGGAGATGCATGGAAGATCGGACGACGGGCTGTGACAGTTGGGATAGGTGAGCTGCAAGGTATTATTTTCACCTTTTTCCTTGATCTCTACAAATCAGCATTTTTTTGTATTTGCACAGTTATTGAAAAAACAGATTCAAAATAATAATTTTTTTTTGTAAAATTAGAAGTGAACTCTATTTGCCTTGAACCAATATGCTCATCTCTAATAGATGGATAGATAGATGTGAGGTTAATGTTGTTTAATATTTAGACAGAATTAGTAATGAAAGTGATTGTAGTAGGTTTTTCTCCTTTAAACAATATACTTGTATGTGAGTTTTGTCACTTTAAGGTGTAGCTGCGCACAATGCATGGCAATGTCAGTGTGCACTGTACCAAGTGACAATTCTCAGTATTATGTGTCTGCTGTAAATTAATAGGGGTTAATGGACCAAGTTAATGAGCTGCTATAACAAAATTGCTTAATATAACTTTTCAATTGGAAAAGTAAAATGCCATCTGTCTTCATAAAACCTTTTCTTTGTATTTTGGTGATATGCAAATCTAATGAACCTCAAGAGATATCAAAGTAGAAAAGCACAAAACATCACTAATAAATGTCAGTGGTCAGTTATAAGACTGGTGAAGTAGGGGACCTCACCTAAGATTCACCCCACTAGAAAGGCACACGAGAATTGTGACCTTGGGGAAAGTCTTATTAGTTTCTTAGTTCATCCAAATCTGTGTAGGGTAATAAATACACAAACAATATAGGTACAAAAGTATTGGACACATCTTTAATCATTGACATCAGGGTTTTCATCTAGTCTCATTGCACCCGGTGTATAACATGTGGCCTCATTGCCTCCCAAGTGTATAACTTCAGACCCCAATACCCCCCCTTTGGTGTATAAAATTGGGCCCCTTTGTCCCTGATGCATAACAGATGGCATAATATCCCACCCTATTGCCCCTGGTGTATAGCATCCAGCTCCCCAGTAAATGACATCCGTACCCTCACCCTAGTGTATAACCTTCACCCCCTTACCATGCCATCTACCATTACTAATGTGACAGAGCGACCGGTGGAGCAGAGCTCACTGATACCAGCGTGGTCCTGTAATAGCAGCCATCAGGGTAACAAGTTCATGACATTTCTTCCTCCAGATTTTTTGCCATCACCAGTGAGTGAAATTATTGAGAAGTGGAAGAAACCGCAGAAACTCAGCCATGAAGTGGAGACCCTATAACATTACAGAGCGGGGGGGTTGAGTACTGAGGAGCA
Source organism: Oophaga sylvatica (assembly GCA_033576555.1). Classification (NCBI taxonomy): domain Eukaryota; kingdom Metazoa; phylum Chordata; class Amphibia; order Anura; family Dendrobatidae; genus Oophaga; species Oophaga sylvatica. The sequence goes on from JARQOD010000003.1 coordinate 370,925,323, forward strand.
GAAGAAAGAAAGTCACCAACGCCCTGCTGACTACGTAACTGCAGTCCAAAATTCCTCTGATATAACATCGGAAAAAACACTGAGCCCCCTCGGGAGCTTCATGGTCGAGAAGCTGCATGCAGCCGTACATCACCAAGCCCAATGCTAAGCATCAGATGGAGTGAAGTAAATCCACCACCACTGGACTCTCAAGCAGTCGACACAGGAGAAGGGAAAGACATTGTGGACAATTGTAGCTTCAGCTTTGTGGCAACAGTTTGGGGTTCGCCTTTTCTGTTACCAATGACTGTGCCCAGTGCACAAGGTCCATACAAACATGGCTGGGGGAGTTTGGTGAAGAACATGACCGACTGCACAGAGCCCAGACCCCAACCCCATCCTCATCCAATACCTTTGGGATGAATTAGAACAAAGATAGCAAACCTGAACTCTCCCCAACATAAGATAAATTCCCAAGGACACCTCCAAAAACAACAACAAAGGGGTTGACTCCATATTACATCTATCGATTTATGATGTGATGTCAGAAAAGCTCCTTTGGGTACAATGAGCAGGTGATGGTCTCCCAATATTTTGCTCCATATACTGTATGTGTCTCCATGTTTACAGACCTTGTGTCTGATCTCAGAGTTTATTCCAAGAAAAAGAGCAGATAGAAGAGAGCAACAAATCTCTGTAAGTTGCCATTATACTGTTTCGTTACAGACTCTAAGCAGAGATATACATCACGATCACCCATAAATCGCTTATATGGAACATTAAATTCAAACTTTTAGCAAAGTTTCTTCACTTTTTATGTAGCTGCTAGTGTTGAGCGATACGATACTGCAAATATCGGATATCGGCCGATATTAGCTCTATCGGCCTTTCGATACTTCGTTTCGATATTTTCGTCTTATCAAATACCGGAATCGGAAGTTCCCATAATTCTTTGCGAGGCAATGTGATTTTAGTCAGCCAATGAGGAATCCTAAGAAGTGTGGGCACATCTTGTACTGCTGCGGTCATGTTAACTAATGGCATGGCTGTGATTGGATGCTGAAATGATGTCAGAATGCACTATAAAAGGCGCCGCCGCCATTTTAGCGTCACTGTGCTGTGAATTCAGTAAGGGACAGAACGCTGCTGTGCTGACTCTGAGGGACAGTTAGAGATTGCGATTTAGTGTACTGTGCTGTAGGCAGGCTAGCACCAACCGCTGTGTAAAGCTTCCTTTTGCCTGCAGTGTTGTTTTAACAGCTCTGCAAGGTGTGTGTGAGTGCAGGTGACGCTGCAGTTTGCTCTGCATGCAACGCTGTCTGTAGGCATCTGCACATGTCACTCACAGACTCTTTTTTTTTTCCTTCAGTGTAATTCTTGCAGCTCCATGCAATTTAACTATTAGTGTGACGCGCTTCCATCCGTATCCAATACATTGGTTGCAAACACTATAGAAGTAGACAAAGGAGTAGCCTTTCACAGATTGTGAACAGTTGTGTTTCAGTGTTCACTTCAGTCTGTGTTTTTTATTTTTTGAGTGCACATCACGCTCCAGTTACTTGTTCAAGCACTGCTGCTTGTACTCTGCTGAGCGTGTCTCAGTGGCTCATCCTTTTCATTTATCTCCAATTGGTTCTGCTCCATTCCATTTAAAATATAATCTATTAGTGTGACGCGCTTCCATCCGTATCCAATACATTGGTTGCAAACACTATAGAAGTAGACAAAGGAGTAGCCTTTCACAGATTGTGAACAGCTGTGTTTCAGTGTTCACTTCAGTCTGTGTTTTTTATTTTTTGAGTGCACATCACGCTCCAGTTACTTGTTCAAGCACTGCTGCTTGTACTCTGCTGAGCGTGTCTCAGTGGCTCATCCTTTTCATTTATCTCCAATTGGTTCTGCTCCATTCCATCTAAAATATAATCTATTAGTGTGACGCGCTTCCATCCGTATCCAATACATTGGTTGCAAACACTATAGAAGTAGACAAAGGAGTAGCCTTTCACAGATTGTGAACAGTTGTGTTTCAGTGTTCACTTCAGTCTCTGCGTAATAACCACACTTAGGCCTTATAACTTTTCTGACTTTCTTTCTCAATCTACCAAGATGAACAAGTCAGTGAGTAAGGCACGTGGTCGTGGCCGTGGAGTTTCAGCAGGGAGAGGACGTGGGGATTCTGTGGCTGCTGCCGCCCTCAGTGACACAGCATCCATCAGTTTTCCCCGTGAGCGTTCCTTTATGTGCACTTTGGTAGGAGCTCGGCGTGCCCCCTGCTGCGGGAAGAACAAATTGAAGCCGTTGTTGGTTGGATGGCAGCCAATGCATCGACTTCAATTCCTTCCACCTCCTCTCAGCAACACAACACTGTTGAGCAACCATCTGTCTGTTCACCGCCTGTCAAATTGCCCAGGCAGTCAGAGAGTTCTGTACTGGAGCCAGCTGAGTCTCTGCTTCTGTTCTCAGAATCTGTTGGCTCGCAAACACGGGCACAGGCAAGCAGCATTCTGCAATTTGAAGAAGAGGGAGTATGCAGTGATGCGCAACAGCTGTGTCTCTCTCAATCTGAAGAGGCGGGTGAGCCAGTGTCGATGGACAGCACACCGCAGAACGCATCTTATGATGATGATGAGACTCAGGTGCCAGGTTTTGTGGAGCATGGTGCTGCCCAGACCATCCAACAGCAGCAGGTGTTGGAAGAGGGTAGTGGAGATGATGAAGTCCGAGACCCAACATGGCGTGAGCAACAGGAAGGTGGTGGGAGCAGCTCTGAGGAAGAGATTGTCCCAACGGTACAAAGAGGAGGGAGAGGTAGGCTGCAGACTCGCTTGCCTGTAGCCTCCAGTTTGGCACCTGTTGGGAGCAGTTCTCTTAAACATGTCAAAATTGGCGCTCCCATGTCTTGCACTGCGTGGTCCTTTTTTGACAGACTTGTATCTGATATTTGCTATGTTCAATGCAAGCTGTGTAAGCAAAAAGTTAAAAGAGGTAAAAATATCAGGAACCTGAATACCACAAATATGTGGAAACATGTACGGACAAAGCACGTAGCTGAGTTACAAAGACACACTGGAGATGTAGGCCAACCTACAGCAGCACCTACATCTTTAGGTCATGTTCGAGCCTATACCTCCAGCTCTCACACACCTGGTTCGGCTTCCTCACAGGATCTCCATGGAAGAACCTCGGTCACTGTTGTCCATAGACAAACTGTTATTCCACCCACTGCAGCAAGTTCACAGTCATCGTCACACTCCCAGAACAAAAAACAGCCATCGGATAAAGGCATGGGATAAAAGACGGCCATACTCGGCAAACCATCCACGAGCACAGGCTCTGAATGCTGGCCTTGCAAAACTCCTGTCCCTTGAAATGCTGTCATTCAGGCTGATGGAGACTGACAGTTTCAGGAACTTTATGGCATTGGCAGTCCCACAATATAATGTGCCAAGCCGATTTTATTTCAGCAGGCAAGCTGTCCCTGCTCTGCAAAAACATGTCGAGGGAAACATTAAACATGCGCTACTAAACGCCGTCAGTAGCAGGGTCCACCAGACCACCGATGCGTGGACCAGTACCCATGGCCAGGGACGATACCTTTCCCTCACTGCCCATTGGGTCAATGTTGTGGAGCCGGGTACAGATCTTGCCAGTGGCGCTGTACGTGTTCTGCCAACTCCAAGGATTGCAGGAATCCAGTCTGTGCACATTGATTCCTCCTCCTACTCCAGTTCCTCAGAATCATCGCTGCACGAGCCGTCATGGTCTACCTCCACATGGACCCGTGAACGCTTACCTGTTGCGACCGATATGAGCACAGCCGTGGCCAAACGTCAACAGGCCGTCCTGAAAGTAATTCCCATGGGGAATCGAAGCCACACAGCGCAGGAGCTCTGGGATGCCATCAAGCAGGAGAGCGACGTGTGGTTTTTGTCAGCTAATCTCCAGCCAGGCTTGGTAGTGTGTGACAATGGCCGAAATCTGGTGGCAGCTCTGGGCCTTGGCAACCTCACTCACATACCATGTCTGGCACATGTGCTCAACTTGGTCGTGCAGAGTTTTTTGAGGGACTATCCGGATCTTGATGCACTGCTGCACAAGGTCCGCCTAGAGTGCGCTCACTTGCGACGTTCCAGCATGGCCAGATCGCGCATTGCAGCTCTGCAAGTCAGATTTCGCCTTCCTGAACATCGCATCATATGTGACGTACCCACCAGGTGGAATTCCACGTTACATATGTTGGAGCGGTTGTGTGAGCAGCAGCCAGCAGTAATGGAGTATCAGCTGCAACAGGCGCAATCAACTCGCAATTTGCGCCGTTCACACTTCACCACTACTGAGTGGGCCTCCATGAAGGACATCTGCGACGTTTTGCGTGCGTTTGATGTCTCAACGCGGATGGCGAGTGCAGATGATGCACTAGTCAGCATGACTGTCCCCCTTATCTGCCTGCTTCAGAAATCACTGAAAGCACTAAAGGAAGAGGTTTTGGAAGAGGTGGAGGATGAGGAGTCACAAATTCAATTACCTTCAGGACAGTCAGCGCAACGTGGTTCCTCACAAAGGGCTGGGCAGGGCTCACTTTGTGAGGAGGAGGAGTCAATGGAGGAGGAAGAAATCCCTACAGAGGGAGGTACACAACGCTGTAGTCAGTATGTAGAGCGAGGGTGGGGTGATGCAGAGGAGGCAGAGATGATGCCTCTTCCAGAGGACAGCCTTTGTTGGCCAGTTGGGAGTCTGCAGCACATGGTTGATTTCATGCTTCAGTGCCTGAGAAACGACCGCCGCATCGCCCACATTCTCAGCACGTCAGATTATTGGGTGTACACCCTCCTAGACCCTCGCTACCGGGACAACTTACAAACCCTCATCACACCGGTGAACCGGGACCGTAAAATGCAGGAGTACCAAGACACACTGGTGCAATCCATACTGTTGTACATTCCAGCCGAGAGAGCTGCTGCTGCTGCTACTGCTTTACAAAGCAGCTCTGTGCGTCGAGGCAGTGTAGACACCTCTACAACAAGAGGGAGCAGAAGCAGCGGCTTTGCACAGGGCAAGAACTGTATGTTACAAATGTGGCAAAGTTTTGTGACAGCGCCAGCAAGGTCTACACCATCCGAGACGGCTCCAGTCACCAGGAAGAAACGTTTCCGTAAGATGGTGACAGACTACTTGGCTTTCCCTCTAAGTGTACTCCCAGATGCCTCTTCCCCTTTCAAATTTTGGGTCTCTAAGTTGGATACATGGCCAGAGCTTAGCCAGTATGCATTGGAGGTGCTGGCTTGCCCTGCTGCCAGTGTATTATCTGAGCGTGTCTTTAGTGCTGCAGGTGGTGTAGTAACAGACCGTCGCATGCGACTATCCTCAGAGAATGTAGACCGGCTTACTTTTCTGAAAATGAACAAGGCATGGATCTCACCTGAATTTGCCTGTCCGTTTTCAGATTAAATAACTGTTTGGCAACGTTTTCCATGTCTCCTGTTATGTTCATCTTTCTACCACCTGAACTCTACTCCCTGGGCTACAACACCGCCATTTGTTGCTCGTAAGTAATTGGCAGGGGTACTGACTCCTGGCCAGCCTGGTTACAGCATGACAGCTGTTTCCTGGCAGTGTGAACGTCAATTATCCTCCAATAAGTTGTGCTGTCGTTGTCACGCGGTCTTATGATATGTGTACGATGTCAGTAAACTATTCTTAAAAGAACAACACTCTATACAACATATAGATTAGCAACATCAGCATGTAAATATAGAATAGATTTACCTGACACGATATCCGTTGAACTCAGGATTAATCTTGAGGACTTGATACACTGTCACAGGAAAGAAGAGGACCGGGGGTCTAACCTGACCCTAAACTGGGGTCCTAACTAATCCCTCACCTTGGAGGTACTGATAATGGTTCAGAGGTCCAAGTCTCCAGCCTAACCCTGTCTCCTATCAGTCCTGAACCCTGTAATCAGTCCTAAGAAGGATTCTGATTACCACCAAAGGGATATGGGCTGATCTCTGCTAAATACACAGATTAGAAATATAAGACAGACTGGAGAAAACACAGACTTGCATACACACTCAAACACAGAAGGAACATAAATGATCTGGGATATTAAACTCTAAGCAAGGTGAGCTTAAAACAACTAAGGAGCTCTTTAACTTAAGTCTATACAGATACAATACTATCTGTGGTCTGCATGAAGAATTTCACTGGCAACTCCCAAACAGACAACCAGAGATTTAAAGGAAACCAATCAACAAATAATTAATTGCAGCCGGGAGAAACTGCACCCATTCCCAGAACTGAGCACAGACAGAATTAACTCCCTAACTGCCAAACACAAAGAAACAGCAACTCAGCTGTGAGAAGTCAGAATGTGCAACCGCGACGATCTTCGTGGCGATGCACACATGACAGTACCCCCCTTCTACGAGGGGCCTCCGGACCCTCAGGGCCAGGTTTGCCGGGTGAGTTCTGTGGAAGGTCCGCACCAAACGATCTGCGTTAATGTCAGACGCAGGAACCCACGTCCTCTCCTCTGGACCATACCCTTCCAATGCACCAAGTACTGAAGGGACCGGCGATTCAGACGTGAGTCAATGATCTTTGACACTTGAAACTCCAAGTTACCATTGACCACCACTGGAGGAGGAGGTAGAGGTGATGGTATGACTGGTGCCACGTACCTCTTAAGTAATGACTTGTGGAACACATTATGAATTTTAAACGTAGGAGGGAGGTCCAGACGAAATGCCACAGGATTAATTATGGAACTGATCCTGTACGGCCCGATGAATCTGGGGCCCAGCTTCCAGGAGGGAACTTTAAGTTTTATATTCCTGGTAGACAACCATACCAGATCGTTCACATTAAGATCTGGACCAGAAACTCTCCTCCTATCAGCCATACGTTTATAACGGTTCCCCATAGCACTCAGATTATTCAATACACCTCTCCACACTGAAGCAAGTGACGACGAGAAACGCTCCTCCTCAGGAACCCCAGAAGGGCCCCCCCCATTGAAAGTACAAAACTGGGGATGAAAACCATATGCCCCAAAAAACGGGGATTTACCAGTGGACTCGCTCCGCCTGTTGTTAAGAGCGAACTCTGCCAGAGGCAAGAAAGAAGACCAGTCCTCCTGGTTCTCTGAGACAAAACACCGAAGATAAGTCTCTAGGCTTTGATTCAGACGCTCTGTCTGACCATTGGTCTGCGGATGAAAAGCCGAGGAAAATGACAATTGCATCCCCCGACGTAAACAAAATGCCCTCCAAAACTTGGACACAAACTGAGACCCCCTATCTGACACCACATCAGAAGGCAACCCATGAAGTCTCACAATCTCCCCAATGAACACCTGCGCCAGAGTTTTAGCATTAGGGAGGGCAGGAAGAGCAATGAAATGTGCCATCTTACTGAACCTGTCAACAACCACCAGTATGACAGTCTTCCCTGACGACTGAGGAAGGTCCGTGATGAAGTCCATAGACAAATGAGTCCATGGATGCTCCGGAAGTTTCAAGGGTAAGAGGGTCCCAGACGGACGGGTATGAGGGGTCTTAGAGCGAGCACAAACCCCACAGGACGCGACAAAAGTTAAAACATCTTTATTAACGTTAGGCCACCAAAACCGGCGAGAAAGGAGATCTAAAGTAGCCTTACTCCCTGGATGTCCTGCTAAAGCAGAATTATGATGTGCCTCAATAACCTTTTGTCTCAACTGATTTGGGACAAACAGTCTCCCTGGAGGTCCTGCAGGGGCGTCCCCCTGAACCTCTAATACCTCCTCCTCAAGCTCAGAACATACAGCCGACACTACCACCCCCTCCTGAAGGATAGGAATCGGGTCATCCATTTTCCCGGCCCCTGGGAAACTGCGAGACAAGGCATCCGCCTTAACATTCTTAGATCCAGGGCGATAAGTGACAACAAAATTAAACCTGGTAAAAAACAACGACCATCGAGCTTGTCTGGAATTCAGACGCTTAGCAGATTCCAAATACAGCAGGTTCTTGTGATCAGTAATGACGGTGACCGGGTGAACTGCCCCCTCCAAAAAGTGACGCCATTCTTCAAAAGCCAACTTAATGGCCAAAAGTTCCCTATTGCCGATATCATAATTCCTTTCGGCGGACGACAATTTCTTAGAAAAGAAAGCGCACGGATGCCATTTACCAGGGGACGGACCCTGGGACAATATTGCACCCACCCCTACGTCAGACGCGTCCACCTCCACAACGAACGGCTGTGATGCATCTGGTTGGATGAGAACGGGTGCCGAAGCAAAACATTTTTTCAAAGAGGAAAAAGCTTGGCAAGCTTTGTCCGACCATTTAGAAAAATCCGTCCCTTTTCTTGTCATGTCAGTGAGAGGTTTGACAACAGATGAGAAATTACAAATAAATTTCCGGTAGTAGTTAGCAAACCCCAGAAAACGCTGCAGAGCCTTAAGATCCTCTGGCTGATCCCATTCAAGCACTGCTCTCACCTTTTCAGGGTCCATACGGAAACCGGAGGCTGACACCAAGAAACCCAAAAACTGAAGTTCCTGTACGGCGAATACACACTTTTCCAGTTTGGCGTATAGTTTATTGTCTCGCAAGATCTGCAACACCTGTCTCACATGCTCCTGGTGAGACACAAGATCTGGCGAGTAAATTAAAATGTCATCCAAATATACGACCACAAACAGCCCCACCAGATGACGAAAAATGTCATTAACAAAATGTTGGAATACTGCTGGTGCAGTAGTCAGACCAAAAGGCATGACAAGGTTCTCATAATGTCCCTCCGGCGTGTTAAACGCCGTTTTCCACTCATCCCCCTCTTTTATCCTAATCAGATTATACGCCCCCCTGAGATCCAATTTAGAGAACCATTTGGCGCCAACAATTTGATTGAAGAGATCAGGAATCAGAGGGAGTGGATACGGATCTCGAACAGTAATCCGATTAAGTTCGCGGAAATCCAAGCAAGGGCGTAGGCCTCCATCTTTCTTCTTCACAAAGAAGAACCCCGCGGCCACTGGGGAAGATGAAGGTCTAATATGCCCTTTAGCCAGACTTTCCGAAATATAATCTTTCATAGCCTGCCTCTCAGGACCAGAAAGGTTATATAACCTAGCTTTAGGTAACTTAGCATCAGGAAGTAAATTAATAGAGCAGTCATACACACGATGAGGAGGCAACTCCTGACACCCCTCCTCAGAGAACACATCCCCAAAGTCCTCCAAAAAAGGAGGCAAAGTACTAGGCACGACCGCACTGATGACTGTGTTCATGCAGTAGGTAGACCCTCCAACACATAACAAGATAATAGTTCCCTATGTATTGCCCCTACCCGAAGGTCAATGTTATGAACCTCATGAACAAAGCTACCCTGGCCGAGAGGCCTGGCGTCAATGGAGAATATAGGGATCGGTTTGACCAATACACTCAGATGCATACCTTGAGCCTGAGCAAACTGAGCGTCAACCAGATTAGCCCCGGACCCACTATCAAGAAGAACAGAAAATCTCTCCACTCTCGTACCAACCACCACCTCCACTGGTACAAGGAACTGAGAAGAACTAGCGGACGAAATACATACTCCCAGGTTGTCGTCCACCACACAACCTGGGATTAACAGTTTTCCGGCGACTTCTTGCTCAACAAGGCACGGGACGGACATCCCCCAACAAAATGTCCCTCTTTCCCGCAGAAGAAACACCTTCTAGTCCTGCGGCGTACCGCCAATCCCCTCCTACGAAATGATGTCCCTCCCAACTGCATAGGCTCCTCCGAACAGACAAGGGGAACCTCAACATAAGGGACTTTAGTAGTAGGTGGAGTAACAACAGGGGGCGGAGTTACCTCGCACCTCTCCCGGAGCCGTCTATCAGTACGGATAGCCAGGGCCATAGCAGCCTCCAGTGATGGAGGAGAATCATACTGAGCCAAAACGTCCTTTAATTTGTCAGAAAGCCCATGACAAAACTGGCTCCTAAGAGCTGGGTCATTCCACTGAGTATCTGTGGCCCATCTACGGAACTCAGAAGCAAATTCCTCCGCCGGACGATTTCCCTGCTGTATCTTACGTAATTTTGTCTCAGCAAGAGAGACCCGATCTGGGTCATCATATACCAAACCCAGGGCAGTAAAAAATCGATCTACTGACTGTAGAGCCGGGGATCCCGGAGGAAGGGAAAATGCCCAGGATTGAGGGTCCCCTTGTAGGAGCGAGATAACAATTCCCACTCTCTGCTCTTCACTCCCTGATGATCGAGGCCGAAGCCGAAAATACAATTTACATGCTTCCCTGAAGGTAAAAAATTTGTCTCGCCCACCAGTGAACCTGTCCGGGAGAGCAACCTTAGGTTCAACTCTGGTTTGCTCCAGGGGAGACAAAACTTTGGACTTAATGTCCGTCAGCTCCATGGATAATCCCTGCAACTGCAGAGCCAGCTGGGCTACTGGATCCATGGCAACTGGGAATAATTTTATGGGCCAGTGAAAATGTCACGCGGTCTTATGATATGTGTACGATGTCAGTAAACTATTCTTAAAAGAACAACACTCTATACAACATATAGATTAGCAACATCAGCATGTAAATATAGAATAGATTTACCTGACACGATATCCGTTGAACTCAGGATTAATCTTGAGGACTTGATACACTGTCACAGGAAAGAAGAGGACCGGGGGTCTAACCTGACCCTAAACTGGGGTCCTAACTAATCCCTCACCTTGGAGGTACTGATAATGGTTCAGAGGTCCAAGTCTCCAGCCTAACCCTGTCTCCTATCAGTCCCTGAACCCTGTAATCAGTCCTAAGAAGGATTCTGATTACCACCAAAGGGATATGGGCTGATCTCTGCTAAATACACAGATTAGAAATATAAGACAGACTGGAGAAAACACAGACTTGCATACACACTCAAACACAGAAGGAACATAAATGATCTGGGATATTAAACTCTAAGCAAGGTGAGCTTAAAACAACTAAGGAGCTCTTTAACTTAAGTCTATACAGATACAATCCTATCTGTGGTCTGCATGAAGAATTTCACTGGCAACTCCCAAACAGACAACCAGAGATTTAAAGGAAACCAATCAACAAATAATTAATTGCAGCCGGGAGAAACTGCACCCATTCCCAGAACTGAGCACAGACAGAATTAACTCCCTAACTGCCAAACACAAAGAAACAGCAACTCAGCTGTGAGAAGTCAGAATGTGCAACCGCGACGATCTTCGTGGCGATGCACACATGACAGTCGTGTTGCATTCGGGTTAGCCGACTATATGGTGCCTGCAGTTTAGGTGATTCCTATGTGTGCTGTGGGATATGTAAATAAAGGCGGTTTCCATTGTGACAATAGGATAAGCACCCACTGTAGGACTGTGTGATTCGGTAACTGCGGACGGCTTGCGTCCTGTCAACTTACATTTTCATGGGTGCGTTCTTCTACCCGTCCGGGGTCCAGTACCGTCAAGTGGTTCTCCCCAGTGCTTTTGGCCTAGGTGCCTCCATCTCCGTATCCGAGTTCCAGCAACGTCTGCTGGTCCTTGGTAGTGCTTTGGAGCACAGGTACCTCCTGCTTAGTAACCGTGTCACAGTAACATCAGCTGGTACTCAGTTGTGACATTGCCTCTTTTCCTTCTGCTACCCGTCCGGGGTCCAGTACCGTCAAGTGGTTCTCCCCAGTGCTTTTGGCCTAGGTGCCTCCATCTCCGTATCCGAGTTCCAGCAACGTCTGCTGGTCCTTGGTAGTGCTTTGGAGCACAGGTACCTCCTGCTTAGTAACCGTGTCACAGTAACGTCAGCTGGTACTCAGTTGTGACATTGCCTCTTTTCCTTCTGCTACCCGTCCGGGGTCCAGTACCGTCAAGTGGTTCTCCCCAGTGCTTTTGGCCTAGGTGCCTCCATCTCCGTATCCGAGTTCCAGCAACGTCTGCTGGTCCTTGGTAGTGCTTTGGAGCACAGGTACCTCCTGCTTAGTAACCGTGTCACAGTAACGTCAGCTGGTACTCGGTTGTGACATTGCCTCTTTTCCTTCTGCTACCCGTCCGGGTTCCAGCACAGTCAGCTGGTCCTCGTTACTTCCATTGTCACTTGCTCCATCTGATACCAGTCAGGGTTCCAGTAACGTCAGCTGTTTCTCGGAAATTAGACGACCTTAAAGACCACCCAGAAGAAGATGACGACAACAAGGACGACGAGCATGAAGCCAACCAGCCTGAACACCATCACAAAGAAAAAATAAAAGATTACCCTGAAGAAGATCACCAACAGGACAAAGAAGGTTAAGACAAACTACAAGATACAGAACAAGAGACAGAAGAACAATAAGCAAAAGATCAAAAAGCAGAAGAACATGAAGTATAAGACCAAAATGAAGAGCAAAATATATGCTCTAAATTCTAAGCAGAAGAAGACTAAGCAGTGTATGGGGGTGAGTCCGTTCCTCCTCGTGGTGCCCCTGGAAAATGCCTGCTGCTGCTGCAGGCTAAACTGAACACGGACAAATACTGTTGTAATTTAAATCTTTTGTGACAGCAAGAACGGAAGGATGAACAATTCATACTTTTACAGATTACAAGTACAGGAATCTCTGTCACAAATAAGAATATGATGAAGAAGATGAAGAGGAAGAAGATGAAGAATTTGAATATGAAGAAGATTAATTAGTTTAATAATAACAATATGAGTAATGTAAACAAAAACATGAATAGCAAGAAGTTTAATAAGAAGATTAAGAAGGTGAAGATGAAGAATAATTTGATGAGAAAGATGATGCTGCTGAAGATTATGAAGGAGAAAGTGTGGCACTGGCAAAAGTTAAAAAGGTGAAGAGCATGGAAGTTGTGAAACATACATATTTGCCAAAATAGAAAAAAGGTTAACAACATTGTCAATTTGTTAGTCAATCCAAACGTATTTCCCCAAAAAAATATATTAATGCTATTCCAATGCATTGGGTTAAACATGTATGCCTTTATTGTCTCCTCAACCTCCCCCAATACATTCTACATTAGTCTTTGTTGTTTTCCTTCATGTACAATTAACCAACAAGGCAAGAATGGGTTTTTTTTAATGTCGATATTTGGTTCCCATAGACTTACATTGGACTTCCGGTATCGGAATCGGATATCGACGATATTTAGTGATATCGGCGATACCATTTTGATACGATATTTTTAGATATCGAGCAGTATCGCTCAACACTAGTAGCTGCTGTATATCAAAGCAATAAAGGCAAACATTGAAAATGTGCAAGTGTGAAGGGTCCAAGATGCAAATCTAGTCATTAGGACTTTGACATTTACTGCAATTTTATGGAGTTTTGGCACTTTATTCGGAAATGATTTTTATCTAGAGATCATACCTGCTCCTGACAACAAGATTTAGGCCGGCGTCACACTAAAGAGGAATACGGACAAGTGAGAGGCGTGAAAATAACGCATTACACTCGGACCAATATTTCTCTATGGGGCAGCTCTGATCATGCGTATATTTCTTGGCCGTATTTTACGGTGCGAGACACCCGCAGCATGCTGCGATTGTCAGCGTATTACGCCCGTAGTACGCCAATGCAAGTCTATGGGTGTGAGAAAAATATGGATTACACACGGACCACACGTGTGACTTGCGAGAAATACGCAAGACTTCTGCAGGTCACAGGAAATGGTGCAAGCCATGATTCAGGAAGCTGACACATGCAAATTAGCTCAAAATGAGCGCCAGACATCCTGGAAGAACGCCTCCACGGAGTCCAGCAGCATGTCTACACACATAAATGTAGAGATGCTCATCGTTTGTGTCCAGGAAAGGCCTGAAATTTAGGACCAACGGGCTGCACACTACTCAGACCGCGCCAGAAAAGAGGCGGCATGGAGGCGCATCTGTGGGCAGATGTTTCCCCACTTTGGTAACAGCCCACGTGAGGAGCAGCACCAAATGAGTAAGTTACCTGATTTTTTTCCAATCATCTTAAAGGCCACAACGTAATAATTGAGCAGAGTATCCCTAAAATATAATTTTTTTTATTATTAATTTCTTTTTAAGCGCCAAAGTGTTAGTATACTGACATCCGACTAGTCCCCCATGACTATGTGAAATGTAAGTGTAACAATTTGCCATTGTGCAGCTAGGTAAATGATGAAATTATATGTCAAATTGCAGTGGAAGATGTAATGAGACGCTGGCGCAGCATCCGTGACCAGTACTGGCAGGAACGTCAGCAGAGGGCGAGGAGCGGTTCTGCAGCGTCGACCAAGCGGAAATATGTATACTTTGACCGGTTTGGGTTTTTGGCTCCTATTCTGGATCTGAGACCGTAAGTACATACATCACACCACATTACACATATGCTGTTTAGGCTGACATCTCCAACATTTTCTATTTCCATTTAATTTCCTAACAGAACTCAGTCCAACCTCACTGAGAGGGAGACAGGGTCAGATTCAGAGGCCATTATAGACCCGGTTGGGGGAGGTGAAGAGGTGGCTCGCCCATCTTCTGACCCTCCCAGCTGCATCCCCCAAGCTTCCCCAGCACCAGGACCTGACCCACCAGCTGCACCTCTACCAGTACCTGACCCATCAGCTGCAGCAGCACCCGGCAGCCTTGAGGAAGCAGCAAACAGGAGCAGCCCTACTGTACCTCTTGGGGTCTCCCCCAGCCTGCTGCAATATCCCGCCGTGGGAGACGATGGTGAGACAACACTGCCTCTGATACCCGGAGGCATGTGGACACTGGGGTCCTCAATTATCTATCAAGGGCAGCTGTGGATGAGGGTGAAGAGGCTTATTCGCGTAGCCTTGCTGGTTACCTACGTCCCCTACCCCGTGAGGTCAGGCTACGTGTGCGATGATCCATTCAGATCTTAATTGATGCATGCACACCCCCAATACCCCATATGAGGTGTTTGAATTCCTTGAGAGGTGGCAGCTCTCACTTCGTAACCTTCTTCGCCTTACCCCCCACCAAGATGTGCATGCTCAATTAGGATCTGAGGGACCTCCTGCACGTGCGCCTACACCTCAACCCTGTCCCCACAAAAAAAACCTTGGCAATAACAGAGTCAAATGGCAGGCTATAACCCAACTTCCCAATATGGCCACTTGTACAGATCCAATGTTGGAGGCTGGTCCCAACCTGGATTTGGTCGACATGGCCATATTGAGGGTATGATTCTCATGGGTACCAGCTTCCCCAGGAGTAAAATCTTCATTATCTTTATGGCAATGTGCCCACACAACAACCTGACCGTGGCCACATGTTACCTCAGGGCCAAGAAAATCCACCCCAACAGGGTGATGGTCAAGATGGTCACCCAAGCCAGCAACAAAGAGATGCTGGTCACCCGCCAACCCCACCACCAACATACCACCAACTATGATTTGCTATTTTTATTATATATTATTATTTCAAAAACAGTTTTTGTTATTTTTTTTATATTTATTTTTACATGTTGTGTAGAGCATATTTGCACTAATCTGAATGCCTCCAAAAACCATATGGTACACACTTCACTAGCCAAAGTGACAGTTTGTTATTTTGATTATGTATTATTATTTATACAATTGTTTGTTATTTTTTTAACTTTAATTTTACTCCATGTTGTGTAATGCATATTTGCACTAGTCTAATGTAAAAAATCCACCATATGGTACACATATGGTCTTCACTAGCCAAAGTGACAGTTTGTTATTTTGATTATGTATTATTATTTATACAAATGTTTGTTATTTTTTTATGACTTCTTTTGAGACTTGTGTAATAATGCATACTTACACTATTCTGCTTTTAAGACAAATACCATATGACAAAAATATAGTACTCACTACCTCAAGTGAGAGTTTGCCAATATAAAAAAATTGTAATGGCAAGTTTGGACTCTTCTTTCACTAATTCTTTTTAGAACCCACCTACACATCTGTAATGAACATTAACACAAGACACAAAGACAATGTAAGTGAAAAAATATATTTATCTATAAACACATAACAACATTACAGCATTGATAATGCCTCATCTTGCCAGGTAGTAGTACCTTGAGGTGACACAAAATACTGGGTAAATACATCACGGGCTTTGAGTCCTGAGAGTGGACAATGTAAAGGGATGACATGTGGCCTAGGCATATCCCCATTGGTCACCACACATTCACCAACATCAGATGGGGCACAATCATGCATTCTAGTGAAATTATGTAGGACAACACATGCTTTGATGACCTCATTGACGTTGGCTTCACTCAGCTGAATAGCAGACTGGAGGACCCGCCATTTTGCACAAAGAATGCCAAAGGCACACTCCACCAGGCGCCGGGCCCGTGATAGGCACAAGTTAAAGATCCTACGCCGGTGGTCAAGGTTTCGTCACGGATATGGCCTCATTAAATTCCTTGATAATTGAAAGGCCTCATTCTCAACTACAACATTAAAAGCTACAGGAAGTGACTAGAGGCTGTTATTTTTGCAAAAGGAGGATCTACTAAATATTAATGTCACTTTTCTGGTGAGGTGCCCATACTTATGCACCTGTCAAATTTTGTTTGGATGCAGATTGCACATTTTCTGTTAGTACAATAAACCTCATTTCAAGGCAGAAACTTTACTGTGTCCAATAGTTATTAGATATATCAAACTGAAATAGCTGTTGCAAAAACACCCATTTTTAGAAAACATTAAGCTTAAGATTAATAGGGGTGCCCAAACTTTTCATATAACTGTATATTATGAAGATAATTAAGCAAAAGGCCTAAGTGGAAATGAAAAGTTGTGGGAAAACACATCATCAACATACAGTATGTAGCTGAGGAATACATACCGTAACGTAAGGAGAAGTTGCTCCTCTGCAGAGATAGATTTGCGCATCCTGGTGTCCTGGTAGGTGATCCCAGGGCGCACAATCTTTAACAAAATGTCAAATGTGGCAATGCTCATCCGACAATATAAAAAAAACTTGTCGGGATGTGTCCGAAGAGATGCATAAAGGGGTGAAAATGGCCTTTAGTGAGGCGTTGCCTCAAATGCGGATGAACCCACATTCTTCTCCTCCGCGGATCAACTATCACTGGGTATGACTGCCCAAAGCGGCGGGACAAAAGCCAGTTGTACAAAACTCGGTCAATTGGGGTGAACTGAAGTGTATCACACATTGTGTCAAACAAGCAGCAGTACTCCAACACAAGCACAGCACCAAAATGACCAGATTGGGGGCTGCCACCTGATGTAGAGCCAATAAATAGGGTTGCTGACGATGGTTTAAATGATTTTCAGGCCTAAAAACCGTTATATGTCCATTTTACAAGGTTGCGAGAAAAAACCGCTGTACGGATGCCATACGGATTACATACGGATGCTTACATGCACAAAATACGTAGCCACACCTTAACAGCGGATGACATACGGATCACTGTTCAGGGAACTTTTCTGCGTATTCAGTCTGTACAATACGGTTCGTATTTTTATACGTTGGGTCTGACGCCGGCCTTACAGTAGAATCCATCTTCATATATCTGTAATGGGTCATAATCGGAGACATTTGCTTCTAGTTTCTTGCATGAAATAGCACACATTATCCCTATCTATTAAATAGGATATTTTGGTAAAGAGATGCATTAGAGATCTCTGATATAAAGTATGTGTCTGACATTTACAGTATGTACAAATATTCAAGAGAATGATGTGCACTCTGTATACAGCAGGAGGTGCTGGCTGAACAATAGCAGTTCAAGATTTTATGAGAAAACAGCCGCACTCAATTAATGCAAAAAACGAGAGTTGCTTTATTTATGAGTACAGATATCACCAGGTGCATAAAGGTATGAAATGTATTTCAGTTGCAGGCGAAGAGGGTTAACGTTTCGACCTGTAATGGTCTTTCTCAAAACCTCACTTTATAGAGAAGAATGGAATAGCACTGAGACTCAGTAAGGGGTAAGTCCCCAATGTGCACTGAGGGGTTAACAGATGTCCTGCAGGTCTGGTGGAGTAGCTACTCCACTGTCTCTTCAGAGAGGAAGAGAACTTGAACTTTAGTGCCTCCTGTTGGTAGCAGCGATCCTATAAGTCATTATCGACCCTTTAACGAGCCTTGGAACATGAGTTAGGATAAAAGCCAAACTAGAATCTCAATTTGCAGACACAGTGTTTCGGGGTTCAGAGCCTCTCACCTAGCCAAATTTGATCTCATACTTTGCACTGATAAGGGGGCAACATGCTGAAATACAGTGTCTGCAAATTAAGATTTTGTCATTCATGTGTCGACTTTTTCCTCCGACCGAGTGATCCGCAGAAAATTTCGGAGAAATTTCCAGTTCTGATCCAAGGGTCATATTAAAATCATAAATGCAAGTCAATTAGTCTGTGAAAAAAATCAAACCGCACTGGAAAGACATCCGAGCGCAATCTGATTTTCATGGACTGTTAGAATGGAGAGATGGAGATATTTATTTTTTAAATTTCTCCATGTACAAGAAAATCAAATCACACTCATACCACACATTCATCAAACTCTGATTAGAAAATCTGTTTTTCTAATGTCTAAATGATCCCTAAGAATGGACACATTGACCAAACATTGGTGACACCTGTACCATTTTTTCACGTATGTGTTTAAACATGGATGCGTGAATGAGGCTTAGGGGTGGCACACATCTGCCAAAAAAAAGTTGTTTGTGTTTGGCTGGTCAAAATGACGCATGGGGACTAGAGTTGAGCGATACTTTCCGATATCCTAAAGTATCGGAATCGGAATGGTATCGCCGATATCACTAAAATATCGGCGATACCCGATACCGATACCGGAAGTCCCATGTAAGTCTATGGGAACAAAATATCGCAACTAAAAAAAACCCATTCTTTCCTTGTAAACACTAAATATACACACATAGAATACATATATATATATATATACATGTCATTGTGACATATATATATACATATATGTATAGTTTATACACTTCTACATAGTAAAATATCCTTTGATTCAATTGCCGGGTAAAGCCGGCTTCAGTGAAAAGACAGAAGCACCCGACATGAAATGACACTTGGTGTACATAGGGTTAACCATGTCTTTTCATGTCGTTTGCTATCTGATTTGCACAAACAATTAAATCAGACTATGTGTGCAAAATTTCACACCTGTAGGGGTTAATTAAAGGTGTAAATTCGTTGTAAAAAAAACGGACTTTTTTGCTACGAATTTACAACCTTTAATTAACCCCTACAGGTGTGAAATTTTGCACACATAGTCTGATTTAATTGTTTGTGCAAATTAGATAGCAAAGGACATGAAAAGACATGGTTAACCCTATGTACACCAAGTGTCATTTCATGTCGGGTTCTGCATTTTCACAAAAGCCGGCAATTGAATTAGCGGCTATTATACTATGTAGAAGTGTATGAACTATAAATATAAATATATATATATATGTGTCACAAATTCAATGACATGTATATATATATATGAGGTGTAAAATTGCTGAAAAAAAATGCGTGGGCTCCCGCCCTATTTTCGCAACCAGACAGACAAAGCCAGTGAGTGGGGGCAGATAATAATAGCCCAGAGAGGGACCATTCTTTTTGCCCCCCCCCACGGCTACTAACATCTGCCCCCAGACACCCCAGGAAAGACAAATCTATAATTAGATTCGCCCTTTCTGGCACTTTGCCCGTCTATTCCCATTGCCCTGTAGCGGTGGCGAATGGGTTAATATGGGGTTAAAGCCACCTTGCTATTGAAAGGTGACCTTAAGCCAGGTTAATAATTGAGAGCTGTCAATTAGACAACTATCAATTATTAATCCTATTGCATGAAATAAAAATAAAACACACACACTTTAATTAAAAATCATTTTAATGAAATAAAGACACATGTTTTTGACCATCTTTTATTTTACTGCAAAAACCATTTCCTGTAATAAAAATAAAATAAAAAAGCAAAATTATTCTTACCTATCCCATGCACAGTCAGGTCCCACGGTGTAATCCTTCAGAAAGGGTTAATGTTTACTGCAGGGACCGCAGCTAATGCTGCAGCCTCACAGTAAACCCCAAATGAATGAGTTCCTCTCCTGCCTGACAGGAGAGTAAAGGCTGGGTGTCACATAACGATACACCAGCGATCCCGACAACGATATGCACTTGTCAGGATCGCTGGTGTATCGCTACATGATCGCTGCTGAGCTGCCAAACAGGCAGCTCAGGCAGCGATCTGGGACAGCGACACTGCGGGTAACATCGCTTAAGGGCCCGTCTCACATAGCGATATCGCTACCGAGATCGCTGCTGAGTCACTAGTTTTGTGACGCAGCAGCGAGCTCACCAGCGATATCGCTGTGTGTGACATTCAGCGACGATCAGCCCCCCTGCCGGGTATCGCTGATCGTCGCAGAAATGTCAGGACCTTTTTTTGATCGCTGGTTTCCCTCTGACAGGCACGCATCGCTGCGTGTGACAGGCGGGAGACCAGCGATCCGCTGGTAACCAAGGTACACAGCGGGTTTCCAGGCACCGCGCAGCGCTTGGAAACCCGCTGTGTACCTTGGATACCAGCTCCCTGCATCAGGGCGCTGGTATCCAAGGTACACAGCGGGTTTCTAGGCACAGCCCCGCGCCTGGAAACCCGCTGTGTACCTTGGTTACCAGCGGATCGCTGGTCTCCCGCCTGTCACACGCAGCGATGTGTGCCTGTCAGCGGGAAACCAGCGATCAAAAAAAGGTCCTGACATTTCAGCGACGATCAGCGATACCCGGCAGGGGGGCTGATCGTCGCTGAATGTCACACACAGCGATATCGCTGGTGAGCTCGCTGCTGCGTCACAAAACTAGTGACTCAGCAGCGATCTCGGTAGCGATATCGCTATGTGAGACGGGCCCTTAAGTGGAAAGCTTAATTGATTGCTTTCCACTTTCACTTCAGGTCAGCCAGGGACACAATCAGTGACGTCAGAGGGAACTGATTAACAAAAATAGGGGTTCCCTTCGAAAAAAAAATGGCGTGGGGTCCCCCCTATTTTTGTTAACCAGCCAGATGAAGCAGACCGCTGAGGCCTGGATTTTCAGGCTGTTAAGGAGCCAAGATCCATGGACCTTGCCAGCCTGATAATACTAGGCCACAGCAGTCTGCATATCTTGGCTGATTAACAAAAATAGGGGATCCCCTCGAAAAAAATTGGCGTGGGGTCCCCCCTATTTTTGTTAACCAGCCAAGTAAAATGCAGACTGCTGCGGCCTGGTATTAAAAGACTGTCAAGGCCCATGGATTTTGGCCCTCAACAGCCTGATAATACCAGGCTACAGCAGCCCCACATTTGGCGCATCAAAAGATGTGCCAATTGTGGCACTTTACCCGGCTCTTCCCACTTGCCCTGTAGCGGTGGCAAGCGGGGTAATAAGGGGTTAATGTCACCGTTGATTGCACGGTGACAATAAGCCCGGTTAATAATGGAGAGGTGTCAATAAGACACCGATCCATTATTAATCCCAAAGTTATTAAATGTATAAAAAAAAGACAAAGCAAGAAAAAAGTATTTTAATGAAATAAAAGAGACAACACAGTTTTCAGTAATTTTATTACTCTCTCATTCCTGCGACGCCATCGATCTCCTGTAAAAAAAGAAAAAAAAAAAACCAACAGTATACCACCTGTCCGACGCAGTCCATAACGACAGTCCCACGACGATCCAACTCTGCTACATCGCAATGACAGGCAGAGCCTGTCATCGCGACGCAGCACAGCTGATTACCGGCTTCCCCGGCGGTGACGTCATCGGACTGACTGCTTTACGGCCGGGATTACCCAGCAGTCACTGCAGTTATCGCGAGAAACTGCATGTGACCGCCGGGGAAAGAAGATTGCGGCCATGAAGCAGTCCAGGCCGTGACCGCCGGAGATCTTCTGCCAGGTAAGTGCCGCTGACTCCTGACAGACCCGACCGACGGACACTGACAGTGACAGTGACAATCCCGATTCCAGTATCCGATAAGACGAAAATATCGGAACTCGGAATCGGAATTCCGATACAGCTAATATCGGCCGATACCCGATATTTGCAGTATCGGAATGCTCAACACTAATGGGGACGCATCTGCATACAATGCATGTCCCTGCATACACAATGTTAAAAATAGGTACGCAAGACGCATGCGGATCTATGCTGATCTTAAGGAAAGAAGTACGCAGGCTTACGCTGTGCACAGGAACGCAAATGTGAACCCGTCCTTAGTCATCCAGGCAGTGCTCATCTGAGAGTTTTTGCTGCCCTGGAATTGTGACGAGGAAAAATTTGCAGAATGCTGGGTATGGCTGCGTAAAAAGCTGAGACTCACCAATGAAAGTCAATGAGTGTGAGAAGAAAAATTGCACAGCACACAAATCATGTGTGTGCTTTGTTTTTTTTTTATTTGCTTTGTTTGTAGGAAACTCGACATTTCTTCAGCTGAGTACAGTATATTCAGAACGTGAACGGTCAAAATATAATAGATATATAGATAGAATAAAAGAAAAAAATGGCGCCGGGTCCCCAATATTTCTCTTAACCAGCTGATGGAAAGCCGACAGCTGGGGGCTGAAGTTTATAGTCTGAGAAGTGGTAATAAACCTGGAGATTCCCAAACTATTAATATCAGCTCACAGCTGCCTGCAAAGCCTTTAATGATTATTAGCAATGGGTGATCCTCCCAAAAAATGATGTGGGTTCCACCCTATTTTTAATAAACAGCAAAGGCTAGGCAGACAGCTGCAGGCTGATATTAATAATTGGCCATGGATGTTGGCCTCCCTCCAGGCTAATAACATCAGCCCTCAAAATCTATTAGATGCATCAACTCTGGGGCTTAGCTTCGGCTCTTTCCACTTGCCCTGGTGCGGTGGGAAGTGCAGAAATAGTATTGAGGTTGATGTCAGCTTTGTAATGTGAGCTAACAACAAACCCAGGAATTAGTAATGGGGAGATATCTATAAGACACCCCGATTACTAACTGTGTCAGTTTAAGTAAAAAAAAACACACATAGCAAAGTCCTTTACTTGACCTATACACTACCTGACCCTCTTTGACACATTTATTAATATCTAAAGAAAAATCAAAAACAAAGAAATCCTCACCTGTCCACCGATAATCCATTTTTCCTGCAACAAACTCAACTCTACTACATCTGGATACATTGCTAAGTTGTGACATAAAATGTGATTGCTCAGCCCGGCTTCCAGGAGACACTGAGCTGAGTGTGAGAATGCAGCTTCAGTGCTGGGCACTGATGTCAGTAAGGTGACTGGAGTTCATAGCGGATGAACTCTGGTCACCTTACTAACAACACTGCTTGCACCGTGAGAAATTTCTCATGCTCAGCTCAGTGACAGGCTCGCCCCTTGTTAACCCCTTAATCTCATCCGATGTACTATTCCGTCCATGTGACCTGGTACTTAATTCCCAGGGACCGAATAGTACGTCACATGCGATCAACTGCGCTCCCGGGGGGAGCGCAGCTGATCGCGGCCGGGTGTCAGCTGATTATCACAGCTGATAGCCGGCACTGTGTGCCAGGAGCAGTCACGGACCGCTTCCGGAACATTAACCCCTGGCACACCGCGATCAAACATGATCGCGGTGTACCAGGGCATAGGGAAGCATCGTGCAGGGAGGGGGCTCTCTGCGTGCTTCCTGAGACCCTCAGAACAGCGCGATGTGATCGCGCTGTTCTGAGGCCTTCCTCCCTGCAAGACCCCAGATCCAAGAAGGCCGCGGGGTCCTGCAAGGAGGCGGCTTCCACAGTGCCTGCTGAGAGCAGGCGCTGAGGAAGCCTGCAGCAGTGCCAGTGAAATCGCTGTGCACACTGTCATACCAGTGATCTGACCCTATACAGTGATGTCCCACTCTGGGACAAAGTAAAAAAGTAAAAAAAAATAAAAATAACAAGTGTAAAAGAAAAATTCATAAATAATGAAAAAATATATATATATTCCCCAATAAATTCCTTTCTTCATGTAAATAAAAAAAAAGCAATAAAAGTAACCACTTTAGTGAACCCCTTAAAAAAAAAAAAAGCAAGGCTAAAAAACAATGATTTATCATCATACCTCCGTACAAAAAGTGGAATAACATGTGATCAAAAAGACTGGATATAAATGAGCATGGCACCGCTTAAAACGTCATCTTGTTCAGCAAAAAATGAGCTGCCATACAGCATCATCAGCAAAAAAATAGAAAAGTTATAGCTCGCAGAATAAAGTGATGCAAAAATAATTATTTTTTATATATAATCGTCTTTATTGTATAAAAGCGGCAAAACATAAAAAATGATACAAATGAGGTATCGCTTTAATCGTACTGACTCAAAGAATAAAACTGCTTTATCAATTTTACTATACGTGGAATGGTATAAACTCCCACCCCCCAAAAGAACTTCATGAATTGCTGGTTTTTGTTCATCTGCCTCCCAAAAATCGTAATAAAAAGCGATCAAAAAATGTCATGTGCCCAAAAATGGTACCCATAAAAAATTCACCTCTTCCCTCAAAAAATAAGACCTCACACGACTCTGTGGGCCAAAATAAGAAAAAATTATAGCTCTCAAAATGTGATGATGCAAAAACTATTTTTTGCAATAAAAAGCGTCTTTTAGTGTGTGACAGCTGCTAATCATAAAAACACGCTATAAATAGTAAATCAAACCCCCCCTTTATCACCCCCTTATTTAGGGAAAAATAGTAAAATTAAAAAAATGTATTTATTTCCATTTTCCCATTAGGGTTAGGGTTGGTGCTAAAGTTAGGTTTAGAGTTGGGGCTAAAGTTAGTGTTAGGGTTAGGGTTGGGACTAGGGTTACGGGTGTGTTAGGGTTAGGTTTGTGGTTAGGGTTATGATTAGGGTTGGGATTAGGGTTAGGGGTGTTTTGGGGTTAGGGTTGGATTTAGAATTGGGGGGTTTCCACTGTTTAGGCACATCAGGGGCTCTCTAAACGTGACATGGCATCTGATCTCAATTCTAGCCAATTCGGCGTTGAAAAAGTCAAACGGTGCTAATTCTCTTTTGAGCTCTGCCATGCGCCCAAACAGTAGTTTACCCCCACATGTGGGGTATCAGCATACTCAGGATAAATTGCACAATAACTCTTGTGGTCCAATTTTTTTCTGTTACCCTTGGGAAAATAAAAAATTGAGGGCGAAAATATCATTTTTATGTAAAAAAAATATGATTTTTTATTTTTATGGCTCTACGTTATAAACTTCTGTGAAGCACTTAAGCACTTGGGGGGTTCAAAGTTCTCGCCACACATCTAGATAAGTTCATTTGAGGGTCTAGTTTCCATAATGGGGTCACTTGTGGGGGGGTTTCCACTGTTTAGGCACATCAGGGGGTCTCCAAACGCGACATGACACCAGCAGACCATTCCATCAAAGTCTGCAATGCAAAACGTCACTACTTCACTTCTGAGCCCCGACGTGTGCCCATACAATAGTTTTATCCCACATATAGGGTATCAGCGTACTCAGGACAAATTGGACAACAACTTTTTGGGTCCAATTTCTACTGTTACCCTTGGGAACATAAAAAACTGGGGACTAAAAGATAATGTTTGTGGTAAAAATGATTTTCTTATTTTCATGCCCGGGCGTTATAAACTTCTGTGAAGCACTTGGGGGTTCAAAGTTCTCACCGCACATCTAGATGAGTTCCTTTGGGGGTCTAGTTTCCAAAATGAGGTCACTTGTGGGGTTTTCCACTGTTTAGGCACATCAGAAGCTCTCCAAACGCGACATGACACCCGCAGACCATTCTATCAAAGTCTGCAATACTAAACGTCACTACTTCTATTCCGAGCCCCGACGTGCCCATACAGTAGTTTTCTCCCACATATAGGGTATCAACGTACTCAGGACAAATTGGACAACAACTTTTGGGGTCCAATTTCTCCCCTTACCTTTGGGAAAATAAAAAATTGGTGACTAAAAATCATTTTTGTAGGAAAAAAATAGGATTTTTTAATTTCATGCCAGGGCATTATAAACTTGTGTGAAGCACTTGGGGGTTTAAAGTGCTCACCACAGATCCAGATAAGTTCCTTTGGGGGTCTAGTTTCCAAAATGGGGTCAATTGTGGGGGGTTTCCACTGCTTAGGCACATCAGGGGCTCTGCAAACTGAACATGACACCCATCAAAGTCTGCATTCCAAAATGTCATTACTTCCTTTCCGAGCCCTGCCGTGTGCCCAAACAGTATTTCCCCCCCATATATGGGGTATCAGCGTACTCAGGACAAATTGGACAACAAATTTTGGGGTCCAATTTCCTTGGGAAAAATCAAAAATTGGGGACTAAAAAATCATTTTTGTGGAATTTTTTTTTTTCACACCCAGGCATTATAAACTTTAGTGAAACACTTGGGGGTTCAAAGTGCTCACAACTAGAGTTGAGCGATACTGCTTGATATCTAAAAATATCGGATCGGAATGGTATCGCCGATATCACTAAATATCGGCGATATCCGATTCCGATACCGGAAGTCCCATGTAAGTCTATGGGAACAAAATATCACAACTAAAAAAAACCTTTATTTCCTTGTAAACACTAAATATACACACATAGAATATATATATATATATATATATATATATATACATGTCATTGTGACATATATATATACATATATGTATAGTTTATACACTTCTACATAGTAAAATAGCCTCTGATTCAATTGCCGGGTAAAGCCGGGTTCTGTGAAAAGACAGAAGCACCCAACATGAAATGACACTTGGTGTACATAAGGTTAACCATGTCTTTTCATGTCGTTTGCTATCTGATTTGCACAAACAATTACATCAGTCTATGTGTGCAAAATTTCACACCTGTAGGGGTTAATTAAAGGTGTAAATTCGTTGTAAAAAAAACGGACTTTTTTGCTACGAATTTACACCTTTAATTAACCCCTACAGGTGTGAAATTTTGCACACATAGACTGATGTAATTGTTTGTGCAAATCAGATAGCAAAGGACATGAAAAGACATGGTTAACCCTATGTACACCAAGTGTCATTTCATGTCGGGTTCTGCATTTTCACAAAAGCCGGCAATTGAATTAGCGGCTATTATACTATGTAGAAGTGTATGAACTATAAATATAAATATATATATATATGTGTCACAAATTCAATGACATGTATATATATATATATGAGGTGTAAAATTGTTTAAAAAAAATGCGTGGGCTCCCGCCCTATTTTCGCAACCAGACAGACAAAGCCAGCGAATGGGGGCAGATAATAATAGCCCAGAGAGGGACCATTATTTTTGCCCCCCCCCTGGCTACTAACATCTGCCCCCAGACACCCCAGAAAAGACAAATCTATAATTAGATTCGCCCTTTCTGGCACTTTGCCCGTCTATTCCCATTGCCCTGTAGCGGTGGCGAATGGGTTAATATGGGGTTAAAGCCACCTTGCAATTGAAAGGTGACCTTAAGCCAGGTTAATAATTGAGAGCTGTCAATTAGACAACTATCAATTATTAATCCTATTGCATGAAATAAAAATAAAACACACACACTTTAATTAAAAATCATTTTAATGAAATAAAGACACATGTTTTTGACCATCTTTTATTTGACTGCAAAAACCATTTCCTGTAATAAAAATAAAATAAAAAGCAAAATTATTCTTACCTATCCCATGCACAGTCAGGTCCCACGGTGTAATCCTTCAGAAAGGGTTAATGTTTACTGCAGGGACCGCAGCTAATTCTGCAGCCTCACAGTAAACCCCCAAATGAATGAGTTCCTCTCCTGGCTGACAGGAGAGGAAGTGGAAAGCTTAATTGATTGCTTTCCACTTTCACTTCAGGTCAGCCAGGGACACAATCAGTGACGTCAGAGGGAACTGATTAACAAAAATAGGGGTTCCCTTCGAAAAAAAAATGGCGTCGGGTCCCCCCTATTTTTGTTAACCAGCCTGATGAAGCAGACTGCTGAGCAGTGGCGTACCGTGAATGAAGCAGACCAAGCAGCTGCTATGGGGCCCGGACAGGTGAGGGGGCCCTCGACGGTCGGGTAGCTGTGCTGACACAGTACTACCAGGGGGTCGGCGGGGGAGGGGGAGTGCAGCTCTTCTATATACTCACCCCTCCTGGTGCGGTCTCTGCAGCCCCTGCTCTTCTCCCACGGTCTCCGACGCCTGTGTTCAGCGGTCAGGTGGTACCGCTCATTACAGTCATGAATACGCACATATTCATGACTTTAATGAGCTGTCCCACGTGACCGCTGAACACTGGCGGCGGAGACCGTGGGAGAATAGCAGGGGCTGCACAGATCGCGCCGGCGGAAGGGTGAGTATAAGGGATATTTACCTGTCCCGTTCCACCGTTGCTCGCGTCCTCTTGCTGCAATGTTCAGGTCAGAGGGCGCGATGATGTCGTTAGTGCGCGCCGCGCCCTCTGCCTCATCATTCACTGCTGGAGGACCCCGAAGACAGCGGCACTCAGCAGTGGAGAGAGGACAGGTAAATATATCAGGTGCCGGGGCCCTGAGCGAGCGGTGACATCGGCACCTGGTGTCACCCCCTGCTCAGGACACCGGCACCTGGCCCCCAGCGACAAAAGGTGAGTATGTCTTTTTTTTTTTTGGTTGCAGCAGCTGCGGCAGCATAAGGGCCTATACTATGGAGCATCTATGGGGGCACAATCTATGGGGGCATAATACATTTTTTGTTTAATGTGTCCCCTCACTGTGCTGGCACTTTACATTTACAATGGCTCTGGGTTTTTTTTTTTTTGGGGGGGGGCCCATTCAGACTTTTGCTATGGGGCCCCATGATTTCTATGTACGCCCCTGCTGCTGAGGCATGGTATTTAAGGCTGTTAAGGAGCCAATATCCATGGACCTTGCCAGCAGCGTCAAACTGGAGTACCTTGGGCCCACCAGAGAAAAAATATTCTTGGGGCCCACCATCATACTTCCCAACCTTTGAAGAAGGGAAAGAGGGACAAAGGCTGTGGCACGCTGTGCCTGCTGCAGCAAATTTTAGGCCATGCAACGTTGTACCACAGACTGTCCAGGAGTTGGTGGATGCTTTAGTCCAGGTGTGGGAGGAGATGCCTCAGGAGACCATCCGTCGCGCTCATCAGGAGCATGGCCACAAGTTGTAGTGAGGTCATACAGCATACCTCCCAAATTTTGAAGACAGGAAAGAGGGTTAAAGGCTGCGGCGCGCGTAGGGCGTCGCTGCAAATTTTAGGCCACGCCCCGACCACACCCATTTAACAGCTAATCACACCCATATCCTGGCCCCAAGCGTAACCATTTAGCACTGCTGATCACACTGACTGGTAATGAGGGCACAGTGGCTGGTACTGAGGAAAAGAAAGAAAGAGCAGCGAGAGAGAAAGAACAAACAGAGAAAGAAAGAGAGGAAAGAAAGAAAAGAGAGAGAGAAAGAAAGAACAGAGAGCGAGAAAGACTAGAGAGAGAAAGAAAGACTAGAAGAGAGCCAGAGGCGTAGCTAGGGTTTTGGTTTAGTGGGGCGAAACTTCTGAGTGGGCCCCTAATCAGAGAACCTCAGCAAATGACCGCGCTGTTGCCAAAAATAATCTATATATAAAAAGACCAATATTGATATTACCGCCATATGGTCTGTGGTAAATAATACCAGTCCTACAGAACATATAATAGATTACAGCACAGGTACAGATAATGACTTACCGCTGATGTTCTTTCTAATGGAATTGTTCACTTTTCATTTCTTTTCCATCTGGCCCAGACCGACATGACGACTTCTCCAGCCAGGACTCGACTGCAGAGATTACAACAAAGACACATTTCACTTCTCATATTTTTAGCACTGTCTTGGTCACCAATTGGACTATTCTCAACCTGCACAAACTCCTCATCCTGCTGATACCCCAATACTGAGCCGCTGCTGCCATATGTGTCCCTATTTCTGCACCTGATACCCCAATACTGAGCTGCTGCTGCCATATGTGTCCCTATTACTGCACCTGATACCCCAATACTGAGCCGCTGCTGCCGTATGTGTCCCTATTACTGCACCTGATACCCCAATACTGAGCCGCTGCTGCCGTATGTGTCCCTATTACTGCACGTGATACCCCAATACTGAGCTGCTGCTGCTGCCGTATGTGTCCCTATTACTGCACCTGCTGTGTGGTTCTGTGTGACCTCTAAATTTCAAAGCACCCCTCTAGAATATAGTAATGCCGGGTGCAAGTGCCCTAGAAAACAGTGACCACATTTTGTCCCCTAGACTGTAATAATGCCCTGTGTGCCCCTTTGACAGTCACAGTAACCCGAGTTCCCCTATAACAATAAGTGTCCACTTTACATTTAATAATGTCCCAAGTCTCCCCCTGTACATCTCCCCTATACACAGAATAATGCCCCTCACTGGATATATACTGACCCCTTAATGTCCCCAAACTATTTAATGGGTCCAACACTGTATGATGGCCCCTAGATAGCATCCATACAGCATAATACACCAGATAGTCCTCAATATAGTATAATGCACCCCCATAGGCAGCCTCTATATTATAATAAACCCCCATAGGCAGAGTCTATAATATAATGCACCACCATAGGCAGCCGCTATATTATAATGCACCCCCATAGGCAGCCTCTGTAGTATAATGCATCCCCATAGGGAGTCTCTGTAGTATAATGCACCCCAATATGGAGCCTCTGTAGTATAATGCAGCCCCCATATACAGCCTCTGTAGTATAATGCACCCCCATTAAAAAAAAAAAAAAAAACAATACTCACCTCCCGGCTCCTGTGCTGCTCACTGTTCTCCCTCTCAGCGTCTGACAGCGGGCGCCGGCAGGTGATGTCATCGCGCCCGCTGTCAGACGCTGAGTGGGGGATTATGGGAGAGAAGGAGCGCTCGCTCCTTCTCTCTCTATGTGGTCAGCTGTATCGGCTGGATGCCGATACAGCTGACCCTCCGATGACGGGTGGGGGGCCCACTGCTGGCACCGGGCCCCCCCAACGCCTGTTCAGGCCCCATAGCTTCTGGGCGGCAGAGCAGGAAGATCGATTCTCCCTGCTCTGCCGCAGAATGTAACTGTATCGGCGTGCTGTGCACGCCGATACAGTTACTGTAGCGTAGCTCCGGGTGGGCCCCCTAAGAGCGCGGGGCCCGGGGCCACCGCCCCCTTTGCCCCGCGACCTATCCTTTCAAATCAGGGCCCACCACGCAGGAGCTGGGGCCCACCGGAGATTTCTCCGGTGTCCCGGTGGCTCAGTCCGACCCTGCTTGCCAGCCTGATAATACCAGGCCACAGCAGTCTGCTTATCTTTGCTGGTTAACAAAAATAGGGGATCCCCTCGAAAAAAATTGGCGTGGGGTCCCCCCTATTTTTGTTAACCAGCCAGATGAAGCAGACCGCTGAGGCCTGGATTTTCAGGCTGTTAAGGAGCCAAGATCCATGGACCTTGCCAGCCTGATAATACCAGGCCACAGCAGTCTGCATATCTTGGCTGATTAACAAAAATAGGGGATCCCCTCGAAAAAAATTGGCGTGGGGTCCCCCCTATTTTTGTTAACCAGCCAGATGAAGCAGACCGCTGAGGCCTGGATTTTCAGGCTGTTAAGGAGCCAAGAACCATGGACCTTGCCAGCCTGATAATACCAGGCCACAGCAGTCTGCATATCTTGGCTGATTAACAAAAATAGGGGATCCCCTCGAAAAAAATTGGCGTGGGGTCCCCCTATTTTTGTTAACCAGCCAGATGAAGCAGACTGCTGAGGCCTGGTTTTTCAGGCTGGTAAGGATCCAATATCCATGGACCTTGCCAGCCTGATAATACCGGGCCACAGCAGTCTGCTTAGCTTGGCTGGTTAACAAAAATAGGGGATCCCCTCGAAAAAAAAACGGCGTAGGGGTCCCCCTATTTTTGTTAACCAGCCAAGTAAAATGCAGACTGCTGCGGCCTGGTATTAAAAGACTGTCAAGGCCCATGGATTTTGGCCCTCAACAGCCTGATAATACCAGGCTACAGCAGCACCACATTTGGCGCATCAAAAGATGTGCCAATTGTGGCACTTTACCCGGCTCTTCCCACTGCCCTGTAGCGGTGGCAAGTGGGGTAATAAGGGGTTAATGTCACCGTTGATTGCACGGTGACAATAAGCCCGGTTAATAATGGATAGGCGTCAATAAGACACCGATCCATTATTAATCCCAAAGTTTTTAAATGTATAAAAAAAAGACAAAGCAAGAAAAAAGTATTTTAATGAAATAAAAGAGACAACAGTTTTCATTTCTTTTATTATACTCTCATTCCTGCGACGCCATCGATCTCCTGTAAAAAAAGGAAAAAAACAAACCAACAGTATACCACCTGTCCGACGCAGTCCATAGTAACGACAGTCCCACGACGATCCAGCTGATTACCTGCTTCCCCGGCGGTGACGTCATCGGACTGACTGCTTTACGGCCGGGATTACCCAGCAGTCACTGCAGTTATCGCGAGAAACTGCATGTGACCGCCGGGGAAAGATGATGGCGGCCATCAAGCAGTCCAGGCCGTGACCGCCGGAGATCTTCTGCCAGGTAAGTGCCGCTGACTCCTGACAGACCCGACCGACGGACACTGACAGTGACAGTGACAATTCCGATTCCGGTATCCGATAAGACGACAATATCGGAACTCGGAATCGAAAGTCCGATACAGCTAATATCGGCCGATACCCGATATTTGCAGTATCGTATCGCTCATCCCTACTCACAACAGATCTAGATAAGTTCCTTAGGGGGTCTAGTTTCCAAAATGGTGTCACATGTTGGGGGTTTCCACTGTTTAGGCACATCAGGGGCTCTCCAAACGCGACATGGCATCCAATCTCAATTTCAGCCAATTTTGGTTTGAAAAAGTCAAAAAGCGCTCCTTCCCTTCCAAGCCCTGCCATGCGCCCAGACAGTAGTTTTCCCCCACATATGGGGTATCGGCCTACTCAGGAGAAATTGCACAACTTTTTCTGTCCATTTTCTCCTTTTACCCTTGTTAAAATAAAAAAATTGTTTGTAAAAGATTATTTTTGTGACTAAAAGGTTAAATGTTCATTTAAGTTGCTTCAGCTCCTGTGAAGCACCTGAAGGGTTAACCTTCATCCGGCTGAGTAGGTACAATTGTAACTATTCCGTTTTAAAATTGCAATAACTTTTTTTCGAAAAGCCGTAGAGGGTTGAATTTCGTGACATCTCTGCAGTTTTGGTCCAGAATATATTGGCCAAATTTAAATAAAATATCTCCACCCCCTTCCGAGATAAGAGGTCGAGATATTTTTGCATCCATAACAAGCTGCATAGGTACCTATGTACCCTCATATATTTTGAATGAAGATAATGCAAGGAAAAAATAATAATATTTTTTTTAATGATAATGCTATTTTATTATTATAAACAAGTAAAAAAACTGTTCATTTACATTATAAAAGAAAATGTAAGAAACTTTTTTTATTGATTTTCTTCCCAAGTAATGCATGTTGTCTTTGCTACCGAGTGTTCATCGCAAATGGGTTTCACACAAACCACACAAGACTTTCTAGTCTTACGTTGTTTTCGTCTCAGGTCTCGGCAGACATAGCAACTACCAACAACAGGGGAGGGTCCACGACTACCATGAGGTATTTGAAGGCCAGCTGCTGCTTGCGATGCTACCAGAATGCATCGTCCAAGCACCATTTCTACTGCACCTCGAAGAAAATGGTTTTCATCATCATTCGGTTTGTACTACGATCTTCAATTGCAGGCATACACAGCTGATTTGCGAGATCTTTCAGGAACTTTCTTCGTTGATCATTTGTCCTGAAGCTTGGATTGTGTTCTCTGTAGATGATGTAGGATGCTAACCCAGTGACGTCAATCATATTGTAGAAAAATGCCAGATGCCAACGTAATGTTCGTCGTTTCACAGTGTACTCTCCCAACATTTTATCCATAACATCAACTCCGCCTTTTGTTTTGTTGTAGTATTTTATTATCTCTGGCTTGGCTGCTAGTGTCTCTTCAACTTCTCCCGTCATGTGCATAGATGATAGAAGCACGACTGATTTGTTCTTCTTTGGTACATATGAACAGACTGTTGCATCATGATTGTAGGCAAAATTTGTCGAGTTTACAGGCCTTTCTTTGGCAGGCTGCATGTAGCTAGGTAGGAACCTTTTGTTTTTTCTCACTGTACCAACTAGTGTCATGTTCCAGGAGTTCAATATCTTAGCTAGTTCCATGGTTGTAAAGAAGTTATCGGTGGTGATATTTCTTCCAGAGCCTTTATACGAGCTCACTAGGTCCAATACTGTTCATTCACCAATGTTTACTTGTCGAGGACCATCAGTTGGTTTCCCTGTGTAGAGCTGACCTTGTAATGGGTAGGCGTTTGACGAGTCACAAGCCCAGAAAATCTTTATGCCATATTTAGCTGGTTTGAAGGTATATACTGGGTAAATTTAGTATGGCCTCTAAATGGAAATAATTGCTCGTCGACGGTGATACCATTACCGTATATGGCTTGTAGGCTCTCTCCAGATTTCTGTTCAGCATTGTCCAGATGTCCCGTATTGGTGCAGCTTTATCTGTTTGCACACGTTCTGCACATGTATTTTCGTTGTCAAATCTGATAAATCTGAGTATCATCTTGAAGAGGTCACGAGACATGGCTGCACGTATAAGAGGCAGAGCAGCAACATTCCACATTTCCTCCAGATTCTCTTTGTTGTCTCTGTGCACACCAGCAGCAATCAGTATGCCCAAAAATGCATGGAGTTCAGTTTCAGTAAATTGCTTGAATGTTTTTTGTGGTGGCCGTTCAGAAGAATCAGGAAAACGTTGTACCAGTTTGTTGTTGTAAGCATCACAAACTCTCTTGGCCTTTCGATTAGTTTCTCGTAATATGATGTCAAACATCTCGGGAGTCTTGATTGACTTGAATAGCTCTTTTGCTGTATACAGGTTGCTGATTGCTGCAGGGCCACCTCTTTGTTGTATGACATTACAAGATTTTGTTTGTGCATTTGGCAGTGGATCACTACACCATTGAGTTTGATCCTTAGCAGTTCAAATGTCGCCTGCACTTTGAGGCGCAGACTCATCCTCAACACTTTCGAATAAACTTCTTGAATTTGGCTTTGAGTACCTTGAGGGGTGCAGTTTTTAGAATGGTGTCACTTTTGGGTATTTTCTGCCATATAGACCCCTCAAAGTGACTTCAAATGTGAGGTTTTCCCTAAAAAAAATGGTTTTATACAATTTGTTGTAAAAATGAGAAATCGCTGGTCAACTTTTAACCCTTATAATTTCATAACAAAAAAAAATTTGGTTTCAAAATTGTGCTGATGTAAAGTAGACATGTGGCAAATGTTATTTATTAACTATTTTGTGTGACATATTTCTCTGTTTTAAGGGAATAAAAATTCAAAGTTTGAAAATTGCAAAATTTTCTAAATTTTTGCCATATTTCCATTTTTGTCATAAATAACCGTAAGTTATATCAAATAAATGTTACCACTATCATGAAGTACAATATGTCACGAGAAAATATTCTCAGAATCGTGAAGATCCATTGAAGCGTTCCAGAGTTATAGCCTCATAAAGAGACAGTGGTCAGAATTGTAAAAATTGGCCCGGTCATTAACGTGCAAACCACCCTTTGGGGTTAAGGGGTTAATAACTAGTAAAGGCTAACAAATACTGATGTAAAATACTGACCAAATACTGAACGAGTGAATGTGTGCTAAAGCCTTCTTCCCACTTGAGTATAAAATCGGCAAGTGCAATGAGAGAAAAAAAAAACACATTGCACTCGCACCAATGTTATTCAATGAGTCAGTGCTCAAATGCAAGCTTTTCCTAAGGTGAAATCTGGATGAGAAAAAAATCTCAGCATGCTGCGAGTGGCCGCGTATATTGGACAAGACTCCCCAATGCAAGACAATGGGTGCGAGAAAAAAAAGGACACATAGACCGTTAGTATGCCGTCCGATTTTTATGGAAAAATTAAAATTCTGTAGCATAGAACACTGTAAATGGTCCCGTAAATGACTGTAGAATAACAGTTGCAGAGAAAAACACATTGCATATGTATGTCATACGGATGCTACATGAAAAAAAATCACATTGTACTAGCATGACAATGGTCCCCGGATCACGTGACAGAGGTGCCGATGGGCGGGATTTGTAACGAGCTTCCAACATTTTCTCACTTTCTCATTGCTTCTTTGGGTGAAAAAGCACTGCAAAAATGCTGCAAGAATTGACATGATGCAGATATTTAAAAAAATTTCCAATTCAGTCAGTAAAATAAAATAAGCATGTGCATAAGATTCTGAAATCGCATAGTGTTTGCTGGCCCTGTACAAACTAGTATTTTCATAAAAAAATGCAACAAAATAAATGAAAAAATGCTTTGTGTGAACATGGCCTTCAAATTCAATGAATTCGTACCACTTTAATAGGTACAGTCAACTCTGTGTGAAATTTGATGTCACAACAGACATTATGGGTATCTTTCCTAGGATGACAGATGTTAGACATAGAACATTAGACGTGTTCTGCCTTATCTTTCATCTTTAGTGGCTTCTTGTAACCAGCTTTGAAAATAAAAAATAAAACATGATTTGGTGATGCTCTGTCGGGAGATGCTTCTGCTGCATTTCTTTATATATTGTCACCAAGTGGTTGTGTTGTGCATTACGGTCTGGTAGCATGATGCCATAATGTATTGAATTTGTATTGTGAGAAATTGAGGAAGTCGCTAGTGAAATTCGTGAAGAGGTAAGAGTGGACACAATCTGTGCAGTAAAGAAAAATATTCACATAAATCTAAATCAATTTCTTATTAATTATCAAAAGAGACACCATATTTTGTATGTGTATATCGGAGTCTTGCAGACTCCTCTCTCCATATTCCATTTCGATTCTTCCGATACATATATCACATATAGATGTCACATCTTTTACCATAACACACAACGTGTTAACTAAAACACTGTTTATCTCTGAAAGATAACTTGATGCAAAAATTGACATTTGACACATTACAAATCAATGAACATGTTAAGTTATGGCAGAGATCAGGGTATGAGTGTGAAGACAGGAAAGCACATCTGTAATCAGCCTTTCTTCTGTAAAGCAGTATTCATAAGTCTCCTGACACTGGCATGTATAATATATATGTATATAGAGTCAATATTGTTGTATTGACCTTTACGAATGATACTTCCAATAAGTGGCAATTGTGGTTCCATAGGACCATTTCATGGCCTATAATTCTCCTTACCAGTGTAAAGAGCATGTCAGCTATGTCACTCTCCACAAAGGGAGACATTACCAATTAGACTCCAGTCAGAGGCCTCTCATCCAGCTAGGTCAGATCTCTTCCACTGCACTGAGGAGGAGCAAACACCTCAAAACACGTCTATAAATTGAGTATCTTGTTTGCCCTGTATCCTAGGTCATGTGGCAAGGCTCGTTAAGTGGTCTAAATTGAATTTTAGGATTGCTCCTTTCAATTGGTGGCGCCAGAGTCCTAGCGCTATTGCTCTCTGAAGAGGCCATTTGCATATTTAATTTTCCAGAGGAATATTGCATGGCCTATAAGTCTCCTTACACTGGTATGTCAGGCATGTCCCTCTACACAAGGAGAAACATTAGCCCTAAACCCGAGTACTGCAGACCAAATACATGGACAATTGTGTCTTCACTGGCAATAATAACTAATTAATAAGGAGCATTATGGATCTCACGTTCATGGCTTAATGTAAGAATAGCTCAAAGGGTGAGCTTGAGGTGCATCTGGGGAGGGTGAACCAGGGCTGAAAAGTCATCACCAACAAATACTTTTGTCTTTGACATGGAGGAAAAAAAATCTATGGCACCAAACTGAATTTCTATGTAAGTAAAAACTTAGATACAATTTGATAGGTGGGTAGTAGCAGTACCCAACTGGGTGCAAATACTGCATATTGGGACAGGGGATAGAGACACACATGGGTCCTTTTGTCTAGGGGAGGCAAATATTCTGTTTGCTCATTTTAGAAGACATACTTTTATCACCTTCCCAATATTGAACAATCTGGGTTCCTGTATATAATGCAGGCTCAAGAGCTGAGCATGCGTCATGCCTGGGAGATGTTAACTGTGCTACACAGCCAGTATCTGCCTCTAAGAGTGGTGAACAGAGGTGATCTCTGACCCCTTCTAACCACTAAAATCTCTGACACTGTCACCTAAGACACACAGTCCGGAACGTCATATGACCACAATGCAACGTAATCACATGGTGCCGATGGGGTGCCAAGGTAGACAGGGGTCTGCTGAAGGCCCCATGCCTAGTTTGACAATACCCCTGTGAAGACCAGCCTGTGTCTGGACTTCATAAGAAACCATAATTTTCTCTGTATGCAGAAGTACTATGATATTACAATATATAGAACAAGTGACCAATCGCAAGTTCAAGTCTCTCAAAGGGAATAAACAACAAACTTAAAAAAGAGAAAAAATATAAAAGATATAAATATTCAAATCACCCACCTTTCCTCCATTGAAAATAAATGATAAATAAATATATTTGATATTGCTGCATCCACAAATGTTGTATCAAACAAATATAAAACGAATTAATTCACACAGTAAATGCTTTAATGAAAAATGAAAACATTGCAGGTCTCAAAAATAGCGATTTCTTTTCACTATGTAAATAATAAAAATACTTTACAAGTTTGGTAGTATCACAATATTACTGACCTGGAGAATCTTAATGACATGTCATTTTTACTCTGCCATGAATGCCATAAAAATACGTTGCAAAACCTAAAAATAAATAGTTGAATTTTGGTGTTTTTTTTTTTTCAAATTTATTGCATTTGGAATTTTTTTCCCATTTTCTGTAAATTATATGTTAAAACAAATGAAGTTGTTCCGAACTACCATTTGTCTCAACAAGAAAGGAAAATAAAATTATGGCTATTAGAAGAAGTGGAGAAAAATTAAAAATGCAAAAACTGAAAAATAGAGGGGTTAAAGATCCTTGATAGTTGGGGACTGTGTTGAAGATTTTACATTAGGACCCACAAGTTTTAAGCTACACCACAAATAACAGTACACCAATGTAATCATATTATATTATGTACGATTGCTATCAAGCAGGAATATACTATATATCCACAAGTGTATAGAAAATACTTTATGAGTCCAAGTAAAGGATAATAACTGATAAGAACACAAGAGATAAATTACAAACGTAAATATGAAATCCCATTAACCCCTTCACCCCCAAGGGTGGTTTGCACGTTAATGACCGGGCCAATTTTTACAATTCTGACCACTGTCTTTTATGAGGTTATAACTCTGGAACGCTTCAACGGATCTTCGCGATTTTGAGATTGTTTTCTCGTGACATATTGTACTTCATGGTAGTGGTAAAATTTCTTCGATATACCTTGCGTTTATTTTTGAAAAAAACGCAAATATGGCGAAAATTTTGAAAATTTTGCAATTTTCAAACTTTGAATTTTTTTTCCCTTAAAACAGAGAGATATGTCACACAAAATAGTTAAGAAATAACATTTCCCACATGTCTACTTTACATCAGCACAATTTTGGAACCAAAATTTTTTTTTGTTAGGAAATTATAAGGGTTAAAAGTTGACCAGTGATTTCTCATTTTTTTAACTTTTTAGCCACAAAAATGATCTTTTACAAACTTTTTTTTATTTTCACAAGGGTAAAAGGAGAAAATGGGCAGATAAAGTTGTTGTGCAATTTCTCCTGAGTACGCCAATACCCCATATGTGGGGGAAAACCACTGTTTGGGCACACGGCAGAGCTCGTAAGGGAAGGAGCGCCGTTTGACTTTTTCAAACTAAAATTGGCTGGGATTGAGATTGGACACCATGTCGTGTTTGGAGAGCCCCTGATATGCCTAAACAGTGGAAACCCCCCACAAGTGACACCATTTTGGAAACTAGACCCCCTAAGGAACTTATCTAGATCTGTTGTGAGCACTTTGAACCCAAAGTGTTTCACAAAAGTTTATAATGCCTGGGTGTAAAAAAAAAAAAAAAAAAAAAAAAAACAATTTTCCACAAAAATTATTTTTTAGTCCCAAATTTTTGATTTTTCCAAAGGAAATTGGATCCCAAAAGTTGTTGTCCAATTTGTCCTGAGTACGCTGATACCCCATATGTGGGGAGGAAAACTGTTTGGGCGCACGGCAGGGCTTGGAAAGGAAGCAGTAACGTTTTGGAATGCAAACATTGATGGGGGTCATGTTCCGTTTGTAGTGCCCCAGATGAGCCTAAACAGTGGAAACCCCCCACAAGTGACCCCATTTTGGAAGCTAGACCCCCTAAGGAACTTATCTAGATCTTTGGTGAGCACTTTGAACCCCCAAGTGCTTCACACAAGTTTATAATGCCCGGGCATGAAAATAAAAAATCCTATTTTTTTCCCACAAAACTTATCTCTTAGTCACTAATTTTTTATTTTCCCAAGGGTAACAGGAGAAATTTGACCACAAAATTTGTTGTCCAATTTGTCCTGAGTACGCTGATACCCCATATGTGGGGGGGGAACCACTGTTTGGGCGCATGGCAGAGCTCGGAATGGAAGGAGCACCATTTGACTTTTTCCAACCAAAATTGGCTGGAATTGAGATTGGACGCCATGTTGCTTTTGGAGAGCCCCTGCTGTGCCTAAACAGTGGAAACCCCCCACAAGTGACCCCATTTGGGAAACTAGACCCCCTAAGGAACTTATCTAGATCTTTGGTGAGCAATTTGAACCCCCAAGTGCTTCACACAAGTTTATAACGTAGAGCCGTAAAATTAAAAAATCATATTTTTTCCACAAAATTGATCTTTTCATCCCAATTTTTATTTTCCCAAGGGTAATAAGACTCCAAAAGTTATTGTGCAATTTGTCCTGAGTGCGCTGATACCCCATATGTGGGAGTAAACCACTGTTTGGATGCATGGCAGAGTTTGGAAGGGAAGGAGCGCCGTTTGACTTTTTCAACGCAGAATTGGCTGGATGCCATGTCGTTTTTTGGAGAGCTCCTGATCTGCCTAAACAGTGGATACCCCCCACAATTGACACCATTTTGGAAACTAGACCCTTCATGGAACTTATCTAGATGTGTGGTGAGCACTTTGAACCCCAAAGTGCTTCACAGAAGTTTATAACGTACAGCCGTAAAATAAAAAATCTCTTTTTTTTTTATAAAAATGATTTTTTCGCCCCCAATATTTTATTTTCACAAGGGTAACAGGAGAAATTGGACCCCAAAAGTTGTTGTCCAATCTGTCCTGAGTATGCTGATACCCAATATGTGGGAGTAAACTACTGTATGGGCGCACGTCGGGGCTCGGAAGGGAAGTAGTGACGTTTTGGATTGCAGACTTTGATGGAATGGTCTGGGGGAGTCATGTCGCATTTGGAGAGCCCCTGATGCGTCTAAACAGTGGAAACCCCCACAAATGACCCCATTTTGGAAAATAGACCCCACAAGGAACTTATCTAGATGTGTGGTGAGCACTTTGAACCCCGAAGTGCTTCACAGAAGTTTTTAATGTACAGCCGTAAAAATAAAAAATCCTTTTTTTTTTTACAAAAATGATTTTGTCGCCCCCAGTTTTTTATTTTCCCAAGGGTAACAGAAGAAATAGGACAAATTGCATAATAACTCTTGTGGTCCAGGGTACGCTGATACCCCATATGCGGGAGTAAACTACTGTTTGGGCGCATGGCAGAGCTCAGAAATGAAGGAGCACTGTTTGACTTTTTCAACGCAGAATTGGCTGGAATTGAGATCAGACGCCATGTCACATTTGGAGAGCCCCTGATGTGCCTAAACAGCAGAAACCCTCCAATTCTAACTCCAACCCTAACCCCAACACACCCCTAACCCTAGTCCCAACCCTAACCACAAACCTAACCCTAACACACCCCTAACCGTAATCCCAACCCTAATCTTAATCCTAACGTTAGCAGCAACCCTAACCCTAACTTTAGCCGCAACCCTAACCCTAACAGGAAAATGGAAATAAATAAATTTTTTATAATTTTATTGTTTTTCCCTAACTAAGAGGATGATAAAGGGGGGTTTGATTTACTATTTATAGCGGGTTTTTATGATTGGCAGCTGTCACGCTAAAAGACGCTTTTTATTGCAAAAAATAGTTTTTTGCATCACCACATTTTGAGAGCTATAATTTTTGCATATTTTGGCCCACAGAGTCATGTGAGGTCTTATATTTTGCGGGACGAGGTGACGTTTTTATTGGTGCCATTTTTGAGCACGTGACATTTTTTATCGCTTTTTATTTCGATTTTTGGGAGGTTAGAATGAACAAAAATCAGCAATTCATGAATTTCTTTTGGGGGAGGCGTTTGTACCGTTCCGCGTGTGGTAAAATTGATAAAGCAGTTTTATTCTTTGGGTCAGTACGATTACGGCGATACCTCATTTATATCATTTTTTTATGTTTTGGCGCTTTAATAGAATGAAAACAATTTTATATAAAAAATTATTATTTTTGCATTGCTTTATTCTGCGAGCTATAACTTTTTTATTTTTTCACTGATGATGCTGTATCATGGCTCGTTTTTTGCGGGACAAGATGACGTTTTCAGCGGTAACATGGTTATTTATCTCGGTCTTTTTGATCGCGTGTTATTCCACTTTTTGTTCAGCGGTATGATGATAATGCATTGATTTTTTGCTTCGTTTTCTTTTTTTTTTTTTTAAGGGGTTCACTAAAGGGGTTAACTAGTGGGACAGTTTTATAGGGGGGGTCGTTACGGACGTGGTGATACCAAATATGTGTACTTTTATTGTTTTGGTTTTTTTATTTACAGGAAAGAATGAATTTATTGGGGAATATATATTTTTTTTTATGATTTTTTTTTACCACTTTTTATTTTTATTTTTTTAACTTTTTTACTTTGTCCCAGGGTGGGACATCACTGTATTTTAGCAGATCGCTGGTGTGACAGTGTGCACAGCACTCTGTCACACCAGCAATCGCTCTGGCATCGCTGCAGGCTTCCTCAGCGCCTGCTCTCAGCAGGCACTGAGGAAGCCGCCTCCCTGCAGGACCCTGGCGCCATCTTGGATCCGGGGACCTGGAGGGAGGACAGACCCTCGGAACAGCGCGACACATCGTGCTGCTCTGAGGGTCTCAGGGGAGCGCGCAGGGAGCCCCCACCCTGCGCGATCCTCCCCTGTGCCCCGGGTACACCGCGATCATGTTTGATCGCAGTGTGCCAAGGGTTAATGTGCCGGGAGCGGTCCGTGACCGCTCCTGACACACAATCACGGGTGTCAGCTGTGATAATCAGCTGACACCCGGCGGCGATCAGCTGCGCTCCCCCTGGGAGCGCAGCTGATCGCCCATGACGTACTATTCCGTCCATGGGAATTAGGTCCAGGGTCACATGGACGGAATAGTACGTCTGATGGAATAAAGGGGTTAAAACTTGTGTAATTCTTCCTCGCATGACAATTTATAAATGAGCATTTATGAGATCTCTATCGCCATATCACTGAATGTGATATGGGACAGAAATTAACACTTTTCTATGTGAACGAAATAAAAAATATATATGGCGATGTGCATATTCTTATTTTTTCTAAAGAACCATATCAATATGGCAGAGAATAGGGCAGAAAAGTTCTGTTTTTTTATTTTTTTGAAAGGGTACTGAGTAGAGATGAGCGAATTGAATTTGTATCAAAGTTTAGGAAATTTTGTACAATTTGAGCTTGGATTTGTGTGAATAGCCAAAAAAGCCATCATTTTAAACAAACTGCACCAGCCATAGAAGGCATACAGTCATGGCCAAAAGTTTTGAGAATGACACAAATTAATTTTTACAAAGTCTACTGCTTCACTTTTTCTAATGGCAATTTGCATATACTCCAGAATGTTATAAAGAGTGATCAGCTTAACAGCAATTACTTGCAAAGTCAATATTGGGCTAGAAAATGAACTTTATCCCCCAAAACACATTTCAACATCATTGCAGCCCTGCCTTAAAAGGACCAGCTAACCTCTTTTCAGTGATTGCTCCATTAACACAGGTGTGGGTGTTGATGAGGACATGGCTGGAGATCAATCTGTCATGATTAAGTAAGAATGACACCACTGGACACTTT
This sequence comes from Oophaga sylvatica, assembly GCA_033576555.1. Taxonomy (NCBI): domain Eukaryota; kingdom Metazoa; phylum Chordata; class Amphibia; order Anura; family Dendrobatidae; genus Oophaga; species Oophaga sylvatica. Next base: position 370,969,459 of record JARQOD010000003.1, read on the forward strand.
AAAAGGAGGCTGGTGCTTGGCATCATTTTTTCTCTTCTGTTAACCATGGTTATCTCTAAAGAAACACGTGCAGTCATCATTGCAATGCACAAAAATGGCCTAACAGGGAAGAGTATCGCAACTAGAAAGATTGCACCTCAGTCAACAATCTATCGCATCATCAAGAACTTCAAGGAGAGAGGTTCCATTGTTGCCAAAAAGGCTTCAGGGCGCCCAAGAAAGACCAGCAAGCGCCAGGACCGTCTCTTAAAAGTGCTTCAGCTGCGGGATCGGGCTACCAGCAGTGCAGAGCTTGCTCAGGAATGGCAGCAGGCAGGTGTGAGTGCATCTGCACGCACTGTGAGGCGGAGACTCTTGGAGCAAGGCCTGGTCTCAGGGAGGGCAGCAAAGAAGCCACTTCTCTCCAGAAAAAACATCATGGGCAGACTGATATTCTGCAAAAGGTACAGGCAGTGGACTGCTGAGGACTGGGGTAAAGTTATTTTCTCTGATGAATCCCCTTTTCGATTGTTTGGGACATCAGGAAAACGCCTCATTCGGAGAAGACAAGGTGAGCGCTACCACCAGTCTTGTCTCATGCCAACTGTTAAACATCCTGAAACCATTCATGTGTGGGGTTGCTTCTCAGCCATGGGAATCGGCTCTCTCACAGTCTTGCCTAAAAACACAGCTATGAATAAAGAATGGTACCAGAATGTCCTCCAAGAGCAACTTCTCCCAACCCTCCAAGAGCAGTTTGGCGATCAACAATGCCTTTTCCAGCATGATGGAGCACCTTGTCATAAAGCAAAGGTGATAACTAAATGGCTCAGGGAACAAAACATAGAGATTTTGGGTCCATGGCCTGGAAACTCCCCAGATCTTAATCCCATTGAGAACTTGTGGTCAATCATCAAGAGATGGGTGGACAAACAAAAACCTAAAAATTCTGACAAAATGAAAGCATTGATTGTGCAAGAATGGACTGCTGTCAGTCAGGATTTGGTCCAGAAGTTGATTGAGAGCATGCCAGGGGGGATTGAAAAGGTCCTGAAGAAGAAGGGTCAACACTGCAAATATTGACTTGCTGCATTAACTCATTCTAACTGTAAATATAAGCTTTTGTTACTCATATGTTTGCAATTATTATATTTCTGTCTGTGATAAAAACATCTGTCAAACACACATAAAAACCAGAGGGCAGCAGATCATGTGAAAATATAATATTTGTGTCATTCTCAAAACTTTTGGCCATGACTGTATATGACCCACATGATTCCCCATAATACCTTGCAGCAATCACATCACATGGTATGAAATAGTCAATCAGGAGAAACTATTATAGCCTGTATAAAAACAGAGGCAGGGAATGCAGCAAACATTATGTGATTATGTGGTGACTCTAGATAGTGTGAAAATGTCACAGCTTACAGTTTAGCCACAGAGATAAGGAGAGAAAGCCATAAAGCACTGAATAAACACATATATTGTGTAATAACAGTGAAAGAACAGCCAATAAGGATAGACTATTATAACCTGTATAAAAGCAGTGTGTTACAACACAGCTGTCTGGTGACCCTGGACCAAGGGCTCCTTCCCTGTCCCTAAAACTAGTGGACACTCTAGCTCTTCCTGCTCCCCGGGATACTTCAGATGGCGAAGATGCCGGGACCTCTGCCCTTGCCTTATCTTCAAAGTTAGCCCTCTGTCTGTTCTACTTTCCCACCCAGGGAAGAGGGGGCGCTACTGTGCACCATAGTACACCAACCCGACAAACAAGGCAACACGGATAACTCCAGTTTAACAGAAAACTCCAGGCATACAAAATATTCACTCATATGTAACAGAGGAATGCACCGGGGTGTGCAGATAGGGGAATAAACAAAAACAAAGAAGGATAAGAAATTACCATGCATACAAACCAAGCAACAGTCACAAATAACTCCTTCAACTCGCCTTCTCATATGTACTCCTCTCCCTCCATTAGTCATGCATCAAATGCTAGCTCTGACCAGGATTAGTAACAGAGCCCAGATTATAAAGGGAAAAGGAGTGGCTAACTGAGCTCAGCTGTGAGCACAGGGATTTCCAACATGGCCAATTAACCCCTGTTCTGCCAGAAGAAATAAACACATTTAAAATCACATCACATGGTATAGAACAGCCAATGAGGAGAAACTATTATAGCCTGTATAAAATCTGGGGAGGCTGGGAATGCAGCAACCATTATGTGGTAAATTCGGATTGTCAGAAAATGTCACAGCTCACATCGTACCCATACAGATAAGGAGAGACAGGCATAAAGCAGTGAATAAACATCATAGATAGTGTGTGATAGCAGTGAAAGAACAACCAATGAAGATAGACTATTATAAAAGCAGAAACAGAGAATGCATTAGCCATTATGTGGTGAATCTGGATAGTGAGAAAATGTCACAGTTGACAGTTTAGCCATGGAGGTAAGGAGAGAAAGCCATAAAGGACTTAATAAACATTATAGTGTGTAACAGCACTGAAAGAACAGCCAATGAAGATACACTATTATAACCTGTATAAAAGCAGAGGTAGGGAATGCAACAACCATTATGTGGTGACTCTGGATAGTGAGAAAATGTCACAGCTCACTGCTTAGCCAAATTGATAAGGAGAGAATGCCATAAAACACTGAATAAACATCTCTAATAGTGTGTGACATCACAACAGTCAAGAAAGGTTACCCTCTTTTTACCCATAGCCACACATGTTAAGTTCACTTTGACATTAATAGGTTGTGCTTATGTTAAAACTAGATGGTGGCCCGATTCTAAAGCATCGGGTATTCTAGAATATGTATGTAGTTTATTTATGCATGGCTCCGCTCCCTCACTCCCATCCTTGTATGCATGGCTTCGCTCCCACCCTCCCATCCTATATACATAGCTCCGCTCCCACCCTCCCATCCTTTATACATGGCTCCGCTCCCACCCTCCCTTCCTGTATACATGGCCCTGCTCCCACCCTCCCATCCTGTATCCATGGCTCCGCTCCCACCTGCCATCCTATATACATTATTCCGCTCCCACCCTCCCATCCTATATACATGGCTCCGCTCCCACCCTCCCATCCTGTATACATGGCTCCGCTCCCACCCTCCCATCCTGTATACATGGCTCCGCTCCCACCCTCCCATCCTGTATACATGGCTCCGCTCCCACCCTCCCATCCTATATACATGGCTCCGCTCCCACCCTCCCATCCTGTATACATGGCTCCGCTCCCACCCTCCCATCCTATATACATGGCTCCGCTCCCACCCTCCCATCCTGTATACATGGCTCCGCTCCCACTCTCACATCCTTGTATACATGGCTCCGCTCCCACCCTCCAATCCTATATACATGGCTCCGCTCCCACACTCCAATTCTATATACATGGCTCCGCTCCCACCCTGTATACATGGCTCCACTCCCACCCTGTATACATGGCTCCACTCCCACCCTCCCATCCTATATACATGGCTCCGCTCCCACCCTCCCATCCTATATACATGGCTCCGCTCCCACCCTGTATACATGGCTCCGCTCCCACCCTGAATACATGGCTCCACTCCCACCCTCCGCTGGGCTCCCCCGTCGTCCCCCATCATACATACCCTCCTTGCTCCGTCGCTGCATGTCTCTGCATCTCTATCCCGGCGCGTCAGCTCCTTCCTCTGTGGTGCGGTCATGTGGTACCGCTCATTAAGGTCATGAATATGGACGCCACACCTATGGGAGTGGAGTAGCGTCCATATTTATGACCTTAATGAGCGGTACTACGTGACGGCACCGTACAGGATAAAAGCAGACGCGCCGGTACAAGGATGCAGCGACGGAAGGTGAGTATGTACTGGAGATAACCCGCGGCTACCGTCGGGAGATCAGCGGCCGGAAGTGTCTGTCACTGATTGGTCGCATCCGGCCGGGTGCAACCAATCAGCGACGCAGGATTTCCGTTACAGACGGAAGTGAAAAGTTAGACAATTATATAGTAGAAGCTTCAAAGGGGTCAGATACAGTCATAGGAGATCTCAGAGTGTTACACACATTTTAAGGGCAATTGCAGGCTTTGCAGTACTTGCAATTCACTGCAAATCTATTTTTTTTAATTCAGAGAAATAGGTGGAGTTGAATTTTACAGTATTCGCTCACCTCTAATTTTGAATATTGTATCAATTTTACAAGTATGTATCAATACGTTGAATAAAACAAGATTAATCCAAGAAGTCAACCTTTAATTAATTCTGTGAAAGTTGTGTGAAATTTGAGGTTGTGTGAGTTTGAGGTTGTGTGAAATGTTGTGAAAGGTACGTGTAAATTCTGTAACAGAACATTGTAAATTACATATAAGTAATATATACTATTCATCTATATGGCTTCCCATGGACGGCTGTCTAAACAGTCGGCCCCTGTCCTTCTCTGCCCTTACCTACAGGTCGGCTGACACAAGGTAAGGATCCGGATGAGTTCACCTTGTCACAGTGGGATGGTTTTTAAGGTTTTTTGATCAAAATAGTTTAAACTAAATATCCTATGTTATTTACATGCACTATTTATTTACTTATTTACTTACTACAGGGTATTTGCTCGTTTTGCTTTTTTTCGCGGGTCTTGTCAATGAAATGTCCACAGTGTGAACATAGAATCATAGAATCATAGAATGGTAGAGTTGGAAGGGACCTCCTGGGTCATCTGGTCCAACCCCCTGCTCAAAGCAGGATTCTCTAAATCATCCCAGACAGATGTCTATCCAGCCTCTGTTTGAAGACTTCCATTGAAGGAGAACTCACCACCTCTTGTGGCAGCCTGTTCCACTCATTGATCACCCTAACTGTCAAAAAGTTTTTTCTAATATCTAATCTGTGTCTCCTCCCATTCAGTTTCATCCCATTGCTTCTCGTCTTTCCTTGTATACCAAATTATGCTCCCGCTCATTTCTTTGGTTTTATTTTATTATTTCTACTTGATCCAGTAGAAGGTAAAATATACCCTTGAGTTACTAGTGGTCTTCTTGAACTTATGGTTCTCCAGGCAATGTAAAGCTCCAACTCCCAGACCATGGCTAAGTGGCTAAGGCAGAGTGACTTGATGATGCCTTCACTGCTGCAACTTTGGAAGAACTTCTTTACAATACTCATATATTTGTGTCTTGAGATTAATTCTCTCTTCCTTTATTTGCGAGCACTGACCACGTGTTTGCAAGTCCAGAACTTGGACTGTCAACCACCAGTCAATGATTGCTGGATATAAAACCATGATTTTTTTTTTATTATGATTATGATTACCTACCACCCATCGAAATCAATAATTGTTCACAGATTTCACTTGACAATCCTGAAGAGCCAAGAGCCATGATTGACACCACTGTCAGATACGGCTATTAAAAGAGGTTCTGAGCGGAGGACCCCTATACTTTCCTAATTTTAGCAGCCTTATTAGGTCATTGAACAAGAAGTTGTCTGATCCAGGCAACCGCTCACACTTTCCTCCAATTCACTCTGGTTTTCTTTGGAGATACTGACAAGTAGTAACATAATAATATGGAACCTTTGCTTTCCCTGCAAGAAATATTAATGATCAGTGTATAACTGAACCGTGATGTATTAAAGTTGCTTTTCAATTTGTTGGAGTTTTTTTTTTTACTTAAATGCATGTATTTGGCACCAAAAATCATTTTTGTAATTGGGTTTATCAACAATTTTGCATTTTGCACCATTTGGCTTTTACAGGCTCTCTGTTTCCCTCCACATTCAACTTTGTTGTAGTCTGTGGCCATAAATCACTTGAGAATAGCTAAAAAAAAGTTACAAACAACCCATCAGACTGTTATAGCGAGCTCACTGACAGATTCTCATTTAACTCATTCTGCAACCTTGAATAAACAGTGCATCACGGACAATTTAGAAAACAAATGGTCAGATCTTTTAATGAAATTGATATTTACCCCTAATTACATTCATTTAAGTAAAAAAAAACTCCTAAAAGGTGTACATCCTCTATAACTATGAATCATGTACTGACCATGGTTACTTAGGGAATATCCATCAATGCTATCCTTTTTGTTGAGAATTGGGAGAATTAGGTAAGATCAATGTAATGGAGTTCTAGGTTTTCATTGGTGAATCTATAATAAAACATTACAGTATTGCATAAATAGAGTTATTTCTGGCTGTTGATAGCATCAACATATTCCATATCATTGTACAAAGACTGATGACATAACCTGTCCATGACAAGCTCACAGTCCTAAATCTCTGTCTCAAGTAGACCCTTGAGGGCTAATTTACCTATCACTATAGAAAATCCATGCAGACTAAAGGAGAATTTACAGACCTTTTACACGTAGACACAAACTTGTAAAAATCAGCGTCAATCAGCAATAAAGTGAGATTAAGCATTCACAAATCCTGCATTTTTATGTAAAGCAATAATATGCTGTTACAATATTCTTAAAGGGAATCTGATTGAAAAAGTTATCAATGAAGAGTTTTTCTAAGAAACCCTAATTTCATATAATTTATAAAGGAATTCTGAGTCAACAGATTGAGGTCCCTTTAGGACACTTATTGGGACCCAACTTAGGACCCTTTAACACAAAGAACAATCTTCAGCTAATCTGCTTACTTCATGGACAGTTCATTGATTTCAAAACCGTCCAATACCTTATGTCCCCTGAGGTGGCGCAGTAGGTGAATTGAACAGTGGCTAACCTGGTTCTATCACAGTATACAGCTGAATGCTGAAAGTCTCAGAAGCAAAAGATAAGATATGTTGTTATGCAAAGACTCAATGTAAACTCCCAGGATCCATAATATCATTATTAAATGATTACTTAAAACATATATATATATACTGTATATATATATATAATAGAAAAGGCAGATAGGACTTAATTAAATGCACGTGGCTAGCTTTTACTAAGATCCAGGAGATGGGTTCTCCCTATGTCAGTCTGCTGGATGTAGTGCAGAGTGGAGTGTGCTGGAGCTGGTGAGTGACCAGCCAAAATACGAGCTGTTGAAGGGAGAGAGACAAGCTGAATGGAGACTGCATGGGTCAGCTAGGAAAGCTGAGCAGCCTGAATGTTGGAGCTTCAGAGAACCATGTGGAAGCTGCAGTCTCTTCAGTGTGAACTATACAAGGAGATAATTCTGTCTGGTGCTGGAACATGCTGGAGCCCAGGCTGAAGGTGATACCATAACTGGTGGGAGCATATGTCTTCTGTGAGTAAAGATTGCTGCGGGAGAAAGGACTGTAATCTGGTTGGGTGAGCCCGCACTGACATATATAAATGAACTGTATATATATACCAACCTCCTTCCATTTGTTTCTAACTTTTGATCAAAGGCAAATCCAGGAGTAACTATATTATCAGTAAAATGAGCATTATCATAAGACATTGCAATGACAGAAGCCCATTCAAGTACTAGTATTCTTCAGAAATCCTATATTTCCTACTACAATGTATTCTAATTCTTCATGAAAAAAAGGTCAATGCAAACCTCCCCTATTAGCGAACTCAAACGCTTTCACGTCTGGCTAAAGATAAGATACCTATTCTATTAACAATCATCCATCCTTGCCATTCACCATTTAATTCTAAAGAACTGTCTAGTAACAGGTCATAGGCATCGCTTTCTCTCAGAGTTACAGGTATCGTCCAATGTTCTTTACAACCTTACAAGTATTCTAAAAAAGAGATTTCTGGATCTTTAAGAGTTAATCGCTGCCTCTTAATACATGTCTACATGCTGCATGGGGGGCTAAGCTGTTCCCTAACGCAACCTTGCAGAATGCATTTATCATGGTCTGGCTATTAACTCTGTCCTGTCTGCAGTGTATTAATATTCCTTAGATCTTACACTATGATCCACAATTAATACAAATATTTGCTCAGATGTGTCAAAGGAGATTCCTCCAAGAAACCTTGAGAATAATTAAAATGCTACATAAGGTTAAGCAATAAAGAGAACACATTTCTTTTAATTAGTCTTAGTTGTCTTTGGGAAAGGTTGTCTACTAATGCGTCCATGAAGGAAAAAGAATACTACAGTCCACATCATCGTATTAACACAAGACTAATATCTGGAAAACTCATCCACCAAGCAAAGCTGCTAGATGCATTCACAAGCAATTCATCAAAATTACCAAAAAATGTCAAGATCTGGTTGTTGCCTTCATGCATATATATCTGCCTGGGGTATTCAGTATCATAGAGCATATCTTACCTTCAAGCCATAAGACTCAGCAGGAATGGTGCATCACAACCTCGTGACTGCTAGATCCACCTGACTTTTTGGGTTCTTGTAGTTCTTAGGGAGTTACCATAATCAATGAGATGAAGTCCATGTAGCAGAAAAGTCCCATCTACAAAGAGTAAATGTGAAGGACCATCAGATACAAAGTATTCAAAGGAAACCAAGGAGGCTTGAAAGCATCAAACTTTGCTTCTGGAGTCAGGGCTGACCTAACACTGATTCCTTCTTCCAAAATACTTGGAAAAGAAAACTTTAAGAAGCATCCAGGATTTTATTGCATAACCTAAGGAGCATATATTAGGTCATTAGTTCTCAATAGTTGAGGTGCTTTATTCTTGGATATCCACCTGCACCATAGATATCAGCAATCACTTCTTAAGGAAATGTTTTCTTTCTGTTGTAGATAAAAAAAGACTTAATATTTTCCAGTAACAGCAGGAAAAAAAAGGAAAATCAGATGGGATGGCTTATACTACGAGCAAAGGAAGCAGACATTGAGCAGTGAGCTGTGGACAGCTCCTCTGGAGGAGATGGGATCTCTTATGCTAGAGCAGAGAAATGGCCATTCAGCACTAGGATGTGGACAGCTCCCTGGAGCTCCCAGGTACAGAGGAGGAGTCCACTCCAGACAGATCCCCTACTTCTCTCATTCATTGCCTGCTGTAGTCCCTCCTTTTATATCATTCCTGCATTTACACAGTCCACCCTTTCCAACACATTTCCCCACTTACCATTGAGCTCAATCTGAATCTTCTCTTCCCAATTATTCATTAGAAGAATAAAACACCAACCCCTGACTTAATCTAATAAATCCATGCGGCTGTTCCTGTCTTATAGGAGCGCTCCACACCTCCCTGCAGATTCCCCACCTTTCTCTTTGCAAAGAATCTTTTGTCATTTTTTTTCTTACATTTGCATTACAGCAATTCTCCTGGGTGTCTTTGAATTGATGCTTTTTTGCTGTTGTTGTTGTTTTGCACTTTTCTTTGCTTTATAAACTTCCTGTGTTATTTCATAAATGTGATTTTACAGGAGGAGAAGAGTAAAATGCTGCTGTGCTCTATCCACAGCAGATCACAGGTTATAAAGCCAATGCTCTGCCTCTGCCTTCATTAGCTGCACAGTATAGCCCCCTGGATAAAATCAAGTGAGGGGGATGTTGACTTGTATCCATAATCACAAGAGCAGACCAGATTACTCTTGAGGCTAAACAGAGGAAACTGGTTAAAATCAAGACAAGAGCAGCTCTGCACAATGCAAACCTCAGCTGAGCCTCACTGCCTGCTCAGGAGCAAGGAGACTGGTGAGATATATCTGTGCCTGCTTGTTACACTTTGTGGAGGAAAGTCATGTACTGGATACATTTTAATTACTTTTGTTTGTTTGTTTTAATAATAGTATCACATATATTTTTGCATTGTTGCTATTTCTTCTGTAATAAGAGATATAATATTATATTAATATAATAATAAATTGCATTATGTTCTATGTAATTATATATATATATAATGATTTATAAATTGTTTGTATGTATTACATATACATATGTTTATGTTATAATATATATGTATATAATAGTAATATAATTTTATAATATATATAATAAAATATATATATGGAAATTAAGTAATCCTATATATGTTATTATTATTTTCTCCTTATATATAATGAAAATAATAATAATATATGAAGGAAAAATACATAAAAAAGGCATAAAATGTATATATATAAATATATATATATATATATATATATATATTATTATATATATATATACATATATATATTATTATATATATATATATATATATATATATATATATATATATATATATATATATATATATATATATAGGAACCAGTGTCTTGAATGAGCAGAAAATGTTTACAGGAATGTTCACATCCACACCAGGGCTTTCTGAATTCAGATGATTATCCACCATGTAACACCATGTTTTTTTTTTAAAGTCCGCTCTCAATGTCTTCTATTATTAATAGAGGTTGTGTGTTGTACTGATCTTACACAAAGCTACGTTTCCCCTACATATCCACGGTGTCACACCACTAGGAGGGACTTAGGAGATTACTGTGTACTGTATATTTATTGGGCTCTTATGTATAAGCAGTATTCATTACCCTTCTAAAATCCCTCTAGTGGCGGATACAGGAAGACAATATATAGCATACGCTGGGGATTTCAAGCTCCGAGTGAACATGCTTCTCTGTCCAATACTTAATACATACAGAAATTAACCTGCACAGAATTTGTACCCAATTTAAATAAAAAAAAAATGATGGTAATGTTTTGAATTATGCTCCAGACCTGTCTCACAATGAGTGGAGCAGGCAGGACAGTATGACCACAACTTGAATTTCTGTCCGTGAGAAAGGGATGAAGAAAAGTCTGAATTGCTGCTGTTTGTATTCATACATCACATATGGATTTGTAAATAATAAATAAACATAGAAGTGAATCCACTGGATTATGTCATCCATCAGCCTTTATTCTCTGCCTCTATCTGCATTGCTGCGACATATCACATAATAATGCCCATATTTTGCTGATGACAGATACAGGAGCTTCCACTGATGAGAGGGTCAGGATGAAAATAATGGTATATTTCGGCAATTCTTTATGCAGGACCTGTCTATCTTTTATTGCTCTTATTTCCCAAGGGCTTTATTCTGTTTTCTTTTTTACAATCTTTGGCAGTTATAATTAATGTTTGTATTGTTTGCATACAAGAATGTGTGTTTCAGATGGAAGTCGTAGCCAGCTGCCCCATTCCATTGTATGTACACAGGCTTTACAAGGTAATGTGTTGCCAGAAAATTATCTATCATTTGTTTAAAATTTTCATGTGAAATCTATTTTTTAAAATTTCCCTATCACTGCCTATATTACAAAAAGAAAGGAATCTTGCAATTTCTTACACTGATCAATAAGTCTAATATTAGACTCACACTTTGTGTTGCCTACATATAACTTTTAAGCAGTCCTCTCAACATTATAGACATGATTATACTGATTGATACCACAAGAATGGCAAGAATCAGATTAGCTAAAGCTGACAATGAATTAAGGCTTGCAAGAGATGTCAAAAGCAATAAAAAAGGATTTTGGGGATATGTCAAAAGTAAAAGAAAAGTCAAAGATGCTATAGGATTTTTACAGGATGAAAATTATGAAATGGTAAGAAAAGATGTTGAGAAGCCTGAACTTTTAAATTCCTATTTTGCATCTGTTTTCTCTCAGAAAGGAAATGTAACATCAACTGATCTTCACTGTCCTATTAAGGGAATAGAAGAATCCAGGATATCTATAAACAGAAAAATAGTGAGGAAACACTTAGCTAACATAAATGAATTCAAGTCTCCAGGTCCAGATGAATTACACCCCAGAGTATTGAAGGAGATAGCAGAAGAAATTTTTGAACCACTCTCCATAATCTTTGAAAATTTTTGGAGAACAGGAGAAGAGCAAATGTTGTTCCTATCTTCAAAAAGGGGAAGAAAGTGGACCCAGGGAACTATAGGTCGGTGAGTCTGACATCTATACCAGGAAAGATCTTTGAACAAATTATTAAACAACATGTATGTAAGTACCTGGACAAGAATGAAGTGTTTAACCAGAGTCAGCATGGGTTTGTAACTAATAAGTCATGTCAGACTAATTTAATTTCCTTCTATGACAGAATAAGTGACTGGGTGGATCAGGGAAATGCTGTAGATATAGTATATCTTGACTTCAGCAAAGCATTTGACAAAGTATCTCACACAATCCTTATTGAAAAAATGACTAATTATGGAATGGACAAGGCAACTGTTAGGTGGATTCATAACTGGCTTAGTGATACGACCCAAAGAGTGGTAATAAATGGCTGCACATCCAGTTGGAAGAATGTATCAAGTGGGGTACCACATGGCTCTGTCTTGGGCCCTGTATTGTTCAACATCTTTATCAATGATTTAGATGAAGGAATTGATGATAAACAGATTAAATTTGCCGATGACACAAAGGTAGGAGGGGTAGCTAATATTAGAGAAGAGAGAGAGGATTCAAAAAGATATAAATAAACTGGAGCAGAGGGCAGCAACTAACAGAATGGTTTTTAACAGGGAAAAATGCAAAGTACTACATCTGGGAGATAAAAATGAAAAAAGTGTGTACAGAATGGGAAGAATAGGGCTAAGCAACAGCACATGTGAAAAAGACTTGAGTGTACTAATAGATCACAGACTGAACATGAGTCAACAGTATGATGCAGCAGCAAAAAAGGCAAATACAATTCTAGGATGCATTAACAGAAGCATACAGTCTAGTTCACGAGAAGTCATTATTGCTCTCTACTCCTCTTTGGTCAGACCTCATCTGGAATACTGTGTCCAGTTTTGGGCACCACATTTTAAAAAAGACATCAACAAACTGGAGCAAGTTCAGAGAAGAGCAACCAGAATGGTGTCCGGTCTGCAAACCATGTCCTATGAGGAACGGTTACAGGATTTGGGAATGTTTAGCTTGCAAAAAAGAAGACTGAGAGGAGACTTAATAGCTGTCTACAAATATCTCAAGGGCTGTCACATTGTAGAAGGATCATCTTTATTCTCATTTGCACAAGGAAATATATAAAATGGATAACACCATATCCACCATTCACAATAGGTGATGACACAGCTCACCTCCTCCTCCTGTACAATGACTGATAACACCTCTGTATACAGTAGATAACACAGGATCCACCATTCACAATAGGTGATGTCACAGCTCACCTCCTCCTGTACAATGACTGATAACACCTCTATATACTGTAGATAACACAGGAGCCATCATTCACAATAGGCGATGTCACATCTCACCTCCTTCTAATGTACAATGACTGATAACACCTCTATATATACAGTAGATAACACAGGATCCACTATTCACAATAGGTGATGTCACAGCTCACCTCCTCCTCCTGTACAATGACTGATAACACCTCTATATACAGTAGATAACACAGGATCCACCATTCACAATAGGTGATGTCACAGCTCACCTCCTCCTGTACAATGACTGATAACACCTCTATATACAGAATATAACACAGGATCCACCATTCACAATAGGTGATGTCACAGCTCACCTCCTCCCCCTCCTGTACAATGACTAATAACACCTCTATATATACAGTAGATAACACAGGATCCACTATTCACATTAGGTGATGTCACAGCTCATCTCCTCCTGTACAATGACTGATAACAACTCTATATACAGTAGATAACACAGCATCCACCATTCACAATAGGTGATGTCACAGCTCACCCTCCTCCTCCTGTACAATGACTGATAACATTTCCATATACAGTAGATAACACAGGATCCACTATTCACAATAGGTGATGTCACAGCTCACATCCTCTTTCTGTACAATGACTGATAACACCTCTATATACAGTAGATAACACAGGATCCACTATTCACAATAGGTGATGTCACAGCTCACATCCTCTTTCTGTACAATGACTGATAACACCTCTATATACAGTAGATAACACAGGATCCACCATTCACAATAGGTGATGTCACAGCTCACCTCCTCCTGTACAATGGCTGATAACACCTCTATATACAGTAGATAACACAGGATCCACTATTCACAATAGGTGATGTCACAGCTCATCTCCACCTGTACAATGAAAGATAACACCGCTATGTACAGTAGATAATACAGAATCCACCATTCACAATAGGTGATGTCACAGTTCATCTCTTCCTCCTCCTTTTGTACAATGGCTGATAACACCTCTATATACAGTAGATAACACAGGATCCACCATTTACAATGGGTGATGTCACAGCTCATCTTCGCCCCTTCCCTGCACACATCACAAAGTCCTTGATACAAGCTCAGAAGCTGAGTCCGCATCTTTCCAGCAGATGATGGTTGTGCTATTTAGCCATCATCTGCCTCTAAGAGCTGCCAGTGGAACTCAGCTTTGCCCACAGCTGTTAACATTCTAAATGGGGTGGAAGTAATGAAAACTAAAAAAAAAACCCTGTAAAATTGCTATGTAGGGAAGGGGTTAAAGGGAACCATGCAGAGGATACATATGCTACCTGAACCATGGACAGCATGTATGATTCCAGCCATGTATGTTACTTTAGAGGTTGGGACCAAGCCTCAATAGCTGACAGGTCACTCCATATAAGCACATGGAGGAATAGACCTGTCACTCCAGATGAGCTGGCAGGGAGAAGTCAGGAAGGACCAGCCTTTCTGACTAGCCTCCCTTGTGGTTTAGTCTCTGGACTGCCTGTAAAGTATGTGTTTGTGAAGTCATGACAAGCACGCTAGGTTGGGACTACTTGTGGTCAGAAGTCCTGTCCCGAAATTTAGATGCCTTGAGTTTCACCGCACGGTGGTAGTAAGAAAAGGCGCTGACGACCGTAAGGGGGAAAGTGAGTGGAGAGATGAGTATAAGGCTACATGCACATGGACTCTTTTTTAGGCTGGTGGCTTTTTTAGGGGCATCCTGCCCAGAAGGCAGATGAAACAGTGCTCTATCAGATTTACATAATATGCAGCAATGTTAAAACGACATTACTGTGCACATGTTCAGTATTTTATCACTCCTTTTAACTACCTCAAGGTACGGAAACCCTGAAGCAGTAAAAAAGAAGTGACATGCTCATTCTTTAGGTGGCTACCATGCTGTGATGGTCTTTGGTTAGGAAGGGTCGACTCAAACTGTCCATGGATCTGGGACAAGAACCATCACTGTACTCTTGAAGGTAGAGGGGCCCGAGTCTCAGACCCTACTATGCTCCTGTTAAACCCTGATTTATACCCTCCACCGCCCCATGAGGCACAGGACAGAAATGTAAGGTAAAGAAAACACAAAGACAAAACAGGGATAGCAGAAAACCTCTATCATACAAAAGCACTAACCAACAATAGGGAGGAGGATAGGGACAGGGAGGAATAAACTAAATGGAAACAGGGACCAGGAGATAAACATACATGTACTATAGCAAACTACAGAACACTACAACCAACAACTATACTCCAACTGCATAGCCTTAGCGCACAGCATAAGATGACAAATCTTTCACCAGCAGGGATAAGAAGGTCTGATCAGTTTAGAAAGAATTACCAGACCCGAAGCAGCAGAAGTGGCGCTGCATGTTTCTGACCAGCATAGAAAGGGTCGTTAACCTCTTCAGCACCAGAAAAAAGTAAATCCTCTTAATATTGGACATAAATCACACCATCTGTAAAGAAGCTCTGCGATTCATTAGCCAATGTGACCGTCTAACTCCAGGTCTTCCAGGGGAACGTGACAGCGGCTTCTGCTCTCTATACTTCACAGTGTATAGTAAAAGATGCCAACATAATAAGGGGCATTCGATTTTCAGAGAGTTCATTTTCTGCACATCAAATTTTACAGTAAAATCAGATGCGAATTTTTATGAATTTGAAACTGGTCAGATGCGCTCTTCTCTAGGTATAATGCAGTGTATCTATTTTGCGGGAGTGTTAATGCTATATATATTGTATTTTTATCACATTAATGTCCAATTAATAAATTACCTCCCTACTTGCTGGGAGAGAGGCATCCCTTTAAATACAAATATATCACAACAAGCAATTTACCTAAATCTTGGTAATAAACAGAAATGCCAAAATATAATAAATAACACTTTTTATTAACAAAATTTATAAAATCAGTAATGAAGTCTGAAACAACAATACAACCAGGGAAATATACCATAGAATCCACGTTTTTTAAAGGGAATCACCTGTAGCTAAATAATGAATGAAAGAGATGCAAAAAATAAATCAAATACTGGTCTGAGGCAACTTGAGCATAGTCCCACTATATCATGCACTACAAAAAACCAGATATCCGAGATATAAATTGCAATCTCCACAAGGAGTTATAAAACACGCAGAAGGCATGAACATATGTCAAATGAAATCCAATACGGGCATCTATGAAAAACACACAGCTGTGTATATAATCATTATTGCAAACATAAAGTGCTTTGGTGCAGAAACCTACTCCTAAAATTGCACTATGCCCGGTATCTTTTAGTCAACAATAAATGGCACAACATACTAACTGCAAATGGTAAAAAATAATAATAGCTACCTGTTGATGACACGTGGATTTCCTGGCGTCCCTGCTACCCCGACGCGCGTTTCGCAATCCTTCTTCGGGAGGCGTGTCGGGGTAGGGGATACGTCAGGTTTAAATACCCACAGTCAGCCTTTCAATTGGTTATGTAAATGTCTGTGCTGTTTCAATTGGCCAAGACATGCTGATACATATAAAATAACATAAATCAACATACCAGACATCAGCTGAGTATCGGAAATATTGTAATGGTGTGGACACATTCAAAATTGAGTGTTTATAAACATACCAATCAAAATACCGGATGAACCACATACGACATCCTAGAGCTTTAAGGCGCATGCGCCGGCATACCATCCTGTATGGCTAATGGAGGATAGGAGGCGCGGCCATGGGAGGAATGATTAAGTAAAAGAGAAAAGAACTACCGCAGTAATGCACACTACTCAGATAATGGAAAGTAGAAAAACAGTCAATTTTATTGGTATACAAAGAGTAAAGTAAAACACAAGTAAAATCAGAGTGACTCTGGTCCCAAACGCCCGCCCCTAACCATGATCAAGGTATATAATGAATAATGTCTCAAAAATAACAAAAACATGAAAAATAACTAGAAAAACATATGATCATAAAATGAACATTTGAAAATATGTAATGGTCCACCTAAGATGAGAGAACCTGTATGGATAGCAGAAAAAATATATTAATGATACAAAAAATATATCAAATAATTATAAGCAAGTCCAAATAAGGGGTAAAATAGTCCCCCACCTGTGAACTGAAAAGATGGCTCCAAATCAATAAATGTGAAGAGAAGCAAAAGCCATGAAAAAATCCACTAGCACATGATATAAACCAAAACAAACCTCATGATAAAGGCATGAGTGAGCAAACGGGCAGTCAGGACCACAGGACACCAAGGTCCCACGCGTTACGCCGCAGCCTGTGCGGCTTCCTCAGGGAAAGTCATGGGAGGAATGATGTGACATCACAAAGGACGCACATCCTCCAACATGTTCGCCGCACATCTAATCCCAAGCAGATTTGGCCACCTGCAGACGCGCACTGCTCAGGATGTCAAGTGGTTGGTAAGTATGCACTCATCCGTGAGTTCGAATCATCATTTTTTTTGATTAGCAACAAATTACAATTTATCCATAACATATACCAATGAAACACAAACTTGATAATACAATCAAGGGCAAGTAATAATAGATATAATATTACAATTTTCGCAAATATAACAACCCAGATATTATAGTCAGGATCTAAATGTCATCTTCTTAATCAGCATTGGAGCTTGATCTTCTTAAATGCATATCCTTCTTTCTCATTTAAATGATGCCAAAAATGCCGCTCATCCTACTAGTCCTGATTTTATGGGCATTAATATTATTGGAAAACTGAAAAAAACTAAAAAAATAATTAGTGAATAACAAAAACATATAACTACAAATAATGAAAACCATTAAAAATCCCCTACCCCCCTTACTACAATTGCCATCTAAATTTAACAAAGGTCACAAAATGTCAGAACAATATTTTTAATGGTTTTCATTATATTATTCCTCCCATGGCCGCGCCTCCTATCCTCCATTAGCCATACAGGATGGTATGCCGGCGCATGCGCCTTAAAGCTCTAGGATGTCGTATGTGGTTCATCCGGTATTTTGATTGGTATGTTTATAAACACTCAATTTTGAATGTGTCCACACCATTACAATATTTCCGATACTCAACTGATGTCTGGTATGTTGATTTATGTTATTTTATATGTATCAGCATGTCTTGGCCAATTGAAACAGCACAGACATTTACATAACCAATTGAAAGGCTGACTGTGGGTATTTAAACCTGACGTATCCCCTACCCCGACACGCCTCCCGAAGAAGGATTGCGAAACGCGCGTCGGGGTAGCAGGGACGCCAGGAAATCCACGTGTCATCAACAGGTAGCTATTATTATTTTTTACCATTTTGCAGTTAGTATGTTGTGCCATTTATTGTTGACTAAAAGATACCGGGCATAGTGCAATTTTAGGAGTAGGTTTCTGCACCAAAGCACTTTATGTTTGCAATAATGATTATATACACAGCTGTGTGTTTTTCATAGATGCCCGTATTGGATTTCATTTGACATATGTTCATGCCTTCTGCGTGTTTTATAACTCCTTGTGGAGATTGCAATTTATATCTCGGATATCTGGTTTTTTGTAGTGCATGATATAGTGGGACTATGCTCAAGTTGCCTCAGACCAGTATTTGATTTATTTTTTGCATCTCTTTCATTCATTATTTAGCTACAGGTGATTCCCTTTAAAAAACGTGGATTCTATGGTATATTTCCCTGGTTGTATTGTTGTTTCAGACTTCATTACTGATTTTATAAATTTTGTTAATAAAAAGTGTTATTTATTATATTTTGGCATTTCTGTTTATTACCAAGATTTAGGTAAATTGCTTGTTGTGATATATATTGTATTTTGCAGTGTTGTAGGGTGGCAATTACTGAGCGTCCTGCACTGGAAGTAAATCATGAGTTAAATGGAGATAATGTGCATGATGTCTCTTTGATATATGAATATTGTGCTTTGATTACTCGCCATTAATTGTATTTTTTTTTTTGCTCTGCATCAATAAAATATCTGAGTTTATTTCAGGTTACAGAATTGTTCAATTCTTGTGACATCCAAATCGCGCCTGTGAATGGATTTAATGCTGCTTTTCTGTAGCTTGTGTGGGCAGAGTGATTATCTGAGAATTTAATGACAAAGGAAATTTGAAGTTGGTAACTGCGGAGGATTTTGAAGTGAAGGTGTTTTGGGCTTAAAATAAAATGATTTGCAGATCGAAGTCTGAAAGACTGAAAGACAAGAGGCAAGTATATAAATATATGTGGCTTCTATGATACATAGTATGTGATGCAAATAGCTTGTAACTGAAGAGTGCATGAATTATGGAACATATGCACAAAGAGTCTCTTGCCAGTCCATCAGTATACACTTTAACTAAGTTTCGATGGCATTGTGTCTGATGCACAACATATAAATGGATTGTGACATAGGCTACATATACACTGCTCAAAAAAATAAAGGGAACACTCAAATAACACATCCTAGATCTAAATGAATGAAATATT
Source organism: Oophaga sylvatica (assembly GCA_033576555.1). Taxonomy (NCBI): domain Eukaryota; kingdom Metazoa; phylum Chordata; class Amphibia; order Anura; family Dendrobatidae; genus Oophaga; species Oophaga sylvatica. The sequence goes on from JARQOD010000003.1 coordinate 370,988,975, forward strand.
CTCATTGAATGCTTTGTTCTGTACAAAGTTGAATGTGCTATCAACATAATCACAGAAAAATCATCAATGGAAATCAAATTTTTGAACCAATGGAGGCCTGGATTTGGAGACTCCCAAAATGAAAGTGGAAAGAAGTCAAAATGAAAATCAAAACAAGACAAAATTAAAGTGGAAACAAGTCAAAATGATGATCAGTATTGTGTGTGGCCTCCACGTGCCTGTATGACCTCCCTACAATGGCTGGGCATGCTCCTGATGAGGTTGAGGATGTTCTCCTGAGGGATCTCCTCCCAGACCTGGACTAAAGCATCCGTCAACTCCTGGACAATCTGTGGTGCAACGTGACATTGGTGGATGGAGCGAGACATGCTGTCCCAGATGTGCTCAATCGGATTCAGGTCTAGGAAACGGGCAGGCTAGTCCATAGCTTCAATGCCTTCATCTTGCAGGAACTGCTGATACACTCCAGCCACATGAGGTCTGGCATTGTTCTGCATTAGGAGGAACCCAGGGCCAACCGCACCAGCATATGGTCTCACAAGGGGTCTGAGGATCTCATCTCGGTACCTAATGGCAGTCAGGCTACCTCTGGTGAGCACATGGAGGGCTGTGTGACCCTCCAAAGAAATGCCAACCCACACCATTACTGACCCACTGCCAAACTGGTCATGATGAAGGACAATGCCAGACCTGATGTGGCTGGAGTGGAGTTTCCACAATTCTATAGATAGGACAGGTGCCTTGGTTTTGCATAATGACGGTCAAGACACTGCTGCCCTATCTATAGAATTGTGGAAACAGTAATAAAACACTTATCCCAATTATCCAGGGAAAGTGAAAAATCACAATATTTATGTACAATTTTCTGCAAGGCTTGACACTTCAATTTATTGATAAGAGCTGCTATTATATGATTTTTCTCCCAGGATCTAGAAGTACAACGTCTTATAACTGTTTTACTAAACTCAGTTCTTGCTCGCAGGGGACAATAAAAGTTTTTTGTAAAAAATAGAAAAGAAACTGTGAACACATAACTTACGATTGTATCCTTCACTGTTAGAATGTTTTGACAGTAAACTTGATGTACAATTGCTTCATAACATGCTCAGAGGTCATATGCTATGGGTAATATATGTCCCTGAAAACTCAAATTAGGCCAAGGACTGACCATCAAAACCTTTCAGTTTAAAAGATTAAGAAATGGGTGGATTATCGGTTATCCAAATTTACATGGATTAAAGTGGTATTCCCATCTCCAACATCCTATCCCAATATGCAGTAGGTGTAATATTCATAATATTACAAAATACCACCAATTAGAAATTTAGTGTAGTTCTTCTGATTAGTTATGTCGCTTACCTCATGGGCAGGGAAATGCAGTAACTTAGATATTGATCTGTAACATGTTCAAAAGTGATATCTTAGCGGTAACATATGTCTATGAAAACTCAAATTAGGCCTGGGACTGGGCAGCAAAACTTTTTTGTTTAATAGATTTTGGATTAAGAAATGGGTGGTTGATCGTCCCATCTCCAAGATCCTTTCCCAATATGTCACCAGCAAAGCACCCCCACATCATCACACCTCCTCCATGCTTCACGGTGGGAACCAGGCATGTAGAGTCCATCCGTTCACCATTTCTGCGTGCAAAGCAGTAATCAAAGCAAAAGGTGGCTACTTTGAAGAACCTAGAATATAAGACATATTTTCAGTTGTTTCACACTTTTTTGTAAAGTGTAATGTATAATTCCACATGTGTTATTTTATAGTTTTGATGCCTTCAGTGTGAATATACAATTTTCATAGCCATGAAAATACAGAAAAATCTTTCAATGAGAATGTGTGTCCAAACTTTTGGTCTGTACTGTATATAAAGGCTAAAAAAGGTCTACAATCAAACAGTCTTCTTTCGTCCGATAATGACTCTCTCACTAAGTGTACGTGAAAGTGTGGGGAACGGCTCTAAAATACTCTGTGTCTGTCTACTTCTTCTTACTAATGCACTTTTAAAATAAATAATAAACATCTACTCTAAGGATCTGGGCTCTTTCCTTTTATTTCTCTCTTGTACCAGGACTCCTCCGCCAGTTTCTCATGTAGGGACCTCACTGTCCGCTGAACCAAACGCAACATATAGGTATAAAAGAGAATGTTGGGTTCGGGTCAGGAGATATCAGAGATACATGCTCTGACTCTGACCTAATGATACATTCACAGATCCATGTCATTATTTACATGCAACAAAAATGGATGTTGTATTTTTCTTAAAAGTCATTTTCTTTAAGCCAAGTTATCACAAGCCTAATGCCTGGTCCGGCAGCAGCTCTCCAGACCCCAACATAGAGCCGCATATGTGTCTGATATGTGTGGTGATGTCAATTCAACAGCTCTCAGCCAGGCGCAGCTCATACTATCTACATCGACAAAGCTGCTGAGCTCAGTGACCGGCCGCAGCGCTGTCCATATAAAGTCAATGTTGCAACCTGTATATAATCACTGGAGCTAGACAAGAGAGACAATGTTGGACCTGGGGAGGGTAGGTAAAGTGTGATTTAACTAACTGAGCCGGCAGGCAAACATTTTCTGAAAGTGGACAACCCCTTTAACAGTCAAAGAAAGAGGTGTGATCCAGCAGGAAATAATATAGTTAAAAGACAAAATTTATTAGTCCATATACAAAAATGTCCTGTTGGTGTACTAAAATAATGTTATCATAAATATGCACATAACAGCATAATGGACATGTATAGCATCAGCATCTATCTATTATCTATTTATCTGTCTATCTATCTATTATCTATCTATCTATCTATCTATCTATCTATCTATCTATCTATCTATCTATCTATCTATCTATCTATCTATCTATCTATCTATTATCTATCTGTCATCTATCTATCATGTATCTATCTATCTATCTATCTATCTATCTATCTATCTATCTATCTATCTACAGTTAGGTCCATAAATATTTGGACAGAGACAACATTTATCTAATTTTGGTTCTAGACATTACCACAATGAATTTGAAACAAAACAAATCAGATGCAGTTGAAGTTCAGACTTTCAGCTTTCATTTGAGGGTATCCACATTAAAATTGGATGAAGGGTTTAGGAGTTTCAGCTCCTTAACATGTGCCACCCTGTTTTTAAAGGGACCAAAAGTAATTGGACAAATGACTCCAAGGCTATTTCATGGACAGGTGTGGGCAATCCCTTTGTTATGTCATTCTCAATTAAGCAGATGAAAGGGCCGGAGTTCATTTGAGGTGTGGTGTTTGCATTTGGAAGGTTTTGCTGTGAAGGAAACATGTGGTCACAGGAGCTCTCCATGCAGGTGAAACAAGCCATCCTTAAGCTGCAAGAACAGAAAAAAACCCATCCAAGAAATTGCTACAACATTAGAAGTGGCAAAATCTACAATTTGGTACATCCTGAGAAAGAAAGAAAGCACTGGTGAACTCATCAATCCAAAAAGACCTGGGAGCCCACGGAAGACAACAGTGGTGGATGATCGCCGCATACTTTCTTTGGTGAAGAAGAACCCGTTCACAACATCAACTGAAGTCCAGAACACTCTCAGTGAAGTAGGTGTATCTGTCTCTAAGTCAACAGTAAAGAGAAGACTCCATGAAAGTAAATACAAAGGGTTCACATCTAGATGCAAACCATTCATCAATTCCAAAAATAGACAGGCCAGAGTTAAATTTGCTGAAAAACACCTCCAGAAGCCAGCTCAGTTCTGGAAAAGTATTCTATGGACAGATGAGACAAAGATCAACCTGTACCAGAATGATGGGAAGCCAAAAGTTTGGAGAAGAAAGGGAACGGCACATGATCCAAGGCACACCACATCCTCTGTAAAACATGGTGGAGGCAACGTGATGGCATGGCCATGCATGGCTTTCAATGGCACTGGGTCACTTGTGTTTATTGATGACATAACAGCAGACAAGAGTAGCCGGATGAATTCTGAAGTGTACCGGGATATACTTTCAGCCCAGATTCAGCCAAATGCTGCAAACTTGATTGGACGGCGCTTCATAGTACAGATGGATAATGACCCCAAGCATACAGCCAAAGCTACACAGGAGTTCATGAGTGCAAAAAAGTGGAACATTCTTCAATGGCCAAGTCAATCACCAGATCTTAACCCAATTGAGCATGCATTTCACTTGCTCAAATCCAGACTTAAGAGGGAAAGACCCACAAACAAGCAAGACCTGAAGGCTGCAGCTGTAAAGGCCTGGCAAAGCATTAAGAAGGAGGAAACCCAGCGTTTGGTCATGTCCATGGGTTCCAGACTTAAGGCAGTGATTGCCTCCAAAGGATTCGCCACAAAATTTTGAAAATAAAAATATTTTGTTTGGGTTATGTTTATTTGTCCAATTACTTTTGACCTCCTAAAATGTGGAGTGTTTGTAAAGAAATGTGTACAATTCCTACATTTTCTAACACATATTTTTGTTCAACCCTTCAAATTAAACGTTACAATCTGCACTTGAATTCTGTTGTAGAGGTTTCATTTCAAATCCAATGTGGTGGCATGCAGAGCCCAACTCGCGAAAATTGTGTCACTGTCCAAATATTTCTGGCCCTGACTCTATCTATCTATCTATCTATCTATCTATCTATCTATCTATCTATCTATCTATCTATCTATCTATTATCTATCTATCTATGTGTTATCTATTATCTATCTATCTATCTATCTATCTATCTATCTATCTATCTATCTATCTATGTGTTATCTATTATCTATTATCTATCTATCTATCTATCTATCTATCTATCTATCTATCATCTATCAATCTATTATTTATTATCTATCTATCTGTCTATTCTCTATATATTATCTATCTATCTATCTATTATCTATCTGTCATCTATCTATTATCTATCTATCTATCTATCTATCTATCTATCTATCTATCTATCTATCTATCTATCTATGTGTTATCTATTATCTATCTATCTATCTATCTATCTATCTATCTATCTATCTATCTATCTGTCTATCTATCTATCAATCTATCTATCTATCTATCTATCTATTAGGTCAACAGCATTTTTGGTGCCAAAGATATTTCAACGAATTTAGGGTAACTTTGGGGTGCTGATTCTGAATATGTCATCAGTTTTGCTAGATTGGCTCTAGTTCTTGATATTTTCTGTAAAATGTGTAAAAAAATGACGTAATTTGCTACACGCGCATTAACTTTATTGATATTGTCATGAATACTATAAATTAAACAAAGTAAATGTTGATTATAGTTTATTTTAACTAGTTTTAGAAAGTAATCTTCAAAAATGAACAAGACATGAAAGATAGGAGACATTTAATCTCTGGAAAAGCGCTTTTTATATGATTTTCTTCTATGTGAGCTTTTCGGGCAGTCACGCTGTAGATTCCAGCAGTAATCAGCCATCATATGTCTGTCCCATCTGCCTTGGTACCTTTCCTCCATCACCATAATATCCTGATGAAATCTCTCCCCTTGTTCTTCGCTAAAATCTCCAAGATTTTCTGGAAATCTGTCCAAGTGACTGTGAAGATAATGCAATTTAATGCTCATGTGTACACCCAGATTTATAAATCTCAATAGCATGTTTTGTACCAGTTCTTCATAATTGTCTGCCTTTTTATTTCCCAAGAAGTTCTTCACTACCAACACAAAACTACACCATGCAGCAGCTTCCATGTCATTCATTTCCTTAGGAAAATTTGAATCTTTAATGAGTTTCCGAATTTGAGGACCATCAAAGATTCCTGCCTTCAGTTTTTCGCTACTAAGACCAGGGAAAGATCTGCAGATGTAAATGAAGCAATTACCATCTTTGTCTAATGCCTTGACGAACTGCTTCATTAATCCTAACTTTATGTGAAGTGGTGGTAGAATGATTTTTTCCCTGTCCACCAAAGGTTCGTTCACTATGTTTGATGCTCCTACTGTCAAGGTGTCCCTTGGAGGCCAATTCACTTTCTCCCAGTGCTGATGTTTTGCTCTACTATCCCACATGCAGATGAAGCAAGGATACTTTGTGTATCCACTTTGCTGTCCAAGTAAAAAGTTGACCATTTTTAAATCAACACATATCAGCCACGAATGTTCATGGTAGCACAGTTTCTCCAAGACCATTTTGACATTTTTGTATTGTTCTGCAAGTTTAGTTGAGTGAGCTACTGGAAGAGATGCACACTGATTGCCATTGTTCAACAAAACACATTTCAAACTCCTTTTAGAACTATCTATGAAAAGCCTCCAGTCTTCAGGACGATATACTTGTAAACCCATTTGCAGCATCAGGCCAGGAATATCCTTACAATATACAAGTAGGTCATCTTCACAGAAAAATTGAAGAAGTGCTTCTTCTCTGGTCCTGTAAGATGTAATTTTAGTTCCAGGCGTCAGACAATTTTTCTCACTTAGCCTGGAAGCTAAAAGTTCAGATGCACTTTTTGAGAGGTTGAGGTCTCTTATTAGATCGTTGAGCTCTCCTTGGGTAAATTGCGTAGGTGTTCTGAAACTTCCTTCATATTCTGGTTCACTTCCAGAACTAATGCTTAGCTCCATACCCTGCATTTCATCATCATCAGGTGGGGGAAGGTCAGGTAACATGGTAAACACAGGTACAGGCACATCTTCACAATGAGGGACAGGCCTTCTTGCAGATTCCATGTTAGGATACTCCCATTTTCGTTTCTTATGCTTATTGAATCCTTGCACTTGGTCATCATGATGATTTTTTTGCTCGCTCCACACCATTGGAACACCAAATTTGAAGCTTTTTCTTTGTCCTTTGCTCCATTTTCGTAATAATTCGATACATGCTTTGCACACTATGTGTGGTGCCCAAAACTTGTCTTGGTCCCCAAGCATAACCCCAAAATAGGCCAAATACACTTTTTTTATGAAGTATGTTATGTTTCTTCTATGTTTTGGCAGTGTATATTCACCACAAATGTAACAGAATGAGTCTGAATCGTTAAGGCAACTTCTTCTTGATGAGTTCATGCTTTTCATTGGAAAACAGACAACAACATAAAGTTAGTGCAAAAATCAAGCTATGAACAAACTTCTAGAACACTAATTAACACAAAACTATATTGAGAACTGCTCAGTTCAAGTACTAATCTAAAGAAATTAATGAGATGACGCTTCGCATTTACCAACACGTGCTATAAATAAGATACCAAAAATCTCAAAAACTAGAGCCAATCTGGCAAAACTGATTGCATATTCAGAATCAGCACCCCAAAAATACCCCAAATTCATTAAAATATCTTTGGCACCAGAAAAAAAATATTTTTTTGTTGACCTGTGTATCTATCTGTCATCTATCTATCTATCTATCTATCTATTATCTATCTATCTATCTATCTATTATCTATCTATCTATGTGTTATTATCTATCTATCTATCTATCTATCTATCTATCTATCTATCTATCTATCTATTATCTATCTATCTATCAATCTATTATTTATTATCTATCTATCTGTCTATTATCTATATATTATCTATATATTATCTATCTATCTTATCTATCTATCTATCTATCTATCATATCTATCTATCTATCTATCTATTATCTATTATCTATCTATTATCTATCTATCTATCTATCTATCTATCTATCTATCTATCTATCTATCCTCATAGCTATCTATCATCTATGTATCTGTCTACAGTATCTCTCTTATCTAGAAGAAGGCTCACACACAGAGCCAAAATGTCGCACAATTCGCTATTAAACCTACAGTATTTGTTTTTGCACTATGATGGTGTGCTGCTTCCATTTTTTCTATATGTAACTAGGACTGGTATGTACCCAGGAAGCTTTGCATCCGGCTATTTTTATAAGGTGCTGCTTTTTATTTTCTATCTATCTATCTATCTATCTATCTATCTATCTATCTATCTATCTATCTATCTATCTATCTATCTATCTATCTATCTATCTATCTATCTATCTAGCTCATGAATATTGACATGTTATATTATTACTATGTGGTTTATATGAATCTCTCAATTAAACTATAAATTGTTCAGTTTGCTGTTTTCCCTTGTGACCTGGTGTTTTCTATCTTCGGACCTCTGTGAATAAATATGTTATTTCCTTTTGTGTATGCTCCTTCTTTCATCTCAGCTATAATAACACATTTTTTTACATGTCTTTATCAAAGTGAGATTCAATTCGTCCCTTTTCCCCTGAGATCGCTACTATGAAAGTAAATGATAACATGAATAGGCAATGTTCCAAATCTTAAGAGAAACAAATTGAGAAATGATACTTTCATTAGTAACTTTTCCCCTCATGCCTGAGCTGATGTTCTCACTGCCTGATCAAGGTCAGATAGGGGATAGAAATAGTTTACCTATCTGTGTACAGCGATGGCTTTTTTCTACATTTCAGACAGAGTTTCTATCTTTTTTGATCAAATGAATCAAAATTAGAAATCTTGTCATTTTCACACTGGCCGAGGGGGCTTTTTTAGACTCCTAATTCCGGTCCTTTCGGTGAGAGTTTTCAGCAGTTTCCTTACCATCAGAGACAAGATTACAATGACAGATAACACCTCTACACACAGCTGATAACACAGGATCTACCAATCCCAATAATTGATATCACACCTGTCATACCTGACCAGTTCATCCTCTTTTCAGGGTGACCTTTGCACATGCTCATTAACTGCTTCCATATGAAAATAACATCTGACTATTGAAACCGATGTACATGTGATTTTTCTGAAACAACATAAAGAGTCTAAAAAATTCCCAGTGGCAAGTGTAAAAATTGCAACATTTCTATTTATCATTTTTAAAGAAGCACTCCTCCTCATATCAAAGTTTTTATCCTCTTAATATATTGCAGTTATCATATTATACAGCACTGTGTACTTACAATTGCTCATTTCATCTTTTTACCCCGCTGATTCTTCTCTTTTCTCTATGTAGAAACAGCAAGCCTATTTTCCTTGCATTTATCATTCCACTTTTCAATTCCTGAGCCAGCTGCTCCCTCTTCCCCCTTGTCAGGAACTTTGCAGTGAGATACAATTGTAGTTCTAATGATGACGCATGCAGGGAAAAGAGATATGCTATTTCTACATAGAGCTTAGAAGGTTTCAGCTAGTTTGTTTTTAATCATGTGATGTCAAAGACCAAATGGAAAAGAGAATAACTGCGTAGAAAGGAAAAATGAGCAATTGTAAGTACACAGTGCTATATAATATGACTGCAATACACTGACGAGCAAAAGGGTAACAATTAGTGTTGAGCATTCCGATACCGCAAGTATCGGGTATCGGCCGATATTCGCTGTATCGGAATTCCGATACTTAGTTCCGATATTTTTCCTATATCGTATACCGGAATCGGAAGTTCCCATAATTCTTTGAGAGGCAATGTGATTTTAGTCAGCCAATGAGGAATCTTATGAAGTGTGGGCACATCCTGTAATGCTGCGGTCATCTTAACTAATGGCATGACTGTGATTGGCTGCTGAAATGATGTCAGAATGCAGTATAAAAGGCGCCGCCGCCATTTTAGCATCACTGTGCTGTGAACTCAGTTAGGGACAGAACGCTGTTCTGCTGACTTTGAGGGACAGTTAGATATTGCGATTTTGTGTACTGGGCTTTAGGCAGGCTAGCACCAACCGCTGTGTAAAGCTTCCTTTTGCCAGTGTTGTTTTAACAGCTCTGTGCAAGGTGTGTGTGAGAGTGCAGGTGACGCTGCAGTTTGCTCTGCATGCAACGCTGTCTGTAGGCATCTGCACGTGTCACTCACAGACTCTTTTTTTTTTCTTCAGTGTAATTCTTGCTGCTCCATGCAATTTAACTATTAGTGTGACGCGCTTCCATCCGTATCCAATACATTGGTTGCAAACACTATAGAAGTAGACAAAGGAGTAGCCTTTCACAGATTGTGAACAGTTGTGTTTCAGTGTTCACTTCAGTCTGTGTTTTTTATTTTTTGAGTGCACATCACGCTCCAGTTACTTGTTCAAGCACTGCTGCTTGTACTCTGCTGAGCGTGTCTCAGTGCCTCATCCTTTTCATTTTTCTCCAATTGGTGCTGCTCCATTATATTTGAAAAAAATCTAATCTATTAGTGTGACGCGCTTCCATCCGTATCCAATACATTGGTTGCAAACACTATAGAAGTACAGAAAGGAGCCTTTCACAGATAGTGAACAGTTGTCTGCAGTGTTCACTGCAGTCTCTGAGGAATAACCACACTTAGGCCTTATAACTTTTCTGACTTTCTTTATCAATCTACCAAGATGAAGAAGGCAGGGAGTAAGGCACGTGGTCGTGGCCGTGGAGTTTCAGCAGGGAGAAGACGTGGGGATTCTGTGGCTGCTGCCGCACCCAGTGACACAGCATCCACCAGTTTTCCCCGTGAGCGTTCCTTTATGCGCACTTTTGTAGGAGCTCAGCGTACCCCCCTGCTGCGGGAAGAACAAATTGAAGCCGTTGTTGGTTGGATGGCAGCCTATGCATCGACTTCAATTCCTTCCACCTCCTCTCAGGACCACAGCACTGTTGAACAACCATCTGTCTCTTCACCGCCTGCCAAATTGCCCAGGCAGTCAGAGAGTTCTGAACTGGAGCCAGCTGAGTCTCTGCTTCTGTTCTCAGAATCTGTTGGCTTGCAAACAGGGGCCCAGCCAAGCAGCATTCTGGAATGTGAAGAAGAGGCAGTATGCAGTGATGCGCAACAGCTGTGTCTCTCTGAATGTGAAGAGGCGAGTGAGCCAGTGCCGATGGTCAGCACACCGCAGAACGCATCTGATGATGATGAGACTCAGGGCCATTTTCTGTTGAGCATGGTGCTGGCCAGACCACCCAACAGCAGCAGGTGTTGGAAGAGGGTAGTGGAGATGATGAGGTCCAAGACCCAACATGGCGTGAGGAACAGGAAGGTGGTGGTAGCAGCTCTGAGGAAGAGATTGCCCCAACGGTCCAAACAGTAGGGAGAGGTAGGCTGCAGACTCGGTTGCCTGTAGCCTCCAGTTTGGCACCCGTTTGTAGCAGTTCTCTTCCAACAGCCAAAACGGGCGCTCCCAGGACTTGCACTGCGTGGTCCTTTTTTGACACACTTGCAGATGATATTTGCTATGTCAAATGCAAGCTGTGTAATCAAAAAGTAAAAAGAGGTAAAAATGTCAGTAACCTTAATACCACAAATATGTGGAAACATGTGCGGTCAAAGCACGTGGTTGAGTTCCAAAGACACACTGGAGATGTAGGCCAACCTACAGCACCACCTACATCTTCAGCTCGTGTTGGAGCCTCTTCCTCCAGCTCACACACAGCTGGTTCGGCTTCCTCACAGGATCGCCATGGAAGAACCTCTGTCACTGTTGTCCAGAGACCCAGTGTTATTCCACCCACAGCTGCAAGTTCCCTGTCATCCTCACACTCCCAGGCCACAAAACAGCCATCGGTAGCACAGGCATGGGATAAAAGACGGCCATACTCGGCAAACCATCCACGAGCACAGGCTCTGAATGCTGGCATTGCAAAACTCCTGTCCCTTGAAATGCTGTCATTCAGGCTGGTGGAGACTGACAGTTTCCGTAACTTAATGGAATTGGCAGTCCCACAATACAATGTGCCCAGCCGATTTTATTTCAGCAGGCAAGCCATCCCTGCTCTGCAAAAGCATGTTGAGGGAAAAATTAAACATGCGCTACTAAACGCCGTCAGTAGCAAGGTCCACCTGACCACCGATGCGTGGACCAGTACCCATGGCCAGGGACGATACCTTTCCCTCACTGCCCATTGGGTCAATGTTGTGGAGCCGGGTACAGATCTTGCGAGTGGCGCTGTACGTGTTCTGCCAACTCCAAGGATTGCAGGAATCAAGTCTGTCCACATTGACTCCTCCTCCTACTCCAGTTCCTCAGAATCATCGCTGCAGGAGTCGTCATGGTCTACCTCCACATGGACCCGTGAACGCTTACCTGATGCGACCGATATGAGCACAGCCGTGGCCAAACGTCAACAGGCCATCCTGAAATTAATTTCCATGGGGAATCGAAGCCACACAGCGCAGGAGCTCTGGAATGCCATCAAGCAGGAGAGCGACGTGTGGTTTTTGCCAGCGAATCTCCAGCCAGGCTTGGTAGTGTGTGACAATGGCCGAAATCTGGTGGCAGCTCTGGGCCTTGGCAACCTCACTCACATACCATGTCTGGCACATGTGCTCAACTTGGTCGTGCAGAGTTTTTTGAGGGACTATCCGGATCTTGATGCACTGCTGCACAAGGTCCGCCTAGAGTGCGCTCACTTGCGACGTTCCAGCATGGCCAGATCGCGCATTGCAGCTCTGCAACGCAGATTTCGCCTTCCTGAACATCGCATCATATGTGACGTACCCACCAGGTGGAATTCCACGTTACATATGTTGGAGCGATTGTGTGAGCAGCAGCCAGCAGTAATGGAGTATCAGCTGCATCAGGCGCAATCAACTCGCAATTTGCGCCGTTCACACTTCACCACTACTGAGTGGGCCTCTATGAAGGACATCTGCCACGTTTTGCGTGCGTTTGATGAGTCAACGCAGATGGCGAGTGCAGATGATGCACTAGTCAGCCTGACTGTCCCCCTTATCTGCCTGCTTCAAAAAACACTGCAAGCACTAAGGGATGAGGTTTTGGAAGAGGTGGAGGATGAGGAGTCACAAATTCCATCACCTTCTGGACAGTCAGCGCAACGTGGTTCCTCACAAAGGGCTGGGCAGGGCTCACTTTGTGAGGAGGATGAGGAGGAGTCAATGGAGGAGGAAGACATCGCTCCAGAGGGAGGTACACAACGCTCTAGTCAGTATGTAGAGCGAGGGTGGGGTGATGCAGAGCAGGCAGAGATGACGCCTCTTGCAGGGACAGCGTTTGTTGGCCAGTTGGGAGTCTGCAGCACATGGTTGATTTCATGCTGCAGTGCCTGAGAAACGACCGCCGCATCGCCCACATTCTCACCACGTCTGATTATTGGGTGTACACCCTCCTAGACCCTCGCTACCGGGACAACTTACAAAGCCTCATCACACCGTTGAACCGGGAGCGTAAAATGCGGGAGTACCAAGACACACTGGTGCAATCCATAATGTTCTCCATTCCAGCCGAGAGCACTGCTGCTGCTGCTACTGCTTTACAAAGCAGCTCTGTGCGTCGAGGCAGTGGAGACAGCTCTGCAACAAGAGGGAGCACAAGCAGCGCCTCTGCACAGGGCAAGACCAGTATGTTCCAAATGTTGCGAAGTTTTGTGGCAGCGCCACAAATGTCTACACCATCCGAGACGGCTCCAGTCAGCAGGAGGCAACGTTTCCGTAAGATGGTGACAGACTACATGTCTTTCCCTCTCAGTGTACTCCAAGATGGCTCTTCCCCATTCAAGTTTTGGGTCTCTAAGCTGGATACATGGCCAGAGCTTAGCCAGTATGCATTGGAGGTGCTGGCTTGCCCTGCTGCCAGTGTATTATCGGAGCGCGTCTTTAGTGCTGCAGGTGGTGTACTAACAGACCGTCGCATGCGACTATCCTCCGATAATGTAGACCGGCTTACTTTTCTGAAAATGAACAAGGCATGGATCTCGCCAGAATTTGTCTGTCCGTTTTCAGATTAAATAACTGGTTCGCAACGTTATCCATGTCTCCTGTTATGTTCATCTTTCTACCACCTGAACTCTACTCCCTGGGCTGTTGTGAATGGGTTTGAGATGAGTTCTGAGCAGAGGCTCCCTCTGGTGGTTACAAGCGGTACTAGTGAAGATTGTGAGGACTGGGAATCAGGTGTTACTGACTGGTCTTATATAAGGGAGTCATTTTCCCATCAGGGTTGCCGGTGATCAATTGTTCTGGTCTGAATCCTTCATTCCAGTTTCCCTTGTAGCCTGCTGTGTCGTGTCTGCATCTCCTGCTACCAGATAAGATTTTTTCTTCTTTTGTGTTATTGCTATATTTTTGCATTTTGTCTTGCACTTCTTTGGGGGCCTTCTGGGTCCCCTCCGGGGGCTTCTGCCTTCTCAGTTTAGTTCAGCCACTGAGTTTTGTTCTTTTGCTTTTTCCAGTTTTTTCAGTGGCTGCTGTTTTGATTTTGTTACACCAGAGAGCTAATTTAGGTGGTAGAGGTCGTGTGATCTCAGGTGATTTTGAAATTAGTAGAGTTGGTGTTTTTCAGGGTTTTCTGGGATTGCAGTAAGTACCCTTCCTGTCCTTTTCTTTTTAGATAGTTTGGGCCCCAGCGTTTGCTCATTCTATTTTCTTTCTGTGTCAGTATTTCCTCTTGTCTAACCGCCATTACATGTTTGGGGGCTTTCTATTATCTTTGGGGTTCTGCTCCGGGGCAGATAGCTTTCCTATTCTATCTTTAGGTGTAGTTAGTTTCTCAGGCTGTGACGAGGCGTCTAGGACCAACGTAGGAACGCTCCACGGCTGCCTCTAGTTGTGGTGGTTAGTCAGGGTACTGCAATCCCATAGATTCCAACTGCTCTGGTGTATTGCCTTTTTTTTTTACCTGCACTCCTCAGCTACCGAAACATAACAGTATCACCGGCCAATAGAAAATTGTATGGTACTCACAGAAGGGAAAAAATATTGTGATAGAAAAAAAGGTTGTCAGAGTTGTCAGAGATATTTTTCTGTTTGTTGCATTTTTTTTTTCCCTCTGTATCTCTGGGTGCTGGGAGGATCTTTTCTCCCAATGGAGTTTGCACAGTTGTCTGGCCGTGTGGATCAGCTTGCCACTGAGGTTCGGAGTATTGCTATCTATCTTGCTGGGTTGCCTGTTGTGGAACCTAGGATCCCCATGTCAGATTTGTTTTTAGGGGATCGAGCTAACTTTCAGAATTTCAAAAATAATTGTAAATTGTTTTTTGCCTTAAAATCTAAGTCCTCAGGAAACGCAGCGCAGCAGGTTCAAATTATCATCTCTCTCCTGCGCGGCGATCCTCAGGATTGGGCTTTTTCCCTGATAACTGGGGATCCTGTTTTGAGTGATGTTGATGCATTTTTTCAGGCTTTGGGGTTATTGTACGATGAGCCTAATGTCACTGATCAAGCTGAAAAAGCCTTGTTGGCATTAAATCAGGGGCTTGATGACGCTGAGTTATACTGTCAGAGATTCCGTAGGTGGGCAGTCCTGACCAAATGGAATGACGACGCTTTGGCGGCCCTTTTCCGGAAGGGTCTGTCAGATAATGTAAAGGATGTTATGGTGGGATTCCTGTCCCCTCTGGTCTCAATGATTCTATGTCATTAGCGATTCAAATTGACAGACGTTTGCGTGAGCGGAGAAGTATGCGTGGAATGGTGTTGCCTTGTGAACCAGCTCCTGAAACCATGCAGTGTGATAGAGTGGTGTCTGGGGCACAGCGTCATGAGTTTCGAAAGCGCAATGGGTTATGTTTCTACTGTGGTGATGCCTCTCATGCTATTTCAGTCTGCCCTAAGCGGGGAAGACGTTTTGCACGCTCAGTTGTCTTGGGTAGTGTTCAGACTAAGTTTTTATTAACTGTCACTCTGATATGCTCTCTGTCCTCATTTTCTGCTCAGGCTTTCGTTGATTCTGGAGCAGCTATTAACCTGATGGATTATGATTTTGCTAAACGTTGTGGGTTCCCCTTGATACCCCTACAGAAGTCTATTCCCCTACTGGGGATCGATTCTACCCCTTTGGCTGAGAATAAACCCCAGTTTTCTACTCAGGTGATAATGAGGGTTGAACCTGATCACCAGAAGTGCTGCAAATTTTTGGTTCTATATAATCTGCATGACATTATCGTGCTGGGTTTCCCTTGGTTGCAGTCTCATATTCCTGTTTTGGATTGGAAGTCTGTGTCTGTGGCCAGTTGGGGCTGCCAATGTGTTAATACCAACACTCCTGTTTTTTCTGCCTCCCCCCAGGCTCAGGATGTTCCTGACTTTTTGTTTGATTTTTCTGATGTGTTTAGCGAAAGTAAATCTGCATCCTTGCCTCCCCATAGGAGCTATGACTGCGCTATTGAATTAGTGCCGGGTAGTAAATTCCCTAAAGGTCGTCTTTTTAACTTGTCTGTACCTGAACATGACGCTATGCGGTCTTATATCAAGGAATCTTTGGAGAAGGGTCATATCAGACCATCCTCTTCACCCTTAGGTGCCGGTTTTTTCTTTGTGGCCAAAAAAGATGGTTCATTAAGGCCGTGTATTGATTATCGTCTCTTGAACAATATTACTGTGAAATATCAATACCCGTTACCCTTGATTTCTGACCTGTTTTCCAGGGTAAAAAACGCTACTTGGTTTACCAAGCTTGACCTCAGGGGGCGTATAACCTTATTCGCATTAAGCACGGGGATGAATGGAAGACGGCATTCAATACCCCTGAAGGGCATTTTGAGTACCTAGTGATGCCCTTTGGGCTCACTAATGCTCCTTCCGTCTTCCAGTCCTTCATGAATGACATTTTCAGGGATTTTGTGGACAAATTTCTGATTGTTTATTTGGATGATATCTTGATTTTTTCTAATGACTGGGACTCTCATGTGAAACATGTTCGAACTGTGTTCCAGATTTTGAGAGAGAATGCTCTGTATGTGAAGGGATCAAAGTGTCTTTTTGGCGTACAGAGGATCTCATTTCTGGGATTCATTTTGTCCCCATCTGTTATTGAAATGGACCCGGTCAAGGTTCAAGCCATCTGTGATTGGGTCCAACCTACTTCATTAAAGGCTCTTCAGAGATTTTTGGGTTTTGCCAATTTTTATCGTAAATTTATTGGTAATTTCTCGGTTATTGTTAAACCGTTAACTGATTTGACCAGAAAGGGTTCTGATGTGGTGAATTGGCCTCCTGAGGCAGTCTCTGCATTTCAGGAACTTAAGCAGAGATTCACTTCTGCTCCTGTTCTACGGCAGCCTGATGTTTCTCTGCCATTTCAGGTGGAGGTTGATGCCTCTGAAATTGGGGCAGGTGCCGTTTTGTCCCAAAAAGATCCAGAGACCTCTAAAAGTAACCCTTGTGCCTTTTTCTCTCGAAAATTTTCTCCTACTGAACGTAATTATGACGTGGGTAATCGGGAGTTATTGGCCATGAAGTGGGCTTTTGAAGAGTGGAGACATTGGCTGGAGGGAGCCAAACATCAGGTGGTGGTCCTTACGGACCATAAGAATCTGGTCTATCTGGAATCTGCCAAGCGACTCAATCCTAGACAGGCCAGGTGGGCCTTGTTTTTCACACGTTTTAATTTTGTGGTTTCCTTTCTTCCTGGCACTAAGAATGTTAAGGCGGATGCCCTCTCGAGGAGTTTCCTTGCGGACTCTCCTGAGTTATCTGATCCTTCTGTTATTTTGAAAGAGGGTGTAGTTCTTTCCGCCATCTCGCCCAATTTGAGACTTGCTCTGGAGGGGTGTCAGGAGGATAGGCCCGAGCGCTGCCCTGTTGGAAAATTGTTTGTCCCGGACCAATGGAAAAAGAGTGTGATGTCTGAGATTCATTGTTCCGCATTGGCTGGGCATCCCGGAATTTTTGGTACCAGAGACTTGGTTAGTCGGTCCTTTTGGTGGCCTACCTTGTCTCGTGATGTCAGGAATTTGTGCAGTCCTGCGGGACTTGCTCTCGCTCCAAGCCTTGCTCTCGCTCTAGTGGTTTGTTGATGCCATTGCCTGTGCCCAAGAGACCATGGACCCATATCTCTATGGATTTCATTTCCGATCTTCCTGTTTCTCAGAGAATGACCACCATCTGGGTAATTTGTGATAGGTTTTCCAAAATGATACATCTTGTGCCATTACCTAAGTTGCCTTCCTCCTCTGAATTGGTGCCGTTGTTCCTTCAGCACGTGGTTCGTTTACACGGCATTCCTGAGAACATTGTGTCTGACAGAGGAGTCCAGTTTGTTTCCAAATTTTGGAGGACTTTTTGTTCTAAACTGGGTGTTCAATTGTCTTTCTCCTTGGCATTTCATCCTCAGACCAATGGTCAAACTGAGAGAACAAACCAGACATTGGAGACTTATCTTAGATGCTTTGTGTCTGCTGATCAGGATGACTGGGTCTCTTTTTTGCCTTTGGCTGAGTTTGCTCTTAATAATAGGGCTAGCTCTGCCACTTTGATGTCTCCGTTTTTCTGTAATTCTGGGTTTCACTCTCGATTTTCTTCAGGACAAACGGAGGCTTCTGTCTGTCCAGGTGTTGACTCTGTTGTGGAGCGTATGCAACAGATTTGGGACCAGGTAGTGGAGAGGTTGTCCCTCTCTCAGGAGAAGGCCCAGCGGTTTGCTAACCTGCATAGGACTGATGGTCCTCGGTTTAAAGTGGGGGACTTGATCTGGTTGTCCTCAAAGAATATTCCTATGAGAGTAGCATCTCCTAAATTTAAGCCTAGGTTCATTGGACCTTATAAGATCATGGAGATTATTAATCCTGTTTCTTTTCGTTTGCTTCTTCCAGGGAAATTTAAGATCCATAACGTGTTCCACAAGTCCTTGTTGAAGAGGTTTGTTGAGCCAGTGGTTCCTGCTGCTGTGCCTCCTGACCCTGTTTTGGTTGAGGGCAATCTGGAGTATGTGGTTGAGAAAATATTGGATTCTCGTTTTTCTAGACGGAAACTCCAGTATTTGGTTAAATGGAGAGGTTATGGTCAGGAAGACAATTCTTGGGTGTTTGCTTCGGACATCCATGCTAGGAGACTTATCCGTGCGTATCATAGAACTCATCCTGACCGACCTGGTTGCTCAAATGAGGGTTCGGTGACCCCTCCTCAAGGGGGGGGTACTGTTGTGAATGGGTTTGAGATGAGTTCTGAGCAGAGGCTCCCTCTGGTGGTTACAAGCGGTACTAGTGAAGATTGTGAGGACTGGGAATCAGATGTTACTGACTGGTCTTATATAAGGGAGTCATTTTCCCATCAGGGTTGCCGGTGATCAATTGTTCTGGTCTGAATCCTTCATTCCAGTTTCCCTTGTAGCCTGCTGTGTCGTGTCTGCATCTCCTGCTACCAGATAAGATTTTTTCTTCTTTTGTGTTATTGCTATATTTTTGCATTTTGTCTTGCACTTCTTTGGGGGCCTTCTGGGTCCCCTCCGGGGGCTTCTGCCTTCTCAGTTTAGTTCAGCCACTGAGTTTTGTTCTTTTGCTTTTTCCAGTTTTTTCAGTGGCTGCTGTTTTGATTTTGTTACACCAGAGAGCTAATTTAGGTGGTAGAGGTCGTGTGATCTCAGGTGATTTTGAAATTAGTAGAGTTGGTGTTTTTCAGGGTTTTCTGGGATTGCAGTAAGTACCCTTCCTGTCCTTTTCTTTTAGATAGTTTGGGCCCCAGCGTTTGCTCATTCTATTTTCTTTCTGTGTCAGTATTTCCTCTTGTCTAACCGCCATTACATGTTTGGGGGCTTTCTATTATCTTTGGGGTTCTGCTCCGGGGCAGATAGCTTTCCTATTTCTATCTTTAGGTGTAGTTAGTTTCTCAGGCTGTGACGAGGCGTCTAGGACCAACGTAGGAACGCTCCACGGCTGCCTCTAGTTGTGGTGGTTAGTCAGGGTACTGCAATCCCATAGATTCCAACTGCTCTGGTGTATTGCCTTTTTTTTTACCTGCACTCCTCAGCTACCGAAACATAACACTGGGCTACAACACTGGCAGTTGCTGCTCAGAAGTGTCGTGTCCACAGACCAATACACAAGCTATAGTGTTACTGGGGTTCAGTAATGTCAGCTGTTCCCCTGCTGTGTGAACGGCAAAAAGTCATACTGCCTCCACCCTGTTGTCTTCTCATCCCTGGGCTTCAACACCGCCAGTTGTTGCTCGGAAGTGTCATTGGCACGGGTACTTACTCCTGCCCAGGCTGGTTACAGCACGCCATCTGTTTCCTGTCAGTGTAAACGTCACTTAGCCTCCAATAAGTTGTCCTGTCGTGTTGCGGTCGGGTTAGCCGACTCTATGGTGCTTGGAGTTTAGGTGCTTCCTATGTGTGCTGCGGGATATGCAAATAAAGGCTGTTTCCGTTGTGACAATAGGACAATCACCCACTGTAGTACTGTGGGATTCGGTAACTGCGGCCGGCTCGCGGCCTGTCAACTTAAATTTCCATGGGTACCTTCTGCTACCCGTCCGGGTTCCAGTACCGTCAGCTGGTTCTCGGCAGTGCCCTTGGCCTAGGTGCCTCCATCTCGGTATCCGAGTTCCAGCAACGTCTGCTGGTCCTTGGTAGTGCTTTGGAGCACAGGTACCTCCTGCTTAGTAACCGTGTCCCAGTAACGTCAGCTGGTCCTCGGTTGTGCCATTGTCTCTTTTCCTTCTGCTGCCCCTCCGGGTTCCAGCACAGTCAGCTGGTCCTCGTTACTTGCATTGGCTCTTGTACCTTCTGCTACTCGTCCGGGTTCCAGTACCGTCAACTGGTTCTCCGCAGTGCCTTTGGCCTAGGTGCCTCCATCTCGGTATCCGAGTTCCTGCAACGTCTGCTGGTCCTTGGTAGTGCTTTGGAGCACAGGTACCTCCTGCTTAGTAACCGTGTCCCAGTAACATCAGCTGGTACAAGGTTGTGCTACAAATACAAGATACAGAACAAGAGACACAAGAACAATAAGCAGAAGATCTAAAAGCAGAAGAACATGAAGTATAAGACCAAAATGAAGAGCAAAATATATGCTCTAAATTATAAGCAGAAGAAGACTAAGCAGTGTATGGGGGTGAGTCCGTTCCTCCTCGTGGTGCCCCTGGAAAATGCCTGCTGCTGCTGCAGGCTAAACTGAACACGGACAAACACTGTTGTAATTTAAATCTTTTGTGACAGCAAGAACGGAAGAATGAAAAATTCATACTTTGACAGATTACAAGTACAGGATTCTCTGTCACAAATAAGAATATGATGAAGAAGATGAAGTACAATATGAATAAGAATAATAGTTTAATAAGAAGAATATGAGTAATGTTAACAAAAAGATGAATAGCAAGAAGTTTAAGAAGAAGATAAAGAAGGTGAAGATGAAGAATAATTTGATGAAAAAGATGATGCTGCTGAAGATTATAAAGGAGAAAGTGTGTCAAAAGTTAAAAAGGTGAAGAGCATGGAAGTTGTGAAATATACATATTTGCCAAAATAGAAAAAACGTGAACAACATTGTCAATTTCTTCGTCAATCCGAACATCTTTAAAAAAAAAAATATTTATGCTATTCCATTTGATTGGGTTAAACATCTATGCCTTTAATGTCTCCTCAACCTTCCCCAATACATTCTACATTACTCTTTGTTGTTTTCCTTCATGTACAATTAACCAACAAGGCAAGAATGGTTTTTTTTTAACTCCGATATTTTGTTCCCATAGACTTACATTGGATTTCCGGTATCGGTATCGGGTATCGCCGATATTTTTTGGGTATCGGCGATACCATTCCGATTCCGATACTTTTGGATATCGGAAAGTATCGCTCAACTCTAGTAACAATGTTTTGGCTTTTGACTCTCAGGCTCCATATCTCGCCATCCACTGCTGCTTCGAACATGAGACTACCATCATTTTAGAGGCAGTCATCTTGGATACCTCATGCATAAATTTGACTTGCATCTTTTTTGCACATGATAAGCTAATCAGATTCTCATGAAGTCACTGCATTGTTACTGTTTTGCTCCTCCTGGTGGTGATCCTTCTCCTCTCTGCATAATAACCTCTGCGCAGGTCACAGAGCATGCCCACAACACTTTTCTATAATATCAAGAGTCATTTTCAGAATCTTTTGAGGCCTATGTGCCTACCATAAAGCAAATCTTTGGCAATAAAAAAAAAGAAAAAAATATAAAATAATTTCATAAAACAGTGAATCCAAAGAAATGAATCGGAGCATAAGTTGGTATTCGTGCAGTGTGTAAGAGCACGTTTACACTGTGGCAGTTTTACAGACAAAACAAAAAAACAAATTGAGTTTATCCCTTCTAGTAAGTAAATAAGCAAAAAAGTAATAGTACATGTAAAAAACATGGAGTTCTTAGTAAACTCTATTTTGATTAAAAAAAAAGTGTAAAAGTCATCATACTGCAACAGATTGCACCCATCGGGACGGTTTTAGCCTGTCTCCAGTATTAAAACCTCATCTTTAAACGAAAAAATCATAATATAGTTATAATGATTGAGTAAAACGTAGGAGATATAATCTTTTGCAATCCATTTAAAAAAAAAAAAAACTACATCTATAGACAATGTAGACGAAATGGATAGGTATATTGTTCTCTATGGACGAGACATTCTTTGGCAAGTCATTTCTGTTTTTAATTAACATCATTATTTAGTCTCTTAATGTTTAAAATTAAGAGATCAGTCGCTCGGATATAAATAAACGTGATACATCAGAACCGCGAGTCTGCTAATTCTTACATTAGTGTGAAAGATAGAAAAAATGTGTAAAAGAAGGAGGGGAATAGAATTTTGTCACAGATAGCATAAGTATGTCGATTCCATTTTTATCGCATTGTTTCCATTTTTATAAGTGGTTTCTTTCTGAATGGAAATTGGCTTATTCTCTGGGTTTACATGGAGAGTTTTCATATCGTGAATGTTCAGGTAGCACTACTAAAAAAAACAGGACTAACAACTAGAAAAAGCAGTTTATAGAGAATAAATTAGTAGAAAAATTAAGCGGTTATAGAGCGGAGTCATTTCCTATCTTTAAAGGGGACATGTAATCAGAAAATATACATTAGCCGAGACTAACAGACCCAGACCCTAATGAGCATGTGCAAAGGTCATTGTGAAGGGAGGGACCAGTTGTGACATTGTGATTGGTGGAGCCTGTGTTATTAGTTGTGTATAGATAGGTGTTATTGCCTGTCATTGTAGTCCTGCCCCTGCTGATAAGGAGACTGCTGAAAACTCTTCCTGAAAGAATAGAAAGAAATACTCTCACAAAGCCCCAGTGGCCAGGGTGAATATTACAAGATAACAATTTTCTTTTAATAAAAATCAGGATCTAAACATACCTTCTTTCATTTTTTTTAAATGCTTATAACACAAAATGCTGTTTTAAACAATACGTCATTTCTTAACTATACATTCCCTTTAATAATGTTCACCTATGGATTCAACAAGCTACAACATTGAGATATTGGCGGGTGCCCAGTAAAATTTTTCAGACCCAATGAAACTCCTATTCTATCACTTCACCCTAAATTCACTGTGGCACATGCATTTGAGACAAAACTGGGGACTTCCCATTGATTTGTTGCTTTTCACTTCCTAATGAAATGTCCCACCTCATATTATGTCTGATTTTTTATTATAAAAGCTTAATATGTCTAAAAAATCTTGTGCACACCCTCTCCAGGTACTTCACACCACTTTTTAACATTATGGGTATGAGTGTCAGAACCGCAAGCACCGCCAGCACCATTGGCACCAGATATACAGGAAATCATACAAACAAAAGTAGGTCATAATTAGAGTTGAGCGAAACAGGTCGGTCAGATTCAAAAGTCGCCAACCTTAGCCAAAGTCGAGTTTCGTCAACCGAAACCCGACCATAGCGTGAAGTCGGCCATGCGGTCGTCGAAACGAGCGCCAAAGTCATATTTCCCAGAATGCTTGCTGGTGCCTTTTTTCAGCCAATGAGCAAGGACGTACACTGTGGGCAATGAGATGACATAGGCAACGTCCACCACCATCTTAGAGAAGGGCATTGCAGTGATTGGCTTGCTTTGGGGGGCGTCATAGTGTCTATAAAAGCCCTGACCGCCAACAGCCATTTTACTTCTGCCGATCTTAACAGTAGGGAGAGGTTGCTGACGCTGTTTATCAGTAGGGAGAGAGTTAGGGCTGGAAAGAGAAGTTGTTCTGTGCTTGTGCTGAGAGTGTGCAGTGACAGGGGAGGATTCTCTTGTGTGCAGCAGCGCTGGTTATTAGGCTGCCTGATAGCTGTATTGGTGTGTGTACACTGCTGTGCAGACTGCTTTTTACACAGCACTAATACTTTTATTCTTTTTTTCTGCACAGTTACCGACCGTTCATTTTTTCCCACACCGTATAGAGCTGTACGCTCCTGACACACTACCGTATACCGGCTGGCATCATGGACAAATACATGCTGACTATCTGTGTGTGACTCCGGAAATACACTATGTTCCAAAATATTATGCAAATTGGTTTTAAGTGTCATAGCGTTTTTTTTGTTTTTTTTTTATAAATGAAACCCATTGATGGTATTGTGTCAGGGTTCTTTGGATCACTGAAATCAATCTCAGATACACGTGATAATTAGTTTGCCACGTGAGCCCAATAAAAGGAAAACTGGATGTTCCACACTATTAAAGGGATGAAGGGTCAAGGGATGAAAATATTAGATATTTCCCGAAAACTTATGTGTGATGATCGTACTGTTAAGAGATTTGTAGCTGATTCTGAGCACAGACGTGTTCGTGCTGATAAAGGCAGAATGAGGAAGGTTTCTGCCAGGCAAGTTCATCAGATTAAGGCTACTTTCACACATGCGTTTTTTTGCGCAGCGCATCGTGCGCTATCGGACGCATGCACAATGTTCCCCTGTTATGATTTGGTAGCTGAGGAGAGCAGACAAAAAAGGAAATACACCAGAGAGGTTGGAATCTATGGGATTGCAGTACCCTGACTAACCACCACAACTAAAGACAGCCGTGGAGCGTACCTACGTTGGTCCTAGACGCCTCGTCACAGCCTGAGAAGCTAACTACACCTAAAGACAGAAAGAGGAAAACTATCTGCCCCGGAGCAGATCCCAAAGAACATAGAAAGCCCCCAAACATGTAATGGCGGTTAGACAAGAGGAAATACAGACACAGACAGAAAATAGTATGAGCAAACGTTGGGGCCCAAACTTCCTAAATAGAAAAGGATAGGAAGGACACTTACTGCAATCCCAAAAAACCCTGAAAAGTACCAACTCTACTAATTACAAAAATACCTGAGATCACACGACCTCTACCACCTAAATTAGTTCTCTGGTGTAACAAAACTAAACAGCAGCCACTGAAAAAACTGGAAAAGGCAAATGAACAAACAACAGTGGCTGAACTAAACTGAGAGGAGCACAAGCCCCCGGAGGGGACCCGGCAGACCCCCACAGAAGTGCAGGACAAAATGCAAAAAGCAAGCACAAAAAACTAAAAGAAGAAAATGTCTTATCTGTTAGCAGAAGATGCAGGCACGAAACAGCAAGCTACAAAGTGAACAGGAATCAAAGATGAGACCAGAACAATTGATCACCAGCAACCCTGATGGGAGGGAACCTCCCTTATTTAAGACCAGTCAGTAACACCTGATCGCCAATCTTCACAATCTTCATTGAATGGTTCAGTACTGTTTGTAACCACCAGAGGGAGCTTCTGCTCAGAATTCATTTCTAGCACATTCACAACAGTACCCCCCCCTTGAGGAGGGGTCACCGAACCCTCATTTGAGCAACCAGGTCGGTCAGGATGAGCTCTGTGAAACGCACGGATGAGTCTCCTAGCATGGATGTCCGAAGCAAACACCCAAGAATTGTCCTCCTGACCATAACCTCTCCACTTAACCAAATACTGGAGTTTCCGTCTAGAAAAACGAGAATTCAATATTTTCACAACCACATACTCCAGATTGCCCTCAACCAAAACAGGGTCAGGAGGCACAGCCATAGGAACCACTGGCTTGACAAACCTCTTCAATAAGGACTTGGAACACGTTATGGATCTTAAATGTCCCTGGAAGAAGTAAACGAAAGGAAACAGGATTAAGAATCTCCATGATCTTATAAGGTCCAATGAACCTAGGCTTAAACTTAGGAGATGCAACTCTCATAGGGATATTTCTTGAGGACAACCAGACCAAGTCCCCCACTTCAAACCGAGGACCATCAGTCCTATGCCGGTTGGCAAACCGCTGGGCCCTCTCCTGAGAGAGGGACAACCTCTCCACTACCTGGTCCCAAATCTGCAGCATACGCTCCACAACAGAGTCAACACCTGGACAGACAGAAGCCTCCGTCTGTCCCGAAGAAAATCGAGGGTGAAACCCAAAATTGCAGAAAAATGTAGACATCAAAGTGGCAGAGCTAGCCCTATTATTAAGAGCAAACTCAGCGAAAGGCAAAAAAGAGACCCAGTCATCCTGATCAGCAGACACAAAGCATCTCAGATAAGTCTCCAATGTCTGGTTTGTTCTCTCAGTTTGTCCATTGGTCTGAGGATGAAAAGCCGAGGAGAAAGACAATTGAATACCAAGTTTAGAACAAAAAGTCCTCCAAAATCTGGAAACAAACTGGACTCCTCTGTCAGACACAATGTTCTCAGGAATGCCGTGTAACCGAACCACGTGCTGAAGGAACAAAGGCACCAATTCAGAGGAGGAAGGCAACTTAGGTAATGGCACAAGATGTATCATTTTGGAAAACCTATCACAAATCACCCAGATAACAGTCATTCTCTGAGAAACAGGGAGGTCGGAAATTAAATCCATAGAGATATGGGTCCATGGTCTCTTGGGCACAGGCAATGGCATCAACAAACCACTAGAGCGAGAGCAAGGCTTGGAGCGAGAGCAATTCCCGCAGGACTGCACAAATTCCCTGACGTCACGAGACAAAGTAGGCCACCAAAAGGACCGACTAACCAAGTCTCTGGTACCAAAAATTCCGGGATGACCGGCCAATGCGGAACAATGAATCTCAGACATCACACTCTTTTTCCACTGGTATGGGACAAACAATTTCCCAATAGGGCAGCGCTCGGGTTTATCCTCCTGACACCCTTCCAGAGCCAGTCTCAAATTGGGCGAGATGGCGGAAAGAACTACACCCTCTTTCAAAATAACAGCAGGATTAGATAACTCAGGAGAGTCCGCAAGGAAACTCCTCGAGAGGGCATCCGCCTTAACATTCTTAGTGCCAGGAAGAAAGGAAACCACAAAATTAAAACGTGTGAAAAACAAGGCCCACCTGGCCTGTCTAGGATTAAGTCGCTTGGCTGATTCCAGATAAACCAGATTCTTATGGTCCGTGAGGACCACCACCTGATGTTTGGCTCCCTCCAGCCAATGTCTCCACTCTTCAAAAGCCCACTTCATGGCCAATAACTCCCGATTACCCACGCTGCAGTGGAGCCTGCTTAGCTTAGACGTCGGTCCCAGCGTCTCGCCCAGTCTAACATTGTGCAGAGGATTACTGCTGCCTCTCCAGGTTCTGCTATTGTAGCCAGTACTGGTCAGCGGCGAACAGACGTCTTTGGAACTAAGTCCTGCGTTTCTCCATCTGAGCATGCCCAGGGCAAGATATCTCATTTGAGATCAGGGGTCACATGCTCGGTTACAGCAGCGACTCCCATTGGTCCGCCAGGAAGGTCCTGAAATGGCTTGTGTTCTGGAACAGTGTCTCATTGGTCCTTTTCTGGAAGGTCCTGTATCTGCTGCTATAAAAGGTGCGCATGGTGGCTCTGCCATGCGCTAGTATCAGTTGTGTTATGTGCTTTGCGCCAGTGTGATCATGCACGCATGTGGTTAGGGCTCGGCTGAAATAAGCCCCTAGAATACCGGCACCACCGGTGAGGAGATTTGTATGCACGTGTTCAGGGCCTGGCTGAAATAAGCCCCTAGAATACCGACTTCTTCGGTGAGGAGTTGCTTGTTTGCGTTGCTGACTGCATGCCCACGGACTGCTATCCGCACAGCAGTTATCTGTGTACCCTGTGGTGTTAACAGCACACAGTCTCTACCTCAGCGACTCTGTGGTGTAACAGAGTTCGCTCATACCGCCATATAGTGCCATAACGTCTATGTCTGCGACTCTGTGAAGTAACAGAGCTCGCTTATATCGCCATATCCTGTCATCTTACTAGCAGCAGGCTCTGCCTGCACGGTGGACCCCGGGCTGCGAACGCATCTATTATTTACATTTATTTGGTGCATTTCGCAGTCCCTAACACAACGTTGACAGGATAAGTGAGGGGTGAGGTTATTTTTTTTTATATTTTGTAATTCCTCCATTTTTTATATCCAGGGGTTTGGAGAGACTTCAGACCATAATAAACTTCATCTTTTCCTTGTAGTTGCATAAATTGGATGCAAATTGTTTTTCATGGCCGAATTTGAGCTAATCTGTCAAATGAGAATATTGACAGTTTTCTCATATTAATTAATACTCAGTTTGCAAGGTAAATGCAAGATTAAGTGTGTAAAGTTAGATTAACTCATTATAGTTCACAGATGTGTGCTAGGTAAAAACTAGGATTGATCCCTTTTAACTAGTGTTGAGCGATACTGCTCGATATCTAAAAATATCGGATCGGAATGGTATCGCCGATATCACTAAATATCGGCGATATCCGATTCCGATACCGGAAGTCCCATGTAAGTCTATGGGAACAAAATATCGCAACTAAAAAAAACCTTTATTTCCTTGTAAACACTAAATATACACACATAGAATACATATATATATATATACATGTCATTGTGACATATATATATACATATATGTATAGTTTATACACTTCTACATAGTAAAAT